>OY101449.1:117383544-118035212 GCA_956483635.1 Panzeria rudis | reverse complement strand
TTTTTGTTCTTATTTTTAATATTTTGTAGGAAATTATTTTATTTGGATAATTAAGATTATATTTTCCTCAACAATGTATTTCCTACTGGGTTCATGTAGAAGCTACCTTTAGTTAGTTTGAAGTTTTTAGTTTTGGCCATCATAACTCGCTCCAAATTGGACGGACACAAGGATAGATAAAAATTACATTGTACAAAAAAAAAATGGTTCTAATAAATGATTCTGACATATATATGTATATATATATATATATATATATATATATATATATATATATATATATATATATATATATATATATATATATATATATATATATATATATATATATATATATATATATATATATATATATATATATATATATATATATATATATATATATATATATATATATATATATATATATATATATATATATATATATATATATACGTAAATCGACGTTTACATCTGGGATTCATTTGAGGGAGAGGTAGAGTGCCAGTTAGCACTTTTATGTAAAACTCCATGGGAACATTATGGTGGAACGCCTTAACCCCATAAGTCTTTTTTGTATGGATCTTTTTGTCCCTCTCTTAAGGAAGAGGCAAACAACTACCCTTCAGCGGCGATATATAGTAGGCTAAAATGCTCTACAAAAATATTTAATAAGAAATTATAATACAGGATTTCAACGACACACAAGATCCAGACTCCACTTGAGCGCTGGAAATCGTTCAAAGCTTGAAATGTCTTTAATGGCTAATCTTGTACTTATTTACAATTAGTATTCTACATAGGAAGTCTTGTAACCTTACGTTTGAAATATAAGATGTGTTCAGCACATGTAAAACACCACGTGGACAATTTTTGTAGAACATTTATCACCACTGAAGGCGAGGCTTTTGCGCTTTTTAAGAAAGGATCAAAGAGACGTATACAACGAAGAGTTAGAGAATAAACCAAAACAATTTATTTCCCTCTAAAATGAATCCCAGATGTTAACTTTCAAAACGCCGATATATGTATATATTTTTGGTGTGCTTTACCAGAATGTGTCGTTAAAACATTGCAATTTTGGAAAAAAAATTTATGTGTTTGTAGAATGTTATTACTCCCCTATTATTATTGGTGTATGTGCCAGAAATAAGGTTTGCTTACACTGAAAAATTCCATGCAACATATGCACGAAAACGCTCGTACATATTACGAAATATTTCGTAGTTTCGCAACACGAAATTCTGTCGTAAAATATACGACATGTGCGAAAATAATAAAAAAATAAAAGTAAAAAAAAGTATGGCTCAACCGGGGCACGAACTCGCAATCTTCATATTTAAGGTCATGTACTCTACCCACTGAGCCACTTTCTGCTTATTTTATAAGAGCTAAAAATTTGTTTTATTTGCTTACATCTGAAAAATACGTCAATTTATAAAATATTATTTTAATTTATTTTTTTATTTCAAATATATTTTTTAACAAGGAAATTTGTTTACGAAAGGTATTCGTTACTTTCGTAAATTAAAAAAAATATTGGCCAAATGTTTTTTCGTAACATATACGAAAGTTTCGTATATATTACGAAAAAAGTTACTACGAAAGCTTTTTTCGTAATATGTTGCATGGATTATTTTCAGTGTAGAAATGGAAACAAAAATGACCTTATATACTTTTTGAACACACAGGTGCTCAGATACGAATCGCCAAATGTGGTTTTGTGTTCGATATTCGCCAAAGATTCCTTAGCTAATATGCTCGACGTCTAAACAAAATAAAGTTTTTAATATATTTTGTTAAATTTACTTAAATGGGAGTTTATAAATTATAAATTGGTTTTAATTAATCCAAATTAAGATTTCACATTTCGTTAAGATATTAAATATTTTTTTCTGATGCCCGTGCCACATCATCCAGCCTTAACCAACTTTTAGAGAAAAATTTGAATATCTTACAGATATGGTTTGGGATTTCCCGGACGTTAACACTTCCGGGAAACGGGAAAGAAAAAATCACGTTCCCGGGAATTCCCGGTATTCCCGGGAAAAGATAATTTTATAAATTAAAGGGATTTATTAAATGAAAATTGGCAAAATTTCGATTATTTTATTAATGTAAGCATTCTTTTTAAATAAAAGTTAATATAAAAGCAATTCTAAAACAAACTTTTAAGAACTTTTAAGTGAATTCAAGCAAATAGAGTAATAAGACTAGTTGACGACTATATCGCAATTAGTTAAACATTTTATGTTAAGGCCTCCAAATTATTTTATAATGTTTCTTATTTTTCTTTAAAAATTTCCAGGACGATTCTTATCGTTAAGTACAAGCAAGTTACAGTTGTATACTCAGCTGAGCTGAATTTTATATATCCTGAGTCACAGCCTGTCTAAATGTCTTTGATTATTCATTTTATTTATCTTAAGACATCTCCTTCAGGGTTTCAACAATTGCGTCGACTTATAATAAATTTAAGTAGTGTCAACTCAAAGTTTTTCCAGATTCTATGAGCTTAAAATTTTCACCACACTTTTTAAAATTCATATTGCTCGTACTTTTCGAATTAAGCAAAAATTTTTATCGGCTTAAGAGAAATGGTATGACTTAAATTTTATGCAATTTTTATGAAATTTCTGTATAAGTTTGAATCGTTGACATTTTTATTTTGTATTAAAAGAAATATATGGACATTTTACTGCCTGTTTATCGATGTCGAAGGAATTCTTTCTTTCTTACAGTTACATTTGAAACAAGGACAAAGTTTTAGAATTTGTTTTTGCTTTAAATGAAATTGTAAGAATGAAAAATGTCTTCCACATCGATAAACAGGGTAATAGTATTTTAACAGACGATAAAAAACATAGCAACTTTAAAAGAGAACTTCAATAATTTCATCGTGTAAATTTAGTCGTACAGTCAGTCAAACGAACATTGAAAATTTTGATATTAAAGAAAAACAGGATTATAATACAAATTTCTTATATGAATCAAAATAAATTTTATAAATATGTATGTCAAAAAATCCATAACGTGAACTTTTAATTTCCCGGGAAATTAAAAGTAGACATTTCCCGGGAATTCCCGATTCCCAAACCCTACTTACAGACCAAACAATCATTTGACTTAACGAGAAGCGCACAAACCAACACGAAACTTGTCAAACAATCATCTATTTTTCTTAAGTAAACTAAAAACATATGTATATACTAGAGGGTTGCACAAGATGTCTTGAAGGCGTATTTAAGACATTTGTTTTGTTGAGAACGTTTTCATAACAATTATGTTGTGACGAGCATTTATAACAATGAATTTTTAAAATACATTTATAATGAAGTTTTAGGGTGCGAAGATAGTTTCCACACATAGTACAAATTCAGAAACTTACTTTCCAGTAGCGCTTTCTAGTACATGTTGTTCGTAACATTATTGTAGTGAATGTGTTTGAACCAAACCAAATGTCTTAAACATACCTTCAAGATATATTGTGCAACCCTTTAGTACATACACGATTTTGATCACTTTTCACTTACATATTAAAATCGAACCTACTTGTTTACTATATCATTGACCAGGTGATATTATCTCTCGTACCATTAGAAAAACATTTCAAATTAAATTCTTTTAACACAAAGTGAAATGGTACATAAATATTAAAAGAAAAATACTAAAATGTACTTAAAATAATAAAATTAAAGAAATTATGTCAAGGTTTTACTCACTTTTAAGCAATTGTCATAAAAAGGATACCCACAGTGAGCATTTAAAGAAGGAAAAAAAAACGTACATAAATAAAAAACTGTTCATCATTTTAGTTGCATGCAGCATCACCTTTGTCCATGCTTAGAGACAACAAAACACAAAATAAAAGAAAACAACACATTATTTTTACATTGTGTTTAAATATTTTTTACGACTCTTTAGACGCCAACACTACCAGTAATAGCAACACTTGTTACCTTATAAACTTCCATTATAATTTTGGTTTTGTTCATATCGTCCGGTTGATTTTCTTTATTTTTTTTGTTCCAGTTTACGATGCAAACAAATTAAAAAACACACATGATGTAAAAACAAAATCACCATAAAACTTGCATTTTTATAAACTGTTAATAGATTCTAAGAAATTATAAAAATTTTGCCATAGAAATGTTTATTCGTGGCTGTTGGGTGGTAAAAGATGCAACATTAGCTTGATAGAGTCAACTATTTTCTGGTAAAGTCATAAGCAAAGAATATCAACAATAAATGGGAGTGTTAACTTAATAAATCATAAAAAGATTTGAAAATTTGTCAGATGAACTTAATTTTCCCCCTCTGGCTCATTGAAGGAAATAAAGAATAGTTTAAATCACCGCATCGCAGCGGGAAATCAACCTTAAATTGCCCCGCAAAATATTACACTGGATATGACAGCAACCACGAAAACAACACTTTTGTTTTCACAGCCAAACAAACATATATATATGTATATATAGCAGTGGTGGCCATTCTGTCAATTTCCTATGCTCGCGAGCATAGGGTGTGTGTGAGACTCACAGCATATATATTTAGCCGCGGAGCACATACACAAACAAAGAATAAGATGGTGTATGTTTGGCCAACACTGATATATACCCAGTTGGCCATGTCTTTAAGACATCATCAATGACGGGTAAACCACAGTGTTAAATCCTCGACGACAAATGTCGGTCAGCCGGAACAAATCATGAAGGACGTTTTCGAAAAAGCGTAGTGAAAATAGTGTACGTTTCAGTGATAGACAATGCCACTCAGATTGACGTTCACATAACACTTGTGTAATAACGTGGACTTGACAATGTCGTTTGTCTCCTCGTCAATGATTAAATAAGCGATAGTGTCGCCTATTTTGTCGTCTATGATTACATAAGCGACAATGTCGCATATATTGTCGTCAATGATTAAATAAGAATCATTGTCGCTTGTTTTGTCGTCAATGATTACATAAGCAAAAATGTCGCCTATTATGTCGTCAATGATTACACTCTAAAACACTTTTGTTGAAAATTAGGGCGATAATAGTCGGCAACACTTTACAGATTATTATCGACCTAAATTACACATGCATTATTTTTAAACAAAATATTTTTGCTAAAAAAAGGGATTGGATTCGTGCAGGTTTTGAACCTCGACCTCCTGACTAATAGTCTGACGTATCTACCATTCAGCCATAGCCGTATTATACTTTATGTTACATTTTTTCCACTTGGACTAAATATGTTTAATTTGAAAGGTTTTTTCTTTAATAAAATAACTACAAAATCGATGTAATTTTAGACAAGGAGAAATTTTCAACACAAATTTAGACAATATATGATTGTAAATTAGAAGTAATGCTTTAAAGTTTTCGTGCATGTTTAAAAGTTTTCGTGCTTACCACCTTGCTAAAGCACCGCCTAAATCATTGGCAATAAGAGGCCAACATATTGATATATTTGATAGAGGACTAAGCGTAAGACGTTGTCGCTCATCTTGTGCTACACAAAGTTGGGTTTTCCTTAACAAAATTTGGATTAAATACAAAATTAAAGACATTTGCGCTGATATTGTCCTCAGCATAGTTGCATTGAGGACAAATCCGCAATGTTACTGAGTACAAAACGTAAGACACTGTCGCTTATATATTGTCCTCAACAAAGTTGGTTTGAGGACAAAATGTAAGGCATTGTCGGTCATGTTGTTCGCAATAATGTTAGATTGAGGACAAAATATAAGACATTGTCCCTCATTTTGTACACCACAATGTTACTGAAGACAAAACGTAAGAAACTGTCACTCATATTGTCCTCAAAATAGTTGGATGGAAGATAAAATATAAGAAATTGTCGCTGATATTGTCCTCAACAAAGTTGGATTGAGGACAAATTATAAGACATTGTCGCTCATATTGTCCTCCACAATGTAAGTGAAGACAAAACGTAAGACACTGTCGCTTGTATTGCCCTAAACAAAGTTCATTTGATGGGAAAATGTAAGACATTGTCACTCATATTGTCCCAAACAATGTTACTGAAGACAAATCGTAAGACATTGTCGCTTATCTAGTCGTAAGAAGTGTTTAACAGAAGGCAGTATGCAAGAACTTTTCGCTCAGATTACCGTGAACGACGATTTCCCTGAAATTGCCAATTAGGAAACCAAACGACTGAGGATAAGTCGTACAAGAATCGTAGATGACAATGTCGTGCAACGCAATCTGGCCAACTGTGTAGTAATATGAAATTATACGTTTATGTGAGTGTATCTGGAATCACAGTTGACAAATATTTGAATGGCTGATCCTTTTAACATTAAGATTTCCTTTTTACGATTTTTCAATTATAATTTTTTTATAACCATACGAGGATGGTTAAAAGAAAATATCAATTTAAAGGCGTGTTTGTTCCCTGTAAACACTCGTATTTAGCAGATTGTTGGCTAGACATGTCACGTCAAATTTTCTTATGCAATAAGAATAAATAAATTTTCAATATTATTATTAACTTTACATTTTTCGGTACTTATATTGCTTCATAGGTATTTCATGTTAATTCAATGTGATTCTACAATAATATTCATATGACATTTTTCTTTTTGAAATAATTATATTTTATATTAATATGATTATTTCGAACGTATTTGCTTTGTGAATCCAAATTGATTATTAGGCTAAGGTTCGTAACGTTATATTCAGAAAGAATTGGGCATGATTAATATTCCAAGGAACAAGGGAAAAATTAACATCAACTTAATTTTTCAACGTACACAGCAGAACAGAGTAGCGCCACTTTCGGAAGCCGCTACACTTCCATCGTCAGTGCTCACGTGTATTTGCTTATCACCACTTGTGAGGTGGCTCTGTTGAATGTGATTTTAATTCTTATATATACAACTTTTTCGTGAAAATTGAATACGAGAATTAACTCACTCTCAAGTTGATATTAAAGTGCACTTTCCCAGCGTTGCCATCGGTTTATTTTTCTTCATTCCCATTTTTCTGATTTTTGTTCTACTCAAGACAAACTTTTTTGGTTTGATTTTATACTTAAGTATATATGAACATGTAAACATGTGAAAAGCTCAAGCCAGTAGCTAATTGTTTATTAATATGATTATTTCGAACGTATTTGCTTTGTGAATCCAAATTGATTATTAGGCTAAGGTTCGTAACGTTATATTCAGAAAGAATTGGGCATGATTAATATTCCAAGGAACAAGGGAAAAATTAACATCAACTTAATTTTTCAACGTACACAGCAGAACAGAGTAGCGCCACTTTCGGAAGCCGCTACACTTCCATCGTCAGTGCTCACGTGTATTTGCTTATCACCACTTGTGAGGTGGCTCTGTTGAATGTGATTTTAATTCTTATATATACAACTTTTTCGTGAAAATTGAATACGAGAATTAACTCACTCTCAAGTTGATATTAAAGTGCACTTTCCCAGCGTTGCCATCGGTTTATTTTTCTTCATTCCCATTTTTCTGATTTTTGTTCTACTCAAGACAAACTTTTTTGGTTTGATTTTATACTTAAGTATATATGAACATGTAAACATGTGAAAAGCTCAAGCCAGTAGCTAATTGTTTATTAATATGATTATTTCGAACGTATTTGCTTTGTGAATCCAAATTGATTATTAGGCTAAGGTTCGTAACGTTATATTCAGAAAGAAAAATGGGAATGAAGAAAAATAAACCGATGGCAACGCTGGGAAAGTGCACTTTAATATCAACTTGAGAGTGAGTTAATTCTCGTATTCAATTTTCATGAAAAAGTTGTATATATAAGAATTAAAATCACATTCAACAGAGCCACCTCACAAGTGGTGATAAGCAAATACACGTGAGCACTGACGATGGAAGTGTAGCGGCTTCCGAAAGTGGCGCTACTCTGTTCTGCTGTGTACGTTGAAAAATTAAGTTGATGTTAATTTTTCCCTTGTTCCTTGGAATATTAATCATGCCCAATTCTTTCTGAATATAACGTTACGAACCTTAGCCTAATAATCAAATTATATTTTATGTTAATTCAATATTCCAGTACAGTTAGAGCAAAATGAAGTTGATACTGAAATAATAAGAAGAATCATGTTAGATCAAACTTATTTCAACTGGAAACAACGTGAATTTGATACTGAAATAACATGAATAATATAATTGAATCAAAGTTATTTAAGGTTGAAATAACATTAATTTAATGTAGCAATTTTTTTTAAATAAATAGTTTACATACGTGACATATATTAGAATAGGCATCAGAAAAATTTTTGTTGTAGTTGGCTGCCCTAGCCAAGATTCTATCATCACTGGCTTGGTAGTCAACTTGCTAACTTCCGCATTCACAACAGACTCAAATATACTTTCTACATACACTATAAATATAAATACCATCATATGTAACATGAATTTTATGTTTTAACAGTAAAAAATTTTAAATCAATAAGACTTAAAGTTAGATAAATTATTTGTCATTTAAAATTAATATGAAACAATGAAAATTCTAAGTAAAGTCTGTACTTTTTGATGCAATTGCGACATGTTGATTTTACATTGATATTTTTTTCTATGTGTACATATTTTTTCTGTTAATAATATACAAGATCGAGCATATAATTGATGTCCTTCTAGACGTAGCTTATATGACACCTAATATATGACTAAGTTTTATGTCATCATAACATTGATACCAGTAGTCCGAAGACAAATTTTGCTATGCGTGTATAAAAGTACGACCCTCGTTAGCAATAAATATGGGCTGTATTTCTGTGAAATGTTTGCACATATGTCGCATCTCATCATATTATTTGTCATTCTCAACAATATTAACGAACAACAAAAGTGTATCATCCTTTTTATTTGTGTTCTATCTATTTGTCATTTTTCTACTTGCCGCACACAATATTTCTGTTCATCATATTCTCATACCAGTTGAAAATTAATAATATTTTTATTTATGTATGTCTGTTCTATAAGTCCTTTAAGCTTTTCAAAAAAATTACTATTACAGGAGGAGATATAAAACCCGTTATTCATTTTGTCCTTTTGAAAAAACCATCCTGCTCGAATAAGTGCAACAACATTTAACAATCTTCTGTAGATGTACGAGTATGCTACAATTCAATTAATTGTGACAAATAATTTATGAATTTCTATGAGTATGAATGTATGTAGATACTATAGCCCTACAGATAATATTGGAGTAAGTGATCCATTTTAGTTAAAATCGAGTAGTTACAACATGGTCCTATGCAATGCAGTCATGGACCATGTCATTTGCAAACAATAGCTTCTAGTTAACCGACAAGTGTTTGTGTTTTAACGAGTGCAATCGTTAAAACACGAATACCTGAGTGCTCCATCGAATAGTGATATAGAGAAGTTTTAAAACTAGTCCGATGTAATGCAGACATGGACCATGTCATTTGCAAACAAGAGTTTGTAGTTAACACAACAAGTGCTCGTGTTTTAACAATTTCAACACGAACACTTGAGTGTTCCATCAAGTGGTGACACGGAGTAGTTTTGAGACTACTCCGGTTAAGTACAAAGTTGGGTTATATGCTTCAGCCGTAGGAGATATTAATGTTAAATCGACCATGTTTTCTCCATACATTTGGGTTACCTTTGGACTAGTCCTCTATGGAGTACAGTTTACATGCGTGTATGGACTAGTCGCGTTATCTACAGGGAGAATTCTATAGTATCTACGCCATAAAGATACAAAAACACATAAGATACAAAAACACATACAGACACAAACATATTCCTATGCATTTTCATTTTATACTCCTATTTTTCATTATTTCTTGTTTGTTTGTCACCAAAAATATAATTTTTTTTCATTGCAAATGAAAATACCATGTATCAAAAATAACAGCAACAGCAAGAAAAAGTATCGAGATAAATGAAAAGATATGACAAGCATTTCCAATTTGAAGGTGAATCCTTATGTATGTTGTGTTCCATTTAGCAAGTTGTCTGATTTCCCTGTTTATCAATTTCATTCATTTACGGGGTGGTTTTTATGACACTGATGACATCTTCTTTGCTTATGCTTTTTCGATTTTATGTTTTTTGTTGCAAATATTGTTTTTTTTTATAATTCGTATTGGTAGTTTTAACCCCTTGAGTATGTTATAAACTGCATATGAGAAGTTGATTTGATGTGCCTGTCACATTTTACTCCCCATCTGTAGTGATGGGTGAAATTTACAAGTTTCGTTTGACACCCGTACCAGTGACTAGTTGTTTAACATCTATTGAAGGATTTTGTACACCTGCATGGAAGATTAAAAAATTCATCATTGAGTTATTTCAGAATTTCTTACACGGATTACACATGTTTACAGTACATCGCGTTCCGGAAAAATTTTAGCCGTTAACGACTACTATATGGTGATTTTAAATATATAATTAGAATTTTTTGTCAGTTCTAGTTTTCGCGATATACCGTTATGTTAAAAATGAGAGCACTTGCAGGACATAATATATTACCATAACTTGAGAAGGCCATACTCTATTCAGTTAAGTAAAAACTTCAAAATTCGACAACAAAATAATCTTTAAGCCGTACAAACATTATTTCTAAATCTGCACATTAGTTTTGGCGATATCGTAAAAGTTTGAGCAAAAAAAATTATTTTGTTTATAATATTTTTAAGATGTTTGTTTTTAAAACTTTATAACAAAATAAAGATACAACAACGGCTGTAGAAATTTTGATTTTATTCACAATTTAGTGACGAAAATGAATTGATAAAATTTTAATATCCATACAACAGTAGAAAACACAAACACAAAGTCAGAAATTGCTGTTGTATGAACATTTAATTTTTATCAATTCAGTTCCCTCACTGAATTATGAATAAAATCAAAAGTTGTGGACCAATTGTAATAAATAAGGTCTCAATTATTTTGCAATACATTTATCTACAAGCCACTTAATCAAAAATAAGTTCGTTGTTGTATTATTAGTTTTTATGAGATCTTAAAAACAAAAAACTCCAAATTTCTTATAAAATTTTTATTTTTTTATGTTAAACGCCCTCAAGATTATTTTGTTGTCGAATTTCCATTTCTTTTTTACTGAATAGGGAAAACCCTTCTCAACTTATGCTATACTACATGTGGTGAAAGTGTCTTTATTTTTTACATAACGCTATATCGCGATAACTAAAGCTGATGGAAAAACTGGAGTGCAGATTTGGGTTCAGCGTTCCAAATAATTAAGGAACCAACTTTCATTTCTAGCGAACGAAAAAGTTTTTCGAAATTTGTAAACATGTGTTATAAGAAGAAATAAATATTTAAGTAAATAAATAATTGTTCAATAAAGATGACAGTCTTATGCACAAAATTTCCTTTGGCATGTACGTCTTCGCTCTGCAAATTAAGGCCGTGAGAAATAAGTTACACTGCACAACACAAAAAAGAGCTAAATGGATCAAATAACTTATTCTAGCAAAGGGCACTAAAAAATATAAATACGAATATCAGCGTTTAGAAAGTTTATATCTGGGATTTATTTTATGGGAGAGTTCAACTTCCTCCTCTTTTGCACATGTTATAGTGATTCGGCATAGGAAATCTTGTCTGCTTTACGTTTGATCACTTTTATATATAATACACTACAGAAAACATTTTTGTAGAATATTTTAAACTTCTTACTCTTTGCTGCATGGGTCTTTTTGTCTCGTTCTTACAAAGGGGACAAACAACTCCCCTGCAGCGGCGTTGTAGCTGGTTGTATTGTAATGTTCTACAAAAATATAAGCCCTGAAATTATACTATGGGTATTTAAAAATACCCAAGGTCCAAACTCAAGCTGAATGCCTAAAATCATTCAAAACGTAAAATAGATTCAAGGGCTATTATTGTAATTCATCCAATTGGAACTCGGCATAGGAAATCTTATAACCCTTATGTTGAAGCTATAAGATGTGCTGAGCATTTTTATGTAAAACAACACGATGAACATTTTAACCCTATAGCTCTTCGCAGTATGATTCTTTTTATTCCTTTCTTAAAAGAGGAGCAAAAGACTCCCCTTAAGCGGCAATATATTTGTCATTGTCTATTAAAGATATTTAAGAACACCTAAGTTTAAGAATGAACTTCAATGAAACAAATCATTCAAAACTCAAAATGCGTTAAGGGTAAGATTAATACTTACTTACATTTAGCACTCGGCTTAGGAAATGTTGTAAGCCTTATTTTTAAAGATATAAGATGTGTTCGCCGTTTTTATCTAATAAGCCACGAGCAACATTTTTGTGAAACATTTAGGCCACTTTTTCGACGCAAAAAGGCAATTTTTTCCTCTATTTTACGAAAGATACAAAAATACATATGTATACAGCGAGGAGTTAAGGGGTTCCTTAACAAGTTTTTCAAGGTGTTTTGCATAAAAGTGTCCAACATATATTATGGCTTTAACGTAAGACTTACCATAATCTTATGCCGAGTACTAATTGCGAATAAGTACGATATTAACACTTAAACACGTTTTAAGTTTTGAATGATCTCTGGAGTTTAGGTAGAGCTTGGAGCTTGTGTTTCTTTAAAAACTTAGTAGAATCGTATGGCAAATATTTTTGTAAAGCAATTTAGACCGCTATATAGCCGGTGCACAGTGGCTCATAGTCGTTTTTCGATGGCCGAATTTCTGTACTTTTTTAACTAGCTGAGATATTTTAATAATTTTTTGTAACGGACAGATAACTTCTTGTACCTTTAGTAGCTTTTGTCTTCAAGCCCGAAATAGATATTTTGATTTTTTTTTAATAGTTTGCATATAAATGTGGGGTTTTTAAATTTTTGAGCCACTCTATTTATTAAAAAAAGACCATATATATTAAAAAAAGATAAACAAACCATTATAAAATACCTAGAATCGGGATAGGATAGGTAATTTCCAGAAATTGTAGTCAAATAAATCAATCAATTGCAACGGATAGGGGATGGGGACTTCCCATTTCACCGCACCTACGCCGCTTCAGTTTTTTCCCAACTTTGTATCTGGTATTCAAATTATTTCACATCAATTTAGAAGACTCTTACTATTATATCTTTCCAGTTAGCAGGTAATTATTGATTACTTTATATGGAGAGTACCCCTTCTCTCGCACCTACCCCGCCAATTCTTAGCACAACTTCGTATCTGGTTCTTAAATTAACTCATACCGAATTAGATTACTCTTACTGTTAGATCTTTCCAGTTAGCAGGTAATTATCGATTATTTTGTATGGGGAGTACCCCGTCTCTCCTACATACCCCCTCAATTTTTAGCACAACTTCATATCTTGGCTTTAAATTAACTCGTACCAAATTTGAAGACTCCTAATGTTCTATTTTAATGTTATCTCTTTCCAGTTATTGATTACTTTGTATGGGGAGTATCCATTCCCTCACACCTACCCCGCAAGTTTTTTGCATAGCTTCGTATCTTGTCTTTAAATTAACTAATACACATTGTAAGAGTCTTAGTGTGTAAATTTCTAGTTAGCAGGTTATTATTAATTACTTTGTATGGAGAGTACCCCTTTCCTCGCACTTACCGCAATAGTTTTTTGCATAGCTTCGTACCATATCTTCATATCAGCTCGTACGAAATTTGAAGACTCCTTCTGTTATATCTTTCCAGCTAGCAGGTAATTATTGATTTCTTTTTATTGTGAGTACCACTTCGCTTGCACTTACACCGCCAATTTTTGACCCAACTTTGCATTGATGCCAACTTTGGCTCTTTTTTACGATATGACAAAAAACGATATGACATAGTGTATTGTCATATCGTAAGTTTTTTACGATATAACAACACTAAGATAGCCATACACGGTATTGTCATGTCGCAGCGTTGTCATATCGTAATAAACTTACGAAATGACAATACAGTGTGTCATATCGTTTTTTCTTATATCGTAAAAAAGAGCCAAAGTTGGCATCAATGCAACTTTGAATCTTATCTTGGAATTATTTCATACCAAACTTGGAAACTCTTTCTGTTATATATTTCCAGTTAGCAGGTAATTATTGACTACTTTGTATAAGGATTACCCCTTCCTCCCACGGTCCTATACATTTTAGCTCTTTAAATTACGCACACCATATATAAATACTCTTAGTATAGGCGTGGCACTGCCCACTTTATATCCCTTAGATTGTATTGTCATAGGATCCTAACATGTGTGCAAAGTTTCATGTGGATCGGTTTTCTTAAAGTTGGTGAGAATTTAGCGCACAATTAATACTAATAGGGAAAAATTTGCGTTCGTTGAATAATAATTTTTGAGTAATTTCATTAAAATTAAAAAATGTTCAACGGGCGGCTCCAGACTGTTACAAAAGTATATATATCGTAAAAGAGAACACTTCCGCATTTCTATGGCTGGTCTATTTTTTTAATATCTTTTGATTTTGAAAAGTTCTATTTCTTTAAAATTTAAATTTGCCAAAAATATAGTGGTTTAACAAATATTTTATAATACCTTTAATATAAACAGTTCAGTATATGAGCAAAAAAAAACGAGATCCCATTATCGATTATAGTTTGCGAGAAATGTTAATTTCTTTCTGATCAATTATAAATAAATCACCTTTTTCTAAAATTATATAAAATAAGTGTGTCTAACAGCATGCCACGCCCACAATTACAAATATTTTTACCTAAGAAAAAGAAAATTTTGGTTTTGGCCAAGGAATTCAATTTCTGAGCTACAGTGCACTGCAGGAGAGTTTTTGGCATCTTTTAATAGAAAGGAACAACAAGACCCATACAGCGAAAAGTTATAGGGATCAAATTTGATTTTAGTGTACAGTGCTATCAATGGCCCAACCATTGTATCATTTTCTCCCACACACTTTCATGTATAGCGGCTATATAACCTGGCGATATGGCGTTCGGATGGTGGCTGATTGTTAGTTTAACCGAATGTCTTGTAGTGTATATAGCCACCAACCATGAGTTCCGCGACTGGCGTAAACAAACAAATATTTTACAGATAGCAAATATAATTTCATCTAAGTATTTAACATACCATTTAATATTATGCTTTAATTTTAATTACATAAATTATCGTAATAAATTAACAGTCAGCAAACAAATTCTATTAATAACTCACCTTAAATTAAAATTTTTTCTCTTCATTCTTCCTTGTAATATTAGCAGGCAACCATTAAGGTTACTATCATAAATGACTAACTAAATTAATGTAGTCTTAAATATCAAATAGAATCCAAGAATATGACTGGGTTAATGATTATTTTACAAAGGTATGGAAACATTGAAGTGCGTAAAGGTGAAATATAAGATTAATAAAGCAAGGAATATAATAAAATAGCTAAAGCAACAACAAAAATTATAATAGACTATTTATTATAAAAATATAAACCAATTTAACTAATTGCCATTAGGCATTTAGTCTTTTATGGGTTTTCTTTAAACATAGTACTTTCTGTATTCATACCATCAGAGCTACTTAAGCTAATTGAGTTGGATGCTCATTAAGCGGGTGCACAAAAAGCAACACAAACGTAAAAATCCTTCTTTAAATTGAAAGGAAGCAAATGAGCAAGCAACACAATAATAAAGAAAGCTTTAAAGATTTTGCTTATCTTAAGGCGAATATGACTTCACCTCCCCCTCCACGTTCACACTCACCCATAACATTTCAGGAATTGATTTTTAAGGGTGAAAAGAAAATATGAAACGTATGTTGAGGTATGAAAGGAAACAGAAAACAAGTGCTTTTCATACGTATGAAACATTAATAAATGCAGGAACTCGAAATGGGAAGATACTCATACATGATTTATGATAATCTCGTGTAAAGAAACCTTAATATTAAATTTAAGATTTTATGGCCATATTCATATGTTACCATAAATACATATTCATTACTTCAGTCATTCATACATTCATTCATACGAGTATAAATCCATACATATGAAATCATATGAAAAGGTTACAAATCACAACATAAATCCATTTAAGAGTAGATCGTTTTCCTTATTTTTTTGGCCATCTTAAAAGGTTTGTTTGCTTGGAGTACGTATGCGGCAGGCATTATTCTCCCCCGCAATAAAATTATTGAAAACCACATAAATTTTAACCATAAACCATGCCACACATACGAATATGGTTATAGCTAAATATTTGTAGCCAATTTTTTCCAATTTGTTAACAAAAAAGACAACAAAAGTAACGAACAAAATTTTTAAGGAAAAAAAGCATAAAAGTCATATAAAAAGCCATCATCCATACTTTCATATTTTCGAAATGCAAAAAATTTTTGAGATAGAATTATTCGTCTATAAAGATTTACAAAAGCTGATAGAATAAAGTTCAAATATTCAACTTTTGTTCAATGAAATGGTTGGTTGAATAGTTTTATTGCGAATACTAAAAGAATTTAACACTGTTTCCAAATTGACAATTTATAATTGTGCGAGAATGTGTAATATATGTATCTATTAGGGATGGGCAAAAAATATCGATATTTGGATATATCGATATTTCTTATTCGATATATATCGACGCCGATCGATATTTAAAAATATATCGATATCGATATATATCGATATATATTTTCACTTGCCCATCCCTAGTATCTATACTCTATAAAGAAAATTGTATGTAAAAGTAAACAATTTAAATTGTGGACTTACTGTAAATGTAAATTGTTGTTACAAATTTTATCAATACACAATTTTTATTAGTTAAAATAACCTTTAAAATTGTAAGGCATTTCATGTCTATGCTTAGTTTGTGCTGTCGATGCTGAGATGGTAAATGCGCCGGCTTATAAACATGAGAAGATTTCTGAGAAACTAACTTCAAGACCAAAGAATTTAATTTTACTGAATTGTAAAATATAAATTTGAGAAAACGTTACAAAATTAAAATTATTTGTAATAAAAAAAAAAATTTACAGTTGGAGGCTGAGTAGCTTAGAGTATAGAGAGCTCTGACGATGGGATTGTGGTTAATCCCGAAAACATCGATGTTCAGTTCGACCTTTACAAAAGTCAAGAAATTGGTATTTGTACTTTTCAATTTGCCACATGCTTTGAAAAATTATTTCTCAATAAAAAATGATTTAATTGTAAAAATTAAATTGATCGAACTTCAGCCTGAATAATAAATTTCTTTGGATAAAACCCATATAGTGCGACTAAATACACGCAACTTCAATTTACAGTTTTGTTAAAATTAATAGATTAATTTTTAGCAAATTTTATGGTTAAAATGATCAATTTTTATGGTTGAAACTACCAATTTAAAATAATATCAACGAAAGCGGTTTTTTTTCTTCAAAAATCACTGTGTATAAATCAAGCATGTCAACAAATGTCTATTATGTTTACTTTCGCCCATGTGCTGAAAATCGCTTTTCGCAAAATAAATACGATTTCGACTCAAAGTACTTTTCGGCAATTGAATTTTTCGGAAAGAGTATTTTTGAAGAAGCTATTTTTGTTGGAAAAGGTACTTCGAAGGGAACGAAATTTTTAGAAAAGATACTTTTTGGAAAATATAGTTTATTTGAAAAGGCATAAACTACTAACTAGACCCGTCACTTAACAAAAACATTACGGAGATTGTGTGAAAGAGAAAGCAAATTTTATTTTCTAATATGCTTTCTAATTTGTCTATCTCTTTCATATTAACTTAGTAAAAACATTTTGCATGTAAAACTGCATAACACATGATAACAGCCTTTTTTATCTGCCAAAAGTTAGTATTCTGTTTCATATTCTGTGTGAAAAGGTACTATTCGAGCTTCTTAGAAAGATACTTCTTGAAAGAGGAACTTATTAGAACAAGTACTTTTTGAAAAAGGCAATTTTAAGAAATTTACTTTTTACAAAAGGTACTTTTTTGAAAAGGTACTTTTTGGAAAAGGTACTTTTAAAAAAATGCAATTTTTAGAAAAGGTACATTTTTGGAAAGGTACTTTTTAAAAAAGTTACTTTTTGGAAAAAATACTTTTTAGAAAAGGTAATTTTTTTAATGGTACCTTTTAGAATAGTTACTTTTTGGAAAAGGTACCTTTTAAAAAAGTTACTTTTTATAAAAGGTACTTTTTAGAACAGATTATTTCCAAGAAAGATACTGTTTAAGAATAATGTACTCTTTGGAAAAAGTAATTTTTGGAAAAGGTTCTTCTAGTAAAGTAAACTTCTTGGAATAGGTACTGCTTGGAAGATTTCTTTATTTTTTGGAAAAGGACTTTTTGAAGTAAATTCAGTTTTGCAAAAGTTCTTTTATGGAGTGTACTTTTTTGAAAAAGTAATTTTTAAAAGTTTTACTTGTTGGAAAATGGTGGCTGTATGCATAATCAACATTTGGCAGGAACTTAGAGTAAGTGACGAAATTGAAGTGGGTATTAAAGAGTTTTTCCATACAATTGGACATTTAAAATCACTGTATCTTGCAGTCCTGACTCATCAATATATTATGCACTGATGACAAATGGTCCAGAAGAATTTGTTAAGAGCCCGTTCAATTTCATCGGTTATGCTACCTTCATGCCAAGTTTTCGTTATGCATATGGCCCTGTGTTTTTTGAAGAAAAAAAATCAACTTCTTGGAAAGTCTGCGTTTTAAAAAATACAGCAGTATGTAAAGATGTTTGATGGGAAAACTAAGAAGCAAACATGTTGTTTTATCATAACATCTTAAGTCGACTTAAGTCAAAATCAAGTTCAAGTCATATTCTGGTTCGTCTTCTTACAATCAACATTTAGGTCCAAACCGTTTTTAAATACTCCGATTTTCGAAAAATTGTTCACGGTTTATTTTTTAACTTTCTGGAACACTAAAACAAGACATTTTACAATAAATCGTTAATATTTCCAAACATGATTTCTAGTATTTATATGATTACTTCGAACGTTTTTGCTTTGTGAATCCAAATTGATTATTAGAAAGAATTGGGCATGATTAATATTCCAAGGAACAAGGGAAAAATTAACATCAACTTAATTTTTTAACGTACACAGCAGAACAGAGTAGCGCCACTTTCGGAAGCCGCTACACTTCCATCGTCTGTGCTCACGTGTATTTGCTATCACCACTTGTCAGGTGGCTCTGTTGAATGTGATTTTAATTCTTATATATACAACTTTTTCGTGAAAATTGAATACGAGAATTAAATCACTATCAAGCTGATATTAAAGTGCACTTTCGCAGCGTTGTCATCGGTTTATTTTTCTTCATTCCCATTTTTCTGATTTTTGTTGTACTCAAGACAAACTTTTTTGGTTTGATTTTATACTTAAGTATATATGAACATGTAAACATGTGAAAAGCTCAAGCCAGTAGCTAATTGTGTATTTATATGATTATTTCGAACGTATTTGCTTTGTGAATCCAAATTGATTATTAGGCTAAGGTTCGTAACGTTATATTCAGAAAGAATTGGGCATGATTAATATTCCAAGGAACAAGGGAAAAATTAACATCAACTTAATTTTTCAACGTACACCGCAGAACAGAGTAGCGACACTTTCGGAAGCCGCTACACTTCCATCGTCAGTGCTCACGTGTATTTGCTATCACCACTTGTCAGGTGGCTCTGTTGAATGTGTTGAATGTGATTTAGACTTATGTTATGATAAAATGACACAGATATAATACGATGTGATTTTTTATCTGCACATGCTATGTTTATTTCTTCACATATGGACACAGCAAATATTGGGCCTTATTGTGTAAGGAGCTGGCGTAAACGCCTATGTCGTTTCTGTAATAGATTAAAGCAACACTCAACCCGTGTTCTTTAATATACTACAAAAAATGAATTATTTTTTGCTCTGGTAGTTTTGTACACAAGCCACATCCAGCACGTGTATTTTTTTGACAACCATTATCTGGGTTTTTTGTTGTATTTGTTGAACCTGTATACTTATTACATCATGCTTTGGAAATTATTATACGCATATAGGCATACCTTTAGGAGCGAAAATATAATATTTGCTCCAATAGCTTTGTGTGCTTAAAAATGTTTAAATTGCCGCCTTAAGATGTGAAGTATTTTGTATTTCTTTATTTTTGCTGGTTTATTGATATTTGATAGGTTTACCATTCTTTACCCATATTAAAAGTTTTATCTAAACTAAACACTGTAAATATGAAGTTTTAGTTAAACAATAGTTATCATTTTAGTTTACTAATAATTAACTAATGACTGTAAATCTGGGCCTTAGTGGCGTAAACGCCTAACACAATCAGGGCCATTATCACCAAAAGATTTTCAAACAAAAGTTTGTCTAAAATAAAATTGATTTTCACTAAATAAACTTCTGAATTAGTGAATGTTTTGTTTGACTTTTATTTAGGACGCAAAAAAAAACCCCGATGATGACATAAACATAAATAACAATAACAACAATGATAGCAAAAGGAATGAGCTGGGTACAACTTTGTTTATAGAAGATTTCAGAGTAAATCAATTTGTTAATGTTGTTGTGTTAATTTTCATTAATTTCTTTTAGTGTCTTTAGATAAACATACAGAGTTACAGAGAGTACATTTAACAAAGGGAAATTGCATAAATGCTTACTGGATGATGATGTTATTATTTGAAACTTAAAAATATTTGAAAAGGAGGTTTTATTATTTGATATATACAATAAAATCCACTAAATATATTTGTTTGATTCAATAAACCATTTTTATAGAATTTGTAATTATTCTTAGACAAACTGTTTTGTTAATTAAACCAACAATATTGTTTGATATACTACAGAAAATCCAGTAAATATTTTTATCTGATTCACTAAATTATTTTGTTTAAAATTTGTTAATATTCTTAGACAAATTGTTTTATAGATTTAAACAATTTGTTTAATGAAAAACCCGGGTTTTTTCAATGAGATGATGAGAAATTTTTGTATATATTTACATATTTGTTTGCAGGTCCGTTTATAGACAAAATATTTATTAATTCATGAATTTCTTTACTGAAAATGAAATTTAGAGTTTTCTGTGGAGCGACAAGAAGCGGAATCATTTTCTGCTAAGTCACATAATAGTCATGTAAAGCGAGACGTTATATGGCTTTTTTTCCTGGAGAACTTTTTAGCTAATGTGGTTATGGGCAGTGGCAAAAATTGAAAAGCGTGCACTATGTAATATCGTAAAAACTCACAGAATTATTGCGACGCTTTACCGGTATGTAAAATTTCTTGAGGCACAAAAATTTCCGGAAATTTCGTTCACCAAATTTCTGAAAATGTTGCGAATTTCCTAGAAAATCGTTCGATAAAAATCTACGTCTTTCTAACTAAGATACAGAAGATTTGCATTATAAAGTATCTTGGAAACAGTGTTATGTCATTTTTTATCCCCAACAAAAGCTATCAATAAATCCATAAAAATTTGTCATATCTATCTTATTAATAGCTAGTGGTAGGTCGTCTAACAAACTACTATCTATTGTACATCCGTCTCTTTAAATACTTACTTTCATAAAGCAATAAAAAAATATAAAATTCAAAAGGACTCTGTACTTTATCCACACACCTTACATCTGGTCAAATATTTACTAACACATTCAAATACATAAAAGAGATTTCAGCAGGAGACAAACAATAAACTACTTCATCTTCCATAATAATACAATTTATTATATTTATTTATTGAAAAATCCACTTGTCCTACACCCAACGTTTGTCCGGCTTTTGTACCATCTAATTTTTTCCATTATCTTCAAGTACTTGGATAAATTTGTTTTAATTTTATCATCCCATTTACCAGTCCACCAGCCGGTGTTCTTCTTTTTTTTGCATTTGTATTTAATCATAATGCTGTCTTAATAACTTTGAAGTGTTAAAAAATACTGTTGACAGTTTTAATTCTAAACTGTGATTCATTTTTGCAGAATTTGGGGTGGCTGTTGGATTATGATGGGTTGATTGTTTGCCTTTGTGCGTAGAGGTACTTACAAAGCTCTTCACAATGATTGTGTCTCGATGACAAGATAATAAATAAAAATATCAAAATATGTCAAAATGAAAAGACCGTTTTAAATTAAGCAAAAAGCTTTAGAGTTTTACTATGATAGTTGCTGGAACATAATTTTTTCTAGCATTTCTGCTGTCTTTGTTTAGGGATGATCCTTTAGTAGTTATCAAGTACTTGTGGTACTTCCAGATCACAAGTACAAGATCTTAATGATTTTTTTAGTCGCTCCTTTTACACTGGGATGTTTAATCAATCAATAAATCTACGTTAAAAGTTATTATTTCGGTTTAAGTTCATGAGTGAAATATTTAGAGTGTCTGACCAGACTAGCTGAACGTATCAGTCCAACTGATTCCGACGGCCGCTGCACCATCTCATCAGCTTTCATTGCTCATTTTTAACACTTTTGATGGTGGATATTTGGACTTGGAACATTAACTAATTAAACAATTTTTTAGCGAAATAGAATACGAGAATTTTAGTCCAATAAAAGGTGATATTTTTTTTAACCTTGCTTCAAACTGTACGCTTTATAAAAACCATTTTACTTACTGCCACTAATTTTTAGGGTTTCGTGCACCAAAGGTGAAAAGGAACTCTATTGTTTTCGCTACGATGTCCGTCCATCCGTCTGTCTGTCTGTCTGTCTGTCTGCCTGTCTGTCTGTCTGTCTGTCTGTCTGTCTATCCACGTGTCTTTCACATGCTTCTATGTCGAGAGTGGTAAGAAGTACGCACCTGAAGTTTCCACAGAATATCTGTAATTATGGCCGCTACAGAAAATACCAAAAGCTTATGAAAGTTAAAAATTAAAGGGTCTTCTAAAGCGAGCTACGAAACATGTTGAAATCATAATGTATGCAATTAACAGACACTTGATATATAGACACTTAATATTTCCAGAGTAAATGTATTAAACAGACTACACCAATAAATACTGAAATTTAAACAAACTAACGATTAAAGGGTATTTCATCATTTAAAGTAATTTTGACCATACAATATCTTGAAAACCATAAGAGGCAAACTCTAGAAATTTTTGCACCTAAAGCCGCATTTTAAAGACAATAGTATCGTATGCTAAAAACAGCCAAACTAAAAATTAAAGGGTATTCTATCAGGTAATGTAATTTTGAAACGAATTTGTGTCTTATGAACCGTAATAATTAGACACTTAAAACAAATAAAACTAATAATTAAAATGTAAATTAATAAATAAAGGGTTTCCCTTCAAGTAATGCAAGGAACTAGCCGAAAAGTAAATCACCAAAATAAAAAAAGAACCCAAAAATATCAAAAAACGAAAAAAAAAATGCCAAAATTAGAAAAACACTGAAACGAAAAAGAACTGAAATGAACAAAATCGCCAAATAAAAAAACGTTGATACTAAAAAAACTCAAGTTTAAAAAATTACCAAAACGAAAAAATCGCTGAAATGGAAAAAGGCTAAGAAGACAAAATGTTCCAAAAGGAAAAAATCGCTAAGACAAAAACAGGTCAAATTTAAAAAAAAAAACTTTTATGCTTAAAATATAGACGACATAAAATATAGACGACATAAAATAAAGACGACATAGAGTGAATGTAAACATAAAGTCTATACAGTAGTTTTGATTTAAGTGCCTTTTGTTTAAGAGCACTTTTGACTTAACTGCACAGAATTATTATATGGTGTCACTATTCCTTAAAATCCCATATAAATTTGTTTTTACAGGCACTTTATATACCTGCACTTTTAAGTTAAATTCCTTAAATTTTTGAATTTTTAAAATTATTTTCATACAAAAAATCAATCTTAGCTGCATTTTGGCTTAACTGCACTAACTATTTGTTTTCCGTAACTATTCTTCAAAATCCTGTTTTAAGTGCACTTTGTATACCTGCACATTTAACATATTTTTTGTCAGTTTCTAATTATTTTCATATAAAAAATTTAGGTTAGCTGCACACATGAAATAATTGTGTGTACGTGCACATTAAGGCAGATAAGTACATTTAAGCTAACAGCATTTTTGATTTATCAGCACAAAAAATCGTGAAAAGTACATTGTGCAGCTAAGTCAGAATTACTGTACTGGCATCTTCTCGATAAGCTTTGAACTAACATTTAGCTAACTCAAATTAATACAGAAATAAGTGTATGCAACGTTGTTCAAGGACAACTGACTCTTCTCTGCATCAGGTTTGAGCTAACTAAAAGTTAGTTCAAAATTTATCGCGAAGAAGTTAGTTGTACAAAAACAACTCACGAATCTCTGCACCAGGTTTTAGTTAGCTACAAGTTAGTTCAATACTTATCGGAAAAAAGCCAGTTGTACAAAAAACAACTGACTCACATCTGTATAATTTGTGAGTTAGTCCAGCAGCCAGTTGTAAGTAAGTTAGCAAGAAGTCAACTATATTTTGAGCTAGCTAATATAAGTCCGACAAGTTAACTATGTACATATCAACATACATACGAGGGCGGATCAATAAGTCCGTGACTTTTTGAATGAAACACATTTTTTTTTGCAAAGCAAAAATTTATTTTTCAACATAATCTCCTTTTAACTCAATAAACTTACGTTTCTCCAGTTTTTGTATTCCTTCCAATAAATAGGATTTTTCGAGGTCCTTAAAATAGGCATTTGTTTGGTCAATAATTTCATCGTTGGAGCTAAATCTCTTTCCACCGACCCATTTCTTTAAGTTTGGAAATAGGAAGTAGTCACTAGGGGCTAAATCCGGAGAATTTGGCGGATGAGGTACCAATTCGTAGCCCAATTCATAGAGTTTTGCCATTGAGACTGCACACTTTTTACTTTTACGTTTATGGTCAATTGAGAGCAAACGCGGCACTCATCTTGCAGACAACATTCTTAAACCCAGCTGGTCACTTAAAATCGAAAAAATACTGCCATATGAAATACCAATGGCATCAACAGTCTCACGCACTTTTACTCTTCGATCGGCCAACAGCATATCGTGGATTTTCTCGACATTTTCGGGTGTGCTGACCTCAATTGGCCGTCCAGAACTTTCAGCGTCATTTGTACTTGTGCGACCACAACGAAAGTCAGTAAACCACTTTTTTACCATTGAAATCGATGGTGCAGAGTCCCCATAGTATTTATCGAGCTTTTCCTTGGTTTGATTGACAGTTTTTTTTTCGCAAAAAATAATGTTTAATGAGCACTCGAAATTCACTTTTTTCCATTTTTAGAAAAATAAACGAGGTTGTATGTTTTGAACAGCTGTTAAACTCAAAATAAATGACGACACTTGCTCAAAATTTGACAGTAGCCTATTAACAGGTGGTACTTGGTGGGAAAAGTGTTGCATTTCATATAACTACGAGGGAAGATCGAAAAGTCATGGACTTATTGATCCGCCCTCGTATTTTAGACATTGTAGCAGCTTGTTGTATCTCAGGTTGAATCATCATAAAAAAAACAATGTGACAAGTCATAAAACAAAATGACCAAACAAACATCAAATTTTAAATATAAATATTTAGTGCATAGCTCAAACCTGGCAAAATAGCTTAGCCCCAGAATTAGACTCAAATAAATGGTTTTATTATAACATAGACACACAGGATATTCCAACTCAAAACGAAGTTGAAATAAAATTTACACAAAAGAACGTAATAAGTTTTAAAGTCAGGAGACATGAAAAAATAAATTACATGACGCAGAGTACTGATAAAGTGACAATCAGACAGACCGATATACAGACACATAGTTACATGAATGTCTTATAGACACAATGCATTGTGAAGATTTCCAAGATGTTTTATTGTTATATGTAGTTTGTGGAACAGTGTATCATTATAGATATCAACAAAAAACCATTTTTACCGCTTTTACAGTTTTGCGTCCGAATAAAATAACACACTTACTTTTCTAATATTCATGCAATATGTTTTCTGGTTTCTTTTAGAGATGGCATCGTGTCTAAGTTTTTAGTCTTGTTCATGCTTGCTTAAGAACAAATAGCAATCCTAGTGAACATGGAGCTGTCAAAAAATCAATAAAATCTTGAACTTATGATCAGGAAGTGGCTCTAGTCCAGTTCATTTCTAATGATACTTACGAAGGCAAAAATATTTGCCATAAAAGTCTACTATAGACTCTCAATGACACTCAAGCTCCAAACTCAACTATAATGCCAGAACTCATATAAAACTTAAAATGCGTATAAGGGTTTCATCATCATGTTTAGCACTACAACCCGTGGTGGATCTTGGCTGTCTACAATTTTGATCTAAACATATCACGATCAACTGCAATCATTCTTCAGTTGCTTAAACTAATATTATTGAAATCGGTTTCAATACCGTCGCACCATCTCAGCTTGGGTCTACCTCTACTTCTTCTTCCCTCTGGCACTAGTTCCATTACCTTTTTCGTCGGATTTGAATTATCGAGTCCATGTACATGTCCATCTCATCGCATACGTAATATTTTAATACGTTTAACCACGGTTACATCTTGGTAGAGCCTTTTGAGTTCATGATTGTATATGACTCTCTCTCCAGACACCGTTTTCACATACTGGGCCATATATTTTGCGTAAACTTTACGCTCAAATGCTTCCAATTTAATTTCATCTTTCTTTGATAGTGCCCAGGTTTCACAAGCGTGTAATAGGACAGGTAGTAGGAGGCTTTTAAAGTCTCGTATTCGTGGCTCTCGACAGCGATTTTGAAGTTAAATGTCTTCTTAATCCATAAAACACCTACTGGCTGTTGTAGTTCGTTCACCAATTCTTCACTACACGGGAAGTCTGTGTTGCTTACTTTCGACCCTAAATATACGAAACTATTTGTCACCTTGTAGTTTGTAATGCCTATCTCTATTATTTCAGCAAGTTGTTGTCTGCGACTGTTATTCCCAGTGACAAGCATATAGTTCGTCTTACCAACATTAACCTTCAATCCAATTTCCATGGCGCTTTTTTGGATTTTAAGAAACGTATTCTCGTATAATCTTTTCCAACGCTACATTAAAGAGGGTACATATGAGTCCATCACCTTGCCGAAGACCTACGTTGGTGGTAAATATTCTAGATGTTTCATCCTGTATCTTTATTGCACATTGCACTTTCGACATAATGACTTTAATGAGATTAACCAATTTACCAGGTATTCTAAAATTGCCTAGTGCGCTATATAGTTTGATGCGGTCTATGGAATCGTAGGATTGTTTTAAATCAACCAATAGATGATGGGTGTCATTTTTCCATTCGGCTGATTTTTTTTTTTATATTTTTTATTTATTCATTCTTTATGAAGAACCTAGCCTAGAGGCCATAATCGGTCACTCAAGTACTAACAACACAAAATTTTAATGTAATAAATAATTAAATCATTATAAAAGTAATAAAAAAAATTTTAAAAACAATCTACATAAAAAATTTGCCTTAAACAAAAAATTTGGTTCGTTGTTGATTTTCCACTACCCTGATATTGGCCTATGATATTTTCGGCATACGCATTAAGCCTTTGGTTTAGTATATTAGATAGAATCCTATAGCCTATATTTAAGAGAGTTATACCTATGTTTAAGAGAGTTATACAACTGCATTCTAGTTGATCACTTTTTGTGTAGGGGCAGATAAAGCCAACATTCAATTGATTTGGTAGACTTTCGTCTGAGCAGATATTAAATATGAGATTTTGCAAAGTCAATACAAATTGGTCTCCCGCATGTTTTATTAATTCAGCTGTGAGGCCATCACTTCCTCGGGCTTTATTGTTTTTCATTGTTAATATGCTTTTTCTAACGTCTTCTACACACAGAAAAATATCAATGTAAAATCGTTGAAAACCAGGGCTCAAATCGTCACATCCGTGAACGTACAACTCGTCACGTAAAAACGCCATTTTCGGATTATGACATACGTGAACGTACTGTAATCCCATACATTTTATACGATTGACGTGTCACGTAATTCATTTTAGTACGATTGCCGATACGATCACGGATGTGACGATTTGAGCCCAGGTTAGTTTAACATTTTTCGGTAGTGATTTTGCTTCATAGGTGTTTCATGTTAAATCAACATGATGTACAATAATCTTAAAAGAAAATTTTTCGTTTTGAATTAACTATTTTTCAAAAATCAAAGTAATTTCGAGTGAAATAACGTGAATTTGATATTGAATCAACACGAAGAATCATGTTGAATTAAAGTTATATCAAGGTGAAACAACATGACTTTAATGTAGCTATTTTATTAATTATTTTACTTACGTGATAGTCATCAGAAAACTTTGCGTTGTAGCTGACTGCCCCAGCCAAGATTTGAACTCACTCGTGTCACCTGCATGATAGTCCACGCCCTAACCACTGCAGCTACAACAGCTTTACTTATACACTAAATAAATAACATTGTATGTAAAATGCATTTCATTTTGAATCCAAATTAATTATTAGGCTAAGGTTCGTAACGTTATATTCAGAAAGAATTGGGCATGATTAATATTCCAAGGAACAAGGGAAAAATTAACATCAACTTAATTTTTCAACGTACACAGCAGAACAGAGTAGCGCCACTTTCGGAAGCCGCTACACTTCCATCGTCAGTGCTCACGTGTATTTGCTATCACCACTTGTCAGGTGGCTCTGTTAAATGTAATTTTAATTCTTATATATACAACTTTTTCGTGAAAATTGAATACGAGAATTAAGTCACTCTCAAGCTGATATTAAAGTGCAATTTCCCAGCGTTGCCATCGGTTTATTTTTCTTCATTCCCATTTTTCTGATTTTTGTTCTACTCAAGACAAACTTTTTTGGTTTGATTTTATACTTAAGTATATATGAACATGTAAACATGTGAAAAGTTCAAGCCAGTAGCTAATTGTTTATTAATATGATTATTTCGAACGTATTTGCTTTGTGAATCCAAATTGATTATAAGGCTAAGGTTCGTAACGTTATATTCAGAAATAATTGAGCATTTCATTTTAATTCAATATGATTTAAATGATTATTTAACATAAAACTTATTTGAAAATAAAGTTATAGTCATGTCGATTGAAAATGAAACTTAACGTTTATAACAAAATTGTTTTAACGGTGATTTAAGGTTAATTTAATAATTTTCCGTTTAAAATTAATTTAAAATAATGGTAATTTTAAGCCAGCAGCAGTAAATTTTCGTTGGTAATTCGTTTTTTGTCGTCTACATAGACGACACATGTAAGAATAAACAACAACAAATCACACAACTAAGCAGAACAGTGAATTGTAGCAATGAACAAAGGAAATAAATACTAACACACTCAAACGACAAATTATGGCATGTAAATTTAATATGATTTCCAAACAAAATTCCTTTTTTTTGTCTCTGTGTAGGGACGGTGGGTCACATTGTGTATAAGGGTTTATTTAATAATTATTCACAATTACTACTCGGCATAGGATACGAGTATCTTGTAAGCTTTACATTAAAGGTATAAGAAATTTAAAAATTACTATGTATAAAACTACTTGAAACATTTTTGTAGAACAAGTTTCCCCGCTATATCGCCGCTGAAGGGGAGTTTTTGCCATTTATTTAAGAAAAGGTCAAACTGACTTATACAGCGAATTGTTAGAGGGTTAAAATATTCAACAAAAATTTCGATTGTTATCTTTTATATAAAAGTTTTAAACATATGGTAAACAATTAATATGAGACTTACAAGATTTTTAACGCTCTATAGAAAATTATTTTTCCAAGTTTCCAAAGATCGAAAAAAATAGTTATGGAAGTTGTTGGGCGGATAGAAGCTAAAAATTAAAAATAAAAAAAACAGAGCAACACTCATTTTCAAAAATACGATTTGAAATTTTAAATCCAAAAACAAAAATATTTTGAATATTTTTTTAATTTTTTCTGGAAAAACATCTAAAAACCAAAATTTCAATAAAAAAAACTTTAACAATTTGGACCATTATGAGCAAAAATCTAAACAAATTAACTTTTGTTGAAATTTAATATCTTTTGAACGACTCAGCAAAAACTTTTGTCATTTTTGTAATCGGTAATGAGTAGTGCTTATTTATCTTATTACTATGCTTCAAACTAGAGCTACCACTTAATTTTTAAGTAAAATTGGTACGCATTTTTATCATTATCTGAAAGTAGTTACAATTTCTTGACATGGGTTAATAAAATAAGTAGACAACCACTTTTTAAGTCAACATTTGTTTGTATATGAAAACTAATTTTTGTCGCTTAAACTTATAAGTCAACAATATCTGAGTAGTCAAACTGCTTATCTTCATACTGAACGAGCACAGGTTCGTATCCCAGCTGGGTCAAAATATAAAAAAATAAAATAAAATTGAAAATATATATAAATAAAACATAACGTGTATAAACATTTTATTTAATTTTAATTTGTTTTTTGACAACTTATTTTTTCGCTTCAAGTAAGCAAAATAATAACTGGTTAATTGCTGTGACAATGTAAATATATTTGCAAAGTGTAGACCTCTCAAACAAAAATGAGTAGTTATCGAGTCAAATTGTAACTAGTTACGACTTAAATTGTCATATACTTTATAGTTTATTTTTTCAAACAGTCCGATTTAGCGTGGAATGCGCCAGCTCCTTCTCATATTTGTGATGATCCTGATGACAAGGTACGTTATATTCTCAACAGGAATTTTTAGTAGAGTCAAAAATAGTAGTTTGTTTATATATTGTCGATTTTGAGATTATAGTTGGTATCACTGATCAGACATGACTGGGAAGTTCATTAATGTACAAAGAAAATAGAAGTGGCACTAAAATGGATCAGTACTTCACATTACGATACGGTCCCTTTTCATCAGGATCATCACATATGTTCAATTACAGAGCACAAAAAAATAACATAGATCTAACGACTGATTCTTGTTTACATCTGCGAGTTAAAGCTACTCTCCGAGTGTTGAAGTGGAATAACATTTGCATTACCTAGATTGTGTTAATATAACTAATTGATATTATGGAAGTAATGAATAAGTTACCCCTTAAAAATTTGTTCAGTTTTTTCTTAGGGTTAGGTTTCATTTCTTCTCAATTTCACTTAAACAGTTTTTTTTGCATCCATATTCTCCCTTTGCTTGATTAAATGACCAAATTGCTTGCGATTCTTCATATACGGCATTTATGGAAGCAATGAATAAGTCATTCCTTAAAAATTTTTTCAGTTTTTTTAGGGTTAAGGTTACATTTCTTCTCAATTTCACTTAAATTGATTGTTTGAAGGACCAAGATTTACGGCAATCTATCAAAAAAACCTCCCGTTTATATGTATGCATTTCATATTTGTGTTTGTAATCTATGCATTACTATTTCCTTTCAGCTTCATTTTATCATCATTGTCATTTGCATCATCATCTACTACATTATAATCTCTTTGGCAGTCTTTAAAAATGACCAGCCTATGGATTTTAATGTTGCATGTTGATATAACTCATATGAATACGTTCAAGTACGAGTTGTAAGTACCAACAACATTCAACATACGACATTCAACAAATAATGAAATGAGCTAAAATGACAGGTAGTTTTTTTTACTTTTTCCTTTCTTAGTTTATTTTTTCACTTTTTTCACATGATTATAAGAACTGCCTGTACATGATTATGTATGTGTGTGTATTTTACAAATTGTTGCATTCAACTGGCATTTAGAAAGTGAAAATATTTTAAATTCTTGTCGAGAATTATTTGCTGATAAAGAAAGGTATGTTTGATAACACGTTTATGGAAAAAATTGTCACATGCTTATCGTAATTTGGTACATCGTTTTAAATTAGTATGGATTTTTTATTTCTTTTCAACAAAGTTAAAGGGAATATTTGATTTTTTTAAAAACCAAAGAAAATAGAAAAACACATGGTTGATGTAACCATATTATAAGAGTAACTTGTTATGGTAGTGGCTGCAAGGCAGAGGGGGTGTAAGATGTAATGAATAATTATAACTTACCATAACTACGAGGTTGCATCTGAATCAGTTTATGAGAACACTTTTTTCTATATTTATCTCTGCGTTAACTCCAGCCCAAATTAGGTCCAGTGGTTTATTAAATGTTGCAAATTATAAAGGTATTGCAATGCTGATCAAAATATCATTGTAATCGGTGCAAGGATATAAGTTGCTCCCATACATCGTTTTTCGAAAAATGGATATTAGAGGTTTACTGAAAAGCCACCACTAGGAAGCTATGCTAACTGATTTTACGACAATGTTCGTCTGCATTCCTGTCAGTTTAAAGCAGGACACTATTTCGTAAGGTTTCTTTTAGAAACTCAATAGAAATGAAGCATAATTTATTCGTTTTGGGTTGGAAGCAGGTAGATTAATTAGGAGTGCTTCGGAGATGCGGAAAAGCACACAGTGCATCCCCTCTGCCTTATGAGAATGCAATAACGTAAACGAGCGAAGAAACTTACCACACACACGATGAATTTGGTCGGCTATTTATGTTTTTTCATGTCTTTTAAACACAAAGTTTTTTATTCAACTCAAACTTTTTTATAGCGCATCATCTCTCTCTTACGTGGGTACAAATATGGATGCGAGTGTGATTTTTGCTACGTAATTTGATTTTTTTATTCTTCCATTGAATTGTGTATGAAAATAAATGTGCCTCGATAGCTTAGTGGTTAGTGTTCTAGCCTACCATGCGGAGATCTCGGGCTCGATTCCTGAGCGAGCAAAAAGTATTTAATAAAAGTAAATTGTAGTGTAATATAATTTCCAATTGTGTTTGTACCACTTAATACATAAATAAATATAAAAACAACATAAAATAATTTCAAACAAAAAATTTATCCAATTATATACATATAAAAAAGACATGAGGTTAATGCATCTAAGATGCGCAAATAGAAGCTCATGCCTCCAGACCTACCAAGTGGGACATCCCATACAAAAATTATTTAATACGGAAGCAGGTTGGTAAGGGAGAGTACCGAAATCTCTCCATTACATGCCTGCTTTCGGTAGACGGATATTTTTGCTGTGTTCTTTTATAAAATATTCTCGAAATTTGTTATGACTTAATCAATTTGGGGTTTTTTTTACTTAATTTTCTATCTGCTACCGTAACTTAAAAGTTCTACCATGCTACAATGTCTAGATCAAGCTAAATTTTTCACTTATCATATATTGCTAAAAAATAAAGTATTTCAGTAAATTTCTGGTAAAACTATTTCGGGATATTTCTGCACTAAGTCTGCGTTTACATTGTACGATTTTTGTCGTTGCAATTTTTGTCGTTTCTTTAAAATTGCATTTGCGTTCACATTGTGAAACTTTTTTCGCTGCAATTCTTACAATTGATACATGCATGTGCACACAGCTTATACAGTTTTACATTACGAATGAGAGAACAAAACGAATCTCAAGAGTAGAAGCATACGTATGCCCCATTGCATTCCTCTCACCCCTCTTGCCTACATAGGAAGAATCGCAGTCTAACTTACCGGGATCGAGGAATTGAAAATTTAATGAAATTTCCGTGCATTCCCGTGAAAAGTTCCAATTGAATGATTTGAAGTATAAGAACTCAACGACTAGGAGCAGGTTTGTCAAAGTGGATCAATCCACGGCCGTCAACTTTGGAGCGTTACCTATCTAAGGCTATCTAAGGCTTAAAAGCATATTTCATTTTCCTTTTGGGGAGTTATTTCACACCACCGTTTTTGCTTTCTGATTCTATTTTCACACCGTTTTGTGTTCTATATTTATCAGCATATACTTCTACCGAACTTATTCTTTTATTTTATTAAGTTTTCTCTTTTTATGCCTGCATGTTTTAACATCTTAAATAATACTAAATTTTTCAATAAAATAGCATTTAAAATCTTTAACATGCAACTATTTAAATTTGTGTTGTAAGATTGTTAACTAAAGTTAAGTGTTAATTAAACTAAACTTATGTAGAAATATTTAAATGTTTTAACATTTAATCAAAAATTTTCTTTAAACACTTGCTTAAAGACATTTAATATTTTTGTATAAACCAAAATGATTTATATTTTTTCGTCTTCACAAACGAAATAAATCTAGCGTTTAGGCCAATAAACCATTTAATTTAGTTTTTCCACGAATGTAACGATAACAAATTTTTAATGCTGAACTAAAATTAAGAAAATAAAAGAACAAATATGTAAATAAGCTATTGCGGCTATGGCGAATCTTTTGTACCCTTTAGATAAGATTATAAAGTGCAAATTGTGCTCATTGTTTCTAGATGAACTTTTATCAAAGATAAGTTAATGGATTTTTGACAGAGAGCTTCTTCATTCTTCAAAATCTTGATAAAAGAGAATTTTTCCAAGTATATGAATTATTGAGTTTTCCTTTACTAAACTATAAATTTGTCTTGCTTTTGAAATTTATTTTTTCAAAACTATATGTTTCAGATGGGCTTCAATGCTATCTGATGCTTTCGGAAAATCCATTTCAACATGAACATGGACAGTGTAACTTCTTTTAGCTCTCTATGAGGTCGAAAACAAACCTCTATTACAGAAATTACAAACCGAATCACACATTTATACATCACACCATTTCCGTCTGTGGTGAAGGGTATTCAAATAAAACATATATATGGTTACCCGTATCAAGCAATCAGCACATTTTATGGCAGAACATAATTTATGACAAAACAATTGACTAGAAAAGATCGATCAAATTTTTACGGTTCAGACATTAGAGGAAGAAAGCAGCTCATAATAATAAAACAAAGAACAAAAAGTTTTAAGAGACACGCTAGTGAATATTTATTAAATGTTTTACTTCATTTAAATCACTATTTTCCATGTTAGATTTTGGCTCATTTAGAATATTTTAATGAAACTAAAATAAAGTCAAAATTATTCAGAAACGTTTTATTACGTACAGGGATGTAATGGATTTCACTGTTGTACGTTTTATAGTACTTATTTGTATGTATGTGTACTATTTGTCGCATAATCTTTGTATACAAGAGCTTTGGTTTTAATTCCTAAGTTTTGGATATATAGTGGCTGTCAGATTTGTTACAGTGTTGGTAACACTGTGAAACAAAATATATTTTGAAAATAACAAGGCTCTAGCGATTGATTCAGGTAGGGAGCACCAAAAATATAAATACTTGTGTTGGTGTTTTGAATGTTTACGTCTAGGACTCATTTTAGGGCAAGCTAAAATACCCCCTTTTGCGTACAGTTATAGTGAGTGACTCGGAATAGGAAATCTTTAAGTCTCATGTTTAAGATATAAGATATGTACATAATTATTTTTTTTATAAAACACTAGAAGAAACATTTTGTTGAAACATTTTAGCCTTCTAGCTCTTCGTTGTATTGGTCTTTTTGTCCTCTTCCTTAAAAAAGAGGCGAAAAACTCCACTTCAGCGGTGATATAACGGACTAAAATATTATACATAAATGTTTTACGTGCACGTCGAAAACCAAGTTAATTTAAAATTTTTCAGTTGTGATTTTATTTCATGCTTTAAAATAATCCTGAAAGAAAATTTTTCCAATTAAGTTATGAGTTTTTAGTCAAACTCAATGGGCTTATGTCCAAAGAAATTTAATTATTTTGGCTTCAGTTCGGGTTTAACTTAATTTTTCAATCAAATTATATTTTTATTTAGAGATAAATGTGAAGCATGTAGACAAAGACCAAAGTCGGTGGTTTGCAGCCAAGAGTTGAATATAATTTACCTTTAATCAATTTCTACTGTCACTCTTAGAGCTGTATTTCATTTGATAGTTATTGATATTCACTTTTTCATTTGTGTCTTGTGTTAGCTTCTTGCTATTTCTCTATTCTAGTATGAATTATAATTCAACCAACGAGCGAAAGTCCTATTACTTTATACCAAATAACAGATGAGTCGCCATCTCGAGACTATCTTTGTTAACAAAGGTTCGGAACTTCACTAAATATTTTTCTTATCATCGTGCCTTTAGAGTTTTAACAATTAAGTAATGAATTTTAGTCGAAAAGGAACTTAAGCCAAACTAATTAATTAAATAACTTTGGCAAAAAAACCATACACACTCTAAAACATTACTTAAAATTTAGGATCATATATTGCCTAAATTTGTGTTGAAAATTTCTCGTTGTCTAAAATTGCATCGATTTTGTAGGTATTTGCAATAAAAAAAAATTAGTTTGTCCAATTTGACTTCACAAATTAAACATACATATTTAGCTTAAGTGGATAAAATGGCAGAAAAAAGTATAATATGCCTATTGGCTGGTGGGTAGATACGCCAGACTATCAGCCAAGAGGTCGCGGTTCGATGCTGCAGGCATCCTACTTACTTGGATATTTTGTTCAAAAATCAACAAAAAGATTGCGTGTCTAATTTAAGGTCGATAATAATGATTAAAGTGTTGCCTACTATTATCGAACTAATTTTCAACAAAAGTGTTTAGAGTGCAGTTCGACTAAAATTCATAACTAAATTGGAAAATATTTTCGTAAAACATTTCATCCAGATGTATTGGGTGACAGGTAATAAGGTCAATGGAAATAATGAGTCAGGCTTCACTAGTGCGAGATATTTATTCGACAAACGCAGGGAAGGAAACCCATAAGCACACCCAAAGAGAAAATCTTAACTAAGCGAAGCCGCTAATCATTTAAACAAAAGGAGAAAATCGTTAAGACTATTCAAAGGCCAGCTATGCAAGGATCTTTACTCAGCGAAACCGCTATTCAATATACTGAGAAGAAAATAATTCTTAAGCCCGGCCTTAAACGTAAGACTGACAAGATTTCCTATGCCGAGTCACTATAATCACGTGCAAAAGAGGAATCTTTAAATTGTTCTAAAATGAGTCCATGATGTACACTTTTAAAACGCGTTACATGTATATATTTTTTTGGTGTCCTCTAAAAGAATCAGTCGTTAGAAGTACATATTTTTTTTGTACAGTGTAATTTATACTTAAACTTGCTATGAAGCCTCACGATTTGAGAGAGGGTCAAAAACGACAAAAATGGCGTTACATTTGCTCTTGAACTTTCTAGCAAGAATCAAAATTTTTATCTGTCAGTTTAAAGGCCATATACACTACACCAGTATGCATACTCTAAAACATACTTCAAATTTACGATCATATACTGTCTAAATTTGTGTTGAAAATTTCTCCTTGTATAAAATTACATCAATTTTGTAGTTATTTTATTAAAGAAAAAACCTTTCAAATTTAACATATTTAGTCCAAGCGGAAAAAATTTAACATAAAGTATAATATGGCTATTACTGAATGGTAGATACATCAGACTATCAGGCAGGAGGTCGCGGTTCAAACCTGCACGCAGCCAATCGCTTTTTTTAGTAAAAACATTTTGTTGAAAAATAATGCGTGTGTAATTTAGGTCAATAATAATCTGTAAAGTGTTGCGATTATTATCGACCTAATTTTCAACAAAAGTGTTTTAGAGAGCAGGCGCAATTACGTGTTGGCGCCAGTGGTTTGGTCGTAGATAGACATTTGGTGTGATTTTACGCTTAACTGTAGCGGTGTCAAACAGAGTTTGATATTTTGCTGATGGTACCAGTTTGTTGTATTGTGTATGGTGAAATTAGCTCAGTTGAGAAAAGTTGTCAAAGAGTAAACATGGGGTAAAACACATTTACTTGAACAAATTGCTCATGAATTATAAAAAGAATAAACAAAATAACTATTGTAAAGCTTTTCTGAAATAATACAAGTCATTTCTAATAATTTTTTAATAAAAACACGAATTTTTCTTAATTTATATTTTCAAAACAATTACAATAATAATTGCGGTGCGCACATGCTCAATAACTCATCCGTAAAAAATTTTAAGGAAATGAATATTACACCAGTATGCTTATATGGTACGATTCAACATCACTTGTTTGTGCCAGTATACTGGAGTAATGTATGCTTAACATTTCATATATTATTTCGAACTGCACAAAAAGTACTTTTGTAATCATAAGGTGTCTTATAGTACATTTTTTAAGTCCTCATTTTTCTGATTGATTTTTCTTTCGTCTCAAAATATTTTCCTTATTTCTTCACCTTTTCTTGTTTTCTTCGGCTGTAGCGCCTTTTTGTAATTAATTTGATAATAATCAAAAAATAATTAAAGTATTTTTAATTGAAAACTAAAGATTGTTTTTTGTTTTATTATTTTTCTTTTTATTTTAATGAAAGGTAAAAAGCAACAACAAGTACAAGAAATTTAACAGCAGTAAATCACAAAAAAAGAGAAAAAAACCTCTTTTGAATGAGAATCACCGTCATCGTCGTCGAATGGTGTCGAACATGAAAATTACAGACAGAAGATGAAAAACTATTAACACTTCAATATTTCTAAAGACATTGTTGAACTAACAGCAAAATAAAAACTCATTAATGATGTATTTTTTTTTCTGTTTAGAGGATATTAAAACTATTGCGTTCTTTCTTTTATAAAATTGCTTTATGCCATTAACATTTTCAAAATGGCTTTTTTTATTATTAAGAAATAATTAAATTTAATAAAAATAAAATAAAAACGTCTTTTAAAACGAATAAATGATGAGATGATGTCTCAAAACGATTTACAAGATTTAAATTACAATAGAATTATTTGATTGAATGCTCGTAAACAAGTTTAAAATAAATTTTACGTAAAAAATAAATCAATAAAAAAACTTTTCAAATTTGGTAAAAAAATAATGTGTAGTAAACTATAACAACGAGAATCGTATTATAAATCAAGGTATATTTATAACATGCTGATATAGTTGTAACAAACTTAAAAAAGTGAATATGTATCGGAAATCATCATACATTTTTCATGTACAAATGGGAAATATCGGAAATTTTTTGAGACTTTCAGAATCCTTATTTTTTGAAATAACAATTTCTTTAATGTCTTCTTTTTCGCCTTTTAAACAAAATATTATTTGAATAACCTTGCTAAGACATATTAACTCAATGTGGAACGGAGCAAAATGCTGCAATTCTAAACCAACTAACAACGTTTTTTTTTATTTATTTATCTATTTATTTATTTAGTAAGTAAACAAAGAAATAGCTAACTAAAGCCGGTTGGTAGTGGGACGCACGATTTTATTTCGCTATTGCGAGTTTTCCGGTAATGCGATTTTTTCCTGTTTTGGCGATTTTTTTGCTTTTCGGCGATTTTCCTCTTCTCTTAAATTATCAACGTTTTCGGCATTTTCTCCTTTAATCATTTTTTCCGTTATGGACATTTTTTCGCTTTGTCGTATTTTTTTCAAATTTTTGATGGCTTTTTCGTTTCAGCAATTTTTATCGTCTTACCAAATTTTTTTATTTAGGTTTTTCCGTTTTCGTTTTGGCAATTTTTTGGTGTTGTTGCAGTTTTTCATAGCTTTTGCCAATATTTCCCTGTTTTAGGGACTTTTTTCTAGAATGTAAAAGTGAGGAGGTACGTTTGCAGGAATGATGAATGATGAAGAAAATCAGTTTCGTACCAACGAACTTCTAAAATCTTACTTTTACGACCCCAATTGTATTAAAATCTTTTTCTTTTTGAAGTACCGTATCCACGTATCTCATACGATACTAAAAATTGGTTTTGCGTGTTTAGTCTATTGCCAAACATGGAAGTTTTGCTTCCAAAGACCTTCCCGAAATACTTATTCCGAGTACTTAAAGAAAAAAGTTCAAAATAGCAGAAAAGGATTTCAATTATCCTGGTAAACTTTTACAACTAAAAAAAAATTAAATTTTTAGTTGTTTAATCCAATTATTGTAATAACTAATTTAAGTATATTTTTTTTATTAGGTAAGGCAAATGAATCAATCAATATCCTATTAAAAATGGATATTCGAAAGATGTCATGAAAATGTGGAATTTGCGATCCGAAAGTAGTGCGAATTTAAATAATTTCTAATGATTGTTGCATGAGCTTATTATTGCAAGAAGTTCTCTTTGTCGATCCCTAATCACCGAATTGGAAGTGATGTTAAGGACAATTTCTATTTTGGCTTTCTATACAGAGTTGCCAATTTAGCGCCTTTGGCACTAGTTTTAGCGCTTTTTGATGTACCAAAAATCGAATTTTTCTCTATATAGCATTGTTTTAAATAAAGCGCTAAGTTGGCGCCTTTTCGTCAAGAATTTTTGGACCTTTAGTTATATAAACAGTTTTATTTTGGCCTTGAAATAAAAATTAATTAAAAATTTTTATCTTAAAAATATGTATCCAAAACTATTGGTAACAATATTTTGTTTCAAAATTTACCAATCTCCACATATATATATATACCTGGAATCCTGAATGCTGAATTTTCTTATTACATACATATCAACTTTTTATTGAACTCCAAACGCTTATTTGACATCAATCTTTTCTCATAAGCTCTATTTTATACGGCTGTTATTCTCTAATAGAATTCTGCTTTAAGTATTTTCTATAACAAGATCAAATACGTGACATGGAATGAAGTAAACGCACTGTGACAACAATCTGCTTTCAGTCTTTGGTCGATTCTTGTGCAAAAAATTAAGCCGAAGTGATTTATGGGTTCCCTATATCGTTATTTCAAAATTTAACTTAATAATAACCGAAATATTGAAAACATGTAGTGCGAAGTTTATACAAGCATTTTCTGTCCTGTAAACGAAATAAATATTTATGTTTTTAAATGTTTTTCATATAAATTTAATCTACCGTCTTTTAGCGCTTTTTAAGGAGGTGGACAGTGAGTGCTATTTGGTTATGAATAGTTCACAACACTGGTTTTATAATGGTATTTTCCTCTGGGAAGAAGGAGTAAAAAATTTCCCATTTTCGCAACTCGCTCCTTTTTATGCGAATTTAAACGAAAAACAATGTTTTCATGTTTAATTTTATGTATATTTTTAATTATTTACTAATCAAATATAAATTTTCTATTAAATGGAAGAAAATTCCTCTTTTTCAATTTTTACAATTCCCATAACTTGTAAAATCATTTCAGTGATAGTTACAAAATTAATAATTTTTTTGATTGTTTGTATAATTTTTGTAATTAAAACCATTTTTGCCTTTTTTCTGTTTAAGTACATAATTCAAAATAATAAGAGCATTAATGACCTTCGATTGAAAATTTTTCGTTTTTGTGCTTACAATAATTTGAATGTACACTGAAAGAATTTTCTTCATTAGTTCTATAAATTTCGACACTAATCCAATGAAAAACTTCCTTAAAATTAGATCAATGTCACTATTGTTTAGATTAAGGAAACAAGTTTCGTTAAAATCATTTTAAAAAAGTTTCAACAAATATATGAAAAGTTTCATTGATCCAATGTAATAACTTTGCTAAACTAAATGCTAATCTAATGAAAATATTTAACTTTTAAGTACTAGCTATACTGAAAAGTAAAATCTACAAAAAGTGGGAATAACTCTTTGCTAGTGCTACACTCAAAAACATTACTTCAAATTTACGATCATATATTGTCTAAATTTGTGTTGAAAATTTCTCCTTGTCTAAAATTACATCGTGTTTGTAGTTATTTTATTAAAGAAAAAAAACTTTCAAATTAAACATAAATAGTCAAAGTGGAAAAAATTTAACATAAAGTATAATACGGCAATGGCTGAATGGTAGATACGTCAGACTATCACTCAGGAGATCGCGGTTCAAACATGCACGCAGCCAATCGTTTTTTTTTAGTAAAAACTTTTTGTTCAAAAAAAATGCGTGTGTAATTTTAGTTCGATAATAATTGGTAAAGTGTTGCCGACTATTATCGACCTAATTTTCAACAAAAGTCTTTTAGAGTGTAGTAATGTTAAGCATTTGCTAGTTTTTATTCACACTTTTTTTAAGTTAACGCTGGAAAAACTAGTTTCTACTAGTCTAAACTTCTTGTTCGTATGATTAGGAGTTTAATATAATATCTTTAGTTTTTCTATGAGGTTTTTGGGTAAAGATTCCGTGACGATTTTCATTAGCCCTAATGAAATGCGCATAGGAACTAGCTAATACCCCTCCATACACAGAAAAAAATAGACAAGAATTATATTCAATAAGACCGTGTTATTAAAAAAAATATGAATTTCAATAACATTTATCTTTAACATAATAAAATATTTCGTTGTAAGTATTTCTTTTCCATGCCGGTTATTTCTTTTCTTTTTATACATAAGTACTTAAAACAAGTTGTATCCCATAAAAAATAAATGGGATATGGCTCAGCTAGAGAGTGTATGCTTTACGTCCGGAAAGCCCGGTTCGTATTCCAGCCATGCCAATATTTTTTTAATTTATATATATATTTTTATTTTGAAATAATTTTGTTATCAATATAGGGGAATTCTTTATCACAGTAAATTTGAAAAAAAAAATTATTGAATACCGGGATTTTTGTTATCAAAACGAAACTTATTTTTTCTGTGTAATGAATTTCAATGTACTTTAATAAAACTTTAATATTTTACTTAAAGAGTAAAAATGTGGGAAAAAGCACGTTACAAAATCAAAATTAGTGAAGTAGTAGCTTTACCTGAAATTTTTATTCACCTCAAAGCTAGTTTAAACTTCAAATTTGCTAGTATTAGCTTCAGCTACATTTATATTCACACTGCCCATTGACTATTTAAATCTATTGGCAATCCAATGCTACAAAAACGTTAATGAACATCAGAAAAACTTTCAATGTTTATGACCGCTCACAGTATCGAACTCATACCTTTAGATTTTCATCACTTGCTTTGTAGGAAACTTCTAAGCTACCTCAGCCAACAGCACTCTCAAAACAAAGTGCTCTATGAGTGTATAATAATAAGAAAGAGTACAACAACAACAATCATAGAAAACTATATTTGTTGTACGTTTTTGGTCGACAAGTGTTGAAATAAATAAAGAGTTCTTTTTCATTGACATTTCCTACATCCAGTGAAATTATTTATAAGAACAATGAATTATGTTTCATTGAAACTAAGATATCCAAAAACTTTATATTCTTATATATTTTTTAATTCTTAAGACAATATATATTTTAAGCTTTTTTAAGTACCCATTAAGTTATTTTATCAAAACTGAAAGAACTTTCCATAAAATTAAAAAATGTTGTTGCCATTAATCCAATGAAATTTTTTAAAGAAACTATAAAAGCTAATCAAGCAATTCCAAAGAAATTTCTTCACAGTATTTGTCAAAATTTCATTAGTTTTGTGAAATTATCATTATATTTGTGAAAAAAATCTAATGAAATTATTTGAGTGGATTTATGAAGCAAAAGTATTTCAAAGTACTTTTATAATACAAAAATTAAACATCACAATAAATCAAAATAAATAGTTAAATAAATGCTTATTGTGTGTTTAAAAATTCTATAAATTTCCTACATGTCAATAAAGTGTTATTTTCCAATTGTTAATAAAAATTTTTTCTAGGTCAGTTTTTTTACTAGCTACGGCTATAAATTTATTAAATACTTTTTTAATAAAGTTGTTGAAAACTGATTTCAAAATATTTAAAATTTCTAAATGTATAGAAAATCAAGTACTGGCGCCAAGTAAAAAAAAAATGCATGAAAGTGCTACTTGAAAGCGGCTTCTATTTGTACTTGTAGTTGTTAAAAACAACCTCATGCAGTTAATAAAAAAATCAGTTAATATTATTGTCAAATTTGGAAATGTATATTCCCTTTAAAACAAAAAAAATATGTGAACAATTAAAATTGGTTGATTCCAAACAGAGAAGGCGTCATAATACTAGAAAAAAAAATTTAATAAGAATGACAATTAAACAACAATAAAACATTGTAAATGCAACGCTTTAATATCTTATAAAAGTATTAAATTTATATTAAAATAACTCATGTTTACATAAATAAATTAAAAGTCTCTGGAATGGTTAACAAAAAATAAACCATGTACTTGTACGAGTCTATGAGTAACGGCAATCAATTATTTTGTTCAGGACATTTGAATTATTCAGTCAGCTGTAAGTACAATTGTAATGAATGTATGCACTCGTATGTATAAATTGTACGTGTGGTGACAAATTTGTTAAATTTATGTTTTATTGATGACTGTATTTAAGACAGAGCGTTAAATGTATGTATTTTCGCATAGTAAATTTACTAATACTTCAGTTTGTCAAATATGCTGACTTTAGACGACATGTATTTTACATCTGACTTGTCAAATTTCCCACGGCAACAGTTATACATGCCGTGTGAAACATATGCAACATTGTCAGATGACATTTACAGAAGCATAGTCATATGAAAAATTTTCAATTAGAGCGTGTTCTATTTTCATCTGACAAGGCATATGACATCAGCTGTAACTCACTCATACGAATTTGAAGTTTTCCTAACTTGAAAATGAATTTAATAATTGAGTGATTGTTTGAAAACAAATGAAGTAATATACCATCGTTACGCTGCTTTCTTATTGCAGCTCTTAGTTTTTGGTGGCTCAGAAGTCACAAGCAGTTATACATCATGTCTATACGAGTATATATATATATATATATATATATAAGAAGTTGTGAACGTCAATTCATATGTAAATATGTATGTTTGTATTTGAATATTGAAATTGTTGTTAATCAACTGTTTTGGACTGGTCGATTGGTTGTTTGTAACTCAAACTAAATAAATGACTGACAAAACGGCTGATTGACTGAATGACTGCCGAACAACAATTTTATCATGACAATTATTATTGTTTAATATGTCAAAAGCACTAAGACCCTAAATAAGAAATAAGTCATATATATCTTATACTGCGTCCTAGTGTACGTATGTTGTATATTTAACTAAATTTATATACGATATTTATACGTGTGCTTGCATGTGCTTGTGTTGACATGACTTGTGCCTTGTATTAGTAGATGTTTGTTGAAAAAGCCGCAAGGCTTTTGTAATCATATGAAACATTGTACATATTAACGACTGTTAGAAGTGTGTGAGAATCTTTTTGATAATTTACTTAACTGTACAAACAATTGTAATTAATAGAAACTAGCAGTTCTAAGACAATTCCTTATATTGAGATACTATAATAGCTCAAGAATGAACTCGCCTTGAATAGTTTTTACTTTTATATAAAAAATTTGTTAAACTGCAATTTAAGATATACACATTGAGTTTGTTAATTCGTTTGTATACGTTTTAAGAGATCTTCTGTTTCTCTCGTTTTTTCTGTTTTCAGAGATATTTCCTTTAGCGTTGAAGAAAGTATTTTCATAAATTCTGTGAATTTCAACATTAATCCAATGAAAAAATTCATTAAAATTCAACTGACATCATGCTTCATTGGATTAATGAAACAAATTTCGTACAAATTATTTTAATGAAAATTTCAGCAAATATATAAAAAAATTTCACTAGTTCAATGTAATGATTTCGTTAAACAAATGAACATATTTCAATACCCAGCAAAAAATATGCTTAAAAATCATTAGAAACATTATTGATGAACTGAGCTCAAAGTAGTTATATTTCTGGTGAAAAGTAAATTCATATAACATGTGGTTGCAATGGCTCAATGGTATGCGATTAAAAGGTGTCTAGAAAAAATTTGCATTTTTAGATTATTAAATTCAGTACTTGAACTTCTAGATATGCAATGAAAATGCTCTTCTGTGGAACAACTTGCGATTTTTTTTCTGGATATTTTAACGAAATTATATTATTATTGTAACGATATTATTTCAATATATAATGAAATTGTTGCATAATTTTAATGAAATTATTAAATTGCTTTAATGAACTTATTTTATTATAAAATTTATTTATCAGCTTGTACTGTTTTATGACTATTATAGTTTATTAACAATTCTGTTCTACAGATATGAACGTCAGAAAAATTTGTAACATTGATAACCGCTCATAGTATCGAGCTTAGACTCTTGATATTCATCATTTACTTTATAAGCAACGCCTGAACTACCTCACCCACTAGCAGCAGTCTCAAAAGATTGTGCTCTATGAATGTACACACTAAAACACTTTTGTTGAAAATTAGGTCGGTAATAGTAGGCAACACTTTGCTGATTATTATGGACCTAAAATTAAACACGTACTCTTTTTTATTAATATGATTATTTCGAACGTATTTGCTTTGTGAGTCCAAATTGATTATTAAGCTAAGGTTCCTAACGTTATATTCAGAAAAAATTGGGCATTATTAATATTTTGTTGATTTTTGCACAAATATGTTTACTTAAACAAATAAAAATTAGCGGCGAAGCGGTTGGCTGCATGAACCATCGAACCGCAACCTCTTGGCTGATAGTGTGGCGTATCTACCTACACTCTAAAAATCTTTTGTTGAAAATAAGGTCGATAATAGTAGGCAACACTTTACAGATTATTATCGACCTAAATTACACACGCATTATTTTTGAACAAAATGTTTTTACTAAAAAAAGCGATTGGCTGCGTGCAGGTTTGAACTGTAACCTCCTGACTGATAGTCTGACGTATCTACTATTCAGCCATTGCCGTATTATACTTTATGTTACATTTTTTCCACTTGGACTAAATATTTTTAATATTAAAGGTTTTTTTCTTTAATCAAATAATTACAAAATCGATGTAATTTTAGACAAGGAGAAATTTTCAACACAAATTTAGACAATATATGATCGTACATTTGAAGTAATGTTTTAGAGTGTATAAGCCATAGGCATATTATATTTTTCTGCCATTTTATCCACTTGAATTAAATATGTATATTTAATTTGTGAAGTCAAATTAGACAAATTATGTTTTCTTATTGCAAATAGCTACAATTTCAGACAACGATAAACTTTCAGCACAAATTTAGACAATATTTGATCCTAAATTTTAAGTAATGGTTTAGAGTGTATAATAAGCATCGGTGTTTCACAAATGCAATGAAATTTTTCATCAATACTATGAAACAAATTTCATTGAGTGTCATAATTCCAAAGCTTAACAAAATCCAATAATTTTTAGTTCTTAAGAGTATATCGCTCATTTACTTCAATAGTGTCATAACTCAAAAACGTGATTTTTGAGTTAATAGTACATTATACACTCTAAAACACTTTTGTTGAAAATTAGGTCGGTAATAATAGCCAACACTTTATTCATTATTATCGACCTAAAACTAGACACGCATTCTTTTTGTTGATTTTTGCACAAAATATGTTTACTTAAACAAATAAAAATTAGCGACGAAGCGGTTGGCTGCCTGCAGGATCGAACAGCGACCTTGTGGCTGATTGTCTGGCGTATCTACCTATCCGCCATAGGCATATTATACTCTTTCTGCCATTTTGTCCACTAAATAGGTATGTTAAAGTCAAATTATACAATTTATGTCTGTTTATTGCAAATACCTACAAAATCTATGCAATTTTGGACAATGAGAAACTTTCAACACAAATTTAGACAAAATATGGCCTTCTCCGAGAAAAGGGACCTAGTGTGTCAAAAAATCGTATCTTCCATCTGAGGGTGTATTCAAAGTGAAATGCGCTATGAAACTTTAAATGCGTTTTTCACAAAACTTCATTTTCTCGGAAAAGGTCCACATATGATCTTAAATTTTAAGTAATGTTTTAGAGTGTAGGTACCACAGCTTTGCATCCTAGAGCAAGTTTTGAATAAACTCTAGTATTTTGCAGATAATTCTGACACGTAGTTGCGGTAGAAAATTCCAAAAACCATACGATTTTGAATTTTGCTTAAACTTAAAAGTCGATTTATTCAATATTTTGTTGTTGTTGCTTACCGAGTTACGGCGCTAAACCTATCAATTGTATCATTGGTTTTATGAATAAAGTTTATTAACAAAATGATTTGGAGTTTAGCATTCAGAGAGTTTTTATATTTTAGTTATTGGATACAGAGTGGACTGGTTAGCTTACCGCCAAGTTCTGACATCTTTCTCAGGTGTGTCCAGGCTAAATTCAAATTAGTCGTGGAACTCAAAATCATATTTCATAGTCCACGTTACAAAAGAAAAATATATAAAGTGGCATATTAAAAATTTAAGGGTACTAAGAATTATTTTACCTTGTGCATAATAGAATTACAAATTTTCGTACCAAAATAAGAACCTCTGTCTACACTTTAAGTTTGGCAAAATTTTAAGCACGTTCTTAATATTTTTTCATGATTGTCTCAAATCAATGAAATTATATTCTCTTTTCACTTGTCAATCATGATGTTATTAAGTTACTTTTTGAAAATTTATCGACTTAAACTCAATTATTTATTTGTTATTTTTTGTTGGTTGATTGTCTTAAAGAAAATAATTGTTAAAATTTCATTAATTACCTTGATTTGCATATTTGACTTTTCAAATTTAATTTTGATTATTTCATTTCAATTCCAAAACATTTTTGCTTTTTTTACATTATATTATTATTGTTGTTTATTTGTTTATTAAGGTGTGATAATCAATTATTTGAATTTAGTATTACGTGCTGGGAAAAAAAGTACGAGTACCTCGTAACTTTAACATATGAAAAGTAATTTTTTGAATTTTGTTAAATTGTTCGCATTTGAAAGTATGAGTTTGTACTTCTTTTATTTTTTATTTAGTTAAAGTAGAAAAAAAAGTACAGAAAGATTTAAAAAATAATTGTGATTGTATTGTAGTATTATATTTGACTGGATTTGATTTGATGTAATATATTTTTTTTTTATAAAAGCTAAGTATGGGAATTAATTTCGCTGTTGTACGGCTAATGAATTTATTATTACAAAGTACTTTAATTTATTTGTAGTTTTGACACTTTAGATTTATTTGTTTAAACTGTTTAAACTGTTTGTAACATTATTAGATATTATTTGAGGATTTTAATTTTTAATTGTGCCGATAGTAGATTAGTTAAATTTGAATACAAGTGTAAATTACTTCTTTTAGATGTCGGAGAAAGATTATGAATGATAGTTTAACAATAATTGCAGTAATTGTATTAAAATCAGTTATAAAAACCATAAAAATAATGAATTTATTTTGTAACAAGAGTTTCATCGATGCCCCAATTTTTTTAGGAAACCTTCATTTGCGAGTACACGATAAGCCATTATTCTGCTTCCAAACTTTAGTATATCGAAATAAATTTTAGAGCTTAATAGATTTCACAATAATTACTTAATTACACTATGCAACAAAATAAAATTGTTGCACTTGTTATACTGGCTGTACTAAAAAAAATAAAAAATAAACTCAAAACTTAAGAAAATTTACATATTAATTGATTCAATTACCTTACTTGATCAAAAATAATACAAAAATTAATTATTACAATAATAAGATTTAATAACTCAATAATAGAATTGGTAATCAGAACCAATTAAGTTTTTTTATTGAATAAATTAACAAGGAATATCAATTATCCTTGTTACATTAACTTTGAACTTTTTGTTTTAAGTGCTATTATTACAGTACTGGAATGTACTCTATTCAAGAAGTATTCCTTGGAGTAATTTTAAATGAATAAACTTTTAAAATTCTAAGCAATCTTATTTTTAACTGATTCTAACATTCAATAAAAAAACTAACTACACATTAATACGAATTTTCGGTTGCTTTTAATATTGTCCGTTGTTTATGTTATAAGTACCAAAAAAAAATTCATGCATAAAAATAACACGCATACAAACACTCAAAATATTCTGTACGTAAAATTAGCTGAAATCGTAAATTAAAATATATGAATATTCATTTAAAGTCAGTGGTGTAGTGGATAGTGTACTAGACTATTAAGTAGTAGGTCAAATCCCAGCAAAAATTTTTTTATTCGGTAGTGTTTTATTAATGGGTTACAAAGCAATGAGTGATACTTATTTATCTTATTACTATGCTTCAAATTAGAAGTACTACTTAGTTTTTAATAAAATGAGTACGTATTTTTATCATTATCTGACAGTTCCACTTATTTTTTGGACTTCTCAAAAAAAAATAAAAATTAATAGTTAACGTGCCAAATTCATAGTACTTACGACTTAAATGCCCATATACTTTTTTGCCTACCAGCAAGCAAAGTTTTTGGTGGGATATTCAATTTCGGCCAAGACCATGCTTGTGTTTTTTTTAATTTTTAATGTTAAAAGCATAAAAATGAATTAGTCTCTATTTACTTCATGCAGCTGGTTTACATACTAAGACCTGAAGGAGCTTTGTTCGATTCTAAAAAGAAACTAAAATAACAAACAGTGAGTAAAAATATCAATTAAAAAAAAATAATATATACAATAGTTAAAAATAACGCAAAAATCAGTTTTTTACGGAACTTGGGGTTGATTGAGTAAAAATAGCAGAAATAATGGAAACATCTTTTATTTTTATGAAAGTTGCAATTAGTTCTTGTAATATTTAAATTGATCCAAACAAAGAAAGAATCATACAGTTTTTACGGTTTTAAGTCCACTCATTTTTTAACATTTAAAATATAATATACTTTTTGTTAAATTTTAATGAAAAATAAATAGACCGTTGTTGCATCGAAGTATAATTTATTTTATATTAATAGAATATTTTGAGTGTAGGAACTGTAAAATTGGTGCAAAAAACTGTTTTCATCAAAGTAGTTCATCGCGTTAGTTCAGTCAATAGATCAATTGTATGTATTTTTAGTAGAAAACATGTATTTTCTCATGAAAATTAAAAGCTAATAATACCAATGTTTTCAATATTGAATTTTGCTTTAAAATTGCCAGCATACGAAAAAAATAACTTCTTATTAAATCAAAGCCAGCAATAAGGCGGTCCCATAGAGCGCAATCGCGTAAAATGAAAATTATAAGACATTTTTAATGCAAAATTACACGCATTGTATAATTTTTTTTGTTGATATTGTTTATGAATATCCTTATTCAAACCTACAATGCAAATTAAGGGGTGACACAAAGATTTTATGCTGTATAAGTAAATCGTATTTAGCACCATAACTGCACAATTTTGTATGACATGCGCGAACTAGAAAATAGAAAAATTCAAAAATTAATTTTGCATAAATCCCGACAACTACCCTTCATAAAGTAGTAATGTATCAACAGGATATGGACAAAGATAATGTGAGTAATTTAAAATCCTTAGCACACACACACTCATATAGAATAAAAATACACCAATAAAAATTTTAAATATACTGGGTCCTGATTAATATTCTTATCATATTCATTCATGACATTTCATTTACATGTTTGTAGCAGTCAGCTTTTATTATCTTTCTGTTTGTTTAGTTACAAGAGTTTAGTTTTTTATTCTATTTTGTCGCTGGAAGGATATCTTTCGGTGTTTGTATTTTTTACCCTCTTTTCTTGATCAATTTATTTTGTATGTTTTTCGTTGTCATTTCACTTGTACAATTTGAATTTAATAACAAATTTTACAATCAAATTAATTGGTCACGCTAAAATAGCACGAAAGATTAAAGGACGATATTAAAGGTGATGATGATGAAGGAAAACATAAATAAAGGAAGTTATTCATAAGGGAGTTTGTTTTACAAACAGTAATACATATCTAAGATTTTTGGTTTTTTTTATTAGACATTTGACTAATAAAATAATATTATTAGAGGCGCTGTAATAAAATAAATCAAAATTAAGCCGAATTTAAAATGCTATTCTCACAATAATGAAAATCGTAATCTAAGAATAATATTAAAAGCAATTTGAAATAATTTGAGATTATTTATTGACAATTTGCGAATTTTGATAATTCGGCTTGATGACGGCTTGTCATCAGAACTGTGACAAGGCGGAAACTAATGTCAATGCGACAACAAACGTCATCATAGAGTTTTGTCATATTTTTAGTGATATGACATATATTAGATGACACATTTTGAATATTAATAATAGGCAAAGTATGTATAAAATACAATAAATTACTTTGATCAAACGTGAGCAATTTGTATATAAAACCAAATTTGCTTGGTTTTTTGTATGGTTTATGTCTTTAAACTAATTTACAAAAAGTTTAAATAAACGACAGCGCATTGATGTAAACACATCAATATTACCATGACAAAACGAATAGTATAATATACAAGTCTACAGAGCAGCATACATGCGGAGACTAAATACGTAAGCGAATGAGAATATGACACCTCCTCTTTATAATGATGACATTTAGTTATTATGAAAAAGAATGATGTTGATGTTGTGCACTTCAAGCAAAATTTTTCCTTTTGAAATAATTATATAACATATTGATTTAATATTACAGTAAAGTTAGAGTAATATAAATTTGGTTCTGAAATTATACGAAGAATCATGTTGAAGCACAGTCATTTCAAGTTTAAACAACGTGAAGTTGATACTGAAATAATACAAAGAATCATGTTGAATCAAAGTTATTTTACATGTTTATTTTATATATGATTTTTTTTTGTATACAGTTAATATTTTAAGCGGTGAAATGGCTGCTGTAATAAACATGTTTGCTTATCAATATCCGCTGAATGGAGGAGTCCGAAATCAATCATCACATTAGAAAAAAACAATTTTCTCAATTATAAAATAACAATAACATGGCTCTGATTCTGACAGCAATGAGATTCCATAACAACCATAATTAATTAAAAGTCCGATTCTGGAATTGTTGTCAAAACCATGTATTACGTTTCATTTCACGATATGTATGTGACATCATAGCATAGGTGATACCTAAAATATGATCAAATTCTATGAGGACCTTCGTCATCTGATTGATGCCGGTTTTCTCCTTAATGATGACATTTGTCATAAGACTGATATTACGAATCTGGTGAATTTTTCTTTAAGTTTATGAGCCAACTTTGTTAATATTTCCTAGCATACTTCTTAGGGTTATATGAAGCAAATTGTTTTATTATGTAACTCATTTGTTGTAACAACATCATAACTCAATGAATGTAATTTCTCAGTTAATAATGTAGAATTAATTGTCATATTGAAAATTTCATACAAACATCTTGTATAATCAAATTTTGAGAGAAGAATAAAATTTACTTTTATATAGGCTCGCTAATTGTCTGAACCCTTTGAATAATTCGGGACAGGCAGACAGACAGACATTGATTAATAAGTTGACTTCCCGGAATATAAATACTTTATGGGGAGTATTGTAAAAAATAAAAACTGAAAGACAAAATTAGTTTTTTCCTTTAAATATGAAGGGGATAATAGTAGTTAAATTATGTAGTTAATATCAGTAACCTTCTAACCTTAACACAATGTTACTTTCTATTCAAATATAGTAAATTGTTGGTCTTGCAGGGTTTAAAAAAATAATGGTTTTCATTCGATAAACTCAAGCTATTTATTATCAGCCGAAGGAAATACCTAAAGATGTTTTTAATTCAGAAACTTAAAAATTTTAATTTTATAGAAAAAAACAATACTTCACTCGATAAATTGAAGATATTGTTCTACAGATCGTTCTAAAAAATGGAAAAATTTGGTCAGTCTTTGGAAAAATCACTACAAAAAAAAACTTAAAGCCTTAAATATGCGACAAAATGTGCAGTACGTAATACATGTAGCTTCATATGTGGCTATTTTTGAAAGTACTCGTAGTGCAGCTCATAATAATAATTTTTCCCAATTCTTTTCAAAAGCACGTGATCTTTAGCTGTATCATGTCCAAGTTTAAATAAAGAGTATAAATTAGCTCACATTCATTTTCATTCTTTTTTAATATATATATTTTTTTATTTTTCCCAAATATTTGTAAATGTATTTTCCGTGCTGCTCCCGTCTGGCGTTACTAATTTATGCAAATATTGGTATTTTTTCAATTTTATTTTTTAGCATTCTACTCATTGCCATAGATTTCAGGGTGTGAATGTTGTTTTTTCTTGGGGGATTTAGGAACATGGCTTTTATATCTCTTCTTTTTTTTTTTTGCTTTCTATATTCATTTATTCATAGTTACAGTTTAATAAAATTAGTTCTGCAATATTTATTATTGCTGTAATATTGTTTTTTTTCATCTCGTAGTACTTATTTGTATTTATTTTGTTAAAGAAAAAAAAAAAAATTAAAATTTTGTGAATTGTTATTTAATTTGAATTTTCATGCTTGTATTAAGATTAATGTTTATTTGTTTGTCTGTGTCTCTCTTACACTGCGTTTGTCTGGCTGCATGTTGCTAAAAAGGATTTTAAAATTAATTTGTAATTCGTTTATAATTTGTTATCAAATGAATTATTAGCTAATAAAATTACAAATGCATATGAAAGGAATAAAAAAAAAGCAAAGATTACAAAATAAATATTTAAATTAAATGATACAATGATAAATGTGTGTGAATTATAAAGATATTAAGGAAAGGGGGAAAACTAAACACATATATTTTTAAGTATTTATTAAAAGTTCTAATAGATTTATAATAGATATGTCAAAAAAAAAAATTGTACATATATCGCACAGATATTTTATGGCAATTTATTTTAATAGTACAGTGAAACTTCGATATAGCGAATTCCAAGGGGATCCGAAAATACTTCGTTATAGCTATTGCTATGCTATAAATATAACCAGCAAAGCCTTGATATAACCAAATTTGAAGAATTATGAAAAACATTCGTTATAACTATACTTTTCTTTGCTTTAAGTTTCATTCTTACTTCGTTGAATAGAGGCTTTGTACGAGTACTTCGTTGTATAGAGGCTTTACAAATGCGCTTGTAAATATATTTAGACTTCGCTGTTTTATAACGGGACTTTACCCTTTAGGGTTTATTCTGATTTCGTTATATTCAGGCATTTGAATGAATATTTCGCTATATAGAGGCTTTTTTGCTCAGAATTTGTTCGCTATAGCTATAGTGTATTTTTGTATGAAAAACTTTGCAATAAAGAGGTTTTCTCAAGGGACTCAATAAAACATACGTTATATTGAGCTTTTCGTTGTAACGAAGTTCATTTTATCGAAGTTTCACTGTAATTTGTTAAATAAGAAACGGAGATTTGAAATAAGAAATCAACAGCCAAGGCGGAAATCTTAAGAAATAAAATAAAGCTTAATGCGACTAAAAAACCATGTATGCAAAAATCATAAAGGCTGATCTAAGCTTTAAGATTGTTGATGTTTTGGACTATCTGTTGAAACCAGACCTGGGCGATTTGCACTGCTTTTACATTACAATGTAAGGTAATGCAAAAATAATGCATTATTCATGATGTCTTTTAATAATAATGCAAGAGTAGTGCATTACTTGCCATACAATTTACTGATAATGAAATATTAATGAATTACTGTGCTAAAAAATTAATATAGTGCAAAAAATAGTGCATTAAAAGTATTGAAATTAGTTGTAATTCAATAAACTTGCATTTTCATTGATTTTGTTTTAATGCAATAGGTCAAGTAACTCATTAGTCCCAGGTCTGGTTGAAACACGATGAACTACAGGGTATCAAATGATACCACCTCGGGCATGAAAAAAATTTTCGGCCTTTTAATTTTTTCAGATATACGTACATATGTGGGGAATGCCCCAAAGATTTTCGAAAAAAATTCATGGGTCCAAGTGCAAGTAAATTCTTAAAAAAAACGGTTCCCATATGACAAACTGATGCTTGGGGGAGCGGATTTCCCAACCTATTTTCGAAACAAAATTACGCAACAAAACAGCAGGCAAACATAAAAAAATTTTAAATCGGTTGAAAAATGACCAAACTGGCGGCAAACCTTTTCAAACAAAAAAAGAATTTTGAAAATCGATTCACAAATGACAGAGTTGTGCGAATAGAAACATAAACAAAAATACACACGAATTAATAACCTCCTACTTTTTTGAAGTCGGTTAAAAAACCCCCCTCGAGGTTTGCAAATTTCTTTAGAAATTATATTAGATGGTATTTTTTTATAATAGATGGAATATTTTCATTGATCATTTCAACCTTCTAGCGCTTCGCTGCATATGTCTTTTTGAGACCTCTCTTAAAAACGGGGTAAAAACTCACTTTTGATGATGATATAGAGTGCTAAAATGTCCTACAAAAATATGTACCATAAAATTTTATTATAAGTCTCTAAAGACAATAAAGCTCCAAACTCAAGGGGAATGCCAGAAATCAATAAAAACTTTATATGTGATTGAGGGCTAATTTCGTACTTAAACAGAAAGAAACACGCCATAATAAATTCAAGTATTTTCTACGTTTTTTGAGTACGAGTCGTGCTCAACACTAAAATGCACTTAAACCAAGCCGAAAACGGGATAATCATGTAAAAAATCTTGAATTAATAACAAAACTCTTAAATTGAGTATAAAAATTTTTATTTTAAGTACTACTGTTAGTATACACTTTTTACAGAGTATTTGTTTGCTTGTTGATAGCTTCAATCGCATGTTGTTGTATTGTTCTTGGTTATTCTGTTTGTTCGTGCAGGGCCGACTGAGAGGCTAAAAACGTCGTTTTACATGCTGCTGATCTATACTGGATTTTAGTTGTCGTTCCTTCTATACTGAGTTAGCTGAGTGGCCTAAGGCGTTGGCTTACAAAAATGATGTGATAAGCGGCTATTCACATTTACGTAACGCTATTTTTTAGAGTTTTTATACCCCCCCCCCCCCCCCCCCAACGTTTTTTCAAAATTTCCAGAATAAATTATCTAATTCGTAATAAATCTGTAACCCCCAAGCCGTTGCATAATATGTGAATAGCCTCTAAGTTCAATAGTAAAAATATTAAATTTATATAAGTAGTAAAAATATAAATTCCCAATTTCGTACCAGGGTTAAATAAGTAAAAGTTAGAATGATTCGGGCTTGATTCAAGTACCCGGCGGGATTGATTCAAGTATACAGCGGGTGTTGTGTTTTTTTTCCGACGGAGCTTATTTGAATTTGGAACGATTTTCCGTCATCCCACGTCAAATTTGGTTTGTAAGCAGACCGGTTTCGGATATGAGCCATCTATCTTCAGCGTTCTATTTACAACCCAAATTTGACGTGCGATAACGGAAAATCGCTTCAAATTAAAAAAAAAATTTACATGCAGCGGGCTTGAATTAGGCATGTAATGCGACGTTTGTCAGCTACTTGTCGGCTATGCTCGAGTAAAGAAAATAAACAACAATCGTGATTTGTGACTTTCATCCCAGCAAACAATTTTTGCCGATTTCGGTCCGAAGTCGGTCAGAAAGCCTGCACAAGATGCCGAATTCGTATCCGATGTCGGTCAGAAAACGTACCGAAAATCATATGAGTGGTTGACAAGAAACCGGATCTCTTTATCTGAGGAAATTCTAAAAACTATACCGATAGGTCTAACAGAATACTGCACGAATTCCGACGAATTTCCTAGGGAAATTCTAAGGGAATTTTTGACATATCTTACTAATGTCGGAAAAATGTCTGACAAAACATCAGAAAATGTTCCGATTTATCTGATACATTTTACGCCCTTGCGTATTAATATCAGAGAAAAGTCGGAGCTAAAATTAGAAATTTATCAGAAATGTCGTTTAAAATTCTCCATGCATTGTTGTGCTGCTTATGGCAGCTAATCAGAAAACATTTACCCATATTTTATAAGTTTAAAAACTCAAATATTTGTGCGTATAAACTCAAGAGATAAATGAGAATTATAACGAAAACTAAAATCAGACAATGTGCAGAAGTGACTGCTAAAAGTTTTAAGACGTAGATCAGAAAATGTGCAGACAACTCTGTTAAATGCCTTAAAGGAAATTAAATTGCCTTCGGATAATGTGCAGACTATTCTGATATTAATCGGATAATATTTCAGACAATGTGCAGAAACGTCGTACCAGAAAACTGCCTACTGCAACTCGGCTGATTGTCTGGTAAAGTCTCAGATTTTTTCTGATGTTAGACATGTCGGCCAAAATTGTTTCCTGGAATTAAGCAAACGAACACCAACACAGACACACAGAAAAAATGAATGTAAAATCCACATGCTGCAATTTTGATTGCAAATCATATTAAATTTACAAGAAATAATTTGTCGTATGAGCGCGTTACTGTTTACTTGCTTTGTTCATTGCTACAATTAACTGTTCTGCTTAGTTGTGTGATTTGTTGTTGTTTATTCTTACATGTGTCGTCTATGTAGACGACAAAAAACGAATTATCAGCGAAAACTTACTGCTGCTGGTTTAAAATTACCATTGTTTCATATTAATTTTAAACGGAAAATTATTAATCTAACCTTAAATCAACGTTAAAACAATATTGCTATAAACGTTAAGTTTAATTTTCAATCGACATGACTATAACTTTAATTTCAAATAAGTTTTATGTTAAATAATCATTTAAATCATGTTGAATTAAAATGAAACGCATTTTACATACGATGGTATTTATTTAGTGTATAAGTAAAGAAAAGTTTGAAGCTGTTGTGGCTGCAGTGGTTAGCGCGTGGACTATCATGCAAATCTTGGCTGGGGCAGTCAGCTACAACGAAAAGTTTTCTGATGACTACCACGTAAGTAAAATAATTAATAAAAAAGCCACATTAAAGTCATGTTGTTTCAGCTTGATATAACTTTAATTCAACATGATTCTTCGTGTTGTTCCAATATCAAATTCACGTTGTTTCAACTTGAAATAGCTTTGATTCAACATGATTCTTCTTGTTGTTCCAATATCAAATTCACGTTGTTTCAACTCGAAATTACTTTGATTCAATATGTTTTTTCGTATTATTTCAGTATCAGCTTCATTTTGATTTGACTGTACTGGAATATTAAATCTACATGAAATATAGTTAATTCAAAAGGAAAAATTTTATTTCAAGATTATTGTAAATCATGTTGATTTAACATGGAACACCTATAAAGCAAAATCACTACCGAAAACTATTAAGTTAAACTGGTTTTCTACGATTTTACATGGACATTTTTCTGTGTGTACTAGTACGACTGTGTATAAAGTTTATAAACATATTCTTACTTAAAATAAGATTTTTTTACATGAATAAATCCTAGTCAGGCTAAAATTTAATATTTTGCACTTGAATATTCCGACTTGAATCAATCTTTCTGTACTTGATTTCAGGAAATCCGGGAGTACCGTATTTTTGACGCCGCTTGGGATTAATTTAAGTACGGATGGATTGATTTTTCTTTTTTGTGTATACACAAACAGAAAAAATTATCATAGGTTTTTATTTTAACTCGCATGTGTTTGAATTTGTTTTTAAATTTTATTAATTTTTTCTTTGGTTTTTAAATATTCCAATACAAAATTTTGATAGAAAAAAAGGGATTTTTTTTCTTATTAAATATTTACGAATTTTAGTGTTTAATTTTACGAATTTTGTGATAGGTTCTATTTCTATAAAATAAATATTTGAATTTATGAATTTAGGAGAATACGAATTGTAGTTTTTTCTGTGAAATTAGCAATACTAAAATATCTCATAAAAAATATAAAATTTTATGGCACTCTTTTCTTTTTATAATATTGTAATGTCAAAGGAACTCAATATCTGTATAAAAAGTTTTATAAGAATCGTGTAAAAGTAGCTGAGAAATAACATTAGCTTGTATCGGAATGTCACTGCCCACTTTACTAAATACTTAATTGTTTTGGCGGAGGAAATGAATGCATGGGAAAGGTTTCATAAGAATCTGTTAAGTAAGAGTAGTTAAAGAAGAATATGTGCTTTTTTTGGGTGTGGCACTCTCCAATTTTTTCAATCATAAAGTCGTATTGTCAGGAGTAAATGAGTATGAAAACTTTCATAACAATCAGCATACTATAAGTTTTAGAAAACGATGTAAAAAGATTTCTTCGGGCAAACAAAAAAAGAAACTAAATAAAAGCTTTTAGTAAAATGTGTTCCTTTTTTGAAGACTAGTTCAATTTTGTGTATCTGGGCAGCTATTAACTTTATGCCACCCCATAATGCATATAACAAATAATTTAGAATCATTGTTTTAAACAAATTGTCATCGGTGTTGTAGTGCGATTTATAATTGTTGCCCCTTTAATTGTTTGTTGTTGTATCATCGTGATCCTCATCATCATCATCATTATAATCTCGACTCATATACTTTGATGTTATTGCCACATGTAAACAAATCACTTAAAAACAATTTAAATTTAAAATGGCTGACAAGAAAATATTTTTCAATATTCATTTTTTTTATATGTATTTTATTGTCTATTACTATGAGTACATACAACAATCAATTCATTCATTCTTTCATTAAGTTAAATAAATTTTCATTTTGTAAAACAACTTGTAACATACATTTAGAACATTTAAACAACAACAATTGAAATAAAATGTTAAATCTTTGTTTAGCTTTTTGTTGGTGTCTAACGTTTATCGCAGTGTCTGATGAAGAGGCGATTTAATGTAAAAGAAATATGCATGTCGTCACAATCTTTCAACGTGTTGCAGTTTTGATAGACATAAAATAAAAAATCAGACGTTTAATAAAAATATTTAGAAATGAATTTACATTTGTGTACAGATAAAAAATTGAATTGACTTAAATCAACTCGATTAGATACATAGATGCTACTCAACTAAATTTAAAAAATAAAGGGTAAATAAATAGATACATATGTACATACATACATACATTCATGCATATGGGACATTCCATGCCAAATCAAACGGTTTGAAATTTTTTTATTTCTGCGATTTTGTGGTATTTTTTAGTACCCTTCAACTAAATTCCGAGATTTTTTTTGATTTTCGTTCAAAAGATATAAAATTAAAAAAAAAGAAAAATCTCTTAACTTTTTTAACTTGTAGTGGGACTTCCATATATACTACAAAAATATTTGCAAAAAATTCTACTATAGGCTTTCAATGACACTCAAGATCCAAACTCAACTAGAACGGCAGATATCATTTAAAACTTCAAATGTATTTAAAACTAGGGATGTAACGAATACCGATACCGATACCGATATATCGGCGATACTTCAGATTTTCCGATACATCGGTATCGGCGATATTTTACTGTCGATACGGCGACACTTTAAAAATTTTTTTCAGAGTTTTTTTTTAACAAATAATTTATTTTTATTCAATTTTACCATGAATAAAATTCAGTTCGTTATTTTTAAAATCTTATTAATATCAATTTTAAAAACTAATAATATTTGATGCTGTTATTTTGTAAAAAAATTATTTATTTTTTGTTAATTTTACCATGAATTCAAATTCAAGTCGTTGTTTTTTAAATCTTATTTCAGCAAAAAGACACTTCAAAGAAGTCATGAAAATGTAGAATTCCCGATCCGGAAGTTTTGCGAATTTGGACAATTTCTAATTAGTTTTACATATCCTTGCCATTGCAAGAAGTTCTGTTTTTCGATTAACAATCACCGAATTGGAAGCGATGCTAGGACAAATTTCTTTTTCGGCGTTCTATAATGATTTTTCCTCAAGGAAAAATGATAAAAGTTACCCATTTTTACAATTTTTTTTATGCGAAGTTAAACTCAAAACTTTATTTTCATGTAAATTTAGGTGAATAAATGTAAACTTAGAAGACTTTTAATAATTAAGCTATTAAGTTATTTAGAAGAATATCGATTTTTTAAAAAGCATGGCGAGTATTTTTTAAAATTATAAAGGAATTAAAAATTTTTTCTTGCTTTTCTACTAATTATCCGCATATTTTAAATATAGATTTTTTGGAAGCAAAGAAAATGTAGCTCCTTAAGAATTACTTCCAATTTTTTATACTGGGTTAAAATCAATTTTAAATATTCTCTCTTACAATGTAATTTGTATAATAAAAAAATTGCTCTTGAGTTTTGTTGATCTAAATATGTTGATCGAATATTGAACTCAATTTCAATATTCGTATCGGTATCGGAATCGGTATCGGCGATATTTATTTTTAAATATCGGTATCGGTATCGGATCGGCAAAACGGCGTATCGTTACATCCCTATTTAAAACTTAATATGGTACTTATTCACAAGTAGCACTCGGCTTTGGAAATCTTGTCACCATTACGTTTAATGTATAAGCCATGTTTAAAATGTTTATGTAAAACACTACGAGGAACATTTTTGTAGAATTATTTTGCCCGCTAAGCCGCCGCAAAATGGTTCCAATTAAAAAAAGGTTAATAAATATGTATCTTGGACCACCCTGTTGCAGCGCACGGTGATGTATATGCTGTAAAAGTTGAATAACTCGGGCATGAAAAACCTTATTGGCCTCATAACTTTTAGAAATATTATCCGATTTTAATGAATTCAATTTTGTTGTTGAATTTTAAAATTTTGGCTTTTGGCCTCGACTTTGTTCCCGATTTTGTAAGTATCTTCGATAATAAAATAGTCAAAATTTTCAAAAAAATATTTTATGATTTTTAACAGAATCCTTGATTTTAGGCAGAAAAAATTTTTTTATCTTAATTCATGTAGCCGTGAAAAAATCAAAAGACTTATGTACATGAGGGTAAAAAATGGCTAAACGTTGGCAAAAAGAGAGCTTAATTGTTGGAGGTTTTTTCAAAAAGTTTTTCTTTTCCATATTTTAAGAATTTGTCTTTGTCTTTTCATATATTACATGCTTTGAAAAATTTCTTTCTCAATAAAAATACTTTAATGTTAAAATAAAATTTAACGAACTTTTAAGCCTGAATAACAAAATTTCTTTGGATTAAAACCCAAATGAGCAAGAACGCTGATGAGACGGTGTAGCGGCCTGTCGAAATCAGTAGTACTGATCCGTTCTGCTAATCTGATTTGAATATTCTAACACTCCACTCTTAATAAAAATAATTTGAATTTACATTAATTCAAAAATATTGAACTAGAAAGACGAAATAATAAAAATTTTCAGACTTATACCTTATTCACTTCAAAAATAAAAAAATTACGTAAAAATAATGAATAGTTGTATTCATGTTAACTCCTCAGTTGATGATCTGGAACTAAAAATACAGACAAAAATAATTCAAGCAGTTTGGCATGCATAATAAACTAACACAAACAGCTTTGATTGTAGGTATTGAAAAAATTGCCATCAGAGCTAGACAACAAATACGAAGTTTGTGAGTGTTGGATTATTAATCAGATAGGGAAATCTCGGCAATGACTAAATTTAGTCACAATAAAAGAATGCATGGCACGGATTTAAAAGAAGTCTTGTATTCTATTTGCTGGCAAAAATTAGCTAAATAGCTGATGTTTCCTTGTAAAAAGCATCCACCTTCATAAGTGGTAAAAGTGAACAAGAACGCTGATGAGACGGTGTAGCGGCCTGTCGAAATCAGTACTACTGATTCGTTCTGCTAATCTGATTTGAATATTCCAACACTCCACTCTTAATAAAAATAATTTGAATTTACTTTAATTCAAAAATATTGAACTAGAAAGACGAAATAATAAAAATTTTAAAACTCATATAGTTCGACTAAACACATAATTTCAATAAAATGTATTTTTTGTCGGTTTATAAGCTTTACAACAAGTTTAAATTCTTGTGAAAGTTATGAGACCAACAAAGTTTTTCATGCCCATGTAGTCAGATTTCACACCCTGTAAACAGAAAACAAATATAAGAATTGTGTTTAATAAAACCATGTTATTAAAAAGTATGAATTTCAATAACATTTGTCATTAACTTAATACAATATTTCGTTGTATGTATTTCTTTCCCATGCCGGTTATATCTTTTCTTTTCATGCATAAGTACTTAAAATAAGTTTTATCTCATAAAAAAGTAATGGAGAATATGATTTACGTCCGGGAAGGCCGGGTTCATATCCCAACCATGTCAACATTTTTTTAAATTTATATTTTTTTCTTTTGAAATAATTTTGCTATCAATATAGCGGAATTCGTTATCACAGGAAACTGGCAAAAAAATATTTTTTTTTGTGTAGCTCACCGTGTATTTCAAATTTTTAGCAGTCTTAAAGCTTAGGTCCTCCTCTATGACTTTTACATACATCGTTTTGTAATCGGATCGCCAGTTTCAAAGATACAGATTTATTATCCTTTTTCCAGTTGGAACCACTGTGTGCTGCCGAAGAAGGGGTTTTTTTCTTTTTTAAGAAAGGGGAAAAATTACCTATACAGCAAAGAGTTAGAGGGTTAACATATTCCACAAAATTCTTGCTGGTTGTATTTTATTTAAAAGTGCTGATCATATCGTATACCATAACACAATACTTACAGGATTTTGTATTTTCTACAGAATTTTTTACAAATTTTAAAAAATCGAAGATAGAAAATGGAGGGCTCACTACCGAACCGTACTTAAAAGTTGTTTGATGGATGGAAGTTAAAAGTTATGTATTTAAAAAAATCAAAGGATACAGTAATTTTCAAAAATACGATTTCAAATTTCCAATTCAAAAATTAAAATAAAAAAAGCTTTAATATTTTCATCAATTTTAATTGAAATTATGTTTTTTCTGTAAAAACATCAAAAAACAAAAATTTCCGCGAAACAATTTTTCAATTTGGACTATTATTAAGAAACTTATGAGCAAAAAACTAAAAATGTGATTTTATGGAATATTAATATCTTTTGAACAGGTGATCAAAAAATCTAAAAATTTACCAGGAAGGTTCTTTTAAGGGGTTCTAAAAAGATGCTACAAAATTATGGATATCAAAAACTTTTTTTATCAAAGCGTTTGATTTATCGTGGAATGTCCCATATGTAAGTATAGACTTTACACGTTCAGGGTTTGTGCGGTTTTCTTTTTAATTTTCATTTCGTGAGGAACTCGACTGATTTTTATAAGATCCTAAATTTGATGTTATTATTTCATTATTTTCTAATTAAGTTTAATTATTTATATGTTGATTTATTTTGTGTATTAAATACATGAACGTTTTTCTTAAATATATATTATATTAAAGGTTAGTTTTAGCTTTGATTTGAATCAATCATTGCATAAAGGTAATTATTTACATGCGGCAAAGTACTCTACGTTAGGCAGATTTGGAATATAAAGTTTAAAGGAATCTTTTGTACCTACAGTGTCTTTAAACGTAGTTCTTCTTCCTGCTTGTTAAAGCTGCATTTCTCACTCGAAAGCTTTTAATGAACTTTAAATTTTACATGGTGCATCTTTGGTGAGTTGTAGGTTAATTCATATTCGCTATAAATCTAATAGTCCTATAATATCATGAACTCTTTAACTTTAGTATGAAAAATAAATTAAACCTAATATGTGAATTTCATGAAGTTCTCTATTTGGTATCCGGCACAAAACGTGAGCGAGCAACAAAATATTGTATATTTGTATGAATTCTGCCCTTTTTTATGTATTTTTATTTTATTTTATAAACATTATTGATTAGTTTATGTTTGCTTCTTTTTATATAAATAAACAAAAAATCAATACAATAATCAATCTAATAAATAGTTGTTGTTGAATAACGATCACATGATATGCTTTGTTACTTAAATTTGGTGTTTTGTCTGTGAAAATCATTTTAAACTCGTAAATTTAATGAGAATATTATAAATTTTTTTGAAAACGGCTATAATTTGTTGAATTTTTTATAAATTTAAAATAATTTTAAAAAGTACTACATGTGAAATATTGTTCAGGAAAAAAATAATAAAAAATAAAACACTATGCCAGAAAATGAAACTATGACCTTTCATCAGCACTATATCTTTTGATGTGTTATGGTCTCCTCACTACAAAAGCAGTAGAAATATCAAATTCTGCGGATATTTTTTTAATTAAATTTTTTTTCTAAAATTTGGGATTTTTCAAGAGGCTGCTACACCGGTCTCATTATAACTTTGGAACGGTTAATCCAATTTAATTACAAAAATACTAGAAAACTTTAAATAAAATCACCTTAAGTTATGAATTTTAGTCCAACTGTATGGGTTTATATCCAAAGAAGTTAAATTATTTTGGCTTGAGTTCGGTTTTGATTTATTTTTCCAATTATATTTCATTTTTAATTAGAACTAAATGTGAATCATGTAGACAAAGAAAAATTTTACTGAGCGGAGGGTTGAACTGGCATGTTTCGAGAGCTCCAGCTCTTCTCGTCTCTTCCGAATAAAGACGGTGGTTAGCAGTCAAGAGTTGAAACATGTCAGTTCAAGACTCCGCGCAGTCAAATTTTTCTTTGTCTACATGCTTCACATTTATTTCTAAATAAAAAATAATTTATTTGAGAAATTAAATTAAAGCCGAAGTCAAGCCAAAATAATTAAACTTCTTTGGATAAAAGCCCTTACAGTTCGATTAAAATTCATATCTAAGCTCTAACGGTATCTAGCAATATGATGTAAATGATCCAATATACTGGAAAAACATACATTCAAACACTATTAACTATAATTATCAATGGTAATTCCTACTAGAATAGTGAAATAACATAAGGCTTAACACAAGACATAAAGAAAAAAGTAATTACCAATAACTATCAAATGAATTACAGCTCTAAGAGTGACAGTGTGAATTGATTACAGAAAGGTAAGTTATAGTCTAATCTTGACTGGAATCGCTCGACTTTGGTCGAGTGGTCTACGCGCAGTTCAACCCTCCGCGTAGTCGAATTTTTCATTGTTCTAAATAAAACATAATTTAATTAAAAAATAAAATTAAAACCGACTTAAGCCAAAATAATTAAACTTATTTGGATATAATTTTTTTTATATACTCAATGGTTTCGGAATTACTCAGACCGCAATGATGAACAATTAAAATTTTTTATGCAAAATGGGAAAATTTGTATTTTTTGAATATATATAAAAAATCAAAAATGGCTAAAACTTACCATTTTTGTTAACTGATTATAAAGCGACATATACTGCAAATAAAATAAGCTTTATTTCATGAAAATCGATGCATAAATATTAATTTTATTCACTATGTAGTCAAATCACTTAATTTTTGCTAAAATTGCGAATATTTACACTGTGCAACAAAATCAATTTTTTTTTAATAACAAGATTTTAACGACTGATTCTGTTAAAGTCCATCAAAAAAATATATAGTACGTGTTTCGCTTTTTTGAAAGTTAACATCTGGGATTTATTTTATGGGGAGTTAAATTTCTCCCCTTTGGGATATAGGTATACAGACTCGGTATAGTATATATTGTAGGGCTTACGTTTAATGTAAAACACCACGAGGAATATTTCTGTTGGACAAATTAGCCAGCGGTAATGGGTTTTTTGCCCTTTATTTTTTCAGTCCAAAAAGACCCATATCGCGAATAGCTTGAGCGGTAAAATTTTATAAAAAATTCAAAGTTATTTCATTAGTTTGGCTTAAGCTCATGTTCACTTAAATCTCTCGATTAAATTATTTTTATAAACTAAATTATTATAAATTAAATTATTTTTATAAATTATCGATGATATTTCATGATATTTCATGCAGAGTGTTTCCAAGAATAGTTGAGAAAAAAGTCACGAGATGGCGACTTAACTGATAATTGGTAAAAAAGTAAAAGACGATTTGTTGCTGTCTTCGCTGGCAGATTTCGTTAAGGTGGAAAAGAACTCTGATTAGAAGACTGTGGTGGTCTAGAAATATCTGATGTACGTAAGTTCAGCCTTCCAAAATTTTTCTTTCAATATTCAATTATTACATGTCATAGAATTTCTTTCTAAAATAAAATTAGTTTAAATGAGATATTAAATTGAAAACGAATTTAAGCCAAACTTATTAAATATCTTTGGATATAAACCATACAGTTCGACTTAATTCATAACTCAATTATTCTACAAAAATGTTAACCATGATGTTTTACATGAAAGTGCTAAAAGAATATTACACGTTAAATGAGATATCTTATACTGAGTCTGCCTAACTATGTGCAAAAAGGCGGAAAATTTAACTCTCCCTAAAATGAATCCTAGATATAAAGTTTCAAAACGCCGATACATGTATATATTCTGTCTGTTACCGTACGCTAGGGCTGCCATACGTCCGGGTTTTCCAGGATTTGTCCTGGTTTCAGACAAATTGTGTGGTGTCCTGGTCCACTCTGAAATTGTCTTAATTGCATACAGGTCAATGCAGGCAAAAATTTAATTTCTGATGATTTTTGTTACGAACAGAGGTTAAGCTCTCTGTTATAACGCTGTTTACATGAAGCAATTTTACCAACATTTGTTGCCTGGGGCTTATGTCGTTCCACTACTCGATGATATAAGCACAGGTGGCCTCGCCAGCCCATGTGCTTATTTACGCCCCTTGTAATTTTAAATGAATTTTTTATTTTTGTTTATTGTTTTTTTATGTATGCATTACATGTTAAGTTTGGTATCTATAAATGAAACTAATTTGCTGGTGTTTAAGCATTGTCTATATGCAGCATTTCATTGGTGCCTTACTAAATCGTCAGTAGACTTCAAACACAATTTTGAACAGTTACAAACCCTTTATCTTATGTACAGACTTTCAAAAACCATTTGAGAATTCACAAATATATTAAGGATTTTCAAAAATAAGCAAAGTATGCTTTGAAAATTATACAAAGCCCAACAAATAATTTTTTATTCGATATGAATCTATTTTATTTTTCTACACCTCTATACAATTAGAAATCCATTGGATAAAAATAAAAGTACTTATAAGGCAAAATGAAAAATAAAATCCAAATTAAACCTTTATGAATTTTATTTGACATACTGTCATAATTTTATTTTAAAGGATATGTATTTGCTGGTGTGTAAGCATTGTCTATATGCAGCATTTCATTGGTGCTTTACCAAATCGTTAGTAGACTTCAATTTCGACTGTTTTTGGAATTAGGGGACCATAACACATCAAATATATATAGTGGTACTCCTTTACATTTTTCCTGTTGTATAGTGTAATTAAATATTCGGGCATGTTCTGAAAACCATTTCGTTTTGTAATCGGCAACTTTCCGGAAAGAATTGAACCAAAAAGATCACTTATTGAAGCTTTTCAGTAAATTTTTTGTGTCAGATGTTAAAGTCATTTCTTCTGAACTAAGCTACGAATACAGTAAATTGTCCGATTAAAAGAAAACTGTTTTTCGCTTTTTAAATTTTGCGATTTCAAAGTGAAACGGTTTTCAGAACATGACCGATTGGTTCTAGATAGTGGAATTTAAGAATGTAGTGCAGTAAAAATATATTAGCCACAAAATAAAAACTTAGAATAAATTAAATTTTAGATTAAAAATATATTTATGTTGTACGCTACGTTGCCAAATGGGTGTACTGTTTTTAGAGATTTTTAAAATTTTTTACACGGAAAACTTTCGCGTCAGTGCTTTTATTTATAGTTTTTTGTGATGAAAATATAAAAATTTAATTTCGATTTGCGCGGGGTAGGAATTCATTTCCGAACTATAGTTTCATAACGGAAACTTCTTAGAATTGTCCGTAGATGACGTTTCTGCTGTTCGATGTTTTAAAAACTTAATATATAAACAAAGAGCATAGATTTAAATATGTGTATAAACTTCAGTGCTAATGACGAGCTCTTAATAACTGCAGTATATATTTGTATGTAGGGATTCCGTTAAAATTGTTTTATTTTTGAACAAAATTAAGCAAAAAAAAATTCATATTATGGCACAAAAACTTTTAATATTTATTTTTTCAATTTAATTTGTAAAAGAACAGGTAAAATCCGATGTCAATACAAACAAACAAAGACATAGACGAATAAAAACTTAATAGGATTTTTTAGACAATTAACAGTAGGGACTAATTAAAACCTCTCTTTTGACATTAAAACCCTTTTAGGTTAATTTTTGTAAGGTTTTTACCTCAAATAATAAGAAATATTTAATCTTGTTAAAATGTTAATTCATTTTTTTTTAAATTGGAATTATTTTATCATAAATATGACTGAATGTTTTTTTTTTGCCAAAGTAAAAATTTAGAATTAACGTCATTCACCTGTAATGAAACTCGTTTCAGTGTAAATGTGTCAGTAATTTGAATACAAATGTTGGCTGTTGGGATTGTTCATTCGAAATGAATTAAAATAGACAAAAAGCCAGTTGAAATAAAGAAAAAAAGAACTTAAATAGTTTTCCAATTAAACTTTATCCTTTACGCTTCAAACTCATACAGAAAAAACAAGCAAAAAAGAAACAAATAGAAAAACTTACCGGTTTCATGCCTTGTCGCCTCTTTTAACCGCATCGAAATTATTTTCATTTTAATTTTCTTTTCTTTGTAGCTACGACTATTTATTAAGAAAAGTTTTAGTGATGAATATTAATTTGAAAAGGTTGTGCGATAAAGAGGTCTATATGTATGCGGAAGAAATATCCTTTAAGTTAAAACTTTTCTGAAATATACAAAAAGGTGCACAAAATTATAATATTATAACTTTAGGTGAAGCCATTCATTACCAAAGAGGATAATTTGAAATGTATTTAAGACAATTTTGCAAAGATATATATTCTTATTAAAATTTGTAAACATTTTCATAAGAACAGCCATTTTATTTGGTACTTTGAGGAATAAAGTGGGAAGAGAACCTGTCACAAGACTAGTACTGGGACTGATTCCTAATGACTAGCAACAGGTTGGAGTTCTGAAACGTTATATGAGAGGGACCTGTTAGTTTTTCATGGCGTTGTCATTATCATTGTCAATTGACATAACTCAGATTGTGGTTGCTTTAATACTAGTCAAATGAGTGTACTTTAAACTAATATGATTGATTTGGAAACAATTTGTCCATAGAAAAATGTATCATTGCATTGATGGCGCCCTATCATCAGAATTCTGACATCAATGCTATGACAAATGTCATCAATAAAACGAAAACAGACATAAATTTCATGACAAACATCACAATAGAATTTTGTAAGTTTAAGTGTCATCAATGCTATGACTGGCATGACATAAATACGATGTCACTACGATGAAATAGTAAATATTTTGTCTATGAAAGGACCAACAAACGAATTTGTAAATATAAACAAAAATACTTCAACAATTTCATTGAAAAAATCGTGTTCTTTTCAGTGAACAAATTGTTTAAATCTATAAAACAATATTTACAAACTGTAGACAAAACAATTTACTAAATCAAACAAAAATATTTATTGGATTTTCTGAAAAATATCAAACAATATTTCTGTCTGAATTTAATAAATAATTAGACTAAAAATGCTAACAATTGTTAAGCAAAATAATTTACTGAATCAAACAAAAATACAAAAAAAAATTTTTGTCTGTGTCATCATCATCCATTAATCGTTTATGAGATTTCACTTTGTTAAATGTGTTCAAGTCTGAATGTTTATCTAAATACTCTAAAAAAAATGAATGAGAATTAACTCAACGACATTAGCTGATCGATTCACTCAAAACTCTGTTGTAAACAAACTTGGTACAATTCCATTCCTCTTGCTATGATTGTTGTTGTTGCTATTTGTGTGTATGTCGTCATCGGGGTGGTTTTTTACGACACAGTTTTTATTGTTGTTTTTGGTGTTTGCGTTCTAAATAAAAATCAAACAAACAAATTATAGATTATGGACAGAACATTTACTGAAAAGTAAATTTGTTTTTAGACAAACTTTTGTTTGAAAATTTTTTATGATAATTTTTTCTGTGTATATATAAAAGAAATAAGAATGTTATAATCGGCCATGTCACGGAGTTCAATTCCGTTCGGAAACGGAATTCAATCCACCACAAGACGTCAGGCCCAGCTGGAGCATACGCCAGCATAATAGCGCTGCCAACAGTCTGGACAAACCTGACTAATTTACGTATTTTAGTTTTCTTTTTTAGACACCTGCTGCTACAAAAATGGGGTAGGTTGAATTGCGTTCCCGAACGGAATTGAACTCTGTGACATGGCCGAATGTCTGTAATTTTATAAAAAGTGTCTTTGGGTAAAAAACGAGGACATTTGACATCGCATAATGTCAAATTACATCATCATTATGCCGGTTTTTTGTCAGCATCATCATATTGATGTCACATTGTCATTGAATTGATGCCAATTAGTTATTTCCCTGATGGCTATGTATCATTGCTTTGATGATAGATTTGTCATTATTGGCATTGATGACCGCCGATGATGATAACTGTCAGTGGATCAAAAACGAAGACAGTTGACATGGCATTTATGTCAAATTACATCAGCGTTATGACGGTTTCTCTATCAGTGTGCAGTGAGGGTATTTTGTTAACATTTTCATTTTAGTTAAGAGATGTGGTCTCTTTTCATCGCCCACGGCTGGGAAGCACAATGTACCACTCCCATTTTCAACAAACAGTCATAGGACAAGTATGCGGAACACAATTGGTAAAAATTTCCCGCAGGGATATTAAACAACTTGAAGTTTTTAAAAAATCTGTTTTCATCATAACTCTGACTGATTTCCTTATAGCACATAGAAGAATAATTTTCTCTTCGCAACCATTAATCAAACACTTGAAATAATCTTCTATATGCCACAAACTCATCACTATAAATTTTAGTTAAACACAAAATATTTTTATAATTTAGTCAAACAATAACTCAACTCATTTGGAAGAAGATCCAAGAAAAATATCTTAAACATCTTTTAATATTCTAAAAAATTGTTTAATTAGAGTTTTTTGGTCATGATTGAAATCTATTTCAATCATTTTATATTTGTTGTTCTTAACGCTTTGGTTTATGATCTTATAATTGTGGAGCACCTGCTGTGCTTTTGTAAAATTCATACTGAGAAGTGCATCAAGTGTTTTTTTTTGTCTTAATCACTTTAATCGAGTCCGTTGGCTCTATTTTGAAGCAAGATATTGAAAGGTGCATTTTATTTAGTGTTGAATTAACACTTTAATTTGTTGTTTTAACCAAAGTTAAAGTAAAACACACCATCGTGATAAAGTCCAACTGTACGATGCACAATGGGACAGAACTAATAAATTGGAAATTCTGAATAGTTGTACGGTTTTTTGCTTTATTTATTAAGTGTATCTTCATATCACTAAAACCAAAATTCATACATATATAAAATTTGGGCTCAGCCAGAGCTAGACAACTTTTTTAAAATAGTTCTTAAGCAAGCGAACATGTTTCATTCCTTCAGTTGGACCATCTGTGTAGAAACTATGGCCTTATTTATTACATAGTATTATTCCGCCCCACTGTGCGTTACATTGCAGCGAAGAAGTTTTTTTGGTCTATCTATTTATTGCTCTCCGGTACTCCATACATTTTCTCTATTGTTTATTAAAAACAAATTAATCGCAACAATTATAATTGAAGTTTTGAAAAATATTCAAAATATCGAATGCAATTTGGTTGAATTTTTTATATAATTTTTTCACACCAAATGATTATTAAACGAATTTTTTTATAATTTTTTTCAGTTCCTTAAGGGAATTTTTCATCTCTACGGGGTACTTTTGTAGTTTTTCCATCATGTTTGTGTTTTTAAATATTTATTACAATTTGTTATTCTTCTTGTACTTAGAAACGAATCTATACTAAAAATCTTTGATGATCTTTAGGAAAATATTTTGCTTAGTTTGATCAAAAGATTTTAATAAATCTAAAATCGTTAATATTCATTTTAATTTGATGTTTGTTTTAACTTGTTTTTAAAGAATTACGACCACCCAAATTCGGAAGTTTAATTGAAAATTTTTAGCAATAAATATGTATTGAGTGGTATTTAAGGGAAACAAATATTTTTCCAAATTGAGATATAGAAATTTTTATTTATATCGGACTGCAAGATTCATCTGAATATAATTGACATATTTAGTTTCCAAAACTAGAAAAACACGTTTTTAATCACTAATTTGTATTTGTTAGAGGAACTAATGTTAAATGCAATATTGCTTCGATTTTTATGAATGCCAATAATATCATGATTATATCTAAACATGAACTAAAGTTCTCAATCATTCAAAACACAAATAACTTATTTGCCACATCCATAAACTATATTGGCAAACATGACGTTGTTGACGCAACCATGTCACAACCATATCTTTTCTCTGCGTGTACCAAAAAATATAAGAAATATATATATATAGGCGTTTTGAAGGTTTTCACTTGGGACGCCTTTCAGACGGAGTTAAATAAACCCCGCACCTAATTTTGCACGTGGATGCTACTGTTTCTTATTGGTAACGATGCTACCATATTAGTCCAAAGGCCGTTGGTGCGATTCCCAACAGCTTGTTTATGTAAAACTCCACGAAAAACATTTTTGTACAACATTTTAACCCACCAGCTGTTCGCGGTGGAAGTCTTTTTGGCCTTTCCTCAAATAAGGGACAAAAGCTCCCCTTAAACAGTCCCATAACAGAGGGGTTTTTGTACTCCTTTTTAACCAATTTAAAAAAAAGGAGGTTATCAATTCGTGTGTATTTTTTATTTATTTTTTAATGTTTGCATAATTCTGGCATTTGTAAACCGATTTTCAAAATTCTTTTTTTGTTTGAAAGCGTATAACTGCAGTTTGGTTCCATAATTTTTTTTTTACAAAATCTGAGGGGGCAAATTTGCTATAGTTGGCAAAAACAAAAACAAAACATTTTTTAAATTCCTAACTAGAGTATATAATATTCGTTCTGACCATGATATATAGGTAGCACACTAACAACTTTTACCAGGATATACCGAGAGCTCTTAATAGACTGCTCCACCTACAAAGATCTGTCTAACTTATGCTTGTACAAGCAAAAATGTGCAAACAAAACAATTTCCTGCAATTATTACAAATACATAATTACTTTAGAGTACTTTTTGTCCGAAATTGAAGCAAATATATTAAAAATCACAGTCATTTAATCAAATTATTACTTCCAAGCCATTAAGTCATAATAATATGAAATATAAATTGCAAAATCCCATACCAATTACTACGCCATATATAATAATTCATTAACAATGTTGGAGGACAATTCACAAAGCAAAAAAAAAACAACAAAACAAGTGCTCGAATTAAACGAAATGAAACAAAGATGCAGTGGAACAAGTCATAAATGGCAAAACACAAGTCAAAGAACAATAAAATAAAAATATCACATCCGTTTCTGGCGAAAAATTGCAAAAATCTATTTAAAAAAAAAACTCATTCGGTTAATAATCAATAAAAAAGGGGTGATCCCCAGAAAAGAGTAAAAACTCACTCGACCCTTTTGCCAGCACTCCAACCGATTTGACTGTCTAACTAACTGGTCACAAAGAGGTCGTATTACACGACCAAATGAAAAAGAACCCACCAAAGGGTAAAAAAAAATTTACTTACACCATTAACTCATCAATATTTATGCTCTTGTTAAAATCGTTCATTGTTGGTTCATAGAAAACATATAAATGAAATCCTTTTTATTCATTCACAACAAAAACTAACAACAATTGAATATTTATTTCTCCCTACAAAAATACAAATGCCTTTGTTTGTATGTATGTATAGTATATGTGTGTTGCATAAATGTGTATTGTATTGATATGAATGTATGTGTAAGTATGAAAAATTGTTTAAAAGTCCTGTAATAAATTTTATGAAAAGAGAAAAATACAATGATAGAAAAATCGATTCATCGTATTTCTTTTTCATGACTTTTATTCATTTCTCTGATTCGAGACCGTCTTCCACCTTATGCTTGCGCCAAGGAAAATTAACAAAAGGTCACGAAAATGATAAACGGACATAAATGTTGAATGTAGTATTTCATGTTTCTTTTAGTATTCGTTTTGCAAAAACTTCAACACTCTACTCAGTATTCGCTATTCTTGTTGGCAAAGCTAAAACTTTGGGATTCATACTTTTGTATGCATCAAGTGTCATGTTGAATTTGTCAGGAACTACATAAATTTATGAAGACGAGCTTTCCTTTATTTATATAAATTTATTGCTGATTCTATTATTCAGTGTATAGACGTCCAGAAAAAAACATGGTTACGGTAACCATAATCCAAGAGCAACATCTATAATTGAACTACATTTATATAATTATATCATATTATTATCAAAATAAACATTAGGGTCTAATTGTACAATAATATTAAATCACATGGCCATCATATTTTTTGGAGTTATCATATGAAGGCCTTAGTGCAATAACTCGGTAAGCCACATGAAATCAAAAATTGTTTTTATATGCTCATTTCCTTGCATCCTAGAGAAATTTTTGGATAAATTCTAGTGTTTTGTAACTTATTATGCTGCTTATTTAAAGTAGAAAACTTCAAAACCCATACTCTTTAAATTTAAAAGTCAATTTATTCCATATTTTGTTTTTGTGGCTCATCGAGTTATTGCACTAAGCCTCTCAAATGTTCGTTTTCTATAATCATGTCATATTGAAACATAAACATAATTTTGTCATACATAATTGAAACATTGTAAAAAAATTGTTATAGTAAATATTATATTAAACATAAACAAAATTTAGGTTTAAGTAAATACTTTATGAGTCAAACTTGACACATTACAGATTTGTACAGTAACAATTAACGTTTGTAATTAATCACATAAACAAGTAAATAATTGCATGTAATTCTACTTGAAATTATTCCTTATTAATATGATTATTTCGAACGTATTTGCTTTGTGAACTCAAATTGATTATTAGGTTAAGGTTTGTAACGTTATATTCAGAAAGAATTGGGCTTGATTAATATTCCAAGGAACAAGGGAAAAATTAACATCAACTTAATTTTTCAACGTACACAGCAGAACAGAGTAGCGCCACTTTCAGAAGCCGCTACACTTCCATCGTCAGTGCTCACGTGTATTTGCTTATCACCACTTGTCCAATTTGAAATTATTACATTTTATCGTAATTCAAAATTTAGGAAAAAAACACTACATTTAAAAGTAATGGTGGGGGCAAACATTTCAATTAGAATTATATGTAATTGTAATTTAAAAAGTTCGATTACAATTACTTATAATTGTAAGTGAAAAAAGGCAATTGACATTACATGTTTTTTCAATTGAAAGTAATTATAATTGTAATTTAAATGATTTTCAATTATAATCACATTATTGTAATTGTTATTTAAAAAATTGCTCTAAATTGTGATCTGGTGAAAACTTTCGAAATGTCGATATACGAACATATATATTTTTAGTGCTATCTACCAGAATCAGTCTTTCGAAATAATTATTTTTAATTTAATTTAGTGTTAGATGGAAAGGATTAAAAAGCAGAAAAATTATCGAGTAATTCTATCGAGCGATTAGGGTGAAAAACAAAATTTTCAAACTGCTGTCCAAATAGTTAATGATAAATGAAAAAATTCATTTCGTACCAATGAGCCTCTAAAATAGTACTTTTTCTGCTCACATAGTACTAAAATCTTTCTGAATTATTGTAACCAAGTACGCCACTCGATTTTGATTGATTTTATGTATTTTTTTGATGTGTTATGGTCCCCTAAATACAAAAACAGTTGAAATTTAAAATTGTATGGATACCTTTTTTTAATTGTTTCTAAACTTTTTGATTGTTCAAGAGACCGCTACTCCAATTTCATCATAATTGGAAAAGGGTAGTCCTATTTAATTCCAAAAACTTGGAATAAAATTACCTTTAAGCCATTTTTTTGATTTTTTTTATAAATAAAAAAAAATATTTTAATTTCTCATAAAAAAATATATTTTTCATAAATTCGATCTGAATAATTCCGCAACCATTGAGTTAATAAAAAATTCTGTTAAAACGGCATAAAAGTGATTTTGTTCAAAGTTTTTTTGTGATTTTTTTTAATAAATTTGGACAACCACTTTATAAGTTATGATAAAATCAGTGGACAAGTCTCTTCAAAAATCCCAAATTTTGTAAAAAAATTAATGAAAAAATTTATTCATAGAATTTAAAATTTCGGCTGGTTTTTGTACTCCTTGGCATTTTTCTTTCTGCATAGTGTTACAAGTTCATGCAAGCTTATTGCTCAGTTTAATGTGTTGAAGAAAAAACTACTCACAATCATGCGTTATTACAATTACATTTCGGTAATCACACAAGCCCGCATTGTGCTGACAAAATTTTGAAGTGTTAAATTTGAGCTTAAGCGGTTTCGGGCAGTTTGAAGAATCTAGTGTCATACAGTTTAAGATTGTTATTGTGGTTGGTAGTGTTCATGACGCTGGTCCCCGGCTCGAAGGTCCATACATGAGCACACAAGTTTTAATTGCATCTGTAGTCTGTGTTTGATGGAAAAGATCACCTATTTTGGATCATATAATACCAAGTTAAATTTTATTTCATTCCAAAATACCTCACCTCATTAGAATACCACTGTGATACTATTTTCAAGTCTGTAGCTTCTTTTACAATCGACTTTGATTGCTTGTAACATCTATACTTATTTAACAACTTTTATTGATAGCATTTTATTACTTTCAACATAAAGGTCTCATATTGAAATTACTTTGTACCTTCTATGATTACTAGTCCGGTCTGTCTGCCTGTATTGGCTGCTAACATTCAATACAACAATTTGGTTTCAAAATGAATGTCCATATGAAGAGCACAGGAACAATTACAATAATATAAGAAATTCTACAGTCAGTCGTCTACTTAGACAAAAATATGATATGAGGAAGGATAAATATCAACAAAAAAGGAAGTATAAAATCCATTGGATTGAGCATAATGGCCAAAACATTTCAAACTTATCAATATTTTGACTTCTTTTTTATTTCTATTCTCTATTGTTTAGGATTATTGCAATAAATGTTTATTGCCAAGAAAATACAAAGCTTGAGGGCAAAAGGAATACATAAAGGAAATTATTATGTTACATAATAAAATGTAAAAAATGTATTGAAATGTTGAAAAGGGTTAAAAAGCTTAAAAAATATATATTTTTTTTATTTATTTGTATTACAAAATCTGAAAATATTTGAATGATTGTTTGATGCGAATTTGTGAAAAGGATTTTGTTATGAAATGTGAGTACTTTAGTTTATATTACACTTTAAATAATTTCAGAAAGTGAATCAAGACTCTGGGTGTTTCTGCAGAAAAGTAAAAAAGTCTTAAGCAATATATCCGCTTGTTTCTTTAATATTAAATTTGTTAAAACAACCGGGAACTGCTAACCGGCTATCACAGAGGACAGTATTTCACATTTCAAGTTTTTTGCCTTTAGAAGATACATAATATACCTTAAAGAATTCCGTGAAATAAGTACAAATTAAACACTCTACACAGAAAAAAATAAGTTTCGTTTTTGATAACAAAAATCCCGGTATTCAATAATTTTTTTTTCAAATTTCCTGTGATAAAGAATTCCCCTATATTGATAACAAAATTATTTCAAAATAAAAATATATATATAAATTAAAAAAATTTTGACATGGCTGGAATACGAACCCGGGCTTTCCGGACGTAAAGCATACACTCTCTAGCTGAGCCATATCCCATTTATTATTTTATGGGATACAACTTGTTTTAAGTACTTATGTATAAAAAGAAAAGAAATAACCGGCATGGAAAAGAAATACTTACAACGAAATATTTTATTATGTTAAAGATAAATGTTATTGAAATTCATATTTTTTTTAATAACATGGTTTTATTGAATATAATTCTTGTCTATTTTTTTCTGTGTACCAGGGCTACCATCTCTGTTAGATAAAGAAATAGATACACTGAAAGAATTTTCTTCATAAATTTTGTGAATTGAGTTTTGGCATTTCAATGAAAAAGTTTATAGAAACATAAACATCGCCACCCTTATTTGCATCAATGAAACAAATTGCGTTAAAATTATTTTTTTGAAAATTTCAACGTGAAATAACTTTGCTGATCCAATGAAATAATTTCGCTAAAATAATAAAAATATATTATTATTTTAACTATCACCATTCATTGTTGCAATGAAATTAGTTCATTGCATTCCTGAAATCAAGTTATTAAGTGGCTCATTAGCTCAAACTATTTTAATACTGAAAAACACGAATAAACATCAGAAGAAAAATTTCATATTGACGAGTGCTGCGGATATCAAACTCTGGCTACTGATTTTCATTATTAGCTGTATTGGCCACGTGTTAGCATCTTTAGCCGAGAGCGCTCTCAAAACAATATGCTCTACAAACAGAAAAAGAAACCAATGTAGAAATAAAAGAATCCTACAAAATTAGCGAAGCTGAACATAAATATTGCAGTTGCAAAATCAAAATTTAGCCGCGAAAAAGTTAAATTGGCAACGGTCCCAATGACTCTATAAGAGTGTGATTTAATGTGAAAAAATTTCTTATGCAATTTTTTATTTAAAAATAATGATCAGATGACTTAATTACCATACATATATGTATTACCATACATATACGAATTGTTCCCACAACAGAACATGGTCTCATATATCATATATTGTGCCAAATTCAATTTTATGCAATTTATCAAAAATTTTATTCATATTCCATCTTGCTATTATATGGTACATTTATTTCGAATTTATGAAATTAAAAAGACAAAAACAATACCAAAACTTATCATGTCAGACGTTGAATGAATTTATAATATTTGGGGAATATTTATGAACAAAATGAATTTCATTATAAGCGAGTAATCAAACGAACATATGTTATATGTCATGTTTGAATTTTCATTTCGATCATTTTATTATGATAAACGTTTGAATTCAGTGCGTTGAGCTACTTTATTATGAATTTTTATATTCACACAGAATACCATAAAGAAATATATATGTTTTTAATTTTGATGGCTTAAGCGAACATTTAGAGTAATCAAAGTATACAAAGATACTTGGACATGGTCATGGCATACCATTGAAATTGGCAGCACAGACGACAACCGAGTGCTTGTGTGTGTGTGTGAGAGCAAGTAAATTTAATGTTATGATGAATTTATGATAAGATTTTAGTGTTATTACTTATTTTATGTTTCTAACTAAAGAAACACTTAAGACTTTTTGACAACAAGTTACATGGTGGTAGTAGCAAATTATCGAATGAGACCTTGAAGGACTGAAGTGGAGAAGGGTTTCGGGTGAACAGTTCTTGATCACGAGCTAGTCTGTCCTAAGTTCAAGGCGGAAGCCGAAAATTTTCACGTTGAAAAAATAAGTTGATCTTAGGTTTTCCCTTGTTCTTTGGATTATTACTCATGCCCGATTCTTTCTGAATATAACGTTACGAACCTTAGCCTAATTATAATCATATTAATAAGCAATTGGGTTAGATTCAAAGCTAACCCAAATGAAATTGAAAGCAGTTCAACATAATTGACTAATAAGAGGACATTCTACACTTAGTCTAGATTGTAAACTTCTTCTATACAATACGATACTTAAACCAATTTAGTGCTATGGTATTCAGTTATGCGGCACTGCATAAATATAGAGAACATTTAAAGGTGAAAAAATAAAATTCTTGGTATGTCAGAGACCAGCGCATTCATTAAGGTCTAAATGTTCCATTAGTAAATATATTCTGTGTTTTCAAAATACGTGACAACATATATAAAAAAGTCGAATCTCACCAAAATCCCCTTGCCAGCAACATCATTATTTTTACAGGGCACACTTGGCTGAGAAGGAGAGACACTCTTACTCTCAGCCGAATACGAGATACGTAAGACATGTTAAAAAGTAACTGCTGAACCTATATTTTGTCTAACAGTGGCTGGAATAATTACCAACAGTTTTAGTGTTAAGATTTGAATACCTATTGTTAGTTCAATTTACAATTGAAGATTCAATAAATAAATACAAAAAGAAAATAAATAAATAAAAAAAAAATTAGCTAGTGGCTTGAGCTCATATATATTAAATATAAAATCAAACCAAAAATTTTTTAGTTAAGTAGAACAAAAATCATAAGAAGATGTGAATGAAGAAAAAAACCTACGGTAGCACTGGGAAGTGCAGTTTAATATCAACTTAAGTGATATAATTCTCGTATTCAATTTTCACGAAAAGTCTGTATATATATGAACTGAAATCACATTCAACAGACCCAGCTGACAAGTGGCGAAAAGCAGAATACCCATGAGCATTGATGATGGAAGTACAGTGGTTTCCGAAAGAATCGCTGCTATGTTCTGTTGTGTACGTTGAAAAGTTAGGTTGATGTACGGTTTCCCTTGTTCCTTGGAATATTAATCGTTCCCGGTTGTTTCTGAATATAACGTTACGAGCCTTAGCCTAATAATCGATTTGGATCCAAAAACTTATGCAGCTTTTTCCTTCTTGAAATATTTTACAAATAAGACCTACCAAGTTTGCTGACTAAGCCAACGAGATGCATTATAATATTTAGATTTTCATAAAACCAATATCAAAAACATATTTAAATTTATTAATAAAATAGCTGTTAAAAAAGGCAACGGTGTAAAAAAACATTATTGTTGAATAAATGTGTGATTATGATTATGGTTAAGATAATGTTCATTATCGCTTTTTACTTTTTTATTTCTAGCTACCGTATCGCAATCATACGCATATCTTTAACACAATGGTTCGTGAGACAAAAAGGGGGGATGTCCACCAACTACTGTTAACAGTTTTTTTTAGCTGAAAATAAGTTTTATTTGGGGATTTTTCACAACGTATAATACCTGCTTCTCATAAATTTTGAAAGTATCGCAGTAATATTTCATGCAGAACATGTAAACGTACTTTAGTTGTGGCAAAAAAAAAAAGCTAAAGCAAACAACAGCAACAGTTATATCCAAAAATAAAAGTTTTAACAAAATTATGTCAACGTTTTTTACGGAAACTGCTTGCTGACGACTCAACTGACTGAATAACACGATCATTGTTATAAAATGAAAAGGTTAAGCGGGATTATGAGTTTGCTTTTATTAAAATTAAGGGAGGTGTGTATTTCCAAAGAGGAAATACATTTTTAGTTATCTTTTGTATTGTTTATATTGATTGAATTTATTGATTTAGTTTTAGGTTTGTGACTTTATATTGTAGACCGCACCGCACCTGTGCCTGTGTGTGTTTTATATATTTAACTATTGCTATATAAAATTTGTTATTATTAAAACTTAAAACATATACATATTCAATATATAATTATCAATAGCAAGCTTTTTCATTGAAAATTGAAATTGATATTTATTGAAGCATAAAAATTGTTCTTATTTTGAAGCTTTTTTCGTATTTTACTTAATATTTGAGTAAAACTTTATACTTTATTTTTAAGTTATATTATTTAATCGGTATTACGGCACTTTTCACAATGTACGATTAAAAAGTTAACGTCGACTTAAACGGCAAGTTCGGCATACAAAACTTGACGTTAAAGTCCACGTTAACTCTTAATCATACATTGTGAATAGGGACATTAATAAGAAATATCCAGATTAATTTATACTTGTACTGAAATATATTTATATGGGTAATTCCACCTCAAATCAACTAATAGTGAGACACGACCCCTTTCGATTTTGATAAGATTTGTTCAGATATTTTTTTAACCCTACAACGAACTTTGCCAAAAGGAAAAAACTAAAAATGTTTATTTCAGAAGTTATGACATATCCGAAGTATCATTATTTCGCCAAATTTACTGAAAGTGTTGATTTTAGTTTTTAAATATCTTGAAAACTATTTTATATACAACATTGGTTTGTATGTCATTTTAAGCGACAAATGTATAGAGCAAACTTTTTTTTTGGAAAAATTACTTATCTGCAAAGTTTTGTAATTTTCAAAACTCATTAAATCAAAAACCTATATTTTATTTATATAATATCTCTAAACGTCCTTAAAAAATCCTGAAATTTTTATGGAGGTGTTTTTTTCTTTTTTGAGATATGAAAACAAATTTACATTTTTAACGAAAAATTTCAACATAAACTTTCACCGAAAAAACAAATGCACAAATTTGTCAGTCTTATTACTATTTCCCCTGCAAAAACTTTAAATTTAATTTAATTTAATGCATATTGCTCAAAATTACAGATTTATATTATTTTTGATACCATATCGTTGAAAGTTGCGAAAGAAAAAAATCATATCTCATAAAAGAAAAATAAACACCTCCTCCAAATTTTCACGATTTATTAAGGACATTTAAGAGCCAAATTGACTTCGCAAGCGGCTTGCCAAACGTGGCACAAATTTACGTTTGTACAAGCCTGTTGTGTTATCTATGGCGATATTTTCCTTTTTGGTAAGCGGCTTGGCAAGCTGTTTGAAGAAAAATAAAAAAATGTTGATATTTTGACTGCCATATTGAATTTGTGGCAAACTAATTGTGTAGTCTATTGTAAAATTGGGTCATTTGTAACAAAATTACCATAGAGTGAGGTTGTCTTGGAGAAATAAATTAGAGATTAAAGTGAAAAATCTTTGCTTGTACGATCCAGATTTCTGTAGTCTGTGTGCAAATGAAAAAAGTATGTTTGCCAAGCCGCTCGCGTAGTTTATTTAGCCATTTAGAGTTATTATATAAAAAAATTTTGACGAAAAAAATATAGGTTTTTTATTTAGTCAGTTTTGAAATTTTCAAAACTTTGCAGACAAGTCATTTTTCCAAAACATATTTTTGTTTTAGGTATTTTTTTGTTGCCCAAAATATCCTCTTTAAAATGATATAAGTAAGAACAAATCTTTTATATAAAATAGTTTTAGAGATATTTAAGAACTAAGCTCAACACATTCTGTAAATTTGGCGAAATAATGACATTTTAAATATGTCATAACTTTTGAAATAAACATTTTTAATTTTTTTCCTTTGACATAAACTCGTTATAGGATGAACGACAACATCTGACCAAATTTCATCAAAATTGAAAGGGGTTTTGTCTAACTGTTAGTTGATTTGACATGGAATTAACCATATGTATTAACTTTTTTCGTTGTTTCTGTTTGAAAATAGTTGCCAGTTATGAGCAACGCGTTGATTGAAGAATTGAATTATTTTGCTCTAAAAATAAAAAGGACCAAATGTGCTTATTAAATTTATTTAGAAAAATATGATTTTCCTTAGAAACCTTTCATATTTTATGAAATATATGATTTTAGCCATTTAAATTTAGCATTTCAACCCAAAAAGTTTTTGTATAACCAAGTTTTTTTTGTCAATTGTATTTAATCCCCATCACTATAAAATTATATCATGGTAAACAAATTTATTTTATAAAATATTAAAATATTAACACTTTAAACTTTCTTTTTATATTAATATTCAGCACGATTTTAGTAAATCAGCAAGAAATACAAAAAAAATTATATTTAAATAAGTGAACGAGCAACAGTGCAGTACAAAAGATTGTTTGTCCGTGATAACGGTTTGTCATGTAATAATTTTATTTTATTATTTTATATTTGTTTCTTGATGGCTGGCTGATATTTTAATTTTATTTTTTAATAAATAAAAAAATGTATGCATTTTTTGCTGTAATAAATGCAAAATTACAAATTCATAAGCAACATTTTTTCTTTATGTATTTATTGTCTGTTTTTCTGGCTAATGAATGTTGTCCGTATTTTATGCGTTTTATGCGGGACAAACATCGCATGTAATGGCACCAATATTCTTATGAATTATGAAGAATTATGTCTAGGCTTTCACAGTACATTGTATATAGCACATACAATATATTATGTTTTGAGTTTTTCAGCTTTTTTTTTGTGTGAAATGATGGCCCCTGGTTCAGAAATCAACAGCATGGATACGCGTCCAAGTGCCAAAAGAATGTGTTAAATGAGCCGCTTTATAAATATGCATTTCATTTAATGCTAAAATGACAACGACTTCTTCAACTGCCGCTAATGGTTGCAGTTGCATTATTAGTGGACAAATGAAATATGAAAAAATATTATTGCTGCTTTTCAAGAATAATAAATTAATTTGTGAAAAATAAACAATATTATTATAATGTAAATAAAAATGAGTTAAAGCAAGAGGGCTTAATTCGGTATTGTGGAAACTTATATACCCTTCCTCTTGTTATATTTTATCTGGGACTAATCTTAGGGGGAGTTAAAATTTTTCGACTTTTGAAAATAGTTATAGTTATTCGGCATAAGAAATCTTGTATGCCTTATGTTTAAGGAATAAGATATGCTTGGCACTTTTACATAAAATGCCACAGGAAACATTTTTGTGGAATATTTTGATCTTCTAACTCTTCGTTCAAAGAAAATATTATCACCAAAAAATCTTCAAACAAAAGTTTGTCTAAAAATAAATTAAGTTTTCAGTAAATGTTCTTTACATAATCAATCAATTGTTTGTTTGACTCTTATTTAGGACGCAACTACCAAACACAACATGAAAAACTGTGTCTGAAAAAATCAACCCCGATGACGACAAAAAAACAAATAACGACAACAACAATGATAGCAAAAGGAATGCGATTGTACCAAATTTGTTTACTGAAGATTTTTGAGTGAATCAATTCGTTAATGTAGTTGCGTTAATTCTCATTCATTTTTTTAGATTTTTTTTAGTATTTAGATAAACAGTCAGACTTGAACACATTTAACAAAGGGAAATTTAAAAAATGCTTAATGGATGATAATGATCCAGACAAAAATTTTGTTTGATATATTACAAGAAATCCAGTAAATATTTTTTTTAATATTTGTTAGTATTTTTAGAATAATTCTTTTATAAATTCATACAAAAATATTGTTTGATATTTTTCAAAAAATCCAGTAAATTTGATTTAGTAAACTGTTTTGTTTAAAATTTGTATATATTTTTAGACAAATTCTTTTATAGATTGAAACAATTGTTCACTGAAAAAACCACGATTTTTTCAATGAAATTGTTAAGATATTTTTGTCTATATTTACAAATTTGTTTGTGGGTCCGTTCGTAGACAAACTATTTACTATTTCATTGAATTCCTTTACAGAAAATGAAATTTAGTTTTTTCTGTGTAGTATGGGTCTTTTTGTACCTTTCTTAAAAAAGGGCAATAATCTTTCTTTCAGCGGCAATATAGCGGGCTGATAAGTTCTACAAAAACATTTGCAATATAATTATATTTTAGGTCTTTGAAGACAGCCTAGCTCTAGACTCAACTTGAATGCTAAAAATCATTAAAAACTTTAAATAAGTTTAAGGGTTAATTTCGTACTTATTTACAAGTAGCACTCGACATAGGTAATACAATAAGCCTTAAGTTTAATACAAGTATCAAATCTCTTAATCACTTTTATGTAAATCACCACAAGAAATATATTTGTGAAAATTTTCAACCTCTAACTTTTCGTTGTCTTTTTATCCCTTTCCTAACAAGGAGTAAAGAACTCCCCTTCAGCGGCAATTAGCGGACTGATATGTTGAACAAAACTATTTGTCGAAAATTCCGCTTTAAGTCTTTAAATAGATCCAAGTTCCAGGCTTAACTTGAACGCCAGAAATCATTCAAAATCAAAATGTGTTTAAGGGTTAATTTCGTACTTATTTACAATTATTACTCGGCATAGGAAGTGTTTACTTTTATAAAAATTTTCACTGACACAGGTGTTAAAGCTAAACTTCTGGCTGAATTAATTTTTTTTTTTTGAAAAGAGAAGTTAGCTGAAATACAAAATCACGTAACTACGCTTTTTTTATTTAATAAGAGAGGAATAGAACTAACTGAAATGGCATTGATGCCAACTTTGGCTCTTTTTTACGATATAACAAAAAACGATATGACATACTGTATTGTCATATCGTAAGTTTTTTACGGTATCACAACGCTGCGATATGACAACACCGTGTATGGCTATCTTAGTGTTGTCATATCGTAAAATACTTACGATATGACAATACAGTATGTCATATCGTTTTTTGTCATATCGTAAAAAAGAGCCAAAGTTGGCATCAATGTGAAATGCTTAAAATATTGAAGTAAAGTATCTTTACATATGTTTTTTGTTCGGCTGATTTTTATGATAATGGTTTGAAAATTTGTTGGGACATGTGTTTCGATGTAATACGCAATAATTAATTAAAAATGCGATTTTGAATTCTTTGGTAGTTACGTGCTTTTAAACTTCCGATGACGATATGTAACAATGCCGAAGATATTTTTTTAAGCTCGAGCTGTTAAAAAAGTTTAGGCGGATCTCAACTTAAAAAAGTTTCCTGGACCGGATAGCATTTCAGGGGTAGTCTTGAAGCTGTGTTCTTCGACACTAGCAAGTCTATTGGCAACACTCTTCAACACATGCTGGTAGGTTAGCAGGTTGGTTGTGTAGAAGAAGAAAAGATTCCAGCCCAGTGGGATCCAAGAGTGTGATCCCTATGTGATAGCGTTAAGAGAAAAAATATTGGGAGGAGTAATAAGAGAAGGGTTAGGTTTAAATAGAAAAGATTTAGAGAGAGTGGGAGAAAAAAGGAAGAGAGGAGGTGTATGGAATTCTGTATAGTACATATCATTTGGTAATTAAACGCGGTTTGAGGAGTCAAACCATACACTGCTCCTAATAAAGAAATCTATGTTTTTGAGTTCCTTTTCTGATGGCTCGGAGAGGCTACTGCAGTATCTTTTGCCTAGAAGGCGAAGACGGTTATCCTCCACAGCGGTATAGAGACACAGAAGTTGTTGGATATTTACTTCTTCTTCTTCTTCTTCTTCTTCTTCTTCGTCACTACTGCTGAAGCAGTAGTCCCAGTAGGGGAGATCCATACGTTTAGCGTGGGTTCCAAAGGTGCCGTGCTCTGTGACCGTGGCCATGAGGTTCCTGAACTGCAACTTTGGGAAATTTAGGAGATTCTTCGTTCGTTTAGGGTCAAGGCGAGGCCACATAGTTCCCGCTATAGAAAAGGTGGGCTCACTGTACTCTCTGGTATGAGGCATCTGTATGCACCATCAATTCATTTCCAGCAGGGTGAGAGTGGGAGATTGCAGAGATTGGCAATAATGACATCCCGAAGTAGGGCCCACTCTTAGCCAGATCATACACAATGATGTTGCCTGAAATAGACATGTTCTCGTAGCCATTTGAGGGTGATGCCTGAATGACCAGTCATCGCGTTTAGTGATGTGCGGCATTCTAGGACTAGATTGGATGTGGTGAACACACCCGTGACGCTTTAATTGTTTACTATCGGTTATGATTTGGATATCACTATTCGATATCCAAGAAACCCTTAGCCACACGGAAAAAACTATAATTCGTATTCTATTACTAAATTCATAAATTCAAATATTTATTTTACAGAAATGGGACTTATCACAAAATTCGTAAAATTAAACACTAAAATTTGTAAATATTTAATAATGAAAAAATCAAATGTTTTTTCTATCAAAATTTTGTATTGGAATATTAAAAAACCAAAGAAAAAAATAATAAACTAAAACTATTTTTTGTGTTTGCGGCCTAAATAAAAGTCAAACAAACAATTCACTGATTCAGTAAAAAACATTTACTGAAAATTTTACTATATTTTAGAAAAATTTTTGTTGGAAAACTTTTTTTTGCTGATAATATTTGCTGTGCGATTTGCATCTAGATGTTGTATGCTTATGCACAGCTGTTCGATCGAAAATGATGATTCAGCTGTAAGTATGGGCGGTAAATATGTTACGACCTATACAAGGTACATTAAACAGGTATCACTACAAGCTCAGCTGTTCTAGTAAATTTGAAAATATGTGCATCACACAGACAATAGATTTTGGCACATTTCTGGTACTTTTCTATCAGCAACGGGTATGTGGTAGTAACTTTGAGGGAGCTTATGAATGTGTGCGACACACAGACAATAAATTTGACATATTTTTGGTATGTTTCCACCAACAAAATACGTGTGTTTTTTGGTGTTGTATTTGTTGTCGTCGTGGTGGTACCTGTATTATTGTATCATGGACCTATACTCAAAACGAGAATGAAAAATATTTTAAAGGTAGGGTAGGCTTGTGGTTATATTGATTCGACTCCTCAGCGCATTACTTCTACAATAAAAACTTTATAAGCCACTGTTTATCATTTATTTATTTATTTTTTCATATTTCCATTGTTAACACTGATTGTTTAATTTATGTTTAGTTGTTGTTATTTCAGTTGTATAACTATACATATATTATTTTTATTATAAATTTTCTTTTTCTATTTATTATGCAAAATCTGTTTTGCAATTGTAATGTTTTTGATTATTAAACGTAAAAAGATGCGCCTGTAAATAACTGCCTAAACTGCAATAAGAGTACAAGTATCACACAGACGGACGGAGGGACAGACAGACAGACTACCGAGCGTATATATAGACGGACTAGCAGAAGGTTTTGAAAAGGAGGCATACAAACATAGAAACGTCGTTACAAACTGACCGTTCGTTCATGTCAATGTCATTTGGTGTTGATGGGTTTTTTTGTTGTTGCACAAATTCTCGTAATTATGACAATATTTTTTATACTTTTTAATTTACAATTTTATTGCAAAGTTAGTGGTTGTAATTGTGGTTGTTATAATATATTAGTTTTATTAATTTGTACGCGAATTACGTATTATTTAAGTTTCTTTACTTTAAAGCGGCTTTTTAAGGTAGAGTAAGACGGAGCAAAGAGTATGCTTTTTGGTCCTATGGGCAAGAACTGTTTCAATGGAAGATATTTATAAGCTTCGTTTTATTACGAGAAAAATCAAAAATAAGTACCTGAATGAATTTTTATCGAAATGGTCACTGATATAGTAAATCAGTTGATTTAAATATCGAATTGTTATTATAGTCAACTATTATCTATTAATAGAAATCTTTCCAGTTAAACTCAAAAAGACTGCACTCTCTAAATCACATTTCTTGAGAAAATTTCTCTAATAAGTCTTAACTTAATAATTCATGTTTTCTCTAACCAAAGAAAAGAAAATCATATTTCACGAGAAACGAAAGCCATAAAAATTATTGTTAAAGTCTTACTAAAAACCATAATATATAAAGTTCATTTAATATTCAGCAGATGTTAGTGTTCTGATAACTTTTGATCACGTTCGACACTTTAACAGAAAGAAAAATTATTCATTTATGAATAAAAATTTTATAAATAAATTTATTAATGTCATGCATATGAAATTCTCATGCCATTTTGGCAAAGAAATATTTATTTTGCAGTAAACAACTTGTCACAATTCTTTTGTTGTATTAAGTTTTTGTTGTTGTTGTTGTTGTTGTTGTTAAATACACTTTCGTCTTAATAAATATTATTAAAATGTGTTAAATGAACAACTAAATGATAAAGACAATTATGCGCAGAAAACGTGTTTCTAAGAAACGAGAACTGGGTCAATTTGCAAAATTATTGAAGAGGAAGAAAAATTCTTACTTTTGGTTTAAAATTCACAATTATTATTGAACAGTTTCAGGCTAAAAACTGTTTAATATAAAACTGTATTCATAAACACTACAGTAGATATTGTGTGTTTTAAGGAATTTTAGGTTTCGATACTGGCAACACCACCATGTGTTGTAGTTAGTTTTGCAATAAAAATAATATGATTTCATCCGAATATTGAAATAAATTAATATCTTTTTATGGTTTTCGTGTAGGCTAACTTTTTTTGAGCTCCCTTTGTAAAATAATTCTTAACTTATTTAATACAAGTTTTCTATGAAGTGAAATTAAAAAAGTGACAACATTACAAAACACTTCACACGACGCTTTACATCATGTATGAAAAAGGTACTGGAATAACGAGCCTATTTTCATTTGTGTTGATTGTTGGTACATCACTAACATTTCTTTTTGCATTTATATGTTTTTAGAGTTTTTTTTGCTAATTTTGTTGCGAATTTTTTTTTAACTTAAATAGTTTAATGGCATATTCTGTCAAATTAAAAAAACATGCGCTTATAGCCAAGACTTCAAGCTTCAATTTAAAGCATATAATGTATTTCTGTGTGCTAAATTTGCAAATATATTTGAAGTTTAAATTGATATTTCGATGATAGGAATTTATTGAAGGGTTTATAATTGGTGCATATCATCTTTAAACCTATTTTAAAATTTTCATGTAATATAAATTTTTGAATGCAATTTTATGAAATTTTGCTTAAAAATAATTTATTACCCTGTTTTAAATATTAATCAATACGGCTGGACGTGTTTAGTTAGATTTTATTAAGACCTGTTGACAGTATGGAATTTCGCAATATTATGAACCATCTAAAAATGCAAAAAAGTGCTTCTCTAGAGCAAAGTACTATGAAATATATATGTTATATATTTGCTCACCGTATTTATGCTCTAGATCGCCGGTAGGTTGAAAATTAAAATGATGTTAATTTTTCCTTAGTTCCTTTGAATATTAATCATGCCTGCTTCTTTCCAAATAAAACGTTACAACCCTTCGCGTTATAATCAATTATTTTTAAGTTATAAATAATAACATTATCATCCGTCAAGCATTTATGAAATATTACTTTATTAATATCATTATTTTAAACGTATTTGCTCATGAATCCAAATTGATTATTAGGCTAAGGTTCGTTACATTCAGCAAAAATTGGGCATTATTAATATTCCACACTGAAAAAAACCATGCAACATATGAACGAAATCGTTCGTATATTTTACGAAATATTTTGTGATTTCGTACCACGAAATTCTTTCGTAAAATGTACGAAACGAACGAAATTTTTGTGTTTATTTTACGAAGTATGTTTTGTGTTTTAAGAAATAATTTTTTCGTAGAAAAGAGAAAAAAAGTTTTACATTTTACGAAATACTTTCATAGTTTAAGGCAATATTTAGAGAATATTACTAACTATTTTTTGTGTTTTACAAAAAAATTAAACAACTTTTTTTACATTTTTCTTGTTATTAAAGTTGCCCCTCCTTTTCTCAGAAATCCCATTTTTGTGCCCCTTTTATTATCAAAATCCCCTTTTTGAGCCCCTTTTTGAAAAATGTCAACGCTGTCTACAAATATACGGGTCACTTAACGCCCAATTTTATATGATTCAATAATATTAAGAACAACTTATATAGTCCATAATTGATTTCGTAATATGTACAATATTTTATTATTACGAAAAAACGTACTAGTAAATGATTTCGTTACTTTCGTAAAACTATAAAAGTCTGGTGTAAAAATTTATTCTGTAATACTCGTATGTACGAAAGTTTCGTATATTTTACAAAAAAAAAATAATAACTACGAAAAGTTTTCGTTACTTTCGTCAAATAATAAAATTCTGGACTCAACCTAATTCGTAATAGGTACGAAAGTTTCGTACATTCTACGAAAAAAGTAAATACGAATGGTTTTCGTTACTTTCGTAAAATAATAAAATTCTAGACTAAAACTTTTTGCGTGGAATGTACGAAAGTTTCGTATATAATACGAAAAAAGTAACTACGAAAGTTTTTTTCGTAAAATGTTGCATGGACTATTTTCAGTGCAAGGAACAAGGGAAAAATTAACATCAACTGATTTTTTCAACGTACACAGCAGAACAATGCACTGCTACTTCCGGAAGCCGCTACACTTCCATCATCACAGCTCATGTATATTTTGCTTATCACCACGTGTCAGGTAGCTCTGCTGAATGTGATTTCAATTCTTCTGTATATAAAAATTTTTCGTGAAAATTGAATACGAGAATTAAATCACTTAAGTTAATATTAAACTGTACTTTCCCAGTGATGCCATTGGTTTAATATAAATATAATTTTGTTAAATGTGTTCAACTCTGTATGTTTCTCTAAAGACTCTAAAAAGATTAATGAGAATTAACGCAACAACATTAACGACTTGATTCACTCAGAAATTTTCAGGAAACAAACTGTTACAATAGCATTCCTTTTGCTATCACTGTTGTTGCTGTTGTTGTTATTTATATACATGTCGTCATCGTTTACGACACAGAAAACTGGTTTTAGTTGTTGATTTTGATGTTTGCACCCTAAATAAAAAAATTCACTGATTCAGAAAAGAACATTTACTGAAAATAAAATTATATTTAAGACAAACTTTTAGTTGAAAAATTTTTGGTGATAATTTTTTCTGTAAAATGAGAAAATATGTGCGGGTGGAGCGGCCTGTCTTAGTAATTTACCGATATGCAGCCGCGTTGTGCATATGCGCGAAATTTTTGTACATGCAGTGAATTATGCATGTTAAAATTTCGCTTTGTATTAAAACAAGCGTACCGTGTTATACGAGGGATATTTGCAATTTGAAAGTCAATAAACATTCTAGTCATGAGAAAATCATTCCCTATAAATTTTTATAAATAATAAGAAATTATATTAAACAACCTAATTTTTTATTCCCACACAAAATATATATGCAAACAAACACTCCCCTTCTAACTAATCGTTTTGTAAAATTCTAACAGACACTCGGCAAATTATGATTATCGCGCAAAACTGTTTTGAAGAATTTAGCGCACAAGTTCGAAAAAAAAACATTTTAAATTAAAACCTGATAATCACCACACGATAATATGACTTCCGTTTAACAAAAAATTATTAATATTGAAGAGGTTCTATTCTACTGTTGTAGTGAAAGATTGATACGACGGCATTATGCCAGATGTCTAAAACGCGATTAGCGACATCCCTTAAACAAAAACAAACTTTCAAAACACTTGTCAGTTTAAGCAAATTTTTAAACTTTTTAAGACAGCAAACATGCCATTGCGTTAGTAACACAACAAGAACACAATTGCGATTATAATAAAAAAAAAATATTCTGTTTAAATATTTAGAGATAAGAGCTAAATGATATGACAGTAAAAATGTCAGAAAATATGCTCATTACACGCGTCAAAGCAAATTTATGCAAAAACTTGTCAGTGATTTTGAATAAAAAAAAAATTAAAATTAGCAAAATTTATATAAACAGGTAACCATAGTAAGCAGTTGTTGATGGTGTGACGCTGTTGTTTCTTCATTGTTTTTCTTCTCGTTAAGGCTTTTAAAAAATGATATGGTAATCAAGCGTACTAAAAATATTATAAATACTCTTTTACACACTTGTAAAACATTTTAAGTTTTCTCTCCAAAAAAAGAGAAAAAATGTACGAGGGTAAGATCTTTTCATTTGTTCGGCTCAATTGCTTCACGAGCCAGAGACGTAACTATGGAAGGATACTTAAATTAAAAGCAGTTGGTTGAAGTTGTAAATAAATACATTTCTAATATTCACTTAAGATCAATCTCCAGAACGCTATATACTTAAAACACCTTGTCTAGAGGCCAAGAAAAAAATGGCTTTAAATTTTTTTCAATTAAATCTTTAATCATTAAATGTTTTTTATTCAATTAACATTTTAAGTAAGTAAATGTGATAGCAAAATATTTGTAACTATATATTTAACTATTGCGCTTTTCATTAAGATACATAGATAACATGGATGGGAATGTCACTAATCCAATTTCTTACTTTTATAAAATCTTAGCAAAAAGTTTTTTATTTAACTCCTTACTTCTCTTAAACAAACGGCTTTGGTCAAAGTGTAAACAAATATGACAAAAGGAAAAAAAAAAACAAAAGCAGTAGCAATGTGACAATTAACATTACCCAGTGGACATTAATCATTTTAATCGCAATTCACATGACAACAACGTTGGCACAATGAAGACAACGACGCCTATGCTTTAAACTAAAAGGCATCATCACACTAAAGAAAATATAGCTAATACACACACTTTAAAGCCAAGCCTTAAGACGACCTCAGTCAGCCCAAGTCCAATAAGAAGAAAGTCATTGTGCGCGCTCGCGTTACTTTTACGCAATAAATGATCTTTAAAAGCACGCGTTTATGCCAAAATTAGCCAATATTTGTTTTGTTAAGTTAATGTTTGTATAAGACGTAAAAATAAAGCAAAAAAACTGACGATAACAGCAGCAGTATTAACAAAACAATAACAGAAGAAGCAATATTTTAGTTTTGTAATTTTTCTACATACATGAGACAAATTTTTTTGCCAGCACATTATAGAATTAAATCTTTCTTTAGACTAAATGCTGATTTGATTAGATTAAAGCTTTCTTCTTTTGTCACTTCAGGTACACAATAATTTTTTTTTCAAAAAATTTTTTTCAATTAAATCGTTAATTGAAATAATCGTATTTTCAATTAAATCATTTAATTGATATAATTCAATGTTTAGCTATTTATAATACTTAGTATCAACACATAATGCCAATAGCCAGTAAAGCAATATAAAGAATTTTTTCAGTATTAAATATCTCCAGTTTGTATATTTAATAATGAAAAAAATTATATACAAAAACACGTTTGTTTCTTACTTTTTTTTACATACAACATTATTGATGAGAGCTGTTGTAGCAAAGCATATTTCATTATTATAGAAAGCAATAAGAAATATTCATCATGGAATACTCTCTGCAATCCATATCCGACCACACTAGTATTATGTGAATGACAAGCTGAGCGTCATTGTCTCTCATTGAAATGTGCACGATTTTCACGACACTTGTGCGAAAACGTAGCTAATGATTTGTTCCAGCTGTTCAACATGTCGTACCCTAAATACAAAAGGGTCACAACTTAAAATTTTCCAAAACTGACTTTTTTCCATAAATTAATTCAGAGTACACATCTGTAACTACTGCAAAAATTTCTTTCACATCACTATCTTCTTCAACTGGAAAATACAGTTATGTCTATTTTTATGTTAAGTGTGTTGCTTCTGCACATAAACAGTTTTTTGTCTCTCCTGAAAATTTTAGTATTTTGAGTTGTGACCCTTTTGTATTTAGGGTGCGATGTGTCGTCGAGGATTTAACATTGTCCTTTAGCCGTCATTATGTTTTAAAGACATGACCATCTGGGATATTTGAGGCAGTTGTGACTATAGTAGTTAGCGCGTTGACTACTAAGCATGTGATGATAGCACGAGTTCAAATCTTGGCTAGGGTCAGCCAAATGCAATACCAATTTTTCTGATATCAATACACACCACGGCGCTCTCCATAGCCGGTAATGATATCTCTATATCGATGGCGAAGTAAAATAATTTCAAAAATGCCTACATTAAACTCATGTTCGGCCATGTTACAGAGTTCAATTCCGTTCGGAAACGGAATTCAAGCCACCCTAATATGTCAAGTCCTAGCTTGGGCATACCGCAGCATAGTAGTGGCGCCAACGGTCCGGACACACCTGACAAATTTGCGTATATTAGTTTTCTTTTTTAGACACCAGCTGCTACAAAAATGGGGTAGGTTGAATTCCGTTTCCGAACGGAATTGAACTCTGTGACATGGCCAATTGTTTCAACTTGAAATAACTTGAATTCAACACGATTCTTGGTGTTATTTCAGTATCAAATTTACATTGTTTTAACTTCAAATAACTTTGATTCAACATTATTCTTCGTATTTGGGTTCAGAATATTTACAATTACGAATATATTTAAATAAACTATAAACTCTTTTAAGGCTCTGTTTGCTTAAAACCATAATATGGCCGGCAATTCTTTTTTATATGAACTGTTTTTTCTTTGCTTCTGTATTTTTATTATTTTTGTTGCATTTTTTTTTTTTTTGAAAAATCATATAATTTTTTATAATTTTCAGCCGTATCTTTTCTGCACATGGGTCTGTATGTCACATCATTTGTTTGTATGGACTGTATGGATTTTAATGTTGCCTAAATTATGTTTCATAAACGCTTTTGATTGTGACAATGATTTGTTACAATTTTTTTATTTTATTTCATTAAATTCTTTTTTTTGCGCTACTTTTCTTCATAAAGTATTTCTTGTGTTGTTCAGAAGATTTTTTCATTGTGATATGATTCCTTTTTAGAAGATTATTCGTTTTTTTTACTGTTCGACTGATGCCAAATTGTTGATAAAAATTGTTTTTTGTTTATTGTTTGATTTTTGCTAAGTGTTTCACAAATAAGACTTTAAATTGTATCTTAAGACGGGCAAAGAAATGCAATGAAAAAATGTTGCTGCTTTAATGTCATTTATTAAAAATTCAGAAGCGATTTGGGATAATATCGTATTGCATTTGGCTGATATTTTTGGCTTTTTCTTAGCGAGCTATTGTTCTTTTTTGTGTGGATATAATTTTTTACCACAAGATATATTAACGTGCGATTAAATTTTTTTTCTTGTGCGTATAAATTTATTAAAAAGTGTTAGGTTGTTTCTTAATAAGACAGTGTTGTAGAAAGTTGGACCGCAATGGACTTCGATTGAGAGTGTGAGGTGTTGTCATTAGAGGGGGCCAACTGACATAATTAAGATACTCGGTAATATGATCTAGATCCAAATTTCAGGAACTTGTCCTGTGATGGTTTTCTTAATAGTATTTAAATTACTATACTGTGCTTATACAGTAGGGTGGACTTATTTCGAATTTCAATTTCGAATAGCACTAATACGATGCATTTTATTTTCAGATATATGGGAAAGATAATGAAAAAAATATTGGAACCTTCTTGAGCACTCTTCTGCAGCAACAAGTTTTTGAAAATGAGATAAAATCTACAAGTTTGTTATGATGCAACACTAAACATTTATTGTTGTTGTAACTCATTACATTCGAAATATCCAATATTTTTATACATGAAGGGACAGATTTCAGATAAATTTAAGACTCTCATATTATACGTCGACTTGTAGGCTCGTCAAGAATCTCCGTGTCTACCTTAAAGTACGTTCTAGTGAAACAGCACTACACAACGTGGTAGGTACATAGAGATATCTCTTGAACATAAACAATATACGATGTTGACAATATTTCGATGTTGAGAAATGCATCAACAACTGGACTATCATAATGTTGAGGGCCGGAAGCGTCACCGGAAAACTAGGCAATAGCGAAAAGTCAAAATGGGCATGCAGAGGGACCCCACAGGGTGGGATGCTCTCACCCCTGCTTTAGCTTGTAGTTGTTAACTTGATTCTTCTCAAATAAGATGCTGCGGGAGAGTCAAGGTTGTGGCTTATGCGGAACAAGTGGTATTAATAATTAGTATCAGATATGTTTACGCACGTGATAAACGACTTCATATCGAAAGCCTTGGACTTTATTAGCAAATGAGCTACAGGTTGTTTTCTAGGAATAAACCCAAACAAAATGGAACTGGTACTATTTACTACAAAGACCAAAGCTCAGAGCTTTACACTCCCACGGCGGCAGAATAAGGAACTTGCCTTATCGGACGGCAAAAACATCTAAGAGTTATCTTGGATCCTTAGCTATCGTGGAACCCAAATTTACAATAGAGTGTTAAAAAGTTCGTAGTTGCCTACTACTCCTATCATACGCTGTTTTTTTCAAAATGGGTCCTAAGCCCCATTTCGCTGTATACAGTGAATGTATGTACACAGCCATTGTACCTCCCATATTGATTTACGGATCAGTAGAATGGTGCTTCGCTACAAGTAAGAAATACGTGGTAGATTAACTCTACAGAATACAGAGATCTACTTGCATCGGCATTAGAGGTTGTTTACGAACTGGTTTTTCAGAGGCTTTGAATGCTATAATAAATTTAATTCCTATTATCCTTCATTTAATGGCTGTGTCCAGAAGCAGTGCGGCAACAATACCGGCATCTGGGAGGTAGAGATTCAGGACTTATGAGCATGCCAGTGTCTTAGATCAATTGCTACCGACATTGAGCAAACCCTCCTATTATATGGCACCTCATCTGGACTTTGATAGCGCTATCAAAGTCATAATTTCATCCAAATGGGAGTGAAAGGAAGGTAATATAGAAAGACACTTCAACTTCAAAGAAAATACGGATGGATTAAAAATTATCTGAGGTGTAGTCTCTGAAGTCTTCTCTAATGACCTCTAAGCAAGACTTTACTTCCGGCTTCCTCATGAAGAAAATGCATATTAAGTTGATATATTGGTTATAAGGGAAGCAGACAGGTGTTGATTGAGAGAAGTAAAGTATCCAAGGGAGAGTCGGGATCTTCGTTGACAGCCAGACCACACTTCTGTCTTTAAGGTCACATGCTACTTTTTGTACTTTAGTTAGCCAGTACAAGGATGTGCTATCCAGCCCCCTTATGCTGCAATTCGCTAAAGCTAAATCTCTATCGCTAAAATTCTATAATGCCGATTTATCGATTTTTGGCTACGAATGCAATTTTGCAATGCCATTGCTAAATTAGGCAATGTTTTACACATTTAATCCACCGCAGTTTTAGTATTTTATATCATCGCCAAAAATGTTTAATATTGTATTTGTTCAGCATTTTAGCGATCGATATTTGGCTTTAGCTTTAGCGAATTACGGAATAAGGGGCAGGTTAGGTGGTCAGACTGACGTTACCCTCATTTGGGTTCCCGCATATAGTAACATCCCTGGCAAAAACAGCAACGATAAGCTCACAACATAACTAACAAACAGAAAGCGTAGGGATATCTCGGGGATACTTATTTCTTTTACTAATGAAGAAAATTCAATCCCATCGGAATTAATCGATTAATCGGTTATTCATTGGCGATAAATTGGAATTGACATATTTTCGGTTCGATAATACTTTAGTTTCCTATCTTTATGTGTGCCTCGATTCCCTGAATGACTTACGGAAATATACTGCAAACATTAAGTTTTAAAAACTTACTTAAGTAAAGTGTTGCTCATATATCTGTGTTCAGATGCCTTCGCAACTAAAGTCGTTTTCAAATTTGTCCAGGAGAGCAGTTTAAAGTGTCAAGAGCTTGCTTCCAATCAGACATTGGTTTATATTTGGTTAACAGTTTTATAGATAATAGCTGTCTTAAAAGAGTTACAAAAAAGAAAAATTTATAGCAAGTAGATTTACACACGGATGGACTTGATCGGTCAACAAACTAAACTTCTTCCTAACTCGACTTAAGCGGTTAAGGGTGCTGACCACAGATATTACGTAGATATAAAATATCCAGATATAGTTCCATTTATCCAAATTCCAAAAAGTTACAAAATAAAAAAGTTTTGCTTGCCGACTAGATCAACAGCATACGAAAATTCAAACGAACGTTAGGCAAATATTTTTAACACTGACTGTCCCATATTTTTTGTAGTTTTAAATACGTTTGTAATTGAGTGTGGTGTTTTTCTTCCGACGGGGTTTGTTTGAATTTGGAACGATTTTCCGTCATCCCACGACAAATTTCGTTGATAAATAGACCGGTTTCGGCTATGTGCCATCTTCAGTGTTCTATTCAGTACTAAAAATGAGTATTCAATAGAACACTGAAGATGGCACATAGCCGAAACCGGTCTGTTTATCAACCAAATTTGACGAGGGATGACGTAAAATCGTTCCAAATGTTTGTAATTCATTGCTCAGCACTCCGTAGCTCTCCGGCTATTATATAATAAACCAATTGCATCATCTTAATAACAAAGAAAACCATATATAATTTACAAATGAAACATGTTTCATCATGTCGTAACGTATTATTTTGTTTGATGTTGACACAAACGTAAGTCAGCACGGGTTAGCGTTCATAAAAAGGACCAAATTTTTTTCTGAAGTACATTGTGTTATTACGAAAATATTTAGAGGGTATGCGTAAGAATATCGATTTCGAAACATAAGTGAGAGGCTAATATGTGAATATATGATATATGTATATATTCAAATACTTGCCTTTATTTTTCGAGTTAGTTTTTTTATTTTCGACGCATACCCTCCAAATATTTTCGTAACGATGATAGGTACTCCTGAAACAAATATTGACCCATTTTAGAAACGTTTGCCCTTGCCGACTTCCGTTTAAATCTAGTTTATACGATTTGCGCTAGTAGTGCAATACGACATGATATAACATGCTTTATTTGTATCTTTTGTATGGTTTTCTTTGTTATTAAGACGACATAATTTGTTTCTTAAAATAATAGCACTGGAATTATAGAATGGTGATCAATGCAGTACGATCGCATATAAGGCTCGAAAAATATGAGACAGTCTGATGTACATATATCGTTATTCCTAATGCTTCCAGCATAGATCCACATTGACACATTTTTATTACAAAGCCCTATCTATACAACTCCTTGTTAATCTTCATAGATCTAAAAGAGCCGCACACGATGAAACGGTCTTGGTGCTCACTCTTTCCGGAGCTTAGAACTTGTATCGAGAATGGGAAAGTGTAGACTGCTGAGGTTTGTTAAGTCTGTGTGTGAGTCACTCCCAACGAGCTTCGCGAAGTAAGCTGCTATACTTATAGTGTTCTTGTCATCTGTTCGGATCGCTAAGCATCAATTCCGGTCTATGCGAGGTCTCTGACCACCCAGTTTAAACTAACCTAGATCTCCAAGATATTTGTAAATATACACATTTTAAGATCAGAAGTTAGTTATCCAAGTGATCGTTTCTTTAATCCCTTTTCTAAGCTCCATGCTTAAAAAGAACAATTGGCTCAACATTCTACAAAAGAACAGAATTAAATAAAATTTCAAAATAAAAAATGAAGTAAATTTAAAAACAGCTCAACATAAACATTTTTCTCCCAGAATTGTTTTCGAACATCATATTAATTTGGTCAATTTATATTTTAAAAGGAATTTTTAAATTGGTAAAATTTTGCCCAGAAAAAAAAGTTAAAACGCAGAAACATATAAAACTGAAACAAAAAGCATATTGAATTTCCTAAAAATCTTCTAAGAAATATTAAGACAGATTTTTTGGTTTGTTTTATCAGAGATGATGACGAAGCTGCAAGATTTTGGCTAACGAGAAGAAAAAAAAAACAGCTGCTACGTTCTTTAGCATACAGGGTGTCATAGGGTTACTCACATCATGTCCGGGATAAAATTGTTAAACGATTTCTTCATATGTATGTATATGCATTGGATTTTTATTTAAAGTTCTATTTCGCATGTCTCATGCCATCAGTGTGAATGTGTGCACTTCTGATACATATTGAAATACCAAAAAGTTTTAACAGAAATTGATTGGTAGTGTCGTTTTTGTTTGAGAATGTTTTGGTCTTAAAGCTACTTAAACTTTTCTGCTAACACTTCTGCTGGCTGTTAATTTACCAATTCAGCACAGCAGGTTATTTTTTTTTTCCATACTTACTGCTGCTGCTACTGCTGAAAGTGCTCTTGATTGCAGGCAATGATTTTGTAGATGAGGATGATGATTCCACTTGCGGTTCATGTAGTTTAAGATTTTAAAATCATTGTTTGCGTGGTTATTGAAGCTCGTCCTGCTCTTGTTGCTGCTGCTGTTGTTGTGGTGATGGTTATGATTTTACCAGATTTTGATTTGAAAACGGTTTTTTGTAGTTCTTAATTCAAGTTGTTTTTTCAAGATGCTTTTTAAGTGCTCAAAAATATTGTGCGTTCTTTGTTTTTTATTATTAAAGTGTATATTTTGTTTGTTGTTTCTTTTATTGTTATAGTCAGTTGGTTGGTTGGTTCGTATGCATACAGTAGCATGCCAGATAAATCAATGTGTCAACACCTCTTTTTGTGCTGTCAGATGTTTTTTTTTATGGTTTTGCGCTGATATTTACCTATTGTCGTTATTGTCCACATCATCATCATCCTCGTCATCATCATCATCATCATCATCATCATCATGGTCATGATCATCATATACACTCACTTATAATGAATATGTATAAATGCATAAATATGTATAAATATATGAAAGAATAAAGTCATGTATGGATTGTAAGTGAAAAAATAATATGGGAAGCGTTGGTGCTGGGAAAATATAGCTTCGTTATTAGTTATTTCTACTTTGCTAAAATTATCGTTATAAACATGATACAATAATATAAAGGTAGAACCACTCTCTCTTTTCGTCGCCATATTAACCTTCTGACGTTTTTGTCGATTATTTTTTACTCTCAAAAATAATGCTACCGTAGCCATTTACAAAATCCCAGTCATATGTTTGCTTTTCAACTTTATTTTGTTTTATTAAGGCCCTAATTGTGTAAATCACATCACCAAAGTGAAATTTGTATACAGAACAAAAACAAAATTTCAAATATTTTATCAATTTATTTTATTTCTCATACAAATTTTAAAATAATTGATAGGTAAGGCAACGCTTTCATTTCTATACGTTTGTTTGCTGAAGAGTTGTATGAAAATCAAAAACTAATTTTTAAATTTTTTCCAAATTTATTGCTGCTGTAACATAAACTTCACTTTGGTGATGTGATTTACACAATTAGGACCTAAATTAAAATTTTTTTCTATTATTAATTGTTAAACTTGTTATTTGTGTTTTGTTTTCTCAAGGAAGGGGCGTGCACATATACATATTAGCGAAATCATTTTTATTGCGAAAATTCGCGAAAATGTGCAAAATTGCAAATAAGCCTTAAAATTTCTTAAAAATATCTAAAATTGTAAGGAAAGCAAAAAAGTCGGAAAAAATTGCGGAAATGAAGAAAATTCGCTAAAACTTGGTAAGACTAAAAATATATCAATGTCTGATATTGATTAAAAAATTGGTAGAATTGCTAAAAACCAAAAACTGAAAAAAATTACTTTAATCGCAAATATTGCGAATTTGCGTAATTTTAGCGATTTTTTCCGAATTTTTTGCATTCCATATTATTTTAGCCATTTTTAATGAATACATATTAGGGATTGTTGCAATTTTGTAATATTTGCGAATTTTCGCTATTTCCACGACAAAAGTGTTTTTAGCGATTTTTAATTTTAAGCGCTTGTTCAAAGTTTTCCCAAACTTTTGTCATCTTCGCTTTGAGTTTTTATTGCCGAATCGCTGTATTTTAATCGCTCTTTCATGAGTATAATAATACATCTATAATAATCTAATACAGTAATTTTCAGCAAACAAAGTTGCCCTTATATATGTGTGGCAACGTTTCCCTCTCTGTTTATAAAAAATCAGTAATGAAATAATCGGGACTAAAGTTAAAACTTATTTTCTAAGTCAAATGTGGTTCTAGCTTTATATTATTGTATCATGGTTCTAAAGAAGTGTTTTATTGGTAAAACTTACAAACCACCTTACGTATGATATGATATTTGTATACCATGTCCAAACTAGAAATATTTATGCTGAGACGCATATTTAAAATATATATTTACGTTTAATTGTACAAAAATTGTGACATCAAAACCGGAGACCTTCGGGCATGTTCTGTATTTCATGTGGAATGAAAATGTGCGGAATTATCAACGCATTGTTGTTGCAAATTCATATTTTTAACAACAATGCTTTGATAATTCCGCACATTTTACTTCTACATAAAATAAAGAACATACTCGTATATCTATTTGCTTACCCGTTCTGGGCTCTTTGAACTCCTATTAATTTCAGCTCTATGATATGTGAATTTTCTTGAGGCCTTTGAGTTTTAAATAACCAAATATTCACTGTATCCTCTGAACTATTGATATAATTGCAAATTGATGTAAAGAAAAAGTACCTACCTACGCATACGTTATATCGAATTTCGAGTAATTCTATATCACGTATACGCATTAATTTTGAAAGAATTTAAACACATATCGCACCTGTTCATCAAAAGTAACACAACTCAAAAAATTCTATTTTCCACTTTTTAAAGGAAACAGTGTATGATTACCATATCTAACCACTGTAAAAATTTTGGTATTGTATTATTTTATTAAAATATTATTGAGTTTCCTTTGCAACGGTATATTTGTTTATAACAATAATTCCATTATATTGGCGCAATTAGTTTCTTGCTTCTACTGAAAACTTGTAAATTTTGAGTTGTGTTACTTTTGATGAACAGGTGCGATATGTGTTTTGTGATGACTTCATATATTATTTAAAATAGTTCACATAGACGTATTTTATATATTTAAAATCCCAACAAAAACGTTTGCATTTTTGTAATCGGCAGTACTCTTTTAATGGGCCACAAAGCTATGATTGGTATTTATTTATCTTATTACTATGCTCTAAATTAGGACTACTACTTCTTAATCATTAAGAAAATTAGTACTTATTTATCTCTTTACCTAAAAGTAGTTATAATTTTTGTTATGGTTTAATAAAATAAGTAGGCAAACACTTTTTAAGTTAACATGAGTTTGTATATGAAAACTAATTTTCACGTTGAACTTATAAGTCAACAATAGCTGAGTGAGTAAATACACTTGCCTTCAAATTCAAAAGAGCGCGTCAAAAAAAAAACAAAGTATGAAAAAGTATAAATCAAATATAGTACACAAAAAAAAGTTTGAACATAAATAGTATATAAAAAATTTCATAATCTATTGTTCATATATTTTATTAATTTATAAATAAAAACGGGAACTATTTCATTCGCAGTATGAACATCGTTTTTAATAAATAAATTTATAAAATCTAAGTTGCCTTGAAAAAAATTTTGAACAAATTCTAAAAAGTCTTTTTATTTGTATAAAGTAAAAATACAGTTTCTTTCAAATAGTCTGTTTGGCAGAAAGCAAAGAGTTATGCCTACACTGAAAAAATTCCATGCAACATATGCACGAAAATGCTGGTACATATTACGAAATATTTTGTAATTCCGCACCACGAAATTATTTCGTAAAATATACGAAATGTACGAAAATAATCAAAAAATAAAAGTAAAAAAAAGTATGGCTCAATCGGGGCACGAGCTCGCAATCTTCATATTTCAAGTCATGTACTCTACCCACAGAGCTACTTTCTACTTATTTTATAAGAGCTAAAAATTAGTTTTATTTACTTACATCTGAAAAATACGTCAATTTATAAAAAATTATTTTAATTTATTTTATTATTTCAAATATATCTTTTACCAAGGAAAAATGTTTACGAAAGGTATTCGTTACTTTCGTAAATTCAAAAAAATATTGCCTTAATGTTTTTTCGTAATATATACCAAAGTTTCGTATATTTTACGAAAAAAGTCACTACGGAAGTTTTTTTTTTTTTTTTGTAAAATGTTGCATGGATTATTTTCAGTGTAGTACAATAGGCTATACAAGTTCAATACTGAATTTTTAGAAATATTTTTTTTTGCATCAAAAAAAGTAACTAATCCAAATTCTTGCAATTAAAGAAATTTGTCGGAATAACGAAGTTCTTGATCGAAAATATTTTTTAGAATACAAACTGAAATTAAAAAATTTAGTATATAAAATAAATTCGACTTTCGACTGATAGCTTTCTTATTTTAAACTAATCTTCATATGTTTGGAATAAATTAGCTTTCACTTATTCTAAAAATAGAATCCTTTTCATTCTACTTGAGCCACGTAGGCCTGGCACTTATAGCATCCATAATATCTAAAAGTTCACTTTTTTGCGTATTAAGGCCTGTAACTCAATCAATTTTAATCCGATGAACACAATCGCTGTACTGCTTGTTGAACGAGAAAGATGTATATGGCTGATTCTCATTTCGAATTTGTTTTCGTGTCCGTTGAAAGTATAATAAAATATTTCATACCATAAACAATAAATTTGAAATCAAAATTGCTTTAGGATTATTTAATACTGTCTCTTGTCCCATTACAAACTTTTGCCATTTTGTCATAATAGGTTACAAAGTAATGAGTGGTACTTATTTATCTTATTACTATGCTTCAAATTAGAGCTACTTAGTTTTTAATTAAATGAGTATGTATTTTTCTCTTTATCTGAAAGCAGTTATAATTTGTTGATACATATGTATTAATAAAATAAGTAGACAATCACTTTTTAAGTCAACATGTGTTTGTATAAGAAAACTAATTTTTGTCGCATAAACTTATAAGTCAACAATAAGCTGAGTAGGTAAAGTTCTTGTCATCAAATCTGAACGAGCACAGGAATGTAACAATAAAAATATATGAATAAAATATAATGTGTATAATTTTTTTTAGTTTTAATTAATTTATTTGACTACTTATTTTTTAGCTTCAAGTAAGTTTAATAATAAGTAGTTAATTGCTGTGACAATGTAAATACATTTGTAAAGGGTATTCCTTATTTTTTGGACTTCTCAAAGAAAAATAAGTAGTTATCGAGTCAAATTGTACACTCTAAAACACTTTGTTGAAAATTAGGTCGATAATAGTCGGCAACACTTTACCGATTATTATCGACCTAAAATTACACACGCATTATTTTTGGACAAAATGTTTTTAATAAAAAGTGATTGGATGCGTGCATGTTTGAACCGCGACCTCCTGACTCATAGTCTGACGTATCTACCATTCAGCTGTAATAGACTCATTGTTAAATTTTTTCCACTTGGACTAAATATGTTTAATTTAGAAGGTTTTTTCTTTAATAAAATAACTACAAAATCTATGTAATTTTAGACAAGAAGAAATTTTCAACACAAATTTAGATAATATATGATCCTAAATTTGAAGTAATGTTTTAGAGTGTAAGTAGTTATGACTTAAATCCTCATATTCTTTTTTGCCTAACAGTAAGCAAAGCTTTTGCTGGGATGTATTAAACACGAAGAACGAAAATACTGTTTATACTCTTTTCAGACAAAATGGCGTGTCCGTAATGCAGTGCACATTAAGAAAGTATAATTTTTTAAAGAACGAGATTGAATTTATAACAGTCTTAGAACATTTGTATTTGCTTCTCTTATTTCCCACATCAAACTTTTGAAAACTAATAGAAATTATAATTTTTTTAAAGAAATGGTTGCTGTTCGCAATTTTGTGTATTGAGCATTACGCTTTTTTTTAATAGTTTAGCTATTGAAGTTGCATTAACAATAAACACTAAAATAACAGCGTAGATTTGTACTTGTTTTTAAAATTGGTGTTATTTGAAAGAAGGCTTAGCCTTCATGTATAAATCTTTGTAAGGAACTATTTCAAAAGATAAAAATTTTTTATATCTTAATGTGAATCCAAGTTAAAATTAAAAATATGGTCATAACTTCTAATTACGTCCTGCGGTTATTATAGTTTCTTTTGTAGATAGTAGATGTATAGTGTTTTCTAATCCTATACTCACTTTTTGTGATATATTTTTTATTTTCGTAATAATCATTCCCAGAACAACAGTTAAATCAAATGTAACGCTCAATAAACAAAAATGTTCAAAGATCGAAAAATTTCATTTTATTTCAGGATCCATCAAAATAGGCAAAAACTATAATATGAATCCCATCTTCTCATATTTTTATTAGCTACATTGGTAAACTAAGACATATAATAAAAAAAAAATTTTTTTTACATAAACTGCGTTAGGCCTTATTAGCTGAGGATTATTCAATCAAGAATAAAAAGAAACAAATTACATTTAGAATGAGAGTCAATCATTATGTAAATGTAAAATTGTTAAATTTGGATTTTTTTGCAATAACCAGAGAAAACTGCAAAACACAATTTGCCCGAATATATCGAGAGCCTTTTAAATAATATATATATTATATGAGTTTCATATTCTGTTAAGCGACCACAGATCAGATTTGTAAAATACATATTTTTGCTATTAAAAGAAGCTAGAAATTTGTAAACTTGATGAAATAATTCCTTAAAATTAATATATCATAATTCTTAAATACTTTCGCTCTTATCCAATATTCTGTAAAAGTGTTGGCCTTACCGGAGTCATCATCAACATAATCTTCATCATCACCGTATTGTCATTTGATTTCTTTTTGGCCAACTCGCCATAAAGTTCACTTGTTTCAATTGCAAGCGCAAATGTATTCGTGCGTGAGGTTGGAGAGAAGGAGAGTGTTTTAAGCTTCAATCTATAAATGTTTATAAGAATTATTGCTTTCGATGATGAAACACTTCATATGGAAGATTCAACGATGGATGTGTAAATTTGTAAGTGTGTTAAGCATTTCTGTTGCTATTGCTGCTACTTCAGCTATTGTTGCAACTGGATCAATTTCGTTTAAGTTTGTGTGCAGCTTTAAAAATTCAGAATTTGTGTTTTTTTCTCGCTTTCTTAATGCAACGTTTGTACGTTGTGTTGTTGTTGCTGTCGTTATTAACCTGGCCGGTTTTTTTTTGCTTTGTGTGTTCGTTCAGTTGAAATGCTTCAAGTTTTTGTTGTTGTTCTTTTTATGTCACTTTTTAATGTTTGTGCGGTTTTGTGAAAATTTGAATTGTCGTCTGCTCTTTTTAGGTAAAGATTTATGGCAGTGTTGTTAAATTTTAATAAAATATAAAAAATATTTTATATTCTTGTTCTTTTTATTTTTATGTATATTTTTTGAGCAGAAAAGGATTTACGTAAATCACTTGATGGTTAAGCAAAAATACTTGTACAATATTCTCACCGAAAGCCAAAATATGCAACAAGAAAAAATTGATGCAGAATTAATGGTTGAGCTTGAACAAAAAAAAAAGAATCGTATTAAAATGTGAGTCTGACTGAGTATGAAAACACAAACATCAAATTATAGTGAAGGTTGTGTATTTGAATTTGAAATATTTTTTTTTTTGGGATTCACACATGCATATTGTTTCAAGTTTGTGAAATTTATCTAACAATTCGCAAGTTGAGCAATTTAAAACTATTTTCGCTATTGAATAAGATTACTAGATTTATTTAATTGGTGCATGGAAGTCGGCTGTGAAAAAAAAACTATTTTAAATCAAAATTTGACATATGTTTAAATTGACCTTCCAGGAAGAAATATATATATTTCTTGGTTAAGAATGTTTACTGAATATTGGTTGTACGCCGTAAAGTTTTGAGTTTAAAGGTGGGTCCACAATTGAAAATAATTGCGCCGAACCACCAAAAATATTTGGTTCGCAAATTTTAACTTGTAAATGTGGGTGCCCCTGTGGATGAGTGGTAGTGACGCTAGCCTGTCAGTCCAGAGGTTGTGGACTCGATTCCCGCCACAGACCCTGGGTGTTCTTCCGCCCCATAGAATCGTACCTTTAACTAATGTCAAGTAATAATAATAGCCCTTCTTAGTATGTGTATATTTTTCTTTAAATATGAGAAAAGCTTAGAAGTTTTTTTTAACTTCATTCGTCGTATTATAAATTTAATAAAAAGTCTACTGAAAGTAAAAAGAAGCACCCTAAACTTATTTCTGAGCAATTATTTCAACGCATATCCATTTAGATAATTAGTGCTAATTAGTTCTCAACAAAATGATCACTATTTAAATACATTTCTATCTTTTTCGAGAAGATAAAAGTTCCCACAAACCCTTTGCTGCAAATAAATTGTAAATGCATGAAATGCTAGAAAGTTTAAAATAAATCTAATAATAATCATACGAATTCGAGCCCCTTAAGTTCTTTTTTCTTTATATAAATGTTTTCAAAACCAATTGAAAATGTTAATTAACAAATTATGCCGTAATCACAAACATGTGCAACACATACGTATTCAACTTGGTTGTATACACTAAAGATATATACTTACATGTACAAACAAATAAACATATTGAGAGCTATCTAGTAGTCTTGTAAGACTAGCATATCATCTGAACTTGTAACAACACCGACAAGTCTAGCACTTGTCTGCTAGAAAATTGAACTGAACAATCAGCAGCACCACCACTTGCTGATGTATCACTCGCAACAGCAACAGCAGCAGCAAAAACACAAAATATGTATAACATACAGCCGCTGAGAATCACATACACACATCCACACACACACACACACCTGATTATTTAGCTAAGTCAGCCAGAAGTAGCAATAGCATTGGCAAACAGCAGCAGCAATATGGTTTGTTAACAACAACAAGAAACAGCCAGCAACTGTTGCCGTCATACCGCAAATGCTTTATGCGCACCTTTGTGTGAACAAGAGCACACACACATTTTATGGACATGATGTGGAAATTGATAAAATTGGTAGTATGAGTACAAGCATTTGGAATAAATGCCACAAAAAAAAAACTTACATAGATATAAAAAAAGACAACAACAAATGGTTAAATGGATGATGATGCATGCATAAGGATGGCTTACAATCAATTCATTCAGATGGTTGGTGGTTTTGGACAGTAGAAAGAAAACGATTTCTATTTTACCAAACCGCAAAAAATGATTTAAAAAAATAATCGCCAACGACCATAAAAATATAAATAGAAAATTGTGCAAAAAAATCATGAACATTTTATAGAAACCAATGAAATTGATGCAAACACATCACACGAGCACAAAATATTCTAGTGAACACACATGCTATAGCAAAAAGGGGAATATGAAACCCTTTAGAAATTGATTGAAAAAACGTTAATTTTATTAGTATTTCTTTGATGTAAGTATTACTCATATCATGTACTAATTTTGCTTTTCAATGTTTTATGGAATCTTATAGAGATTTATGCAGAAAAACGTTGCAATTTTACGCATAAGTGACAACGAAAATTAAAAGCTTTTTTGTGCAAACTCAAAATTATAGTCAAAAAATATTTTTTTTAAATTATTCAAGTATGAATTAAAGAATAGAACTGTTAACCTCTTCTTTTTAAGACAAGTTCGTTAGCCAGAACGGAAGAAAATTGTGCCCTCCAAAAAAGTAAAAGTTTAACTATAAACCGCAAATACTTAATAAGAATTTAATACCATTCCGTCTAAGGACAATTTTTTAATATAACAAGTTTTTGTATCCTTTTGCGTCATGTGTTGTTTTTAATTTAAAAATATACTCCGCTCTTTTTTTTCAATAAAATTATGTTCTTTAAGGGGCGTTGGAAAAATACCCAATGAATGAAGTCCCAATGAAATAAGTCATAAAAATTTTTAGCAAGTTCCAACAAAATTAATTGAAAGAAATCCAGAAGAAAGAAAATAATTCGTAAGCACATCCGACTAGAAATTTTCATGCAAACAAATTTGGGATCCAACTGGGATCCCAAATGCGATGCAACGCACAAACGTGTTTGGACTCGAAAAATCTAAAACTCGCAAAAAAGTTTTTTTTAAATCGGAAAAATAGCAAACTCTAATATTGATGAAAAATTTTTAAAGCTGTCCAAGGGAGAAAAGTAAGCAACAAACCTCTACCGGAGATGAAGACGAAATATGACTAAAAATCTGCGTTAGATTTTCCCAAAAAGTTCCCACTAGTTTCCCACTTTGGAAGAACTTAAGTTAAATCATTAAATCATTTGTAGGTGCTCTATCGCACCAAGTTTCCTATCGGATCCTGAATGGGATAGCTCTTTTGGGTTTGCCACATGAGTTCCCAAATGGGCCCAAATATTGGTATTGTGAAAATTTTTAATCGGACAGTCCTGGTTGTAAAAGAAGTAAAAAAAAAGATTCAACTGAGAAAAACGAAAATCCAATTAAGAAATTAATTAGTTTTCAACCAATTACGAGAATTGTAGTATTAACTCAAAAGAATTAATTGAATATATTTCTCGATTTTTTTTTTCAATTAAAAATATATTATATCAATTAAAAAATTAGTTGAAATTAAATAAAATAATTAATTAATTGTCATAAAACAATGTCGCACACTCAAATAAATAATACAATTCTCACACATGAAAACTAAATTGATTTTATTTACACACAATTGATATGAAAATTTTTTTCCATTTTATGGTAAATTGATTTAAAAACAAATAGATAGCATTGTTTTGAAATAAAATCCAACCAAGTGAAATAAACGTTGATTCAATTAAAATATTAATTAAAATTAAAAATGTTCTGATTGGAAAATTTTGCGAAATAATTTTTTCTGTGTACCAATTCATAATCAATATTAGGGATTGTTTTCGATGTTGCAACTGCTCGCGAATTTTGGCAGTATTCGGAATAGGAGCGACTTTTTGCAACTTGTTAGGCTCTTTACATATTACACGATTTTTAAACGATATTAGAGTTTGTTGCTATCATGCCGCTATTAGAAGCTTTTTGCGAATTATCACCATTTTCGCTATTTTTTCGAATTTTTGCCATTTCTTACAGTTTAAGCGATTTTTAATCGAGAGTATGGCTTATTTAATGTTGTTAAATTTTTCGCGAGTTTTCGCAATAGGCGTAATTTTCTAAAGTTTTTGGTTTTCTTACATTTTTGGAGCATTTAGTCAATCGTAATATTGCAATCTTTCAAATATAAGAAAACTTTTGCGATTTTTCGTAATTTTCGTGATTTTTCCCAAGGTCTTGATATTACTTACAGTTTGAGAGAGTTCTAGTCATTTGAAATTAATAACAAAAATTGAGATGATCTCAATTAAAATGAAGTTTATTCAAATAATATTTTACGATATAGAGGGTTTTACAATCGTAAAAATAATTAGTTGTAAGATAGAGAAATAAAACAATTACGATAAAATAGCGAAAAAAATTAGTTTACTTTTAAATTTATACCATAAATGCGTCTTATTTTACGCAATACTTTGGCATCAAAAATGATTTTCGTTAAAATCAAATATAGAGGTTTTTAAATATAAGCCATCGATATGTATCTCTTTTTTTTGTTTTTGCGATTTCTGTTGTTTTTTTTGTGAATTTTTCGTTTTTTGTGATTTTTTTAATTTTTGAAATTTTTACATTTTAGTGTTTTTTTTCGTTTAAGCGCTTTATTATTTTTGGCGATTTTTCGTTATGGCAATTTTAAAATTTTGTGTTTTTTTATTTTTGGCGATTTTTTTCTTATTGCCGATTTTTTTCGTTTTTATTGGCGAATATTTTGGTTTTGCTGATTTTTTTCGTTATGGTGCTTTTTGCCGTTTCAACGCTGTTTTCGTTTTGGGTATTTATTTAAATTTTTGGTTGTTTTTAGTTTTGTATTTTTTACTTTGGTGATTTTTTTTTGTCCTTTCTTTGTTTGTTTTAAGCCATTTTTTATTTTGACGATTTTTTCGTTTTGGCAATATTTTTAATTTTGGTTTTTTATTTTAAATTGGCGTTATTTTCGTTTTGGCGACTTTTTTAGTTTTGACGCTTTGGTGCCTAATTCAGTTTCAGCGCTTTTTTTCATTTTGGCGTTTTTTTCTTATGGCTATTTTTTAATTTTGCGGTTTTTTGTTTGGCATATATTTTTAGATTTTTTTTCGTTATGGCAATTTTTTTCGGCTTGGCGATTTTTTGGTCTAGCAAATTTTTCGTTTTGGCGATTTAATTTTAGAATTGTTTCTTGCATTACTTGAAGAGATACCCTTTAATTAATAATTTACCCTTTAATTATTATTTTTGTTTGTTTCAAGTGTCTATTTATTACGGTTCATAGTTAATATAAAGCTTAATTTCAAAATTACATTACCTGATAGAATACCCTTTAATTTTTACTTTGTTTATTTTTAGCATTCGTTACTGTTGCCTTTAAAATGATGTACTAGCTGTAAAAATATCAAGAGTTAGCCTCTTCAGTTTGTGTGGAATACTGACGGGACAGAAGTGACCGTTCTAGGGAAATCGCCGTTTTTTCATCCATCAATCTTATTACAAAATTGAAATCAATGTAAACTTTATGAATAAATAAAATTATTAAAAGTCAAAAAGTTCCACAGGCCTAAGTAAAAAACAAAAAAGTTAGAGATAATTAAACAAGCTGGCGGCACAAAAATGGGACGGCGGCGCTTCTAATGCTAATGCGACTATTCCGATGTTCAACCACTTCAGATTTTCTGCTACCTTAGCAATTTTGACTTGGTCCTTATAAGCACATGTAGTGATTTCTATACTAGAAAATTATATGACTTAATTAAAATTCTATTGCGCTAATGGTGATTTGCTACCCGAAAGTAATAGATGAGGCTTTAATAAATATATTTTAAAAACTTATTTTTTGTTCCTCTTTTATATTTCGCAGCAATTGTGTTGAAATATTCTAAACAAAATCTCGATTTAAAAATTATCCTTTTTCACAGGACATATGTATGTAAATATAGAAAATAAAAACATATCCAATATTGAAAAAAATCGTAGAACATATGAAGGCTTTTCATTGTCTAACTTACAAGTATGGAGCTAAAAGAACTCTTTAAAGTTCATGGCACAACAGGCATGGCTTACAGAGTGGCACAAAGCATGTCACAAACACACACATATTTAGACACACCAAAAGATATTTAAAAGGTGCTGCTGCCAAGTTGCTTTAGCAAATTTCACACTTCTTAGTGGTGGGCTGGTGAAGGGGTTATGGAGAACACTTTGGTGTTTATTGCTATGTTGGCGTTGACGTTGTTGGTTGGTTGGTTGGTTCCTTTTGATGCTCCTGCTGATGTTGTTGGTTGTTTCCTATTTAAGGTAGTTAAGCAGTTTGTTACGCGTAGGTCAACAGGTTGTATACTGTTGTTACAACAATTACAACAAATGTTTGTTGCAAATGGTTGTAAATATTGTGACTGTTGTTGTTGTTAAAGTAGAAGCTGCTGTAGTTGCAATGCCGCCAAAAGTACAAGTATAAAAATGCCTTATGTCTTTTTGACTCGATGCCAATTGTTCAAATTTACACAAAATCGCACACACACTAACACAAACACACACTCTATGTGACGTATTTAAGCCTCAAGCAACAGAGATGTGTACTCGGATTGGAGACAAGTTAAGCAACAGCAAATTCGGTTTAGATTTTTCTTCATTCTTATTTGCACTTTAACGAATACGAATAATTTTTGCTGTTGCTGCTGTTGTTGTTTGTTTGTGTCACTGTTGTGGCGGCTGCTGTTGTTGTTATGTATAGCTGCTTGTTACGATTGCAATTGTAATCGCTGCTGGAGACGAGAGTGAGTGTCTTTTGTATTTTAGTTTATGTTGTAACGAATATGTATGTATGCATGTATGTATGTGAAGTGTGTAAAATGCTACTTACTAAATATTTCATTTATCCATTTCTTATATATTTATAGTTTTTTATTTTTTATTTTTATTTCGTTTTAATCTTTGTACAAATATGTTTGTTTGTTTAGCCGTTCATCCGTCTGTCCAATTTTCCTTATGTCTGTTTAGTTGTTTATTTGCAATAGTAACAGCAGAACAACCCATAACCGACAACAACAACAATGTTGTCAACAGTCTACAACATGTGAAAATTCTTAACATGTTTTTGTATTAGCCACCGGTGTTGATTTTAAACTTGAAATCTTTCTTTGTTTTAAGCATTTTGTTCGAATTTTGTACCCTACAGAAGGTGCTGCCAAAGTAAGAAAATATATTTTAGGATCTAAAGTATATTTTTGTTTACCACTGCAGTCACAACAGCCTCAAATATACTTTAGATATACACTATTATTAAAGCCAACATTAATATCATGAATTTAATTTTAATTCAACATGATATTATTAATGATTTAATATAAAATTTATTTGAAATTAAAGCTATAGACATGTTGATTTAAAATTAAATGTAAAGTTGATTTTTCGTTGAGTCACTTAAGTAAAATCAACGTCAATTTAACATGATAAAAGTTGATTTTATTATAAAACAGGATTTTATAGATTCAATATTGAGCAAATTTGTTTTAGCACTGAACAATTTCAAATCAACGAGGTCTTAAGATCAATAATTTTCGTTCAAACTTAATATGAAACCATGGTAATTTTAAATAAATTCTTTATTTTTGGGAAAATTTATTGGGAATTTCAATCAATATTGCGACAAGTTGATTTTACGTTGGTATTTTTTGTCTGAGTGAAAGTAAGATATTTTTTTTTAATTTTAGCTAATTGAAGGCTAAAATATACATATATCATTTTTAACCTCCGAACAAAAAAAGGGTGTTATAAGTTTGTAGTGTGTGTCTGTGTATTTGTGTGTCTGTACAAGACCACGTACCTACCAAACGGTTGGACAGATTTTCATTTAGTTTCTTTCTGTTTGAAAGGTGATTTGATCGAGTGTGTTATTAGCTATGTTTGAAGAAAATCGGTGCAGCCATTTAGAAGATATCACATCTTTTCTAGATGTATTCTGTTCAATCTATGTGTCTTTGACTCCGTAGCTCCAAAACATGTAAATCGATTTTAGTTTAGTAAATTTAGTTTGAAAGGGGACTTGATCCAAAATCTTCTAGCCTATGTTTGAAGAAAATTGGTCCCACCGTTTTGATGTTATCAACTATTTTCTTCGGGAGTTCTTAAAATTTTAAATTTAATATTACATATGTATATTCTATTTCAAATATTGTTAGCTTTTTTTTGCTCTTGAACATCATTGAATTAACTCCTTACGTTTTTAATATTTTAAACTTAGTTTCAATAGAAAACAATAAATGAGCAAGGGACGACGAATACCTACTAACTGATTCCATTTGCAAGATGTAGAGTATATATGCTGCATATATTCGGAAATGACACTTGACAAGTGTATAAACCGTCTTAAATAAGCTTTGAGTAGCGCTTTCTTTATACCTTAATGACCGATTGTGTTGCTTGTATTTATTTGTAATTGCTTGTTTTCTCGCTGAACATTAATTTCTGTTCATCTAATCGATTGTTTAAATTTTGCGGTTTAAGTCCATGGCTTACGTTCCCTTTGGCTGACTGTAAAAAAAATGTTCTCTTGTATTTTGACGATGGTGTGTTATAAGTCAGGCTTGTTCATGAGGCCTTTAGCGCCATCATGTTATGGGAAGGATTTTCAAAAGGTTATAGACAGGATATTATCATTGCTGGCTTACTGTGAGTCTAAGGTGTGATGTTCTAAGCAGCTAATTACTAACATGAAACTCTTTGCAATTATTAAAATTTTCGTACCATAAGAATTTAAATTATAATTAATTAATTAATCGAATTGATAAAATTTCATATTTTTATTTATCTTTTGTTTATGAAAAGGGACATTTTTATCAAAAAAGACGTACTGTTAAAATAAGAGTTTAAGTTTTTAGTTGTTAAAATTTATCAATGTGATTTTTTTTTGATATTTGATTTCTAATATAAGCTATATATATTAATTTTAATACATTTTTTTCATTTCAATATAGTTTACGTTTTTCGTTTACGAACTCATTCTTGAAGCCTGAAATGCAAGGTTTCAAAACCAGGGCAGCACTGGGTCTGACGATATTTCTTCGTAGTTTTGTTTCTGAGGCTTAGCATTTCTAAATATAAGAAATATAAAAATGTTTTCATACTTTCTGTTTAAATAAAAAAATATGTATAACAAAAAATTAATCAAATAAATCAACTTTTGCTGTATAAATATAAGAAACAAAAGTAATATAAAAATAATAAAGTACAGAAGTAATATTTTTGTGTAGTAAAAGAAGATACGTGGGTCAACGTCAATGTTTTTTTATATAATATTATCTAAAATAAAACGAGGAAAATATTTGAAAATAAATGTAGAATACAAATTCTCCGTTTACTATGCAGCTTTTCGAATAGGCTTATTTGCAAAGAATCGGTACAAAGGAACAAACGTATTTTATACCTGCAATCTCTTGTGGGTTTTGTTAAAACATTTTGCTGAATTCGGCTCGCAACATTAAGATCTTGGTGTAGCTGGGAACGAAAGGGGAAAGTATGTAATCTAGAGTATTCACTCGAATAAAGTTTGGTCGACTAATCGAGCAACTCAAGGCAAATAATGTTCGTTCAAACGATTAATCAGATATGCCACCTTCGTGCTAACCAAAAATAACGTTGAACTTAAATGAATGCAAGAATTTACAAAAAACGTTTGTATTCTATTTCGTGACAAAAAAAATTAAATAGTGGATGTTTCCTTATAAAAAGCATCCACCTTAATAAAGTGAACAAGACCGCTGATGAGACGGTGTAGCGGCCTGTCGAAATCAGTATTACTGATACGTTCAGCTAATCTGATTGAATATTCAAACATTATACTTTTTAATATTAATTTGAATTTACATTAATTCAAAGAATGAACTAAAAAGCCGAAATAGTATATTTCGTCCAAAAATTTTAGATTTCGACTAAAAAGTTATTCGAGTAATTTTGATCGATTAATCGAATAACTCGAGTAAAAAATTTTATGAAAACTTTCCTTTTTTCACTGTTGTGTCGAGGAATAAAATAAATAATACAGCAAATTTATAGCAAAGAAGAAAGCAAACTTTAGATATACTTTGCATATGCCAAAATTTGGGAAGATTTCTAGAGCAAGTAATGTACTAGATTGCACAGTGGGGCAAAATCACAATATTTGGAACATAAATATGTCATTTCTAAACGGACTGTGCTATCGGGAAAAATTATACTCGGACATAGTAGAGGAGCATTCAAATTCATATTTTAAGTATTAGCTACCTAAATTGCTCAGGAGTGGAGCTATGAAGTCTCAAATCAGGGCACTTTGGCCATGTAAAATGTTTTACAGCTTGCCATTTTTTTGTTACTCAAAACTTTTTTGCTATACTATATTTTTGATAACGTGCAAAAGATATATGTGCGGTTTTACACTTATATATTTGTGTATATATATTATTTAGTAAGTTATACTTATTTGAAAATTTAAATTTCTCAGTTTTTAATAACTTTGGTCCAATATCTTCCAGATATCAAATGCAACAGTGTTCACTACAATTCAAAACAAACCAAACCGGCCGGCGCGAAGGATAAATTCCTTAAAAAATCAGTGCTGCCGCTTTCGTATATTCGCGGTTTTCGGTGCTACCGTTGTTTTGCGAGGAAGTTGTGGTATTTTTGGGGGATTTTGTCCTAGTTTTTGGGAATTCGGGGATTTTCTAGAATTTTGTTGAGAGGTTAGTTTTAGTTCTTTGGGAATCCGTAGAAGTTCTGTGATTTTGTGGAGAATTTTCTTCCAATTGTTGGGAATCTTTGGAACAGGTTTGTGTCTTGGCTAAAGGTTAGTTCGCTTGCCACCAGGTGCTCGGCTAAATTCTGGAGAGGTATCGACTAAGTATCTTCCAAGCGATAGTTGTTTTTTGTTGACGAATTGTCTTCTTTTTCATCGAAGGGTTAAAATGACTACCTTCATTTACTTCGTGTCACCGACCGAAGGTGGCCTGCCGGTGGCATAAGGCCAAAATTAGCAGGCCGAAGACAGCAGGGCCAAGCCGGTAGGGGTAGGCCGAAGGCTAGAGGAGCTTAATTCTAACCCATGGCACCGTGTGCTCTTTTTTGCTATGTGATCTTACAATGTGACAAATTTGCTATAATTTGTTCATGACAATATTTTTCAGAATACCAAAAATAAAAAAAATAATAAAAATCATTTACACCAGTTTTGTTATAATCAGGGTTCGGACTTTCATGCAAATGCATGTATTTTGAGGTGATAGAAAAAGACGTATTGACTAATTATCTATGCGAATCTTTAAATTTTAAGTAGTTTGGCATCGATTTATAGTCGCATGTGTTTGCATATTTTGGTGGTAAGTACATATTTTTGCATATTTTGGCATTAAATGCATATTTTTGGAAACATAAACATTTTTAAATGCATATTTCTTAATTTTTGAAAAAAAAAATATTAATAGGCTGACTATGCATGTCAACTGAGCCTCAGTTGGGTTATGAGTTGCTGAAAATTATACTACTGATGGCAATTTGCAATTTCTGTTGCCTTTCCGGCAACCATTAATTTTCAGTTTCCGACTGGCAACTCAACTAAAGTTCGGTTGCAATAAATAATGGACCCAATTATGGTTGTTTTATGTTTTTTTTTCTAATAATCGTAATAAATTAAAAAAATATATTTGAATTTAATTTAGTTTTGGTACTTTGGTCGCAGGTAAATGCATATTTTTGCGCATATTTTTTATTTTTAGGTGCATTTGTAAAGCACTTCAAATCAATTTTTAGTTGCATGATAGTCCGAGCGCTGGTTATAATTTTTTCATTGTTACAGAGCTTAGAATACGGATAATAGAATGTATTCGAAAAATTTTATTCCACCCAGAAACTTTATGATATAAATGCAAATAGCACTTGCATACAAGGTTTTGGACTAGAACAACAATTTAAAATTTGTAATCGTAACTCAGAGATTAATTGCTTCGACTACGCTTACGTTTAAATGGTGTGAGTTATCGCTATTGCTTTAATGTTATATTCGATTTGAAACCCCTTTTAAACTTACTAAAATTATTGTGAAAAATAAAAATCTTTCTAGCAATGTCTCGTATAAATCAATACTTACGTATTGCACAAGTCAATAATATGAATCATTATTTTAAGCAACATAAATTTCTTGTCTACTATCGAAGGAATAAAGGAAGGATATTTGATATATGGCTGTATAATATAAACTTCAATGTTTGAGTATGAACCAGATCTATGTGTATGTTTTAATAACACATACACACACGTAACTACCATCATATATTCATAAAGTAACTACTAAAGCCAAATATGTATGTATCATTTTATATTCTCAATGTTTATTGCTACAAGTCATGTTATTATTTGAAGTTGCAAATATTGCTTTTATTGTAGTTATATTGATGTTTGTTTCTTAATGTATAATAAATGTTCAAGTATTATTAAATTTTACTTTGTTGCAAATAAATAGGAAAAAGAAACAAACATCTTATTTAGCAATATAATAGCAGCAGCAGCAATAGCAAAAAAGAAAAGCAAGCACACGTCAGCTAATAAAATTTACTAATGACACTTGAGTGTAATAATTTTGTGGCAACAATTGTAAATATAAAGTACTCATACAATGGCAACATTAAATATTTGTATATTTATAAGTATTGGTGTTAGTATAAAAACTCTGTGGCAAGGAGCGATGGTTGGTTGGACACGTAGAAACATTAAAGAAATATTTTATTAAAACAATTTTATTATTTACTTAAATTTTGTTTTAGTATTTTATACCAGCTTTTGATGTTTATTTAGGCAATTTATACTAAAGCAACAAAAAGTAATATATGTTTGTATAATAAACGTATATTTAAACAAATAAATTTAAGTTTTTAAGAAATGTTGTACAGCTTGCTGTTCATCCTTATTTAACTTTTCAAGATTTATTACACGGTCTTACGCTAAAACTTTTTTTTGTATAATTATTTGTTTGAAAATAACCAAACACTACCGGTAATTAATCATTAAGATTAAAAATATAATGAGCATTTCAAAGATATTTTCGCTGCTTTTATTTACTTAAATAAGCAAAGTTTTTAGCTCATTACCTTTCCAAACACGAGGCTTCTGTGCGTATCAAGTTATTGTTTTAATTGGAAATCTATATGTATCTTGACGTCATAAGCTTTTAAAACTTTCAGTATTTTAAAATATATTTTTTAACAAAACCCCCTTTAATTCAATGCATCTTTCATTAATTGAGCACTAATATTATACATATTTTTTCCGCAATTTAATATTTGAGCTGCCCAAATTTAAGTAACAATTTAGACAAAACAGCTGTAGAAAATACTAGAGATGTGCGCGTCAGTGAGTTTTCGCTCACGATCACGCACGATCACGAAAAAAATTTTTTTTCACGCACGCTCACGCACAGCAAATTTTAAGACTCTCACGATCACGCGCGCTCACGATCAAATTTTATTTTATCACGCGCGCTCACACACGACAAAAGCTTAAGCTTTCACGTTATTTTTTTTATATCCCACAAAAACGCAAATCGAGCATTAGAGTCTTAATAATATTTTAGTGTTCATATGAAAACGAGTTTGTGAAATAATATCCATGGGGATTCTCATTGTGAGTGTACATTTTGGGTTTTTCATCTTCTTTTTTTAACTTTACCAATTTAATTAATAGAAATATGAGAAGGTGTTATGGTTTTCGCCTCATTCAATAAAATAATATTTTTAGATTTTTTTTTAATTTTTGTTTTAACATTTGCTTTCACGGTTGTTCTGGGAATGACGTTTTGAAAGCAAATCAGAAATTTCTAAACGGATAATGCTGTCCACATCGTTTCTGCCCTACCGCTGCTGTTAACTTTTTTACCACCCTAAAATTTAGAGATAATTATATTTAAGAATTTTGTTAACGTAATGCTCAATATATTTTCTTACGAATTTAATATTTTTAGAACCCACTATCGTCAGTGCTACATTAAAAAAACTTATGTACCTTTATTTATATATTAAATAATATATTAAATCATGCTGGAGTAGATTTCATTTTAAAATGTAGGCGTTTATTGTATGAAAAACAATATTTTCAAGGCCATTAACCCATTATGAGTGAAATTGAATTTTAAGCATTTTTCGCCTGGCTTTTTACGTTTATTAAATATGAAAGTTATGTAACTTCTAATATTAGTTTATGTACCAGATTTGCAAAATATTTCGTAAAAATTCGCATTACACAAAATCTTTAGTAAGTGACGCCGTGGTGCGAAATATCATAGAAGACAAAATCTTTGTGTCCGCTGGTTCAGTAAATAAGCGATTTCAAACGTTTTGACTTTTTGTGTGCTGGGTTGTCTTCAGCTTACACACATATTTTTCCTGATGTCAGAGATGTCGGCATAAAAGGTTCACTGGGTTTCTTTTGCTGTCGACACACGTACTTTCGGTCCGAAGTAGGGCAGAAAGTCTGCACAATATGTCGAATTCGTATTCGAAGACGGTCCATATGCGTGGTTAACAAGAAAACGAACCCCTTTGTCTGAGAAAATTCTAAAACTTTGCCAAAACTCTCTACGAATTCTGACGAATCTTTTGAGGAATTTTCGACATGTCGCAGAAAGCTCGGATCGAAAATTAGAAACTTATCAGAAATGTCGTGTAAAATTCGCAAATTAAATTAAAATATTGTAGGAGTAAAGAGGTAATTTTTTTCAGCAAGCTACGAAATGTAATTTCGTGAGTGCGTAAAAATTACATTTTTAACATCACGCACGATCACGCACGGTATTTAATTTGTAAATCACGCTCACGCACTATTGCGTGATTATTTTTAATTTAATCACGATCACGCGTGATTCACGCGTGAATCACGCATGACAACAAAAATTCACGACATTTGCACATCTCTAGAACATACTATTGAAAGTTTAATTTTTACAACGTGCTACAACGCTTATCTTAAGTAGGGTAATAAACGAAGCGCACTGGAGAAAAACGATGCGGTTTCATTTTTTTTTCATTACGAGAAACATTAAAAACTAACAGTGAAGTCTCAAGATTAAATATGTTTGCTTTTTATTAGTGATTTTTATTAAACTATTACCTAATATGAGCTGTACTAAGTAGGTTTTCAATTTTAAAACAAAGACTTAAGCTTGAGACTTAAGACGGAAGCTTTTTCTTTGGGATATTTTAAAGATGTTGCATACGAGAATAACTCACAGACCATAACCCAACCAAAAATAATAATATTCGAGGATAAATTCGAACGATGGCTTCGAAAATCTTGAAAAGGGTCATGGATAGTCACGAAAATGTCTTGTAACATCGTCATTGCTTTCCTTACTGTATGTTTGTTGTTGAGTAATAAACCTTTGCAGTTTCAATTTCCCAAATCTTCTTTACAACAATCTGGAAAACTAGAAGAAAAAATGTTAAAATAAAGGAGCTATAGACTATTCAAACCCCTTCGTTACTTTTAGCCCACCCTGTATATCTGTGGTCACAAGCCTTAATCGCTTAAGTCGTTTTAAAAAATTTTCGGGAGAGCTGTTTAAAGTATCAAAAACTCGCTTCCAATCAGTCGTCAGTTTGCTTTTCTTTAACCTATTTATAGATAATTGCCGTCTTAAAAAAGTTACATATCAAAATTTTTTTAGCGATTTGATTTAGATACGAATGGAGTTCATCACACCAAAAACTGAATTTTGTCCTAACTCGACTTAGGCTGTTAAGGGTTGCGACGACAGATATATGTGATAATAAAACTTAATTTTGAATTTGGTTCAGAAATCGTATATACTATCTGTATTGCAAACGACATAAATATACTAAAATCTGCAAAATAAAGCAATGCGTGCAATATTAAAACGTAATCGTTACACATCAATTAATTTCGTGTTAGAAACCTTAAAATAATTTGATATCCTAAAGCGACTGAAACTGAATACGATTATTTTTATACAATAAATGAAAACTGGTAACGCACCCGTATATCTGACTGAACAACTGAGCTTTGTTGTGAGAAATACAACAATTTCCACAAGGAAACATTGAAAACTTTAGGATACAAAGAGCTATAAATGTGGAGATACAGAAGTCACTATTTTATAGCGGACTTCAATATTATAATAGTCTCATAAACAACATTAAAGTTAAAACTAATTCCAATATTTTTGAAAATAAAATTGTTAAATTCTTAAAATTTTATATGCATTCAATATATTGAAATATTGTAACAGTATATTAAATACTACTAAATAAATACTACTACTACTGCTAATATTACTACTACTACTACTTTTTTTATGTTTTAAAATTTTTTAAATATTTTGTGATTTAGCTTTGACACTTTTTTCAGTTTGGAGATGATTTTGTTTTTTTTGTGAGTTTTCGTTTTTTGCTGATTTTATTAGTTTTTTTAAGTTTTTTGGTGATCTTGTTAGTGTTGGTGATTTTTTGAGTTTTAGCGATTTATTTTACTTTTGGTGTTATTTTCCTTGAAGCCCTTTTTTCATTTTGGCGAATTTTCGTTTTGACATTTTTTATTTTGGACTTTTTAGCTTTAGGGTTTTTTTTTAATTTTAAGAGTTTGCATCGCACGGGTTCCAAGATAAAGAAAATATTCTATATTACATAGTCAAAGTTACGTTAACTGATAAAACACCCTTTAATTTTTATTGTTTGAAATATCAGTGTTAATTGGTGTAGTCTACAGACTACACCTATTAACACTAACTTTGATATAAGTGTAAGTATGTTACATTAGTGCTTCAACATGCTTCGTTGCTTGCTTTAGAACACCCTTTAATTTTCAACTGTGTTATATTTGTTATTGTAGCGGCCAAAGTTTTACATACGGTTCTCGAAAAACATCCTGTGACAGACGGACAGATAGACAGACAGACAGACAGACAAGCAGCCGGATGGACGGAAAGAAAGCATAGCGAAAACAATAAGGGTTCTTTATACCAGACATGGCAAACTCATTTCAGTGTGTGGGCAAAATTCTTCAAAAATTATAATCTAAATCCACTTACTTTTTTTATTAAAAATTAAAATTTTGAGTAGAATTTTAATATAAATAATTCACAAAGAAAACAAACAAGAAATGTATAGAAATATATTTATTAATAAAAAGAATATAAACTATTTTTTGCTGGATATAATGAATGCACTGCTTGTCATTTTTCAATCCATCAAATTCTGGAGTTAAATTTTTGCTTGATGTAATTTTTAATATTGATGCTATATGCTCTTCAGTTAATCTGGATCGCTGCGATGTTTAATTCATCTTGATTTGTGAAAAAATCTGTTCACAGATATATGTACTATCAAACATGGATAATATGCGTATTACAAAATATCGATTTGCTTTAATCCTGCGAGTGTCACAAACTGTATGACAGTAGTCAAAATTCAATATGGCGGCCACTAGACGCCACTTTGTGAAAACGAAAAAAAAGTCGGCGAACTATTTTAAAATCGATATCATTGAACAGGTACTTGGAAATAATCATTAGGTTACTCTTATCATCTTTCATTTCGAATGACCATTTGGAATCTAACAGTTTAAAGTTAGTTAACAACCAAAAAACCCAATAGCGTAAGAAGTGAATTTTAAACAAAGAATCTAAGACCGTGTACGAAAACTAAAAAGAAAATAAATAAAAAGTTTAATTTACAAAATCAAAAAACCCGACTGCGTTAAAAACTAAAAGAAAAGAAAACAAGTCCAGTCAGGAATGGCAAAATTGGTACAATTGTACCCTTTTTGGTACAAATTGAACTTGAAAAGTACAATGGTACACCACTGGCCTATTTAGTACAATTCATAATTTTTCCATTTTTTAGAAAATCTCCTTATTGCAGCTCCTTTAGTTTGATAAATTATTTTTCTTTTTCGTCCACTCGTACATACGCAAGATTTAATCTATTAAATTTTAATTTTGCGAAATATTGAGAACAAAGTTCGACTTAAAAGGAGGAATATTTAAAGTCTCATATAAGACCAGCTCACAAAACGTAGTCTCTGCAATTTAAAGCTCTTGCTTTAATTTAAATTGATTTTAATAAATTTATGTATTTGTATTGTTGTAAAGGCGAATATTTCGGGACTTTATTCTTCTACCTTCCAATAGTAAGTTTGTCTAATCTAATGAGCTATTTTCGATTAGGAATTCCTAAATCCGAGTTAAGCAATCTTTCCTTTTTGCCACAGATAGTTCTCTGTATATACTTACATATGTATGAATAGAAAAGTGATATATTTTCGATACTTAATACATGATTTTGGTTTCAAAAATCTGTTTTGGTACATTTAGGTCCCAAAAAGTACAATTTTAGACAACAATTGGTACAATTTAAAAGTCTCATATGCCATCCCTGAGTCCAGTGTGCGGAACATAGCGACATTTTTATTTATATTTGTTATATATTAATTATCGATATTTAAGCAAAAGAGTCTTACACGCAATTCATACGATGATTTTTTTTATTTCTTTTAAAACATAATTTTTGGTGTATGTGGGCGAACGGTGTAGAGAAGCAAACGGGTTAGAGAAAAAAAAATCCCATTTTCAGCTCTCGTAATTTTTTTTTCATATTTTTCTTTAGTTCTATTTGCATTTTCTCTCATTGTCTGTCTCTTATGTCTTTTGTGTTGGTATTTTTGTTGTTGTGAAAGAGCAAATAAAGCAAATTTTGAGCGTAATATATAAAAATGATATGCAACTAAAAATGCTAAAGGTTGTTGAGAGGTACTTTTAAATAGAATTAAAAATAAAACATGATTTTTAAATCAGCATATGCTACAACTAGGAAAGTCTGATAAATTTTCTTTACTTATTTTTTACTTTGATATATTTTTGTTAAATAATATATTTTTTTAATTTAATAATGAAAACAAAATGGAGTTGTGGAAAGGTGTTAAGGGCCGCAAAAAATCATTCCGAGGGCCACATGCGGTCCGCGGTCTGCGGGTTTGACATGGCTGCTTTACACTTTCGGTGTACGGAACCCTAAAGCGGCCCATCCATTATGCAATATTATTGCAATATTATTGCAATATTATTGCATATGTTATTGTACATATTATTGTCATTTTGACCTATACTATGCAATAAATGGCAAAGTATTTTCAAAGAAAATATTGTCCAATTTTCTTGACAGTGATAAAGTAAATATAACACTGAACAATGTTGCCACCACATTACACAATTTTCTTTATTGTACAAAAATATCAAAGGTATTTTCATTTTTGCCGATATATTGTGCCACCTTTGAATATGACATACACATTGGCGATATTATTGTACAATACGAAAAATTGCACAATAATATTGCAAGTGGGTGGGCCGCTTAAAAACAGGAAAAAAGTAGCGTATACATTACATATAATTATGCACAATTCTATATTACTTATACGTAGTGGCATCCCTCACTGGAGCATATTGGCTTTGACCAGAGTTATCAATTTTAATCAACAAGCGAATTAAGATTTTAACGAAAATTTTAAACGCTTGACGTAAATTTTAGTCTTGGCTGCTAAATTTTATGTTTTTTCAAGAATTCATTTTGATTTTTTTCAATGATGAAATAAAGCTCCATAAGATTTCATTTTATAAAGTCAGCGCTTTTTCAAGAGCTTCAATAAAACAGGTAATACGTATGTAAATGTACACAAATAGACATTACAGCGAAAAATGGTGCATAAATCTTGTAAGCCTTACGTTTAAAATATAAGACGTGTTCAAAATTTTATATAATACACCACGAGAAATATTTTTGTGGAACATTTTCACCCTCTAGCTCTTCGCTGTAAGCGTGTTTTTGTTCCTTATTAAAAAAAGGGACAAAAAACTCCTCTTCATATTTTTATTTTTGTAGAATATGTCCCTTAAAAAAGGGATAAGAAATCCCATTGAACGAAGAGTTAAAGTGTTAAAATGTTCCACAAAAATGTTTATCGTAGTGTTGTACATAAAAGTGTTGAACACATCTTTTACCATAAATAGAAGGCTCACAAGATTAACTCCGCCGATTTTCGATTGTCGTTCCGGAATTGTCAATTCTGAATGAATTTAATAATAGGAAACGAATATCTACTTATAACAGGATGAAAAATAAAGTAAAATATTACTATTGTGAATTAAAAACAAAATATTTTAAAAATTCTTATTTATTTTTTTCCAAGACACAAATCAATAGTTCACAAACAAGATAAAAATACATAGTATAAACAGTACTTGAATATGATGCTTGAGATTACGACTACTATTATCATATCTTGTTCACCATATTAAATCTATATCTCCACGAATAGGAATATTATCGGTCAGCCAAGCACTCAATTGATTACATAGCCCCCATCAAAGAAGAGCCCTAAATAAAACACATATACCCATTGGTTATCTTAAAAGTATGCGGTTCGAATCTACATGAGCAAAAGATGTTAATAAACATAATTTTTTCGCAATCTTGTATATAAGAATCTTACCTTTCTTTACAGCCTTTTTATGGAAATCAGTCTTTTTTGCCGAAACCAAGGAATGCAGGTAGTTCTTAGATCTTGCAAAGCCCTAAGGGATATATAAAAATCATGCAAAAACTTAGCACGGTCCGAAGATAGTAGTTATTTAATAGTTACTTAATAGTTAATTAATAATACTTACGTATTCCTACAACATTTTTGGGACAAAGAATTAAGCAGAATGATTGGCGCTCCTCGTCATATAAATGGCGTCCAAATAATAATATTTTGCAACTGAGCTTTTTATGTGATATTGCCCTTTAATGATGAAAACATTATTTATTGCGAATGTTTTGTTTATTGTATCAATTCCTTTATTAAGATTTTTTATTTAATTTAAAAAATTTTACAAATAAATTTAAAGCATAAATATTTTGTTCTGCATAATTCTATATTGGTTGGAAACACCGCATTGTTTTTAATAAAATAGATTACTACCGAATTTAGTAATATTGATAAATAAAAATTCAATTAAACTTAAGTATTAACTAATACAAATAAATGTTTAATTGTTGCTAACAACAATAGTATGTATTTGAAAATTTTATTGGTTGTCTCTTTGTATTTTGTTTAATTTATTTTCACAATTAATAATTTTGTTATCGTAACCTCCATGATATCTCGGATAATGTTATGTGTTTTACAACAACAATTTTATGGGTACAAAGAAAAACTTAATTTTCCAGTAAGGAAATTTCAATAAGTTTTACTGTATATTGGTTGACTGAACTAAATATTTACAACTGGAACCATTTGCTAATCAATTGATTTTCTCTGTGTACGTATGTGGAAAAGAAGTAAATTTAACTCCCCTAAAATGAAATTCAGATGTAAACTTTCAAAACGCCGACATACGAATATATTTTTTGGGCTTTTTGCCAAAATCAGTCGTTAAAACCATGTTATCTTTTTTTTTTTGGTTATACAGTGTTCTTAAAAATACAAAATAAAAAGTATACAACATGACGTTAGCCCATTTGAAACCAGTCCCTCTAATATACACCGAACTATTTTTTTATGTATATATATTTTCCGTTGTAGTGCTGAAAATGTTGATGATTTTCAGCGTTTTAAAAAGAGCTTTTTGTAAGCAAAAAATTAGTACTCCAAACCGGGAACTCGCCATACAAAAATGAGGCCTCCAATCAGCAGGTTTGTGAGAGCTAATTTTACACCATAAGAGTTTAACAAAAAGAGCGTGATATGTTTTTATTTTAACACACATGTATTTGAATTTGATTCTTAATTTTATTCTTGTTTTTATTTGATTTTCAATTATTCCTATACATCAGCAGTATATTATATTAATAGAAAAAAGTTTTTTTTTCTTATTAAATTTTTCAAATATTTACGAATTTTACTGCCTCTTGCACAATGTTGAAACGGTTCTTTCTTTCGTAGAATTACATTTAAGACAAAAACAATCAATGTAAAAACATCAATGTAATTGTAGGAAAGAAGGAACTCTTTCGAAATCATGAAATAGGCAGTTAGTTTTTAATTTTACGAACTCTGTGGGCGGTTCTATTTCAGTAAAAAATATTTGAATTTATGAATTTATGAATGAAAAGTTGTTCTGGCTTAAATTCTATTATAAGTCAAATTCAAAAATTTTTCAAAGCATTTAAAAAATATATTACTTTCCACAACATAATGAATAGAGATAATTAAAAAAAAATTAAAACAACTTTTATACCCCTAGAGAGAAGATCACCTTTACAAGACAAGTCGTATTACCTCCAAACAGAGACAACAAGACCAATTGCTAATTGCTATTTATTTAGATAATCTCATCAAGTCAGCTTGCAAACATTTATATTACAAGGGCCATAGATTGTTCAACCCACTAATTTATTTGTCTGTCTTGTTCGAAAAATATTAACTGAGAATTTGTTTATTTTGTTGTGATGATTTTCAATCGGCCAATATGCCAATAAACTAATATATTTCACATTTATATTGATTTTTTTCGCTTTCAACTGAAGCATATTCAGTTTTTTTCTTTTGTTATTACAAAAAAAAAACAAAAACAATTTTTTGAAACTAAAACAAATTTTACAATTCAATAGATTTGTGCAATGAGAAGTATGTGTTTAAGAGAGTGTTGGTGTGCATGTGTGTGTACTTCGATTTGAATAAATATTCATTTCATTTCAAATTATTGAATGAATTTTCATCAATGTTTATTTATTTTTTACAGACAAACATTTATATACATACATTTATATGTATCAATAAATTTGTACATTTTTATACTTATACGTGTATGTTTATCAGTATGAGTGTATTTATATACATATTTGACTAATAATCAACACTGAACATTAATATATCCGTTCTATATAAGCGTACCACGTTACATACTCACTCACTCATTCGGAATAGAGTAACTAGTTTCCGGTTGTTTGTATAGAAGTTTATTTTATTTTGAATTGTGAAAAAAAAATGAAAATGTAATAGAAAAATTGAGAAGATATGTAAAAACTACAGCAATGTTGTTAACAAAATATTTAAAATTTATTACACATTTTTTGTACAGTATGAATTTGCCGCTGTATAAAAAGATTCATTTGTCGGTATTTTGTAATCGCAATAACTATAAAGATTTTTTTTCTATTTATATTAAATTAAAAATTTATTGGGAGCGTCTAGTGGCAATTCAAGCGTTAAGCATGATTATTGAAAATTAAATATTGTTTTGTTTCGCTCGGTTTTGATTTGATTGACTTTTATTTTCAATCGTATAGAAAATTGTGAATTGAAAATTTTAAGGTGCAGCGTGTATTGTAGTACAGGTGTATTATGTATATTTTTAAATTTTTATTTTTATTTATTAAAATGTAACTTCTGTATGGATTCTCATTTTTTTTAACAACACAGCGGAAATTGTGTAATTAAAAAATTTTTCAAAGGGAAAACAATTTCGCTTGCGATATTGAAATTTGCTTATAATAATCAACAATAATATTTATTTAAAAATAGCAAAACATATACATACATATAATTATTGTGTTCTTCAATCCAAATCATAACACTAAAATATCTCCATCTTTTTTTAATAAGAAATTTGAAAAAAGCAGCTGACGCCTTATAAATAATAACACTGTGCAACACAAAGAAAATATGGTTCTAAGAACTGATTCTGGTATAGTGCACCAAAAAATTATATACGTGTCGGCGTTATAAGAAATTACATATGGCACTTACTTTAGGGGGAGCTAAAACTCCCCTTCTTTGTACATATTTATAATAACTCGTCATAGGAAACTTTGTAAGCCTTACGTTTACGTGAAAAGAAAACTTTTCAACACTTTTATGTAAAACACCACGAAAATCATTTCTACGGAACATTGTATTGGTCTTTTTGTCCCTTTAAAGAGCCGTTATTAGTACTCGGTATAGAAAATATTGTACGCTTTCGTTTAAGGCTGAACCCACCCACACCAACATAAGACAAACTGTTTTTTTTACTAATATTAGTAAAAAAAACAGTTTTGTCTTATGTACGTACCCTACGGTAAATGGAACTGACACAAAACAAGTCACGTGACCGGTCCCCAGGTGGTAGGGACCAGTGCGAGTTCTAACACTTCCTATGAAGCGGACCAGCCACTTTTACATGGAGATGGCCTAGGATGGGGTTAATTGATACTTTGTATGCACCTTGTAAATTGTCTCTGAACTATCTTATGGAGTCCTAATCGGTGTAGAATAATATAGATTATATAAATATTATTCCAAAATTCAGCTGTAATTATCGATTAATTTATTTTTTTTATTGATACAAATCCAAGTAGAAATTGTATTTTATTTTTAAGCGGTGTCTTTGATAGGATTCGAACCGACAACCTCCGGTATGGCAGGCTATTACACTACCCACTCGACCACAGGGGAACTTATATCTAAATGTTATAAATACCAGTTAATCTGGAGTTAATATTACGGAACAGGTTCCTGAGTGGCATGGCATTCTCATTGAAGGGAGACAATTAATATTATATATATACCATGTGATAGGCCCTAGATCCAAGTGCATTGAATTTGTTCAGTGCAGTTTACTACAATACTAGCCGGAGTACCAACTAAATTGACTGGAAATGGTTAATATATGACCATTTACACAATATGTCTTTTTTCACCATTCACTACTCCTTATTTTTGGTACCAGTCTCATTTTCTCAAGTCATAGGACGAGTACTTTTGGATCATTTGTCACCAAATTTTCCGCAGGGTATATACAAGAACAGTACATTCCTAGCTAGCAAATTATGAAATTATTGATCATATTCGAGTCTTTATTGATTCCTCAGCGCGATTTAAATAATCATTTATGCGCTCATTTTCTGATCATAAAATATACTTTTGTCGGTAGAAAATGGTACCCTAATTAAGACTCCTCTTGAAGAGCCTTTTATTACCCGCTTTTAGATCAATTTGACTACTATGTTAGTCTTTTTTAAACAATATTTGTGATAATTGCTGAGTCAATTGCGACTCATTTTCGTGCAAGTAAAATTAAAAGAAATTAATTTTAACTGAGAATCGAACCAAGCTCCTTCGGAATTGTAACCTTAATCAGATAAGGTACTGCCTACAATATCGACAGCACAAAGCTAACATAAACTTAATTTTATAACAATATTCAAAACAGTCACATTTCGAGCATATCGTTGATCAATTTATGATTGCTCACAAGTCTTTTTCTAAGAATTTATTGGACTCATTTCCGAGTCGTTTTTTGAGCGAGCAACTGCTTAATCACTTTTTCATCGTCTAAGTTAGTCTTAAAATATAAAATTTCGAACATATGCTTGATCAATTTATGATTGCCCACAAGGCGTTTTCTAGTTATTTGTAGGAATCACTTTCAAGTCTTGTTTTAGCCCGCTACTGACTAATCACTTTTTAATCATTAAGTCTTAAAAGAACTATTCGCTGTATGGGTCTTTTCGTCCCTTTCTTAAGAGTGTTGCTAAAAATTACTCTTCAGCGGCAATACAGTGGGCTAAAATGTTTCATAAAAATTATTGATGTAACATTTTAATATAAGTCTTTGAAGCCACTCACGCTTGAGGCCTAACTTAAACGTTAGAAATCGTTCAAAACTTAAAATATCTTAATAGGTGAATTTCGTACCTTTTAACAATTATAACTCGGCGAAATCTTGTAATCCTTTTGTTAAAAAAAATGTTTTCAGAACTTTTAATAGAAAACATCACGAGGAACATTTGTCTTAAATTACTTCAGGCCGCTATAGCTCTGCTGAAGGGCACTAATGAGACAAAAAAAACCCATACAATGAATAGTTAGAGGGCTAAAATTTCCCACAAGAATTTCTCCAGCGCTAAACACGTCTCATATCTTAAATGTAAGGTTTGCAAGATTTTCTATGGCGATAACTATGCAAGATAACCATTAAACAAATTTTTAATTTTTAAGGATTTCAGGCGTTTAAGTTGTGTCTTGAATTTGGGAGCCTTTAAAGACCTATATTAAAATTTTATGGCAAATATTTTTGTAGAACACTTGATTTTGTTATACAGTGGTATTAGCCTTCACATGAGTGGTACGAAGGGATATTTTATATGAGCATTCCAATGATTCTAAAACCATTTGCTCGTAGCACAGTGTAAATTTTTGAAAATCTGGGAATTAATTTAATTGCAGGTTTAGTTTGCGAAATATCGATACCAAATTTTGTACGTAAGCTTCTATTGTCCATGCAGACGTTCAGTTCTAAGATGAGTAAAATCCATTAGCATACCTAGAAATGTTTTTGCGGGGAGGGCTTAAGCTAACGTTAGTCCTTCCAGTACGCTTATATTATCAAAATACTCTAATATTTTAAATTTGTAGGGCAGAAGGGGGCTTGGCCCTTCCCCAGCAGGGTATTCCTACGGCAATGGCAAAATTTGAAAACAAACTATACTAAACTATACCATACTAATCCATCTTATGAAATAATCATAATTGGTGACTGTAGTTGTCCCCCGACGAAAATTCATACGCTTCTATAATATTCTGACTTAAGGTGACTTTGATTCAAAGTCAACAGAACTTCCGTAAGAGTCTTCTTAACTTTTCATATTCTACATTCTTTCCAAGAATTTTTGCAACGGAATTTGAAACGGATTGAAATTTTCCAGTTTTAATACTATTTATCCATACTTCAATAATTGCTCCGCGTGATATTTCAAAAATATTTATACTCAACAGAATTGTTTTCATCAAAATGCTGTGAAAGCGGAATTATGTGAAATATATAAGTTAGAGTCTTCGTAAATATAATATTTTTGAGTCGGAAGTTATTATCTCGGCTTAAGCTCATTAAGAGTGGAATATTAGAATATTAGAATCTGACTAGCAGAACGTATTGTAACACAAATAGGTTAAAGAGATAATGTTTTCTTCATACAAGTATCTACGAGCAAATGTAGTAAAAGTGAAAAAAGAACGCTGATAATGACAGCGTAGCGACTGTCGATATTAGTAGTACTAATACGTGCTCTCAGTCTGATTAGATATTCCATTATTCCACTCTTAATAATAACTTGAATTTACAGTAATTCAAATAATGAAGCTAAGCCGAAATAATAACTTCTGACTTAAACCTATTCAGTATAAATATCCTAGTAAAAATTTCTTGTTTTTTAAAGTACTGATGCAAAATTAAAAAAAAAATACGTTAGCGCCAATCCACAGTCAACAATTTTTATATATATGTTTAGTTTTAGTGCTGAAAATAGTGATGATTTTCTGCGCTGTAGTCCTCCAGACCGGGAATTCGTCATGCAAAAATCAGCAACGATATCGGTAGGTTTTTAAGCACTCATTTTAATATATAATAGTAAAACTCTGCTTTTTTGAAGCAGTTTTTTAATGGTTTGATATATTTTTAAATTTACTCACTTTTTAGCTGATGGTAGAATTATTGGAAATAAATTGTTCCAGTATAGTTTTCGCAATACTTCAATGAAAATATTTAGGCAAAGCTATACTTGATTTACGGCAAAAAAAAATTTTTTTCAAAATAGTGCACGCACGACTTACTTGTAATATATATAATTACCCGACTAGAAATTTTCCCAATACTCATATTGGGGTCCGATTAGGAATTCATGTGGCACATCCAAAAGGGTCATCCCATTTGTGATTTGATCGGGAACTTGTTGGGGCAGCCCATCTACAAACTAATGCCTTAACATAAGTTCTTCCCAAATGGGAAACTATTGGGAACTTGTTGGGAAATATAACACAGATCTTTAATCGTATATTTTGCTCATCTTCAAAAGAGATGGTTGCTACATACTTTTATCCCTTGGATAGCGTTAACAATTTTAATTCAATATTAGAGTTTGATATTTTCCCGATTTAAGCAAATTTTTGCAAGGTTTTGATATTTCCCCACAGGAAACCAATCGGGTCCCAAATACGTTTCTGCGTTACATCGGAATTGGGATCCCAGTTAGATCCCAAATGTGTTTGCATGAAAATTTCTAGTCGGGTAAGAGGTTAGAAGTCAGCGTTCTTATACTGACAGTGAGAAAATATTTCTTTAATAAAAATTATATCTAAGAATCGGCCATGTTCTATAAACCGAATCTGAGTAAATTTCTCGTTTTCCAAAAATAGATAATGCCCACATGGATGTATTTTGAATCATATATAGTAAATGAATTTCAGATATGATTTTTTAAGCTCTAAAAAATATTAAACTACAAAAAAGTCTGAAAAAATTTCGCTATTAGTGGATTTAATTTTTCAAAATCTAACGTTTTTAAACCGACTCGATTTACAGAACAGGCAACAATATAACAATACTTGTAAATGCTGTCAAATATTTAAATAAATTTTCACTAGCAAGAACATTTTGTATTACAATTATACCGCAGAAAGAAAATTAACACATCTCAGCATATGCAATTTTTAGTCAAAATCTTGTAATGACTTGCTTACAAAAACAAATATTTACAACAAACGAAAAAATTGTTAAAATTGACAAAACTTTACATTATTTTTAAAATTCTGTACATTTTTTGTTTATAGAAAAACATTAACAACAACTTGCAAAAAACAAGAAAGAAAAAACCGAAAAAATTAGTGAATTGAATCTTGTTGTTTGGGACAGAAAACATACAGTTTAGACAAACTAGAGAGGATAAACTGGCAAAAATAAAACAACACTAAATGAAAAAAAAATACACAAACAAACAAACTCCAGCAAACCAATTGAAACCAATTGGTCTTTGGAAAGAGAAACAATTTAAAACAAACAAATAAATAAATACTACCATCAAATTACTACAATACGCCGAAAAAAAAGGAAAAAGAAAATAACTTAAGATGATACCTATATAACTTGCAACATCAACAACTGCACAACACGGTATAAAATACATTTAAACATAAACGACAACAAGACAATCGACAACTGCGACTTGAGGAAAATTTTTTAACATTAAAAATATAAAAAAAAACTAAAATTTTCAACAACATTTGCTAGTTTAACTTTGACTTCTCCTCTTCCCAAGACTTAACTTCTTTAAAGCCAGGCTTAAATAGTAAACTAAAAGTCACAACTAAGAAAGAAAAAACGAGCGACAAGAACAACGAGCATCTTAACACGAGTAACACGTATTGTCACTGGAAAACTCCTTAAGCCACCTTGAGCCACCACAAAAATTGTTCTTAAGTCTAAAAAGATGTACCAGAATGCAGTATTACAACAAGCACAACTATTCTTTTTATTCTCCTGCTCAAATCATCAAAAAAGTGCAGAAAAATTGTAAAACTTCTACACACAAGTCCATAGATTACCACCATATTGGCGACAATTATTGTCACAAAACATTGACTATTTGCAACATGTAGACACGAATATGTACGAATGATTTGGACAATGATCATGACAGTCCTACTGCGAATGATGACTCCGACGTCGATGATGATGACGATGCTGCTGATGACCGGTGACGACAACAATGACGACAGTTACGATGTTAAAGATGTCGATGTGTTTGTTTTTTCCCATTTTTTTTTGCTGTTGTGTAAAAAATTTTTATGATGGTGTAGATGGAAATTAGAAAAGATGCGTGCTTTTTTCTTGAAACTCCTGTTTAATTCAGAATATTTTAATTAAAGTTGATAGTTTTCTTTAAGGTTTAACTACAGACACAATTTTTAGAAAGGACACTAAAGAGATAAATATTTTAAATAATTTTCAATATGTCACTTTTAATTTTTGATTCTAATAGGGCTGTCATTCAAATACAATGTGTTCGACTATTCAAAGTGTTTTATTTTTTGTTCCACATCGATCTTTTACTATTGTATACGTTGAAAAGTAATATATGTATTTCTCATACCAAATTTTATCCAAAACCAATCCGTTGCAATGGGCTAATTTAGTGTAAATTAGTGATACTGCTTTACGTTAGAATAAAGATAATTCTCGAATTCTTTCTTCATTCTGGTGGCATCACCATATTACTCATACGTATTAAAATTTTGCCCTAAAACATTGGATATTTTCTTTACATATTTTTTGGGAATTAAAAATTCATAAAAATTCCCGTTTAAGATATCGTTAAAATTCTTTTAAACATAAGAGGATTGCTATGTTGTTTCATAAATAGTAAAGAAATAAAAAATAAAGTTTTGTACAATTTTCATGCAGGTGTCCAAATTTTTGAGCGATCCGCTCAACTCGGATTTAGTTATAGTTTGCATTTTATCGGATGGATAAACAGTTTTTCAATATTGCAGCTTTACTTTCTCTACCTTTAAAATTATATAAAATGTTCCAAACAAAAGTCTAATACGTTGTTTGTTATCACACAAAGAAAATGAAGACCTCAAGACCAACTAAATATTTTTACACTACTTTCAATACCAATCCAACATAAATTAATTTTTTTATATTTTTTCTTAACTGAATTAATATCAATCATAGGCCACGTTTAACAAACTCTAATTTTATATTTCTACTGGAATCCAGCAAATTATTAAATAAGTGTGTACATTTTACGCGCTATAACAGACAACATATTAGACTTTTGTTTGGAATATTTTATATAATTCTAAAGGTATAGACCTGTAGATTAAGATTTTTTTATTTGTTCTTACAGTTTCGCAAAATTTGTGGTCACTTAAGGAAAAATATCAAAAATTTAGTAAAATTTAAGGTTTTTCGTTAATTTTTTTAATCTTTGACCCGCAATATCTTAAAAACTACTTGAGATACCGCTATGAAACTTTCAGCGTTTTAAGATGGTATAGTTACTAATAAAAAACAGTGAGAAGCTTGAACCAAATAGAATTCGAAGTAAGTTTGTTTTAGTAATAACAAAAAGTCATATGAAAATCTGATTTTTTTCGGTATTTTTCCTCTCCTGACTATACTAGTCGCGGGGCCCATTATCGCCACATATGGAAAGTTACTATCAAATATAGCTTTAAAATTTCGGCTGAGAAGTTAAGATCGCAGCTTTGCAATTGTTTGTACCACTCATGCAAACATGAAAAATATTTTTAAAAATTATCATATTCTAGGGGTTACTGTGGGCGAACTATTACAGATAGAGCTTAGCTTATTACCTTGGTTATTTTGTCATCTTTCCAAATCATGTTAACTTGGTTAAGGTATTTGAAGAAACTTATTTTTTATAATCAAAATACTGATAGTAACTTTTTGACAAAAAAATTTACAAAAAATCAACTTTTTTTTAAGTGTAAAATTGAAACTGCTGCCATTTCTCACTGCATTAAGATAAATTGATTCAGTAAATTGGAAAATTTTTGTTGAATTTTGCAGATTATTATTCAATTTTGGTATAATTTTGCGACTTACGACAACTTCACAGTTTAAAAAAATACCAGAATAAGATCGCCAAATTTGCAAAAAGAATTTTTTGCAAGGCCTGTAACTTTTGAACTATCGGAGAGAAATTCAAACCATAAGTAAGGCAAATGTACGCCTTTGATAGCAGATTCCAAAATGGGAAAGAGTTTGGAAATCGGACAAGAAATGTAATTTTAGCGATTTTTTAAAGTTTGACTTACGCGAGGTTACCAATTTTGGGAACCCCTGGAGCCTCTCTTGAAGGAGCCAGCACCCCAAACTCTCTGAACTTAAGACGGACAACACCTTAGCTATATCCATGTAAAATTTCATGTCACTGGCTTCAGCAGTTACGAAGATACTGAATTATTTCCATTTTTTTATGCCACAAACCACTGTGCATATTTTTTTGGGATTAAAAATTCATAAAAATAAGAATAACATAAGAGGATTGCTATGTTGTTTCATAAATAGTAAAGAAATCAAAAATAAAGTTTAGTACAATTTTCATGCAGGTAATAAAATGCTTCTGAAAATTTTACTATGTTTAGAAAATCTGCTCTAGTGTCTAAATTTTTACAACTCGGCTTTAGTTATAGTTTGCATTTTATCGGACGGATAAACAGTTTTTCAATATTACAACTTTACTTTAACTAAAAGTGTACGATAACTTATTGGCAAATTCATTCTACCTATAACTTTTATCGGCACACATTTTCATAGGCTGCCATACTTTCGACACAATCAAGAAAACACCAAGACATTTCTAGCACGTGAACTCACTAGAACACAAGAACTTACTCGGCAAACTTAGTAGAGTGATGAAATTATCATAATATCATCACTATATACATCTTTCCTTCTTTACGGTATTGGACATTTACTGATAGAGCTACCTGCGCTGATAATTCCACCCATCTTCAAACTTTTTGACAACTGTGTTGTATTTTCTACAACAAATTTATTCTTGTTGTAGACTTCGGTGTACCGATGAAAAATTGTAATAATGAAAAATTGTCGTAGGTCAGTTTATCGATCACTTTTGCTAATCGCGCCAATAACTATCTGCTACTGTAGCGTGAATACTTTAATCGATTAAAAATTTTAACTGCAGTCATTTCAGAAGCCTGTTCTTTTAAAATGTTAATAAAAATAATTTGAATTTACATTAATTCAAATATTGAACTAAAAAGCCGAAATAATAAAATTTCAGACTTAACCTATTCAATTCAAAATAAAATTACGTAAAAATAATTAAAAAATTTTAGTTTGGAAATTTTTTTGAGAAAAACGTCGAACAATTTAGTTCTTTTTTTGTAAAAATTTTGACATATGAGTAATTCCATTTGGCCGGGTGTGACCATTTTATAAAAATTTTTTGCTGTAAATCAAGAATATAAAATTGTTTGCTTAAAAAAACGTTGCGGCTCGCAAGGACATTAAGCTTAAAGTCGTTGAATAACGGGTAGACACTGATATAACACGATTTCTGCTCAGAATGGTCGTCAGAAAGCTGCGACGGGTGTGACCTTACAAATCTTAGTTTTAAAGAATTATGACTTTCAGTATAGTCTGTAAAATGTTGACTAGAAGGTAAACAATCATTTTGGTATAGAAGATATCTGTTCAAAGTGTTTTTAATTGTATTATGTATTTACTATTTGACAAAAAATTATTTTTCTCCTAAATAAACTATTTTTAAAAAGAGACGGATGTGACCGACGGGTGTGACCTAGTACGAAAATGTAAAAAAATTCGAAGAAATAAAACTTTTTGTTGATTTAATTAATATAAATAATACAAAGATAAACTCATAAGAAAATAATAAGACATTAAATTATTTGCTATTCATTCTATTATAGACAGCAGAATACTCTAGCTGAATATTTTTTTAAATTCACTAAAAAGCAAAAAAGTATATTCTTTGCAGAGATAACGGTTTTTATTAATAATGAGAAAGGAAATAAAAGAAAATCTGAAATAAATATTAAACATACAAAATGTTTCTTGTGCATGATCATTTAAAAGTGCTTCAAATTGATTAAAAAATATTAAATAGTGTATTTCTTATTTTTTCTATAATTGTCATTCTCATTTTAATAAAAATCTCTCAATTGATAATTTTTATTAAAATGAGAAAAAACAATTTTTCTTGCATAGGGCCATTTTACGTGAAATCACTCATATTTCACTCTCATTTTAAAGTCTTGATTTTGATTCCTTTTCACGAGTACATGAATTGAGATAACTAAAAAAGTATTTTTGCAGTTATCAATCCTTGATTTAAGTGTTCATAAATGTTTTTTTTATAATTTTGGTTATGCTATATTAGAGATATTGACGAAATAAAGAACAAAGTCAAAGCAAAAAACTAAAATTTGAAAAAAGTGAAATATCTTTGAATATATTATAGATATCTTAATAAAGTAAACTAAATTCTCTTTATCTATGTATAAACATTAAACCAAGTCCAAGTTCATTAAAATCGTATAATATTATAGTTATGAGGCCAACAGGATTTTTTATGCACTAGGTACTCAAATTAAACATCTTGTAGCTCAACATGTGTTTCATGGAGGTGGCCCATATTTAAAAAATTCTTAAAGCTGAATTGATCTTCTATGATTTTTACTTACATCGTTTTGTAAACGGATCGCAAGTTTCAAAGATACAGATTTATTATCATACTTTTCCTATTGGAACAACTATGTATTCGCAAGAAAGTGGATTAGATTCCGGGTCATTATACTGTTCGACGTTTGCCGAAACGTCTATGAATTCCTATACTGCACATAAATGAGGCATTTCTAAACGGATTGTCTTCTTTGAATAAAATTTCATGTGGACATAGCAGATGAGTATTTCCATTTACATATGTTTAAAATATCAGCTCTCTTAATTCCTCAGGAGCGGATCAATGGAGTATCAAAATAGAACAATTCGGCCATGTAAAATATTTTCCAGCTTGACATTTTCAAAACTATTTTTCTATATTATACCCCTTGATAAGATCTAATAGACACTTCTTCGGTTATATACTTATCTCATTTGAAATTTTAAATCTCTCAATTTTTCAGTACAGGTCCAGTATTTTCAAGATATCGGAACAAAATATCATCCGTTTAATAGAATGCAATAAAATCGGTGATTATTGATGTTTTCGATGATTGATGTTATAAAGGAATTTATGTACTAAACATCATGCAAGAAAAAACAAATATTTTCTTCGGGAAATCTCAGAATACTTAAAAAAGTTAAAAGAAATCCAAAAAAGCAATTTTGAACAATTTTGCCCATAGCGTCCACACTTGATCCAACGCCCATTTAACACTTTCCCAAATAAGTAAATAAGTGGCCATTGTTTTGGAATCCCACCTTTGGGATTTTATAACATGTGGAATAAAATCCTAGTTTCTATTTAAAATAGGTCGTATTAGGACCGCTCAGGTCTAAAAACTTTCGTAAACTCAAAATTGTTTCAAATTTCAATTTGAATATTTTTCAACTCAGGCGGTATAATTTCAAGAAGGTTTTTGTAAGTTCTTTTAAGTTTTGTTCTTCAACAAGCGATCCTATATCGGAAAAATACTGGACCAAAGTTGTCAAAAATTGAAAAAATTTCTATTTTCAAATGAGTATAACTCACTAACTAACAGATATAAGTGTACAACCAAACATGTGTATTTTAAACCTTGTCAATGGACTACTCCTCCGCTGTGTCCATTTGAAATTTTATTCCGATAGGACTATGCGTTTATAAAAGCTTGATTTATGTTCCAAATATTTTGATTCTGCCCCATTGTGTACTGGTCAATCCTGGACTGCAACTGCTCGGCTCTTCAAGAACGCTGGCTTGGAAATCTGATACAACTGATTTCTAATTAATTTAAATCTATGTCCAAATTAAATTGAGTACTTCATAAAATATTTGTTAACTTCCTTTACATAAATATGCTTTTTTTGTTTCATTTAAATTAAACTTTTTCAATTATATTTTGTCCAGCTAAGCAACCAATATTTTTTACTTAAATTATTCAAATTAAAAATATACTTATAACGGATGAAGAACAAATTTATGTATAATGAATACTAACTTGCGTTTTCCAATAAAGTCCAACAAAACGGAATGAAAAGGTATGACGACGATACGACTGCAACAAACAAATCGATATAATCAACATCAGTAAAACAACATCAGCAATTTTGCATCTTTTTCCAAACGTCTCTTCTCATCATCGCTGGCTAATAAAAGCAACAACAACACCAGCAATAACTTAAGAGCAAAAACTTAAAGAACATTATTGAACCAACAAATGGTGGATGCTTTAGAACGCTGTGTGGAAAGTACATGGAATAGAGTTAAATATAAACAAAATGGTAAAAGTTTAAAAAATAACATCTTCAGCGAAATAGCAGCGTGTGTGTTTTTACGAATCACGGTTTCGATGTTTCGCATGAATACGTAATTAAATCTATAAATCGGCCAATTAAAATGCTTTGATATCGTGACAACACTACATTCAGACTCGATCGATTTTTCTCCTTATTCTCTTACACTGATCTCAATGAAATCCACAGCAATATTTTTTCAATATAAAAAAAAAAGAAATTAAAAATTAAACAACAGCGACACTAAAAATAAAGAGATTGCATACTGATAATATTGGTCCAGTTTGTCGACACAAAAAAAATTTTAAAAATAAAATGAAAATTATTACGGGTATATGATCAAAAATGTATGTACATGGTGCATAAATAAATAAATACACATTTACAATCTAGCTAAATATCATAAAGTTTAAGTCTTCCAGATCCCTAAATAGTTGAAATCTTGTTTTACATTTAAGGGTAACAATCTGATCGATTTAGTGAAAACAAGCAAAATTTTATATGAATGACTAGCAGGTAAATGAAATTTTGGAGTCATTAGTATGCTGTTGGCTGTAGTAGTTAGTACGTTGACTACAAAGCAATAAAGCCGGGTTCGATCCCAGTGACAAGCAAAAGTCATTATCAGCATCATAAACTTTTCTGATGTGCATTAGAGTGGTGTTGTGTAAGTTATTGTTAGACTGTTTAAGTGATGAAAGCATAGCATTAGTCACTAAGCAGTACTGGCAGCGCCTAGTACTGTTCTATAATATCCCTTTAAGACCTGATGCTAAGCTACTAGGAATTTGTTCATAGTTCTTGTAATATAAGGTCTCTCTATCGTATGAAAATATAATCAATGTTAGGTTTTACCATTTTTATATCCTTTAAGGACTTTCAAGAATCGCACAATTGATGCATTTCGGTCTAACTTTATTTTAAAATAACAAAGCCCCATACCCCTTTCAGGTCTGACGCTAAGCTACTGAAAAATTTTTCATAAACTTTGGAATATACCTTTGGTCTGTATATCGTATGAAAATATAATCAATGTTTAGGTTTTACCAGTTGTATATCCTTCAAGGATTTTCAGGACAAGCACAATTGATGCATCTCTCTCTGATTTCATTTTGAAATAACCAAAGCCCCATATGATCTCTTTTTTCAAACTTCTTTTATTTTTTAGTATGATACAGCTTGAAACAATTAATATTATTTTTATTTTGCTGAAACATAAAAATGCATCGCAATCTATGTATGACGGCCTGTTTGATATTGGTCAAATAGAAGCGAAAATATTGTGATCTAAGCCCACCCGCACAATCGATGCATCACGGTCTGAAAGGGCTATGGTATATCACAGCGCCTTCTTCGTCGGTAAAATTTAGCAAAATCGTAGACGAAGTAAAACAATTAATAAAATTGCTAAAGATAAAAAGCTTAAACAAATTAATGCACCAGAGGCGCTAGAAAAGTTTTGCGGACACAAACGAGTTAAAAAAATGACATGACTTCAATTTCTTGAAATTTTGTGTATACATATTTTTTATTGAATAATTGTAGAAAAAGATGCATCGAAATTTCAACGTATAAACAGAGGATGAAATACGTTGCAACTTTAAAAGATAATGGACAATATTTGCATGCAAAAAATTTATCGCGTAAAGTTAATTAAATAAAAAAAATATCGGGAGAAAAGTGCAAGAACTAGGACAACCCCGGTAAAAAGAAGAAGGCCTACCCGGGACGCCCATAAAAGAGGACTTTGCCAGGTAAAAGAGGACGGATGGCAACCATATCCAGAAGCTGATGTCTTTCTAGGCCAAAACATCATAGTACAAGAAAAACTAAGTACGAAAATCCCTCCCTTTATCTTAAGGGCTATTCACATATTACGTAATGCTTCGGAGGTGAAGTGGAGGTGTTAAAGATTTGTTATGGACTAGATAATTTCTACTGAAAATTTTGTAAAAAGCGTTAAGTTGTCCGAGCGGGGGGCTCATTATGATATTAATTTCTTTACAAAAATTATAAAAATTGCTATAAGAAGAACAAAACTCTTGACACTTATAATCGTGATGAGTCTTATTAATTATACTGTACAACACTTAATTAAATAACATGGTTCTAAAGCATTACCAGCGTTGGTACAACTTGAGCAGATTGTACACGAAATTGCAACGTTTGTGGGCTCGTTGTATTAAGTTGTGTGTTGATTGTACGAAAGATCAAAAAGTTTAAATTTCTTACCATGTTGTACAACACTGTCGCAACATTTTATGTAGTATACTATTTTATGTAGTATACGAGGTTGTTATTGTTGTGGCCACCTTGCAGTAAACATTGAATGTGAGTTTTATTTGCGGACAACATAAAATGGAACATGTGTACTTGGTAACGAATTGGTTGCAAAATAAAGTTTTGCATGAGATCGCACACTAAATTGTATTGTTTGTGCGACAAATATACAACGTGATTACTAGATGAGTTGTTCCAATGGTCGCAAAGTGTATGGCTTACATAACGAGCGGCTATGGCGGAGGGCACCAACAAATATATGCATTTATCCTCGCTTTGACAGTTTGGGATTCATTTTAGGGGGAGTTGAATTGCCACCGTTTCTTACGTGTAAGGTACAAGATATTTTCCGCAATTTTATGTAAAATATTAAGAGCATTTTTTTTTTAATTTTAAACCTATAACATCAATATGATGCCACTTATTACACCGTTCTACAAAATTGATATTTTGGTTTTACACATGGACAAAGTTTTTATATTCTGAAAGAGGAGCAAAAAATAAAATACACGTGTATTCCACTTTTTCTAGATTAATTCGTCTATTTGCCAAAAATGCAAATTTATAATAAACAAAAAATTAATCATAACATCCACATAATAAACTTTTTTATCGCCTTTATCAAAATCCCTTACTGGGGGTCTCCACGAGCAATAAACTTGGAAATAATTATGTTCTCATCTGTCAAATTCTATTTCCAACATCATATGCTCACGTGTGGACCGCAAAAACATTTATTTGCAAATAGATTGTTGTTCAAACTTATGTTCAAGAAATAATGTTGAACATAAGCTGTCAAATTTTATCGGCATTTGTTGTTTGCGTGAATTAAACAAAAGAAACTTGTAGCTGTGGTAAAAATACATTGTTTTTTAAATAAAATAAAGCAAATTAAAGTAAATAGTTTTAAAAAAATTAAATAAACACAGTGAATTTTTTCAATTTATGTCCAATACCACAATACGTGCTGTATAGCTCAGAACATAAGCCTGTACATGAACATATTTGTGCTGTTATTCTGCCGACGTTATTTCTTATGTTCGGAAATAAATATTGCGCGTGGAGACGTGCAGTTACATGGCAGGATTATCGGATATGAACTTGTATGATGCTATAAAGACGAATACATAGATAAAAAAATACTTTTCTTTTGAGTATTAACAAATTTATTTAAACATCTTCTAATGCTGAATTATGTACATAAGAAATCATAAAAAAAAATTTCCTATGCAAAAAATTAATTAAATTATTAACATAAAGTTTAAGTATTAGGAAAGTTTGGACGCTTATTTTGGCGTTTATATGAGTCCGTAGTTGTTTCGCGACAAAGCAACCAACAGTACTCTGACAACATGTGTCTGCTAATTCTTGGCGAAAGCTTTCTCCATATTCATCACTAAAGCTTCCTAAGTTTGATGGAACAAAATCCAAATGGTTGTGCAGGAAGTGTATCTTAAGTGACATGTTGACTCCCATCTTTTGGTAGCCATCAATCAATTCCTTAACTATGTCCTTGTAATTGTTAGCTCTTTTATTGCCAAGAAAGTTCTCTGTAACATTTTCAAAAGCTATCCATGACGTATTTTCTACAGGAAAAAAAAGAATAAGAATTGTTACGAAAACTTAAATCAGAAAATGTGCAGAAGTGACTGCTAAAAGTCGTAAGATGTAGATCAGAAAATGTGCAGACTACTCTGTTAAATGTCTTAAAGGAAATTAAATTGCCTTCGGATAATGTGCATACTATTCTGATATTAATCGGATAATATTTCAGACAATGTGCAGAAACGTCGTACCAGAAAACTGCCTACTGCTCCGCCAAATGTTTGAGGGAGTTTTAGACAACTCGGCTGATTGCCTGTAAAGTCTCAGATTTTTTCCGATGTTAGACATGTCGGCCAAAATTGTTTCCTGGAAAGAGGCGGAATCAAACCGGCGACCTCTCGAGTAATAGACTAACGTTCTTACCTCTTAGGTACAGAACAATTTGTTATTAAATACGCAAGTAACGATTCATTCGTTATGATATAGTTTAACAAATAATTTTGTTGAGTAATTTGGTTATATCAACAATGATGAATGTTATTTTTTTTACAAGTTTCAACAAAAACTCTAGTTGGCATTTTTAATAAAAAAAATTTGATTAGTTCTGTTTATTGAAAAAATGTCTGCGTTTGTCGTAACAACAACTTAATTATAACTAAATATATATTTTTGAATCTAAATTTCATATTAGCAATTCGAATTGTTAGTTGCAGTTTGATAATATTTTTTTCTGTGTACATGACACTTAGTCATCATGTGTATGTCGCATCAATAATGTTTATATTTACTTTGTGCTGCTGATGTTTTGCATGGTGACAAAGCTGAAATGTTAGAGGCGTTTGTGTAAAATATGCGTTGAATTGAGGTGCCTGGTATCAAGACCAACATTCGGCCATGTCACAGAGTTCAATTCCGTTCGGAAACGGACTTCAACCTACCCCATTATTGTAGCAGCTGGAGTCTAAAAAGGAAAACTAAAATACGCAAATTTGTCAGGTGTGTCCAGACTGTTACGCTGCGGTATGCTCCAGCTAGGGCTTGATATATTAGGGTGCATTGAATTCCTTTTCCGAATGGAAGTGAACTCTGTGACATGGCCGATTATAAAAAAAAAATAATTTAACAAAAAGTAAGACTGAACTAGAAACAAATAAAAGTAAGAAAACATAAATCTGTATACTTGACAGGGTTAGGGCAATAACTCGATAAGTCACAAAAACAAAATATGGAATAAATCGACTTTTAAATTTAAACTAAATTTAAAATGGTATAATTTTTGGAATTTTCTACTTTCAATAACCAGCATAATTAGTTGCAAAATACTAGAATTTATACAAGAATTTCTCTATAATGCAAAGCTATGGTATCTAGTAAGGAAATGGGCATATAAAAACAAGTTTTGATATCTTGTGGCCTACCGAGTTGTTGCACTAAGGCATTCAATTGTTTCAATCATTTCATTGACGACAGCTGATGTAAAAGTTGACATCACAATAATAAAAAGTGTCATGGTGTCAAAAACGAAGATACTTGACATAGCATTGATGTCAAATTACATCAGCGTTATTACGGTTTCTCTATCAGTGCGAAAAACTGATTAGCTCAAGTATTTTTTGATCGAATGCGAGATCATCTGCCTCCAGAAATATATTATTAAAATATTAAATTCAGGACGTATTTTATAATAATGAATGAACTCTTTCAATTGCTGTATTGTTAATATTTATGTGTTTTTGTGTGTAACAGAACAATTAAAGGACTTGTTGTACTTTTTGCATTTTTGTAATTTGCTTTTTAGTTTTTGAAATTTTTATTGTCTTATGATTGAAATTAATTTAACAATTTCCTAGAAATCGTTTAAAGTACAGATGTGTACCTAAATACAAATTTAAAGTCCCTGTGTGTGTTTGAGTGTGTGTGTATGCGAATGCAAGTGTGTAGATATGTGTTTGCTGTATTCGTAAAATAACAATTTAAATTTGCAATTGAATAAACAGTTCTATTTAATGATAAAAATCTTATTGGTTGGCATAGAATTTATATTCTCATTCGCCAACGTCTTCGACTTTTATACGTTGAGATGTTCATCTATCTAGAAAAACTAAATACGTTCAATACAAAAAAATTATAAAAAAATTAAAAAAAACGGCTGTGATTAGCATTTCTATTGAGATTTAATTGATTTTATGTTTTTTACGATTTTAAATTGTGTATGTATTTCAAGTTTGAGGTACATGAGGGTGTTACGTTTTTAGTTATTGTTTGGCAATTGTAATCGTTTAACATTCTCGTAGTTAGTTGGTGGCAATGGAAATTCTGAAGAGTCACCAACTATTTTCCATTTGCCTGCAGTTTGTCCATACAGACTCAAATACACACACATACAATCATGTGAAAGTTTGAGACAAGGATCTATTTTAAAGATCGCAAAGGCAATATAAAGATTGCCAAGCTTCTAAGTATGATTGCTGGCCAAAACGACTTAACAAACAATGTTGTCAAGACAGCAGTGATTCTAAAAATGTTACTAGTGGTAAAATTTATTGGCTATAGAAGCTTTTGTGCTGTTTTTATTTCATAGGTAATTCAATATACAAAATATTATACCATTCCTTTTGAATACTTATATAGAATTTTTTTTACTGTTTAATATAAAATAATTTTATGATATAACAAAATTTTAAGGCTCTAAAAACGACATAAAGGGTGACTCAGCAGAATTTATTAAAAATAAATGATAATCCACTACTTGAGTGCAAGCTGATCACACAGAAAAACAAAGGAATGTAAAATCAACATGACGCAATTGTGATTTGAAATCATATTAAATTTATAAGAAATAATATGTCGTTTAAGTGTGTTAGTGTTTGTTTGCCTTGTTCATTGCTACAGTTCACTGTTGTGCTTAGTTGTGTGACTTGTTGTTATTTATTCTTACATGAGTCGGCTATTTAGACGACCAAAAACGAATTACCAGCGAAAGCTTACTGCAGCTGGTTAAAATTACCATTGTTTCATATTATTTTAAATGAAAAATTATTAATCTAACCTTAAATCTCTTTGTTATAAACGTTACATTTCATTTTAAATCAACATCACTATAACTTTATTTTCAAATAAGTTTAATATTAAATAATCATTTAAATCATGTTGAATTAAAATGAAATTCATTTTACATACGATTGGTATTTATTCAGTGTATATCTAAAGTAAAGTTTGAAGGTGTTATGACTGCAGTGGTTACCGCGCGGACTATCATGCAAGTGGAACGAGTTCAACTACAACACAAAGTTTTCCATTGTCTATGCTAATAACCATCACATAAGTAAAATAATTAATAAAATAGCTACATTAAAGTCATTTTGTATCAGCTTGATATAACTATAATTTAACATGATTCTTAGTGTTGTTTCAATGTCAAAATCACGTTGTTTCAACTTAAAATGTTATTGATTCAACATGATTCTTCGTGTTGTTTCAATAACAAATTCACGTTATTTCAATTTGAAATAACTTAGATTTACCATGGTTTTTCGCATTATTTCAGTATCGACTGCATTTTGATATATCTGTACTGCAGAAAGCAGAAATATTTAATCAGGATTATTGTAAATAATGTTGAATTAACATGAAATGCCTCTATGAAGCAAAATCACTACCGAAAACTGTTAAATTAATCTCGTTTTGGACGATTTTACATTGAAATGTTTCTGTGTGCTGTCATTGGCTCTGCGGTCTAGGCGGAAAATAGTTCTGATAAGGAGACCGTATTTCGTCCCGAAATATCATGACGTGAGTTCAATCTTCCGTGCAACCAATAATATATTTTCGTCTTTTCAATTTTTACATGCTTTACTTTCTTTGTTAGGCCCTAATTATTTAAATCACAGCATCGAGAGAAATTTATATTAAAGCAATAAAAAAATTAAAAATATGTAACAAATTTCTCTTTCTTTTTCTAAACTTATAAGTCAACAACAGCTGAGTGAATAAAGTACTAGTCTTCAAACCCAAGTGGGTAACAAAAAATACAAATTGTGAAGAAATATAATTAAAATATAGTGTATAAAATTTGTTTTTAATTTTATTTTGTTTATTTTTTAGCTTCAGTTAATTGCTGTGAAAATGTAAGTATATTTATAAGAGGTACTCCTTATTTTTTGAACTTCTCAAACAAAAATGAGTAGTTATCGCGTCAAATTATAAATAGTTAATATATAAATCTACATATACTTAATATATAAATCTACATATGCAAATTTGTCTATCGGCAAGCAAAGTCTTTGCTGTTTACTTAAGCCAAGTACGAATCAACGATTTTAGGTTTAAGGAGTCTAACAACTATGAAGTCACAACTCCAATTATCTTATTTCCCACTACAATTCTGGGTTTTGGTACATTAAATGCTTTAGCAGAATTTTTGAAACCGAGTCTTTTGCTGGAGATGGCCCTTTTTTCGCATCCTTGCCACCACTCACATGTTAGGTTTTTGGTACTTTCACATGGATAAAGTGCCTAAAGCTTCATTACTGTCGAAGTACATTATAGAATAAAAACAAACAATATATCGCTCTAACAACTGATTCCGGAAGTGGGAACCAAAAATATGTACGTATATCGCTGTTTAGAAAGTTTGCACCCTTTTAAGGGAAGATACATTTCCCCAGGCTTTTGCACATAGTTATAGTGACTCGGCATAAGCAATCCTGTAAGCCTAACTATTCTTCTCTAACTATTCGTTGTATGGCTCTTTTTGTCTATTTCTTGAAAAAGCGTCAAATAACTCACCATCAGCTGCAATATAGCGACTGAAATGTGTTACAAGAATATTTGCCATCAAATTCTACTGTACGTTTTTATATATAAATAGCCCAGCTCCATACTCAACTTGAGCTTTAGAAAACCATCCAAATTTAAAATGTGTTTAAGCGTTAATTTCATATGTATTCGCAATTAGTAGCCACCATAGGAAATCTTGTAAGCCTTACGTTTAAGCTATAAGATGTGATCAGCACTTTTATGTAAAACATCATGGCATATATTTTTGTGGAACATATTAAGACTGTAACTATTCTTTCCATGGCCTGTTTTCCCCTTAAAAAACAAATAAAAAACTAACCTTCAACGACGATATAGTGGGCAGAAATGTTCTACAAAAATATATTTGCCATAAGATTCTACATTAAATCTTCAAGGACACTAAGCGCCGGACTCAATTTAAACGCCAGAAAGCATCCAATAATTAAAATGTCTTTAATGATAAATTTCGTACTTATTTCCAATTAGAACTCGGCATAGGAAATCATGTATGCCTTACGTTTAAGGTATTACATGTGTCTAGAACTTTTATAGAAAACACCAAGGGAGATATTTTTGTAGAGCATTTCAGCACGGAATATCGACGGTGGAAAGGAGTTTATTGCTTATTTCTTAGGGAAAAAAGAACTCATATCGTGAAGAGTTAGAGGATTAAAATGTTTCACAAAAATATTCCTCGTGATGTTTTACATACAATAATTGAACTTTTCTAATACTTTAAACTGACAAGATTGTCTATGTCGATTCACTATAACTATGTGCAAAAGTGGGGGAGACTTTTACCTTCCGCTAAAATGTATTCCATATGTAAACTTTCTAATCGCCAATAAACGTATATGTTTTTTTTTTGTTGACCTTTACCAGAATCTGTCGTTAGAATCATGTTATTTTTCTGTGCGGTACAGTGTTATTACATTTTCCAGTACAATTATGGGTTGCGGTTCATAAATAATTTAGCATAATTTTTGTCTCTGAGTCTTCTGGTGGCACTGTCCCTTTGCCATCATTCTTGCTAACTCATTTACCATTTGACTCTTGAGTTTTTGGTACTTTCATAAGGTTAGAGTACTTAAAGCTGCGTGAATGACTAAGTATCGGACGACGAAAACTTGAGCTATCATCTATGTCTGAAAGATGCCGAGCGTAATATAGAAATAAAGACTATACATTTATAGTCTCTGATAGAACGGTCCAGTGGAACAATTGGCGTAGCTAGAGCACAACATTAGTCCCTACAGTGCCAAAATTACTCGAATATTAAGAATTTCAAGGGGGCAGACTAGAACAATCCTGAGGCTGGCTTAGGCCTTCCGAAAGGGCATAGCTACTCCAGTCAGTGCAGCTTCTCTAAATTTTGATTTTACGACATAATCCTATCTAGCCCCAAAATTTAATTTAATGACAAAGCAGTTAGAAAGGTACCCAATAAAGACCAGTATTTAACGGATTAAAAATGTGCCAGTTAATAATTCCTAAAATTTAAGAATCTCTGACTGAGTTCTCTGAAAACAATTATCAGTACGACTATTTGTCGCCAGTTTAAGCCTATTTCGCTATCAAACTTAAACTGCTTAAATACCTGTACATTCTTCGTAAGAAAAAATAAAAAATAAAACGTTTATTTGTTAGCAATGCATATGCAAATTATTTCTTTTTATTTTTATGGCTGATTCCTTCGAACACTAGCGCCACCCAAATAACCGATGATTTCTTTAACTGCCACTGTATGTATTTATTTAATATTAAACATTTTTTTCTCTTAAATAGTATGTATCTTTTTGCTACACACACGTTACTACTGTCTTGACTAGAATAGAAAAAAAAAATAAATAAATAAAAAATAGAAGCAATAAACTAAACCGATGGCAATTAAGAAAATTAAGCACAAGAAACTGGAGCGACAAACAACAAGGACCTTTTTGACTGCCACCCACAACTATTGTGGGAAACAAATTATTGAGAAAAAATACACACTCACTCACTGGCATACACACACATATACATTCATACTTCTGCTTACATAGATTTTCTATTAAGTCAGAATAAAAACGATTAAGCCACAATATTGTTTTATGTTGTTGTTGCTGTAGTATTTGCTGTATTTATAACCAAAATGTGCAACATGTTTAGGTAACGAAGCCGCCAATAAGGCGTCTTCAAAAGACTTAAGAAATAATGTTCGCTATAGCCAGGATCAAGAGCAAGGGCTATAGCTTAGGCGCGGCGAGGAAATGTATAGTGAATGTTTAACGAAAAAGAAGATTTCATATAATAATGAAAAATTGTAAACGTATTTGTCGTTTTGGAGAAGGGATTAATACCAAAGACTCCAAACATGCCGTAATATGTTCAAGCAGTGATGTGTGTTATAAAAAAATTCCATATCCCCACATTGCAAAAGGAGTTTTTGCTTTAAGTATTTTTGTGTGATTGTTGCAGAGCCTTAAGAATATAAAAAAAAAACTTTGTAGGCACCACCCTACACTAAAACCTTTAACTCTAGTTCTGGCTTCCAAAGATTTTCTAGTATTTGCTGTTGTTGTGTACTTTGGGTTTTTGTTTTAATTTTTTTCTTTAAATTTTTAACATTGCGCGTTATTGTTGCCACTTTGTGTTGAATGTATGTTGGTATGATTGGCTTTGGAGTTTAGTCTAGTCATATGGCAGTTAAGATCGTGAGAGTTTTCGGCAGTAGTAGTTGTTGTTATTGTTTACAAAAATTTTAGTTGTATTGTTGTGTTCTTATATCGACATACCTTTTGTGCACTATTATTTTTACAATGTCCTTAGTGTGTTTATGGGGAGATATTTAGGTTAATCATTCGTTTTGTCGCTTCCCGCTTTGGGCGGGATTATCCCGCTTTTAAGAGGTCAATCCCGCCTAAAATTTTTATCCCGTTTTATCCCGCTTTTTCGAGTTTTAAAACTTATACTTCTGTTTATTTAATTATTCCCAAAAATATCGAAAATGTTTTAACTGAGCAAAATAAATCGTTCTTGTGTTGAATCAACTTAAAATTGAAAAAGTGTGTTTTTAGACATTGCTTAAAAAACTCAATACTTGAAAATTTCTAGTCCCAAAATACTTAATTATTCAGTTTTAAGTTCGTTCAATTTAATTCTTCAATTTAATTTTTTTTTATTGAGAAAGGAATTTTAAATGCATGTAAAAATTGGAAAGACAACGACAAATTCTTGACTGTATAATGGTCAAACTGAGCACCATGATATTTCAAGATTAACCACGATTATATCTTTCACAGTGTGCGGATGGTGAAGTCAAGTAAGGCACGTAGTATTGAAAATTATTGATTATTGAAAAATAAATTGAAGGTCTTAAAAACTATAGAGTTCGACTAACACTGATACCTCCAATTTAAATTCTCCACACAGAAAAAACAAAATTTCATTTTCAGTTACGGAATTTAATGAAATAGTAAATATTTTTCTAAAAACGGACCTACAAACAAAGTTGTAAATATATACAAAAATATCTCTACAATTTCTTTGAAAAAAGTGTTTTTTGTGAACAAATTGTTTAAATCTATAAAACCATTTGTTTAAAAATCTTTACAAATTGTAAACAAAACAATTTAATAAATCAAACAAAAAGCTTTACTTGATTTTTTGAAAAATATCAAACATTATTTTTGTTTGAATTTATAAAACAATTAGTTTAAAAATACTAACAAATTTTAGACATAATAGTTTACTTAATCAAACAAAAATATTTACTGGATTTTTTGTAATATATCCAACAAAATTTTTGTCTAGATCATTATCATCATCCATTAAGCATTTATGAAATTTCACTTTGCTAAATGTGTTCAAGTCTGAATGTTTATCTAAAGACTCTAAATAAATAATGAGAATTAACGCAATGACAGCAACGAATTTATTCACTCTAAAATCTTTAGGAAACAAACTTGGTACAATAGCATTCCTTTTGCAATCATTGTTGTTGCTTTTATTTGTGTGTCTCGTCATCGGGGCTGTTTTTTCATGACACAGAAAACGGGATTTTCTTGTTGTTTTTGGTGTTTCTGTCTTAAATAAAAGTCAAACAAAAAATTCATTGATTCAGTAACATTTACTGAAAATTAATTTCTTTTTAGACAAACTGTTTTTTGAAAATTTTTTGGTGATAATTTCATCTGTGCATTAAAATTAAACGAGAATCCAGAAATAGCCTTCAAAGCCCAAAGTTGAAAATAATTTGGTGCCGCACTCATGATACATACAATGCTTAAGAACCGACAAAATAGAACAATGTTACAAGACATTAAGTGAAAAAACAGAACTGCTTTTGATCAAAAATATTTTTTTGAGAATAAATTGAATTTTATAAAATATGACTTCGGATTTTTTCACTCACTGTCTTACAACTTTCTTAATTTTGTCGGGTGCTAACCACTTCATGTTTCATGTGTTAAAGACAAAATTATCTTTAGGCTTAAAGCAATTTATAAAGTTTTTGTATCATAAAATTGATAAATTTTTAAAAGGCATCTAGAAATTCATTTTTTAAAATTTTAAGACCTGTAACTCAATGAATTTCCTAAGAACATATCGTTAGCTGATATGCAAAATTACATAACTACATTGTTTTTAATTTTATAGGAGAGAAAAAATACCAAATAACTGACTGAAGTAAAAAGTCTCTACATTTTCGTTTTTAATGCGATTGATTTTTATGATAACAGTTTGAAAATTTGTAGGTACAAGCGCTTCAATGTAATAATTAATAATTGGAAATGCGACTTTAAATATTTTGTTAGTTACGTTATTTCGCATTTCAGCTAACGATATGTGTAGTTGCACACATTTGTAAAAAATCATATATTATCAACAGTGTATTTACAACATCCCGCTTTCCATAATATATTTTATAAGATCCCGCTTTTTTGGTCAACTTTTCTTCAGAATCCCGCTTTTCAACCGTTCTTATCCCGCTTTGGACAAAAACCTTCTGGTCACGTGACTTATAAAATATGTGACCCTTTATTTTAAAAAGTTAAACTTCGACCAGTCTCACCCCCGAGTTTGGTGGATATTAATAAAAAAAAATTATCCTGCCAAATTTTTAGATCAATAGGTGTGGGATAAGACGTGCCGCCAGCCCTTTCAAAGCCATAGTCTTAGGGCCTGTCCCACGATGTCGACAAGTCGATGTCGTTCTCTTATTTAAATTGAAAAAATTTCAATTTGTTTTTGTTTTTAATGTAAATAAGAGAACGACATCGCCTTGTCGACATCGTGGGACAGGTAGTTAGTTTTAGTTTTGTAGTCTCATAATTTCAAAAATTCTAACTTCATAAAAAAAAACAAAATGTTGCTCGTGAAGTTTTGAACTTTTGAAACTAATATATATCAATTGTATACATTGTATGTTATTGATTACGTACGAGAATAAGGTTTTCTGTAGTAGTCTGTTTTATTTCATAGGTTATATAGCGCAACACAACAAAAACAAATGTTTTTCAATATAACGAGTTTATTAGATAGAGGACACCAAAAATTTTCAGCGTCTTGAAGGTTTACAGATTGGATTCATTTTAGATAGAAATAACTTTTCTCCTTTTTGCACCTAGTTATACTTTTTTTATTTTATTTTTTAAGAGAAGTAATACAATCAAGCAATTATTGCCTACCAGTTAATTAAATAAGAAGCTACCTTCTTTGGCAAAGGCATAGTGTATATAGAAAAAAATATGTTTCGTTTTTGATACTAAAAATCCCGGTATTCAATTAATTTTTTTTCAAATTTCCTGTGATAAAGAATTTCGCTATATTGATAATAAAAATTGTACAAAATTGATTTGAAATTTAAGTACATTTTTTATTGAAACGTGCGAGAATTTTGATAAAAAAACGCATTTAAAATTTACTTTAAAAAATATATAAATTAAAAAAAAATTTATATGGTTGGGATACGAACGAGGGCTCGTCGGACGTAAAGCATGCTTTCTACAGCTGACCTACATCCCAGTTATTTTTTAAAGAGATAAAAGTTGCTTTATAGTACTTACCCCTGGAAAGCATGTCAATGTATTTATGGAATTAAGTACATAAGTATTTAATTTAACGGCTATTTTTGTTAAATATTTGCAATTTTTCAATAACTTTTTTATCAAAGCAGAATCATCGGCACGATTCTTAAAATGCCCGGTATTAAAAAATATTGTATTAAGTCAAAGACAAATGTTATTGAAATTAATAATTTTTTCAACAACATAATTTTATTGAATATAATTCTTATATATTTTTTTCTGTGTAAAGTGAACAGGTGGTGAAGTGGGAGAGAGTAAGGAAGCTTAATTCATTTACAACTTTGCTATTACGCGTTTTTTGCAAATTTTTTTGTAGAGTAGTGCTGATACCCGTCTGGTGTATAGTAGAAGCATTAATTTGTTTAAGCGATTTATTATTATTTGTACTTCCCCGATGATTCTTTACTTTAACAATTCAGCAACAATCACACACCAATTAACATCACAAAAATTCTTGATGTTGTTGGCTTGCCTAATACTAGTCTTGAACTCAAGATCTCAATTTTTGCAGTCAACGCGCTATCACCCTTAGTCGGCAAAGGAAATCTTGTAAGCCTAATACGTAAGGTATAAAATGTGTTTAGCAGTTTTATGTAAAACACAACGAGAAACATTTTTGTAGAATATTTTAAGCCTCTAACTCCTCGTGGTATGGGTCTTTTTGTCCATTCTTTTTATATAAAGAGCAAAAATTTCCCTTTCAGGGGCGATATAGTGGGGCAAATTGATCTCCATAAATGTTCCTCGTAGTGTTTTAAATACATAAAATGAAGCAGTATGGAAGCCATATAGAACCCATCCTTATACCTTCTTTTGGAAGGAGAAATACTTCACACTCAATTCCATCTTCATATCTTTTGCACGCCTCATAAGCGAAGCGTTGAGGTGGGTACTACTCTCACTTCACGCGAAACTACTGATTTTTCAAACTTAAAATGGCTCTATTATTATCATATATTGCACTTGTAAAGATATATATATATACACACACATATTAAGAAAATATACTATTTTTAACACTCATGACATTTTTAGTGTCATTTTTATTATCTAAACTAATTAAAAACTGTTTAAAAAAGTTCTGTCTTGGACGTCCGTTTGTCTGTATGTACGGATCCTGCATGTGGTCACGATAACGACCGAAAGGCTTCACTAATCGCTTCAGTATAATTAGGAATAGACGCCTATTTAATTTCACGGTCTAAATGAGATTATGAGGCGCGCACTTTTGGATTTTTCAAACTATTTTACACATGTTGTTATTGCGGCGAAGGTCTTCCTATCGCTTCTTCTGGATGGCCTGAAAAATTACGTTTTAAAAATGCCATTTTGAAGGGTTTCAAAGACAAAATGGAGGTAACTTTTTTTAATATCGTTATCTTTATAGCGCCTTCTGTACATTTCCTTTCAACTAAAGTAATTTTTTATACTAATGTTTTTATTAAAAATGAATTGGACAGGAATAGGTTCGCCGGAATAAGCTCGAACATCAAAGGCATAATAGGAGCATGTATGATGTCTCTTGCAGGTAAATATCAGCTTTATATAGAAATTGCTTACGAAAAAAGAATACGAGAATGTTTTTTATATGTAAAGTACATTTTTTATGAACAAAACGATTTTCTTTTGCTTTGGCAAAAAAAAGTAAACAAACAATGCTACTCCTTCCCTTCTCCCTTCTCCCTTCTCATAGAAGCGAATGTGGTATGTGTATCTTATCTTTTATACAGAAGATCCGAGGGCTTCTGTGAGGAATTCGTTAGCAGTTAGATAAGAATCGTAATTAAATATAGGAAAATGTCTAAGTAGGCCTTTAATAAGGCCTGAAGTAAGAAGATCTTCTGAGCTTTCCCACTGGGTAGTTTCGTCGGAATAAGTATAAGTTAATCAGCTCCAACATAAACGGCATAAAAGCAACATGTATAATGTCTATTGTACGTAAATTTCAGTTTTATATACAAATTACTTGCGGAAAAAGAATACGAGAATTTTCCTTACGTCTAACATACAACTTTTTACGAATAAAACGAAAAAGCTAAAAATATAATGATAATGCCTCCTACCTTCTAATAGAATGTCTTTTGTTATGGCGAGTCGAGGCCTTTTAAAAGAATGTTTATGAGGGCCTTCAAGAAGACATGAAAAGAGAAGGCCTTTTTATTTTTAACACTGGGTCGAAATTCGAAGGAGTGAGTGATTTTAAGTATGAAAAGTAACTGTAATTGTTATTATACAAACTTCCTATCGTTTTACATATACAATTTTTTTCACTGGGTCTATTAGCAGGTAAAACAATAATGCAACGGATGCTTCTTGAGACTATTCGTGAATACATACTTGCAAAATTTTTATCAATAGCAAAAATTTTACATATCTAAAATGATGTTCACAATAGTGTTTGCCAGTCGACTCCTAACGATAGTGTAAAATCCCATTTGTGAAGTTTAATAATATCTTTTCTTATCTATCGGCTTAACATTCTCATAAGTTTTTATTTGTTTTCAAGCTTATAATCGTCATACTTGCAATGAATGTGATGTTGTGTAATTGTCATCATTTTATAATTGTCTAGTTTGTTTAGTCGTCCATTCTTTTTTTTAACTCTGTTTCAATATCTCATGCAACATGGTGCTGCAGCAGAAACATCAGATGAACCAATCATCATCAGCATCATTCGCGTCATAGTTACATATAAAAGCCGACAGACGGACACATAGACAGACAGAAGAACAGAGAGACGACATTCATACATGCTGCTGCATTTTGTTGTTGTGTTAAAGTACTTGTTGTTGTTGTTGTTGTTGCTATTGCTGTTGTAAAATCATAGTCATCCCTGTGACCCATGCTACGACTACCAGACGCCTTGTATGATGTTTGCTTCATTTGTCGCATTTGTAAAGAGAATGTTTCCTACCTCAAGGATTGTTTTTCTGTTTAATTCTTTCACAAATGCATTGGAGAGTTGAGAGTCAGTCCAGTCGTACATAGTATCTGTGTCTGCAAAAAGTTCAAATTGAGTATTTCTATAAATTTGTTTAGGTGAATGTACGTGTGTGTACTTTTGTTCTTAAGTTATTTTTGTAACTTGTTGGAATTTTTAAAATTTTTCATCATGTCTTAGTTGTATTTGTTACTGTTTGTATGAATCCTTTATGGAGTGCGTGCGTGCGTATGAGTGTGTATGAATTTATTTATGTGAATTTTTAAAATCGACAAACATTGAACAAGAAAATTGTTTATGTTTTTCATATTTTAAATTCATGAGTAATGGAATAAATAATGAATTGTTTATTTTTGCTTGACTTTTTTTGTGCACTGCACAATGCGGCTATTTCGCAATCTGACAGTCTAAAAAATTATGGTTATCTAATAGATTTTATCGGCTGTGTCACAGAGTTCAATTTCGTTCGGAAACAGAATTCAATCCACCCCAAGATGTCAAGCCCTATTCGGAGCATATCCCAACATACCAGCGCCGCCAACAGTCTGGACACACCTGACAAATTTGCGTATTTTAGTTTTCTTTTTTAGACAGCAGCTGCTAAGAAAATCAGGTAGGTTGAAGTCCATTTCCGAACGGGATTGAACTCTGTGACATGGCCGTATATTTCAGTTTAAAAAAATTATTTTTTATGAAGAAATAGAATATGAGTATCTTATTCGCTCTTATCAATATGGTAACAATATGGTAGAAGCAAAACGAAAAATAAAAAATAAGTGTTCGAAAAATTGTAATAAATAATCAGAAGGTGAATTTTCGGCTTACCCACGCTCTTTTCTCCCGTGTCCTGTTCGCCGATGTCCTGATCGAAGAAATAATACCAAAAATGAAATCGGAGCACCTAAAAACATATTTTATGTTTAATTTTACTCCCATGCCCCAATTTTTATATTCTTAATATTAAAATTTAAGCTTTCGATTATATAGTGAGATATCTTTTGCAGCGCCCACTGTATTATACGACTGAAAATCACTTCTGCTTTTTTCTTCCCTCAAATACCGCTCTAAGCTAAATTAATATTAAATGGCTGATCATAATTCAACTAATACATTCATAATTTAAAAATGAACAGGTATGAAACTTACAATTTAAAATAAATTAAATATTTTATTGCCACTGTATTCATGTAATGTTTCGATAACAATCTCGGGTAGACATTGTAATAATTAAAATTTTTTTTTGACATTTATGTTAATGTCCAGTTTGTTGTCTGTAGTTAGTTTAATGAACGTTAAAGCGTGTATGTAACTAAAAGTGTCATAAAAACATAACAAATCGTCATCGTACAAAATCATAAATTTATGAATAAAAAGTTTTTATTTTTTTTCCTTCAAAAGTAGGTGGAATCAACTGCGACTGAGACATTTAGATGTTTTGTTTTATGTAAAATTATTATCATCTGCATGCATAATTTGTTAATTTAATTTAATTCGGTTTCGATTACTTTTGCGTTTGTTTTCTTTGTATTACAACCTCTAAATCAAGCAAAACCTATAACTTGATAATAATATATTTTTTATTTGTACTTCTACAAAACACAGGCGACATAATGATTTTTTTTTTTTTAATTTTTAAATTTAAAATTATTGTTATGAATTTGTCATGAGTGAACTCAATTTAATTAAGTGCCAACAGAATTTTTTTCAAATATTATGCGACTTGACGTGCCTTTGTCTGATCGTCAACATTTGATTCGAATGGGGTTTTTTTGTTAAATAAAAAAAGCTAAATAAAAATTTAAAACAAATCATAAAACCATGTAATTTATTATTCATCTCAGGTTTAAAGAAATTTTTAATAATAATTTTTATGATGATTTTGTGGCCAGAAAACTATTAAAAAATAAAAGACTAATTTCTCATATTTAAAATACGGACAAATTTTGTCTTTATTGTAAATTTTGTTTGTTTTATGTTTTTTATGATGGCCAATAAAGTTATTAATGAAAGTCAAGCTGCCTAAGTGGTGGAATATGTTTAAATAATACGCAGATTATATGATTTGGAATTATTATTGTTACTGTTATTTGGTTAATTAAGCCACTTGTGGGGTTTTCCAAAAAATAATATTGTATTCGTAGCGGTAACTGTCGTTTTGACATTGTTCGCATTTTGATTTACATCACATGCGTTGAAATAGAGAAAGCTTAATTTTTTTTTTGCTTAGAATGAAAGTGAATAAATAATTTGGGTATAATTGTATGTTTTTATGACAACCTAGAGCAACCTTGAAAACGATTCATTATGCTTAACCTTTAAATAAAATATTTCAAAAACGTGTTGCTTTTTTGCTGGTCTAATTTCTGCTACGGCTACCACAATGTACTAATTCGGAAGAAGAATGTGGAATATTTTCTATGTTGCTAACGCAGATTGGTGAGTGACCAATGCCAGTCTGTAGATGGCTACATGATGGTTGCAAATGTATCTGATGTGATTGTCTGATTACACTGTATAGCAAATTCAAAATTTTTTCAAAATAAGAGGGTACTAACGACTCATTGAAGTTTGCATCTGGGATTCGTTTCATGGATAGATAAATTACCCAATTTTTTGACCATAGCTATGGTGACTCGGCATAGGAAATATTTTAAGGAATAAAATGTGTTGAGCATTTTTATGTAACACTACGCGAATACCATTTTTGTTGATCATTTCAACTACGTAACTCTTCGTTGTATGGGTCCTTTGTCACTACCTTCAAAAAAACAAAAAAAAAACTCCCCTTCGGCTGCAATATAGCGGGGAGAAATGTTGTTCGAAAATTTTCCTAGTGGTCTAAATAAAAGTGCAAAACACATTTTATAACTTAAACGTAAAGATTACACTAATAAGTAATGTGTACGAAATTAACACATAAACACATTTTAAGTTTTAAATGCTTTCTGGCGTTCAAATTGAGACTGATCCATGCTATATTGCCGCTGCACAGTGGTTTGTGGCAAAAAATGGAAATAATTCAGTATCTTCGTAACTGCTGAAGCCAGTGACATGAAATTTTACATGGTTATAGCTGATTGTTGCCCGTCTTAAGTTTGAAGAGTTTGGGGTGCTGGCTTCTTCGAGAGAGGCTCCAGGGGTTCCCAAAATTGGTAACCTCGGGTATGCCAAACTTTAAAAAAAATCGCCAAAGCTACATTTCTTGTCGAATTTTCAAACCCTTTCCCATTTTGTAATCTGCTATCAAAGGCCTACATTTGCCCCACTTACGGTTTGAATTACTCTCCGATAGTTCAAAAGTTACAGGCCTTGCAAAAAGAAAATGTTTGCAAATTTGGCGATCTTATTCTGGTATTTTTTAAACTGTGAAGTTGTCTTAAGTCGCAAAATTATAGTAAAAATTTAATAATAATCTGCATAGTTCAACAAAATTTTTCCAATTTACCGAATCAATTTATCGCAATGGAGTGAGAAATGGCAGCAGTTTAAATTTTTCACTTAAAAAAAATTTATTTTTTTTAATATTTTTGTCAAAAAGTTACTTTCAGTATTTTGATTATAAAAAATAAGTTTCTTCAAGGACCTTAACCAAGTTAACATGATTTGGATAGAAGACAAAAAAACCAAGGTAGCAAGCTAAAAAGCTAAGCTCTATCTGTAATAGTTCGCCCACAGTAACCCCTAGAATATGATCATTTTTAAAAATATTTTTCATGTTTGCATGAATGGTACAAAAATAGCAAAGCAGCGATCTTAACTTCTCAGCCGGAATTTTAAAGCTATATTTGATAGCAACTTTCCATATTTGGTGATAATGGGCCCCGCGACTAGTATAGTCAGCAGAGAAAAAATTCCGAAAAAAGTCAGATTTTCATATGACTTTTTGTTATTACTAAAACAATTTTACTTCGAATTGTATTTGGTCCAAGCTTCTTATTTGGGTTTGGAAATCGGACAAGAAATGTAATTTTGGCGATATTTTTAAAGTTTGACACACCCGAGGTTACCAATTTTGGGAACCCCTGGAGCCTCTATCGAAGGAACCAGCACCCCAAACTCTTCAAACTGAAGACAGACAACACCTCAGCTATAATCATGTCACTGGCTTCAGCAGTTACGAAGATACTGAATTATTTCCATTTTTTTGTTCCACAAACCACTGTGCGCTGGAGTAGTTTGCCTTTTTTGTGGAGTTTGCGGACTTTGGTTAAAATCTAATGATTGAAAATTTACACCCTTCCTGTTGTCCGATTAATCTGAAATTTAGTAGGTGCCTTTACTTTTGATGCGAATTTAATGTTCTGGTTAGAATAGTAATAACTAATATTTACTTTTAGCCCCTTCCTGTTCACCGATTGATCTGAGATTTGGTTAACACCTTTACTACCGATAAATTTATAATTTGTTTATTAAAAAAATGCCTATAAAATGCCTATAAAACGTTATACTTGGTTTTCCTCTTAGCCGATTGATCTAGAGTTAGGTAAACGCTTTTACATTTGATGACTATAGTATACTCACTATAGTATACTCAATTTTAGGATAAAAAAAACTTGGCTGAGCCTTGTTCATAAAAAGTAATTTTAACTTTGACGATTTATCTGATAACGATATGATTATTGTATTCAGTATTATTGTAAATCAAGGATGCCCGCCACCACAAAATGGCGAATTGGTTAGTTGGTTACACATACCTTAATATGGAATCAAATGAAAGGGTTTGAGTAGTAGAATACCGTAGCAGTGAAAAAATTCCAAAATGGTGGCTGGTACAAAAGGTGGGACTATATACATATATACTGTCAGCCACCCCAATATGGGTATTAAATGAAAGCGCTCGGCTATTAGAAGGCAGTATATTATTAAAAAAAAATTCCAAGTCCAAGGTACAGTCCGAACCTAAATGCCAGATTATAGAGTTTAGACAGGACACAAAGTAAAAAACTAAAAAATAAAATAAGTAAAAAAATTTTTAAGTTAAATGGTTTTATTATAATGAAACATAATAATGATGCAGTTAATGCACTAAAAGCTAAAAAATAATAACGTAGTACCAGGTACCACATAAATAGTGTTGTCAGATTCAAATAGTGCACTAGATTGACTTTCGATTAAAATCAACTTGATTTACAAGAGAGAACTTGACACACTAAAGAGAATGCCACTCATATCAATTATTCAGCTTCAACATATGTGTTTGTGTGCGTTTGTTTACAAAAAATATATACATATGTATATACGGAGAGGAAGTATTGAAGAATATTTTGATTTTCATAACAAACGGACACAAGCACATATATTGAAGCTAAAATATTGATCCGTCTAGCACGCGCATAAAATATTTATGTAATTGCCAAAATTTTAATTCATTTAGGATCAAATTCACAGTACTTAGTTATAACTATAGCTAATGATGGTATTTTCACAAAAGATACTTATATGAAAAATCGTTAGTTAAACCACCGGCATTAGTTAACTACAGACTGTGTCAAAATAAAATATATTACAAACATACATAGCCAAATTAAAAGCATAAAATAAAATTTTAACATGCACATACAGTCAGTCGTTCCATTCAGCTGTACGCGACATAATAAAATGTTTAGAAGTCATTGAAACGGTGCGTAATAAACCAAAACAGGCTCACAATGAAATATTTTCTGAGGCGGAATAACTTTTTCTTGTAAGAAAAATAAAAGCTAATTCCTTCTTAAATGCTCCAAAGCCACGTTTGAATAACTTGATACCGACAGTAAAACATAGGGTATTCATTCGGTTAACCGTTAATCGGTTAAACGCTTAAGTACTACCCAATTAACTGATACGTTAATTTAAAAAAAGTTATTTTCGATTAGCGGTTAAACCGGTTAATTTCAGTCGAATAACCGATTAACCGGTGCACAGTGGTTTCCCTTATAAGGAAAAGCGGTCAAATATCAATATCTCCAAAACTAAAAAAGCTAGGGTCTTCAAAATTTTTTAGCTCATTTCATGCCCAAAGAACTTAAAGTTGGCAAATTTTTAGAAAAAAATATTAACAACTGTAGCCACAGTTACCATTTGATCTTTTAAGGATTAATTGGCTTATAGATCTGTTTTAAAAATGTTTGAAATAAAGTATTTTAATATGAAAATTTGGTTGTTTTAAACAAGTTTTGTAAATTTGTATTTCATTTTAATTCATTCGAAATATACACTGAAAAAAACTAAATTAAAAAGTTAAACAAAGTTAAATAATGCAATATAGGATATTATTAAGTAATATAAGGTAATAAAGTAAAATAGTAGTAATATATATTTTGATATAAGCAAATTTAAAACTCCTTGACTTAAACTACTTCTTTTCTTTGTTGGTAAGTTTCGGGCTCCAGAAATTAATGGATCTGAACTTAAAAAGAGGCGATTTAAAAGATCTGTATTTGTAGCTATGCTCGATATTTTTCGTGTATGTTGCAATCTAAACTGTTTTATATCCTTATTTTCGCTTCAGCTGCTTCCTCCGATAATTGACCTATTGACACTAATGCATGCTTGATTACCTCAGCTCCATGGATAAGAATTTTGTGTACCGATGGAGGGAGGTAGTACCAAGGATACTCCTTCACAAGTTTTCTTGCTGTCTCTACAGCATATTCCTCAAGCTTTTCGGCATCAATTTGAGCTTGTAGATCGAGCTCTGCACTCGACTCTATAACAGTAATGTTTTCTGTGCTTAATAATTTTATAGCCTGGGAAAAAATTTTTAGATATTTTTTTATTCACAAAATCTTTTATAGTTAAGTACTGTCGCTTAGGAAGTCTTGTTTCAACGAAAAGAGCCAAAACCTCGTAATCCTCCACATTGTGTGTCGGGGGAAAGTTGCGGTTTTGTAAAACTTCGGTTAAAGAATTATCAACTTGACTAATTTTAGACATTTTACGCCTCTTTGTTCTATCTGCACACTTAAAAAATTCCTTAGCAGGACGACCACGCTTTTGGCTAGGTGCTAGGTGCAGGTTGTTCTTTTTCAAGGGATTTTGCTTCTAGCTGAATAGTTTCAAAACTTTCAAACCATTTTTTATGTTCCTTGAAAATAATTAATTTGCTTCGATGATTTTTCGTCCAAAGCTTACCAATCTGCTTACAAAGGCTTTTTAAAACTTTTGTTAAATTGCTAAGGTCGAAATTAGTTTTTTCTGCATTAAATTTTTCCTCCATAATTTGAAATATTTTGTTTGCTTTCGAATGATAATTAACAGCTGTAGAACTCCAAATATCAAGAACATACATTCTAGAAAATCGGCACTGACAGAATGAACCTTCTATTTTAATTTTCATATTGATATTTTTGAAACTTTTATCACTATCGCGAAAACAATTAATTATAAGAATTAAAATTTGACCTTTGTTTTGACACTTTTCAAATGCAATGAGTAAGCTTCACTTAAACTGAAAGTCAAATACCTTAAAATTGCAATATAAAGTTTAAAACAACAATTTCTTTAAAAAAAATGTTTCTCTCTATTCATAACTGTAAATCAAATACCATAAAATTGCAATATAAAGTTTAAAATAACAACAATTAAAAAAAAATTAATTTCTCTTTACTCATATTCTTAAAAAGAAATAGTACAAAACAAAATCACACCCATACGCGAAAATATGCAAAAACCCGCGGCCTCAATATTTTTTAATTTAAAGAGGGATAAAAAACCTACAATTTGATGCATAAGGCGTTGTGGGCAGATGAGGGCTACGTGAAAAAGAAGCTTTTGAAAAACGTGTGTTTTAAAAAGGTCAAAAAAGTATTCTTCAGCGATTTTTTTATGGGCTCATATTTTTGCAGCTTTTGTTGTTTAATTTGATAGAAAATAAGTTAAAATTTAATGTTTGTAGGGTTTTTGGAAACTTCTGCCACAATATCGCGAATAACTTTTTGGATAAACTTAAGTTTTCTTTTATGACTATTCAACCACAATATATGCAATATAAACATACCTCCACTTTCAACGGACACAAACAATAAATCTCGCCAAAAAAAAAACAAAATTTTTTAGATTCATAAAATTTAGAGTGTTATCAATAAATTTTGTGCAATAAAGCTTAAAAAAAAAACAATAACTTTTTTGATTTTTGGCCTATGGGGGAAACCACTGTGCGGTGTAACGAAATTTTTAATTTTTTGTAGTAATATAACGTATTATTTAGGCATATGTGTTTATAAATTATTTTTTCATAGTGATCTGGCTTTAATTAAAACTTTAAACCTTTAGACATAGCTATAAAAGATTGAACTTGAGGGAATTATTAAGATTATGAATAATAATTTAATAAAAATAAACAATACCAACGATTTAATTAAAAATCTTAGGATTGGATTTAACTATAGACGAATGCAAGTTGTAAATACACTTATTTTATACCTGCACTTAGGAATACATATTTCCTTCTAGCAATAGTGTCTTAACATACAGTACAAAAACGTAAACTAAGGAATTCAGGAAAAAAACTTTTTGGGAGAATGTTTGGTGTTCATAATGACCTGACTGACAACAGAAAAAACTATTGTTAGCAATACAAGCAATCTTTTGACAGAATTAATCGAAACAATTAGCACTACAACGAATTTGAAAATATTACAATAGGACTCTAATTGCATATTTTAAGATTTTATATGTTTAAAGTAATCCAGGAAAAGGACTGAGAAATTAAATATTCTGTGTTATTTATGGTTTCGATTTCTCCAACATTTAGGATAAGTGAAAGGATTTTTCCAAGTCAAGTTTTATCAAAACTAAAGAAAGGAATTGTTTAAATCTTAAAAATTTTAACCAAATTACTTTTCTAAAAACCTTTCCTTAAACTATTGAAATAACTAATAAAATGATTTCACAAACTTATTTATTTTTTAATTAATACATATTTACGAATTCGTTTTTTTTTGCTTGATTTAGTTAAAAAACTGTTATAACGTATACGTTTGTTATGTTATTGTTTTTTTTTTACTCAAAATAATAATAATTTATGCATTTTTATTTGTTGAAATTATTTAATTTATGAAAAAAATTTATTAATAGGTTAACCGATTAATATTGAAATTAACGGATTAAACGAAAACTTTGATTAATTAATAGAGCGATTAACCGATTAAAGCAGAAGCCCGATTAAATGAATACAATAGTAAAGCACGGAGGTGGTTCAGTGATGGTCTGGGGCTCATTTTCTACAGCAGTACCAGGATATTTACATTTATTCGCACAATTATAGATCAAAAGGATTATTTAGGCATTTTAAAAGAAAACTTGGCGGAAAGTGTGGATAAGTTTGAACTATATAACGGATATTACTTTTACCAGGATAATGATTCTAAACACAAGGCCAAGACCAAGAGTTAAATTGTTAAAATGCTGCACAAAAATGTTTCTCGTGGTATTTTACATAAAACTGCTCAACACATTTTATACCTTAAGCTTAAGACTTACATGATTTCTTACGCCTAGTACTACGTAAAACTGAGTAGATTTATTTTGGCGAGTCACTATAACTATGTGCATAATGAGGGAGCTCCCCTACCTAAAATGAATCCCATATCTAAACTTTCAAAATGCCGATACACGCTTTTTTCTTGTTTTGCCCTTTGACTGAATCAGTTTGTAGAGCTTTGTTATTTTTGTATGTTGCAAAATACAATCTGCGATCAAAGAATTGAGAAGATGTTTCAGGACCTATACAAGCATAAGCCGATAACGTTGCTGATGACAATATAGCGACTTCCAAAAGAAGCCCTGCTACACAACTAACGGCTTTTTGCGTTCTTCTGAAAAGTATCGATTTGCATATTCGAAAGTTGGACATGGTAGAGACGATATGATATATACGAAATATTTTGTGTATATATTGCATATATTTTTTGCAGTGTTTGTACACGTGGACGTATACTTTACATACAATTATTGAGAATTCCATATAACGTACGCGTTTTGCACGAGTATAATAATTTTTTAACATATTTTACACATGATATCTGTTTGTAATTTGAAATTCTTTTATAATCAATATATATATTCTATACAAATAATTGACTATTATTCTTGTAATTATTCGAAAAAGTTTTATTTCTTTGTCAAATTAACTAGTACTTGCAAGGATTCTTAAGTTATATTAAGCCTACAATGACCATAAAACAAAGTATTTAATTCCTGAATATTTTACAGAAAATTACAATATACAGTGAAAACAGCACACACTCACTCTGGAGATATGAAAATATATAAATGTATAATTTGGTAAATTGTTCTGAAAGTCTGAATATGTTTGTAACAAATGCATTTGCATATTTATATCAATGTATTTGTATCAATCAATATTTAAACTGTTGAGGTCAGTAATTGACAGTGGCAGGTAGTAAAATGTAAAAGGATATGAATGTTAATTTAACATCTTATTAAGTATACAAATACATATATACACCCATGCACACATGCAATGACTTGCATACATGTAGTTAATAAATAGCGTCATTACACTAACTATACAATTAAACGTATTACAGTAAACAGTTGAAGTAAAACTACGTTTTACTTTTGGTTTGAGGCTATTAAACTTTTTCTGGTGTTCAAAAATACTTACAAAGAAAAAATATTAAAATAAGATTTAATTACGGAAAACGAAGTTCCAATTAAAAGATTAATTAGTTTTCATCCAATCACGAAAATTGTAGTATTTACTCAACAGAATTGATTGAAATTTTTTTTATTTTATTATATTATATCAATTAAAAAATTTATGAAAATTAAAAAAAAAATCAAAATCAATGAATAGGTATAAGTCTGGCATTTTATTATTTCGGCTTTTTAGTTCAATATTTGAATTAATGTAAAATCAAATTACTTTATTAAAAGTGGAGTGTTTGAATATTCAAATCAGATAAGCAGAACGTATTAGTACTACTCATCTCGAAAGGCCGCTCACTACCCCGTCTCATCAGCGTTCTTGTTCACTTTTACCACTTATGAAGGTGTATGCTTATTATAAGGTAGCATCAGCTTTTTAACTAATTTTTGTCACGAAATAGAATACAAGACTTTTTCATGTAAATTCTTGCATTCATTTTATTTTCAACTCAATTTTATTTAGCCGAAATCTCCTCTATCTGATTTAATACAACATTCATAAAACCGCTTTGTTTGCTTTCGCTTTGATGGGCATTTGTATCAATACTTCCCAGTAAAAAAAGACACTCCAAAGAAGTCATGAAAATGTAGAGTTTGCGATCCGGAAGTAGTGCAAATTTGGATCATTTCTAATGATTTTTACATAGGGTTGTCATTGCAAGAAGTTCTCTTTTTCGATTCCTAATCACCGAATTGGAAGCGAAGTTAAGAAATATTTCCTTTCTGGCGTTCTGTATTGATATTTTTCTCTACGAAAAAGAGTACAAAGTTACACATTTTCGCAACTTGTTTCTTTTTATACGAATTTAAACGCAAAACGGCGTTTTTATGTAAATTTCAGTAAATAACTGTTAATTTTTAGACGAAAATTAGTTCATAAATTTCTTAAAATAAATTGAATTTATAACAAGTATTGTGGGTATTTCATAAAACTATAAAGGAATTAAAAATTTTTGTGTGACTAAAATAAATTTTGACTTGCTTTTCTACTAATTATCTGCATTTTTGAATATCGATTCTTTGAAAGCAATGAAAATGTAGTTCCTCAAAAAGGACTTCCAATTTTTTTTACTGGGTTACAATGAAAGCTGTTTGTTTTTGTTTTTGTTTTATACATGCTTAAACTGTCTCAGCTAGTTGTCTGCATTTGGTTCCAGACAGCCAACCGAGAAGTAAACATGCATATAACTTTTTCGCGGGCTATCGCATTTAATAATTATTCTTACGTTTTTTATATATGAATTGAAAATAAAAATTTTTCTGAGTAAACAATTAATTGGAAACATTTGGGCAATCATTTTTTCTGAGTACAATCATAATATATTAATTTATGTTAAATGTTGCTAAATATTCTATTGATGCATCTGTATGAAGAATGTTGTGACTGAAAGTTATGGATGTAGCTATAGTCTGTTACCGTTTCTAAGCTCATCTCAGATGCATTTTTGAAATATTTTTAAGAAAGAAACCAATTTTTTGCAATGAAATTTATAGTGATGTCAAGAAGAAATACTAAATCAGATTTTATCCATTTCAATATATATCAAGATATGTACTTAAAAATCTGTGAGTGCTTTATAGATTCATCTACACTCTAAAATATTACTTCAAATTTACGATCATATATTGTCTAAATTTGTGTTGAAAAATTTTCCTTGTCTAAAATTACATCGATTTTGTATTTATTTTATTAAAGAAAAAATCTTTCATATTAAACATATTTAGTCCAAGTAGAAAAAATTTAACATAAATTATAATACGGATATGGCTGAATGGTAGATACGCCAGGTTACAAGTCAGGAGGTCGCGGTTATAACCTGCACGCAGCCGTTCGCTTTTTTTTAGTAAAAACATTTTGGTCAAAAATAATGCGTGTGTAATTTTAGGTCGATAATAATCTGTAAAGTGTTGCCGACTATTATCGACCTGATTTCAAACAAAAGTGTTTTAGAGTGTATCAAGATATGCACTTATAGATTCATCTACACTCTAAAACATTACTTCAAATTTACGATCATATATTGTCTAAATTTGTGTTGAAAATTTCTCCTTGTCTAAAATTACATCGATTATGTAGTTATTTTATTAAAGAAAAAAACCTTTAAAATTAAACATATATAGTCCAAGTGGAAAAAATTTAACATAAAGTATAATACTGGTATGGCTGAATGGTAGATACGTCAGACTATCAATCAGGAGGTCGCGGTTCAAACCTGCATGCAGCCAGTCGCTTTTTTTAGTAAAAACATTTTGTTCAAAAATAATGCGTGTGTAAGTTTAGGTCAATAATAATCGGTAAACTGTTGCCGACTAGTATCGACCTAATTTTCAACAAAAGTGTCTTAGAGTGTAGTTACTGTTGCTCACTGTTAGAAGATTTGTGTGTACCTACATGTGCAACTAAGAGTTTAATACTGTAGTGATACAACACAAGGTGAATATAATTAAAATAATTTCAATATAAACACAAATGCATAAGTATAATATAAATTGCGAGTATAAGTGGATAATTTACATTTTGTATACTCTTATTAAAATAATTAACAATTGTCTGCGTGTATACAAGTATTTAATATCTGTCCATATGCAAATCTATAATTTAAATTTATTTGAATACTTAATATATATCTGTGGGTGGGAAGTAAGCTACACCAAGTCACATTTGGAAAATTTTACAGGATACCGTAAAAACATGTTTGAAATCGTAAATGGTTCTATCTCTGTGATATTAACAGTTTTAGTCACCCCAAAATATTTTATATATGTATTTCTAAAATTTTTTTTTGTCTAACATATTCTTAATAAAATTATGTCATATAATACCGTTACATACTAAAATGGACTTGGTGTTCTTTACCTCGCAGATGATTCTCAAATAAAAACTTATCCATTCAAAGCTAAATATCTCTGCAAATATTAAAGACATCTTAATGAAATAAAGTATTTTTTCTTCGTCTATTTTGAAGCTTTACAACAAGTTTAAATTCAATAAAATCGGCTGTTTGTAAAAGTTATGAGGCCAACAATGTTTCTCATTCCCGATGTAGTCAATTTTGACACCCTATAGCTCACCGTGTACTTAAACAGGGTGGTTCAAATTTCATCATTTGTAAAGGTTAGGTCTTCCTCTATGATTTTTATATATAATGTTTTGTAAGCGGATCGCAAATTTCAAAGATACAGATTTATTACCTTTTTTCTTCAAATTGTAACCACTGGTTGAAACCATGTCAAATCGAAAAAAATATGTAATTTTCGGAAACACCAACTCCGATTTAGATGTTGTTCCACACAAATATTATCGATTAAAGGTACTAAATAAGTTTAGATTTTCAGACCTCGGACCCCTCCCGTTTCTGAACTATACCATAATGAAAATTGGAAAAATTAAAAAATCTGACTAAAGTGACCATAAAAAATCAACTATAACTTCTAAGCTTCAAAACTGAAAAAATTTTATTTAATGCTATTTTGCAGATTTAAATAATGCTTTTGAAATGATGTACATCTCAATTTTTTCCGCGAGTAGTTCAAATGTCATTTGTAGAGGTCTTGAGCTCAAAGGGCTATATCTCAAAATATAGTTTTTTAAAAATCGTAAAACATATGTGTCAGTTATAAAGCTCTTTTCTATATATTCGAAAAGTTTCATAGTGGTGCCGCTTCTAGTTTCTGAGTTACAGAGCAAAAGGTGTCCCAAAGTTTGACTTAAGTTTTATAAATAAGTATACTGCGTTCCAATTTTTTTTATTTTTGAAACGTTTAAATTTTTTAATGTATTTTTTAAAGCAATTAGAATGCGCTGTACACGGGAAAAATATTTTCTTCTTCAGTTCGGCTATTGTCCAGATAACGGTCCATTCATGTTTTCCAATCTGCACTTGTTTTTAAAAGCGTCATCTAAAGTAAAATGCTGACTAAATTATTATTACTATTATTTCAATTTTGTTCAAAAGCCTACTAAATTACGCTTCGAATAGTGGTTCATTTGCTTTGATCGGATAAAAAATGACTTTCATAAAATTGTTAATGATTTTCTCTAGTTGTTATCATTCCGGAAGATGTTTGTACCACAAATAAAAATAAAATCCATAATTTTATAATTTTATTGCATGGCTAATTTGATCTCAAAAAATTTAAGTCATAATGGACCGCAATCGGATAAAAAGTAAAAATACTATAATGAAAAAACGGAAACATAAGCATTTAAATTTATTAGCAAATTATTTATTCAGTTTTTTTATTTTGTTTTTTACTAGTTCATTTTTGAATAAATTTTAATGCCAGTGCTTTCATTTTTTTATTGTAGCGTTTTTGGTTTCTATCCGATTTCGGTCCATTATAACTTAACATTTTAGAAATCGAATTGACTATGCAATTAATTTAGCCTAATACTCAATTTGGATCCACAAAGCAAATACGTTCGAAATAATCATATTAATAAACAATTAGCTACGGGCTTGAGCTTTTCACATGTTTACATGTTCATATATACTTAAGTATAAATTCAAACCAAAAAAGTTTGTCTTGAGTAGAACAAAAATCAGAAAAATGGGAATGAAGAAAAATAAACCGATGGCAACGCTGGGAAAGTGCACTTTAATATCAGCTTGAGAGTGATTTAATTCTCGTATTCAATTTTCACGAAAAAGTTGTATATATAAAAATTAAAATCACAGTCAACAGGGCCACCTGACAAGTGGTGATAGCATTTACACGTGAGTACTGACGATGGAAGTGTAGCGGCTTCCGAAAGTGGCGCTACTCTGTTCTGCTGTGTACGTTGAAAAATTAAGTTGATGTTAATTTTTCCCTTGTTCCTTGGAATATTAATCATGCCCAATTCTTTCTGAATATAACGTTACGAACCTTAGCCTAATAATCAATTTGGATTATAAAAATATGAATTGTGTTGTTATTTTTGGTACAAAGCATCTTCTGAAATGGCTATAACTGAAGAAAATCATTACAAATATCATAAAATATTAAATTTGATCCACTACAGCTTAGTAATTTTTTATCCGATCAACGCAAATGATCCATTATTCGAAGCGAAATTTAGCAGCCTTTCAAAAAAGATGTAATTGATTTGAATCGAATCGCCGTTTGACTCTAGGTGGCGCTTTAAAGACGAGTGTAGATCGAAAATGACGAATTTACCATTATGGCCCAAATGAAAAAGAAAATATTTTTACTGTGATTACCAGATTATAATTGCTTTAAGAAAATGCATAAAAAAATTTTAACATTCAAAAAATAACAATTTGGAAAGCAGCATAATTGTATTTAATAAACTTATAGCAAACTTTGGGCCATCTTTTGCTCTAGAACTCCGAAACTAGAATCAGCACCACCTTGAAACTTCCCGAATGTATACGAATCAGTTATATAAATAACAAATTTTTTTTTTCAGATTTTTAATAAAACTGTTTTTTGAGTTATAGCGCTTTCAGCTCTGGACCTCCACATATGACCTTTGAACTTCTCGGGATAAAAATTTAAATGTACATCATAGCAAAAGCCTTATTTGTGCCTGTAAAATAACATCGTGTAAATCTTTTTCATTTTTGTAGTTTAGAAGTTATAGTTGACTTGGAAAAGACACTTTTCTCATATTTTGACGATTTGTTCCATATTCATTTCCATTTGCTCCATTTTAATTTTTTCATACAATATCTGTGGTGATTTTCATTGAAATTGGAGAGGGTCGATCCGAATTGCTTTCGATTTGACATGGAATTACGCCACTGTGTGTTGTATAGAAATTGTGTCAATTGAGTTCCTTCACTTAATTGTGAATAATATCAACATTTGTCCATCTATTTTTATGATTTACGGCTTATTTTATTCCTAGTACACCCAGGTCTCATATTAACGATAAAATTGTAAACATTTTGCCTTCTGAATTTTTTACGAGTTTTTTTGATGAAGGAAAAATTTAATTTTGCATGAAAAAACTAATTTCTTTCTCGCTACTAATATCTGAATAACTCTGAAACAGTTGGAAATATAAAAAAATTATTTATTGACAACTTAAAGGCAGTTTTATTTTGCATGTTTTTGTGGCTCACTTATTCAAATCGGACAACCCTTTCTCTAGTTAAGGTGAAATATATTGATGTACCTAGTGGCATGACTAATATGCCTATTAAAAAATCTGTACGTGATAGAAAAAAACTGAAAACGGATTTTAGTTTATCGCATTAAATTTTGTATATTTCACATCGTTTTATTTAAAAGAGATATTTCTGCCAACCAGTGCTACAGTTGGTTAAACCACGATCATTTGTTAACTAAATACTGTGAATTTGAGCCTAAATAAACAAGTTCAAAAGACCACTTACTTATATTTAAAACTACATTGATGGAGAAAATGTGTATATTCATGAATATACATACATATTTCGAAACTTTAATATTCTTCAATAGAACTTAATGTTTTGGAAAATTTACTTTCGCTTCGAAATCGATATTGTTAAGTTAACTGGCAAATTGTGTACTTACAATAATTAACAACAAAATAATATTAGTAAGAGATACAACACAAAAAAAAAACTGTTTCTAATGAGCTTAAAACATTTAAACTTAGACAAATGGAAAAGACACAAAGTCTACGAAGAACAAAGGTCATGGTTGAGTAACAAGAAAAACTTAAAAGAAGCAAAAAAGAACAAGTAAACAACTTTTTTTTTGGAAAATAACAAAAGACGATAAAATTACATTCTGTTACACTAAATATTTAAAATGGTTAAAGGAAAAAAGGGGTTAATTAACACGATAATTAGTGCGTAATCCAATACATCAACAGACAGACAGTTTTAAGAAAAGCAAAAAAAAAAAAACACACACACACATACAGAGCGACAGACAACAATAAGGACTTATTTAACAAAAACTTACTTAGAAGACATGCAATTGATACTACGGGTATGCGTTAAAATGAAAGCAATAATAACAATTGGCTAAAAGCAACAATAAGTTAAGAGACTTTTAAATTCAGGGTAAAAGGCATTAAGCAACAAATTTCAAGCTACTTTACATTTACAGTAGAACTTGCTTAATTACCTACCAATAAGCAGTATTTACAGCTTTGCTTCGATATATGTAATCGTTTTTTTTTTAATTACGGACGTAAGGTGTATTACTTTATTACGATGATTTTAAACAACCCCATGATTTTTTTTCGTTTGTTCAAGGAATTGACTAAAAACTTAGTAAATGAACCATATTATTCTTCATAGTTTGGCCAATTAAACAAAACGTTAAGAAAAGAACGTTCAAACCGGTCTACGTATTTTTCATTTAAATTTAACAAAAAGTTGATTAAATTTTAAATGCTAAATAATATCTGACTTAAGACCGTAAACAATTACTGACTCTTTCTTTGTTCGGATCAATTTAACTGTCAGAAGAACTAGTCGCAACTTACGTATTGTGATTCGTATTTGAAAGTCTATCTAGAAAAACTTTTCAAGTATGGTTTCATCAGATTAGCATCTGATGGTTCCTCCACTGGAGGACAACAGATCTTGGGCTGAGTTTGTTTAAAGAGATCTACAGACGAGTTGGCATTAGCATCTAACGAAATGGCGGCATATAGATTAGCTAACCATGACAAATAAATAATATATTTTTTGCACTTATTAATTTTATATTTTTACTCACTGTTTGATATTTTAATTTCCGCTATGAATCGAACAAATCGGCTAAAGCATAGTATGCAAACCAGCAGCATGCACGAAGTTAACATAAGCTTACTCTTAAACTCTTTCCTTTTCAAAATATATTATTTCTTTTCTGAGTATGCATGTATGTGTGTCATTTTTATGCATTTACCATTAAAAATGAAAAGAAACACACGCAAATTCTTGACTAAGATTGACACACTATTCACTACACTACCGATTTTGAATGAATATTCATTTATTTAAAACTACAATTTCAGCTCATTTTATGTATAGAATATTTTGAGTGTTTGTGTGTATATGTTAAGTTTAAGAATGTACTATTTTAGTACTTATAACATAAGCAACGGACAATAGTGAAAGTAACAAAAAATCCGTATCGGTTTTGAAAAAATTCACACTTTAATAATCTGAATAATCAGTAGCATGCATTACGGACACGTCATTTTGTATGAATTGAGTATAAACAGTATTTACTTTCTTCAATCTTAACACATAATGGTCAGTTTTACTAAAAAAAAACTTATGTACATTTATTTATAATATATCATATCTTGCTAAAGCAGTTTCTATTCTCAAATTTATGAGTTTTTACGAAATATTTTACTATGCTTTTAACGGACATGAAAATAGCATTTTAAATAAGAATCGTCCATATAATTCCAGATTTTGTAAGGCGTGCCCTTATGTCTAATAGGCATATTCCTATGATAATTAGTTACTCTCTGATTTCTAAAATGTATAGAAACAAAATATTGTTTTCCAAATTGTATTTTTGTTTGTAATTAAATATATATTTAGTTCGTCAACTAACTTTGTTTCGAGCTTAAAATCTTAATTGAGATACATATTTTTCGTATTAGGAGGCCTAATATTTTCTTCAATCCACCCTATTATAAATTATATTTTTTAAATATATTTTTTAATAAAATTTTAATTTCTTATAACACAGAAATATGCATTTTGATTTATAATTCAGGTTTAGGATGACTAAAAAAATAACGTCAAAACAGACAACAAATAAAAGATGTCCAAACACATCAATATTTATATGATCTTAATTTTAAATGATTTTAGTGGCGCCCAATTAAAGTATACAAGGCATATTATCACAAACACAAACATACACATTCCTGGTCTCTATCAAAAGCGCCACCAACACCAAACACCAACTTCACCACACAAAACCATCATCAGCATTATCATTTGAACGTTATAGCCTTTTTTCCTTCGGTCGATTTCACTTGTGAATGGATACTTTTCTGGTTTCATACGATTTCATCTCAAACCACTCATAAACCATAAAAATCACAGCTTCAGCTTCTTTTCATTTTTTTCTCCCATTTATTTTTTTTAGTTCATTTCATTTATAATTTTTTCTTTTATTTTTTTTCTTTTGCTGTTTTGTTTTACATTTGTTAAGAATTCCTATAAAAATGTCAGCTATAAAAGCGTTCACTAAAGTCATCGTCATCACAGCCATTTAGTTGGGATGTATTTGAGGAGTTTTTTGGCTCTGGGCTATAAAATATCTTGAGTTTGCAAATAGTTTTATCTTTTGCTTTATGCATTTGTTAGCAACAATTAGAAAATTATTAAAATATCATAAAATTGTCATGATACAGTGGAACATAAATAAGTTAAAGTGATTTTTATTAAGGTACATTTAGTCGACTAGGACGAAATGAAGCTGTAACGGAACGATACTGCTGATCGATATTGTTATGTGTGAAGCAGCCAAACCAATCACTGGCTTAACATAGTCAACTTAATAAGTGTGTAAGAACATGTTGAAAATGCTATTTACATACTTACATTTCAAAGTAACATCACCTAATTTGAAAATACAAAATTAAAAATGTATCGTATTAAAAAAATTGATTTTTTTTTCAATTCACAAGCCAAGCTTGAAATTAATCACACCTATCGCCAAAATGTCTGAAATTCGAAAAAATTCGCAATATTAGAAACAATGGGCGTGAAAATTTTTTTTAGTATTAAAACTTTCGAAAATATTAAAAGATTTAGAGATTTTTGCATAAAAACAGCTAATTTTCCAGCAAAAACTACTCCTTCACCGAAGCAGGTTTATATACGATTCCCTACTGGGAAGCTCCCTTGTTTCACAAAACATTAAAATCATTTCGTAAGACTTCGTTGTTGATCCGTTAAAATTCATTATGTGCCTCTCTCTTTCACACAGTAATTGATTATGATTATAATTAAATTGAGAGATTCTGCATTTTATTTGCGAATATTCAGAATTGCGTACAAGCAGCACATCTGAAACGCAATAAATTTTTTCCTGCTTTCAGATTTTTTTATTTTTATTATTCATTTTTGATGCATAAATTATAGCTAAAAAATATTTAATTAATATACTTAAGGCTCGTTTCCGCAGAAAACGTAATGGTCGACGAAAACAATACGAAAACCAAATTCCATACATTAGCAACGAAACAAGCTCTGAAACGAGTTTTTTTTCGTTGCAAATGTATGTAATTTCGTTTTCTTCGACAATTACGTTGTATGCGGAAACGAGCCTTTAATCAAAAAATAAAAATTGTTTCAATTAATTTCGTAATTGAATCAATATACAATTTTCGTCGTAGGTTGAAGAACTCCAATGACATAATTAATTAAATATGCAGTTTTTATAATTAAAATCATATTATAATTTTTTCTGTTTCCAAGATTGAGTGCCACACTGTAATACCTTTTATAACCATGCCATGAACAGTCCATCTGTGCTATTCATAAGCAATCATAAATGCAATAAAGAACTGCATGTTGCATGCAAGTAGTTCATTCGCATTGTGTGTAGGTTTTGGTATATAAAAAAAGCAGCCCAGAAAGATTTTTTGAAAGTTTGTCAAAATATTTTATAATCAAATGCGTGCAGTTATTTAATGGGCATCATAATTTAGTTTTTTTATATAATTTTTTTTAAATCATATACTTATTCCTAGTAAAGCTGTGTGCTGCGGCCTTTGTGTGTGTGTGTGTGTTTCGATTGTATTGTATTTTAAATGTTTATGACGTTCAATAAAAATGTTTACTTTTCTGTTTGTTTAAATCATAAATTCAAAATTTATTAATTGCTTATGAATTTATTATGGAGTGAAATTTTTTGAACACATTCTTTTTAATCGTTTTAAAAATTAAATGTGATTATAAATGTCTTTGTCTGTGGGGCTTTTTTTACTTTTTTGTAGAACTCCAGCTGATTTATGACCGACTATAAAAAGTTTACTAATGACTTTTGGTTTATATCAAAAAAAAAGATATTTGTATAAAAACCCGCTTTTTTAAATAAAATTTTAAATATTTTAATGTGACATAATATGAAAGAAATTTCTTATAAGTCAGTATATTTCTTGAAATCACAAAGAAAAGTATAAATTAATTGAATTAACAAGTTACATTAATAAAAAGATTAGCCCAAATATATTATTGGTTATAAGGGATTTGGGCGAGTTATATCTAAATAGCCTCTTGTTTTATTAAGTAATATATTTTAAGGTCAGTGTAACATTGAGATGGCCACTCACTTATTCGCCTGTAATACAAATATATAAAGTACACATGTCACTCGAGTTCCACCATACTTTTTACGTTATTTCACTTTTATGTATTTTTGATAATTAAAGTATTATTTACTTAAGCTGTTTTTAGACTATTCCACAAGCTGTTCGACTTCTGCACAAAATGCAGCCCTTATATAAAGTGTTGTTATTGTTTTATTAAATTTCCAGAAACTCAGTCGAACGGCTTGTGGGATAGTGTAAAACAGCTTTTGCAATGTACAATATCAAATATAGCAAGGTTCTAACAAGTGATTCTAGCAGAATAGGTGTGCCTTTCTTAGAAAAGTGACAAAAAACTCCTCTTTAGCGGCAATAAAGCGGGAAAAAATATCCCACAAAAATATATGCCATAAAATTATACTATAGGTATTCAAAAAAACTTAGGACCTTATTTTGTAAAACGCAACACCAACCGTTGATAAATTTTGTATGGAAAAAAATGTAATTTGCAAAAACAAAACACACATAAAATTAGTTAACGCTTAGCGTTGCGTTTTACAAAATAAGGCCCTTAAGCTTCAGACCCTACTTGGACGCCAGAATGCAACCAAAACTTAAAATGTGTTTAAGGGTTAATTTCTTACCTATTCACAATTAGTATTCGGCATAAGAAATCTTAAATTGGCTGTATAATATAAGCATAAGCTGCATTACAAAAGATGGTCTCGCCTATTAATTATGTAGATTTCGCACCTTTGGCGCGGATTACTATTTCTAAATGTTGTGTATGGCACAATGAACTTTGAAGAATATCCACAGTAATTATCGTTAGTGTAGTAGAGAAAATCAAAAACAACTCAATCCCGAGAAATCCAGTGGCAAATGAAACGAACTACTTAGATAATAATCAATGATGTCAGGATGACGTTCTAAGCGAGCAATCTACTTACTTAGATTGTAATGTACGTGTTATCTAATATGTCATTTACAAATAATAGCTTCGATTATTTTGCATTGAGTATGTGAGAATTTGGTTGTATTTCATAGAATTTATCCCTTATATGTACAAAGTAAAAAATTGTGGCCTATTTTTGGGCTATATAACACTCATTTTTGTTTAGTCAAACAATGGATGTATTTGCTATTTTAAAATGTTTTGTTTTATTTCGAATGCATAAAATATTACGTAAGGAAATATAATGCAGCATCATATATCAAACGTTTGACTTTATGTTTGGTGGGAAGCTCTGTCGTCTCACCAATACTAATAAGCAGCAATCCAAACACATTTTGAGTTGTGCCTACCACTGATTTAAGTTCATTTTAGTGTTATTCGTACTTAAATTTTTAAGTACGATTCGTAATCAAAGTAAGTAGAAAATACTTGAATTTAGTACGGCGTTTTTCTGTCTGTGTACAAATTAAAAAAATTGTGCATCCTTTTGGGCTCGCTCACACTTCCATTTATTATGTAAACTCACAGTAGCGACATGTACTAACATCGTAGCTTACTTTTTAAGCGAGAGAGCACCGATTAAACACCGTATGACACGCTTAATCTAAATTTAAGTGGGAAAATAAGGCAAAGCGTCATCACTACAGGCAAAGAAAAAAACATGGCTAATGCAACCATAATCTATGAGCAACATGCTATGGTTGAGTTATATGGTTGGAATCAAATTATACTATTATTAAAATTAATATGCTCTAATTATAATACTGTTGTCTTATATAACACAAATATGATTCATACAACCTAATGTTTAATTGAATGTAAATATAATATGATTTAAGCAAATTATATTATATTTGTATATAAAAATAGTATGGTTCTAAATTACCATATAAAGGTTGTCATCATAATCATATGTTGATTAAAAAATGACAGCAGCAAAAAATATATATACATATTTTTTAAATAAAATGTAAAATAAAATGTTTCGAATCTGAAATAAAAAGTATTATCTACTTTCATATAGATATATACACACATTCATACATAGTTCTTGACACATATTTTATTTACACTCGGCCATGTTCTGAAAACCATTTCGTTTTGAAATCGGCAGCTTTCAGGAAAGAATGAAACCAAAAAGCTCACTTATGGCAGCTTTTCAGTTAATTTTTATGTCTTAGATGTTTCAGATATTTTATCCGAACTAAGCTAAGAATACATTAAATTGTCCAATAAAAAGAACACTGTTTTTCATTTTCGAAATTTTGCAATTTCAAAAGGAAATGATTTTGAGAACATGGCCGAATATTATTTGTTTGCTTTTATCCGTTTTTTGTTATTTTTGGTTAATTACTTTTTTATTTTGTTATTTTTTTAATGACATACAAAATCAAACCAACAGCTTTCAAGTAAAACAAAAAACTAACAAAAAATTATTCAACCAAGGGATAGAACAAAAACTTTTTGGAAGCAGAGAGCCATGTCTCTTTTGTAGCCATAGCTTAATTGCAAAAAACTTCTTTTAAATAGTATGGACAAGAGCCATACTTTATTGTTACAGAACCATACTGTTGTCGAATTTTTAAATATACCATGATTGTAGATAAAACTTGTTTAACAATAAATTCAACCATGTTGAAATTAATATGAATGCTAACATGTCATGATTAAATGTAAGCATAAACTAACTAAGGTTCACAATTATTTAAAACAATTATAACTTATTTGCCACAACCATAAGGTATATCGGGAAACATGACATTCTTGACGCAACCATACCACAACCATATATTTTCTTTGCGTGTAGCTGCTTCTTAATATTGCCAACATCTGCGATTACGTAATCTGTATTTCTACCACTGGGTAACTATCATACAAAGTCACATTGCATTCCTATCGCATTACTGTCCTCTAGTCTTAAGTAAAAAGATGATTTGTTTATAGAAAACAAGAGAACAGAAACTAAAACAGAATAGCAAAAATATATTTCAACCTCACTGCATAGGTCATTTTTTTTAAATAATGTGTACCTTACGTATTGCACATTTAGATTTTATAAATTCATGAATATATGATTTCACAAACATATTTCCGTTACAAGCGTTTAATGAATTCAATCCAAGCCATTTCAATCCGAACCGTGTAATCAAATGTAAATCATTTTTATTTATACATAAATCAGTATAAAAGTTGTTTATTGTTTTGTTTTTCAATAATTGTATGACTTCTTTCTTAACTTTTTTTTTTTTTGCAGTTTTTAACACTCGTACGAGTGCAAAATAGCCAACAAGACCATCGTGATTCTTTTTGGTATGAGATTATTCACACATACAAATTGACCTTTTTAACACTTATTGCTTTTATAACCATGAAATGTATGAATATTAAGTTACACATTTTATTAAACTTTTTTTTTTGTTGTTATTTTCAAGCTTTTTTGCTTCCATTTAATTCCACAACTGACTTCCTTTTTGTCCAACAACACAAAGAATAAAATGTAATAAATAATGAACTTTATAATGGTCACATTTTAGAGACAACAATATAAAGTGCAAAAAATTTATTTTAATATAATGCATATCAATTGGACTGACTTGACACTGGTCCAAAGTGAAAGTGTCTTTCATTAAAATATATAAAACTGTGTATTACACAGAAAATTTTAACAATTAAGAAGATAGCTTAGGGAGTTACTCTTCTCAGATTGCCATCATCACTGAGATATTAAAAATTTAAAGGCTGTAGACTATCCTCTATGCTGATATTGCGGTGGTCATTGCTATTTGTAGCAACATCTTTGGGTACACGAACCATTCCCTACCAATTGGATGTAAGGTATCACTGTCGAGTCCCTCCTAAAAATGATAACTTTACTCGTTGCCCTTTAGACTAGTGAAAATAGTGCTAGATTATTAGTCTGTGGTCACAGGTTCAATTCAGGGCTTGTGACAATGCTCTACCCCGATATCAGAAGATTTTTTTAAATTAAATTTACAACCTGAAAATCACAGTGCAGCAGTGATTTAATTTAAAACTTATAACAATGCAGCTAAATACGAGCATATACAATACAATAATAAAAGCAGCAAACATTATAAAATAAATGAATGAATTTTGTTATAATAGAGGGTAAATTAAAAACCACATAATAATGTTTAAGATGTGTTACATATTTTTTTGTATTGAAAAATAGTTGATTCGAATACCCGTAATATTATTCATACGATATCATTTTTGACCGGAAGAACATGAAAATTGATCGTCATGGTGGGAATTTTTACAAATTTTTATGCAAATACTTGCAACAACATTCAAACATATCCATGCAACAACATTGACACTCACTGTCAGAAGCTCAACCGACTCATCATTATCATAAATATTCAATATTAATGTAATAATTTTAAAAGCATATTAATATGCGGTAAAAATATTTAGCAAATTTTATGAAACCGCAATATGCAACAATTCTCATGGAGTAGAGGATGATTTTTTATAAACCTTAAAGGGTTGCAACTGTCTGTAAAGTAGTTGCGGCAGACAATAAAGAATTCCATGTAAGTTTATTTTTATTTACTCATTTGTAATATGATACATTCGTTTTTATGCCTTTTATAGATGCTTGCACAACGTAGTTTATTTAACTGAATATTGTAAGTCATTATTACTGAAATTTTTCAACATATACAGCAGAACATAACATCACTGTTTTCGGAAGCCATTAAACTTCCATCGTAAGTGATCATCTGTCCCCTACCAAATTAATGTTAATCGTATGTTTATCATAACAAATGTCAGTGCTACCATTGTTTTGCCTTTCTTCGTGTCCATCTTTCAGATTTTTTGTTTTACTTAAATAAAAAAATAAAAATTTTGTAATTAAGTATATGTGCACATGTGAAAACACGCCACTGCCTAATTTTTTATTTTTATGTGACTATTTCGAACTAATTTGTTTTTCAATCCAAACTGATTATTTTTAAGGATAAGGTTCTAATGTTCTAATTTTCTTATTTTTTCCCCTCGCTGATTTCAAAATATTGAAAATATGAGAAAGTAAAAAACATATTACTGTTTTCGTCTTCCTTTTCAAATACCGCTCGTTTTCATGCCAAAACACAGAAATAAATTACCATTGTAAAATCATCATGTCACAATGTTAATTGCAAATCATATTAAATTTCTGCAAAAGTACAGACTTTATTTATATTACCATTGTGCCATATACATTTTAAACGAAAAATTGTTAATCTAACCTTAAATTTCGTAGACTTAAAATTGTTCACTGTTAAAATTAAATTTGTTCAATATTGAATGCATAAAATCTAGTTAATATCGGGTTTTATCAAGGCAAATTAAAGTTAGATCTACTTTAGTGAATCAATGAAAAATTGACGTTATATTTCATTTAAAACAATTTAAATTCAGAGCCTCTTGGGCTTTCTTAGGAAACGGAATACCAGTACTTTGTTGGAGCTTGTAGGGTGTAGTCGTCTGGACATCACAATGGACCTTATGGCCTTCGAGTATTCTCGCTAGCTTGCGGGCAGACCTATACTAACCCAACCTTATGTTGAATTATCAGCTAAATTAAAATGAAATTCACGCAGTGGCTAGCGCGTTGACTAGCAAGCAAGTGTTGATAGATGACCCCGAGTTCAAATCTAGGGTGGGACATACAACTACAACATATTTTACTGAGACTTATGCTACTACATATCACATAGCTAAATAAAATATCAACATTAAAATTATATTGTTTCAACTTGATTCAACTTTGATTCAGTATGATTACTCATGTTATTTCAGTACCAAATTCACGTTGTTTCAAATTGAAATAACTTTCATTTAACATGATTCTTTGTATTATTTCAGTATCAACTTCATTTTGCTTTAACTGTACTGTAATATTAAATCATCATAAAATAAAGTTATTTCAAAAAAAAATTTTTTCTTCGCAGGTTATTGTAAAATCATGTTGAATTAACATCAAATACCTATGAAATATATTAAAATAACCTCATAAATTTGCCTTGTTTTCGATGGTTTAAGCATTAAATTTGTCTGTGTGTTATGAAAAAAGCGTAAAGTTTAATTTAAAAAAAAAAATTTTTCAGGCTTTCCCTGAAACTTTCGCTAATTTAAATCCCATTGCGATGTCATAAAATGTCATAGTGTATACGTAGCATAATTTTTAAATGATTTTTGAAAGTTTGTAAATAAGTTAGAAGGTTTGAAACTTTAAAAAAATATGGTTGAAGTCTACTAGTGTGGGTATGCTTAACTCGCAACATACAAAAACTTTTTTAAAATAATATAATTATTTTAAATCATAGTATATTTCCATCAAATTAAACATAAGATTGTATGAATCATATTAGTGTTATTTCTTAATACTATTATATTCATAATACTATGATTTGACTCAACCATATACATAATTCAATCTTATTATGTCGCTCTTTGATTACAGTTGCCTCAATGATGCATTTTCTTTGCATGTACCTAATGCGTTTGCTAATTAATATTATAGAAATTACAAGCGCCATTACAAGCATTTCCTAAAATTTTGGTAGGCGTGTGACACGCGTTAATCTTAACAGATTGACCTGATATTTTTTAGGGTAGTTTTTTTATAAATACCCATCGATTTAGAATATGAGACTTGAATAAATAAAAATTTTAATTTCTTACGACCACTCTATACTTTTTAAATATGCTACAAATTGCTAGTTTAAATTTAACAAAAAAAATGCCAAAATATACACAAAATATACACTCTTGCCCATCCCTCATACACACTGTTCGCGGTTAAAGTAAATTTGTAGTTTAAAATAAATAAACTCATAATTACATTACAACTATATCAGCTACAATGAAGCTTACTGTTTTGTTTCTCTAGCCCATAACATAAAGTAGCTTCGTCTATTCTCCAACTCTTGCATTTCCATAGTTAGTTTTCTTTGGCAGCAAACATAAAGAAAAATTAAATTCATATTTATGAGCTTAAATTTAGAGTTCTTGTGCTATTTGTCTTGAACAGTGAAAATTTCTTGCATCACAATGGGCAAAGAAATTAAGTGTGAAAAAAGTTAACAATACGTGAACTAAGCTCACGTTTAAATTTTCGCCATAAAATGAATTGAATTATGGTTAGCTGTCATTGGAAATGACAGAAAGACATGACAAACTATACTTAGAAGAAATAACAAATGTTTTTTTTAAGGATTAAAATAGACTGTGTGTGTTTTCCATTTCTAAAAGATTGAAATATAAATATAAAGCGTGTTTCTGAACGATTTTTAAACAATGTTTAAAGAGCTATAATTTTTATAGCAGCATTATCTGTACAATGAACTCGTACATAAATATTTTATATATTTTTTTAACAGTAAAGTTATTCTTAACCAGTTTGTATCTAATAGCTAAACCCATTTATTTCAATATTTCTGATTAAAGTTTCATATTTGTTCTAACGAAACACCCCTCTACTCTCTGGAGATGATTAAGTGCTGGTGATAGAAATCTTTCTTAGATTTGTAAGTGATAAAAATCTATTTCAGTTTGTTTTTGTTTGTTTTCTGTCATAAACATTTTTTTTTGTTTGTTGGTCAGTTTGGGTTGTTTGTTTGTTTGTCAGTTTTTACCACCATAAATTTCCAATTTTCGTTTTGCTATTTTTATTTTGCCATAGCGTTAAAAAATTATGAAAAAAGCTTTTTTATGACTGCTCTCATTTTTTATGATGATGCCACTTTGCTGTAGTTTGTTACATTCTATAATTTTTTATCTTCATTTTTTTTAACCATTGTCATCATCATTATGTTGCTTTTTTCGTAAATTTTATTCTGGTGATATGAAAAGATGACCATTTAGGAGTACACAAGTTATTACTTCCACAGTTGTCAACGAAATTATAGCTGAACTTGTAGAAATGTCCATAAAAGGTTTTATATTTTTTGTATAATTCCTGAATTTTGGCAATCAAAATTTCGATCAAATTTCTTTTGATACAAACCATAAGCTATCGTTCCGCTCGAATTGAAAAACTAAGCAACTACAATCAAAATAGTCTGTACTTAGAATTAACTGAGATTGTAATACAAAATAAACGAAAATTCAACTTATTTTTGATTTAAATTTAACGAAAACTTTATTAAAAAATTAGTTGACTTATAACCGTAAAAAATTAATGACTCTTTCTTTGTTCGGATTAATTTAACTGTCACAAGAACAAATCGCTTACTTACTTACTTACTTAGATGGCTTTAAACAACCCTTTAGATCAGTAGCCTGATTCAGAATATCCTTCCATGCGCATCGATACAATGCGCTTTGTCTCCAGTTTTTTGCATCAAGTTTTACGAGATCTTCTTCAGCTTGATCCTTCCACCAGAGTTTGGGTCTTCCCCTTCTAATTCTTCCTTCGGTATCGAAATCGAATGATTTCCTCGCCGGAGCACTATCATCCATACGTATAACGTGCCCCAGCCAGCGCAACCGTTGTACTTTGATGCGCTTAACTATGTTGATATCTTCGCATAACTCATATAGCTCGTGATTCATTCGATGGCGATACTCCCGTTGATGCAGATAAGCGTTCTATAGAGTGTCATTTTTGTTCGTGAGAGAGGGCTTTGTTTCTAAACTGGTTGCCATCCCGAAATAGCATCTATTAGCAAAAATAGTTCTTCGTTTTATTTCCAAACTGATGTTATTTGTTTGGTTTATTGCGGTACCTAGATAAATAAAGTTGTTCACTACCTCGAAGTTATAGTCAGCTAACCATTAACTTGGTCTTATCTTGATTTACTACCGCACCCAATTTCACCGACTCCTTTTCGATACAACAGAATGTTCTAGTTACCTCTCGCACAGTGTGCCCCATGATATCAATATCAGCGGCATAAGCGAGTAGCATGTGCTTTTTGTTATAAATTGTGCCTGCTCTATTAACTGCAGCATCACGCAGGATTTGTTCCAACAAAATGTTGAATAAATCACAAGATAGACTATCACCTTGTCTAAAACCTTGTTTGGTATTAAAAGTCTCGGAGAGGTCTTTTCCAATTTTTACCGATAATCTTGTGTCAGGTATACCAAACTCAGACATGGCTTTAAATACCTTTGTTCGTATCGGGCTGTCAAAAGCGGCTTTGCAGTCGACGAACAGATGATAAGTGTCGATTTTTTTCTTTGGTCTTCTCCAGGACTTGGCGTAATATAAATATCTGGTTGGTGGTCAATTTACCAAGTCTAAAGCCGCATATTGGTAGGATCCTATTATTTCGCTGACTTTGGTTTTTAATCGTTCGCATAGTACCGCTCGATAGAATTTTGTATGCAATAGGAAGGAGACTTATACCTCTATACTTTGCGCATACGGTTGGTTTTAAGAAGTCGGTCCGTACTCCTTAACAAGTCGTCGCCTCCGGTTTTCAAAAGTTCTGCAGGCGGACCATCGGCACCTGCAGCTTTATTGTTCTTCAGCCGCGATATTCCATTTTTAACATCCTTTTTTGCTAGGTGGTGTACATTCGACACCGTCGTCATTGATTGGTTCAGGGGTATCATAGTCTTCACTGTCATCTGATACCAATAGTATGGAAAAATGTTGTTTCCATGTCCTCAGTACACTTTCAGTATCTGTCAACAGGCTTCCATCTTTATCTTTACAGGAGAAGCTACCAGTACCAAAGCCGTCTGTTTGGTGTTTTGAAACCCATTTGGCCGCAGTTTCCATTGAGGTGTGCAATACGTTGCCATTCTGCGCATATATGATCGGGACAAGGAGTGCCCTCTTGTAGCATTTGGGATGAGTGGAATAGGCGGTAGCATTGTTGCCTTGTGAATATCGAGATGTTCAAACCTAGTGCTACTCACGACCATGATTCGTGCCTCGGCGAAGGATATCAATCTCAAGCCTTTATCATTGGTGCCTTCGGGAAGACTTCCGATTGTTGGATCGTATACCTCTTCCTTTCCGATTTTCGCGTTAAAATCACCTAGAACAATTTTATAGTTATGGTTGAGCAGCGGTCATATGTTTCTTCTAGGCGCTCATAAAACGTATCTTTGACCTGCTCGTCCTTATCCCCCGTCGCGGCATGGGCACAAATAAGGCTTATATAAAAAAATTCGCTTTGATGCAGATTGTACCTATCCGTTCGTCCACAGGAGTGAACCTGGAGACAAAATGTTTAAAATGTTTACTGACTATGAAACCACATCCAAACTCGTGTCCAGAACAAATCGCTACTTACGTAAAAATATAAGATGTTTCTCTTGTTTCTGCTATTTTTGCTCTTAAATAATTCACTCCAAGTTCCGTAACAACAAATGATTTTTGCTTTATTTTTAAATGAACTAAAGTCATGTTAAAGGTTTATTTTTCGTACCTTTAATTATATTATTAATTTTGTATTCTTACTCACTGTCTGTTATTTTAATTAGTGATTTTTTGAAGTTCAACATTCCTCTACTGAGCTTTGAGTATTACTTTAGCATGATTAATAAATTAATTTAACAGGACTTTACTTCTTAAATACCATGTCGTTGTGCAATATATTTTGATTCTTTTTTCTTTACTAAAAGAAGATTATTGTTTTGCATTATTGAAAAATTTTTTTTTGTAAAATTTAATATTTTACGTATAATTTTCAGTATTTTTTATATATTATTTTTTGGAACGTATTCATAAAATATTCGTGAAATATTCGCTTGAATTACGAATACGAATATCATGAAAGAGGCGAATATTCGGCGATTCGAATACGAATACGAATACGAATAATCGTAACATCACTAATTTTAATTTTCACTGGGAATCGAACAAAGCTCCTTCAGGTTTGAAATCCTACTCACCAACCAAGGAGGCTAAAGCATAGTATGCAAATTAGGTGGCCGAAGTTAACACATATTTCCTCTAACACCTTTTCGCTTTCAAAAAATTTCATTTCTTTTCTGGGTATGCATGTAAGTGTATCATTTGTACGCATTTAATATTACAAATTAGAAAAAAAGACACATGCATGGTCTTGGCTGGAATTGAGCATGTGGCCCCCGGGTAACAGTATATTCATTTATTTTAAATTACAATTTCAGATAATTTTACATACAGAATATTTTGAGTGCTGTGCATATTTTGGCAATAAATGCATATTTTTGAAGTTATAAAATTTTCTTAATGCGTATTTCTCACTTTTGAAAAAAATTAATTAATAGGCCGATTAAGGATGAAACCGAGCCTCAATTGGGATTCCAGTTGCTGAAAATAATACTACTGATGGCAACTGGCAACTGAGAGCTGTCAATTTCAGTTGAAATTTTGTGCTTTTCTGGCAACCATTAATTTTCAGTTGCCGATTGGCAGCGCATCTAAATTTCGGTTGTATTAAATAATAGACCCAATTATCTTTGTTTTTTTTTCTCTAATAATAATAAAAATAAAAATAAATATTTTAATTTTATTTTAGTTTTGGTACTTTGTTTGTAGGTAAATGCATATTTTTGCACATGTTTTTCATTACTGGTGCATTTGTTAAACGATTAAAATCAATTTTTAGTTGCATGAAAGTCTGAGCCCTGCTTATAACATAAACAACGGACAATATTGAAAGCAACCAAAAATCCGTACTTAGTTTTTTTATTGAATGTTTGAATCAATTAAAAAAGGATTGCTTAAAATTTTAATGATATCCCTTTACATATCTAAAACTTTTTGTGAGGAGTTTTTTATACTTTATTTTAGAAAGCGACAATAAGCCACATACCACAAAGAGTTAGAGGATTATAATTAGCTACAACAATTTTCGTCGTGGTATTTTACATAAAAGTGCTAAACACATCCTATACCTAAACCAGATTTCCAATGACGAGTCAGTATAACTTTGTGATGTTAACTTTTAAAACGCCGATATACGTATATGTCTTTTTTTTGGTACCCTTTGGCTCCCAGAATAAGTCTAACTACCTGTTCAACGATGTCGAAAGAAAATTTAAGCGATTGATAGTCAACTAGTCGATTTTGTTTTCAACAATGTCGACAGTCTTCATTTGCTTGCACTTATGTGTGTCAATGTTTCTTTCATACGTATTAACATTTTGCAATAATGCCATATTTGACGATTTTCATGAAAACACTTCAAATAATACTAAATTGTTTGAAGAAAAATATAACCAAAACTAGCAACAAGAAATCATATTAGAAGGTACTCACAGTTGTAAAAAAAATTTTATATTTTTCTAATGAAAATGCAAGTTTTGTTGTAGAGGTGCGGCTACCTTGTTTGAAAGTGAACAAATATTATATTGAAGTGAAATAATATGTGTATTAGAAATTTAATGGACTTTTCTGCAACTTGTCGTTCGAGTCATCGTTCGTATAAAAGTGTATACATATATGCCTTTAAGCATAAACCCAAATCAGTGTTGTTTCGCTTAGAATGCGAATGAGCGCCTTCTGTCGACGTCGATGAACAGGCAGTAAAGTAAGTCTCTTGTAATTAAAAAAATATATTATATTGTACAGTGTAATTACCTTCGAAATGGGGTATCCGTCTCCCCGGCTACACCTCCAAGATTTTGCTTTAAAATCATTTTTATTCCAAAGCCAACCCTTAACAAATTTAGAGAATCTCACTTTTATAGCTGTATGAGAGAGTCTCACTTAAAAAAAAAATTAAATTTGCTATTATTATTAACAACACTGTAAAATAAGAATGCGTACTTGTTTCTCTGTAACATTATATATAAAAAAATAATTTTATATTTATTTGTGCAAAGTTATATGTTATTTGGCACATATATTACGAGTATCATATTAAATTTAATGGAAATTGATGATGTTACCATTATGAAATGTTATGGTCCTTCTATTTTTGTTTTCTTTTTGTTTGTTGCAAGCAACTTTTACGACTCCTGACTGACCATACTAACAAGAGGTTGAATCTTATGAATGTGTGTATGTATATGAAAAATATTAATGAAAGTTATAATTTTTTATTATAACAATATTCCTTAATGTTTTATTTAAGATTGATTTAAAGTACTAGACATTTATTTTCGGGTCAGAAAAGAAGTTCTTATGACTTTTCATCTTTTATATCAATTTATTCATGTATATAAGTACGTATACGTATATTAACCTTAAATACTGCACAGTGGGGACTTTTGCAAAATAAATAGTAATAAGTCTGGAACTTCTAAACTGTTGTTTGCATTTGTCTAAAACTTAGTTCACCTTTAGAAGAGGAGTCAGGCTTTACAAAACTTGTCTTGTTGGCCTTCTGGTTGACGCAAGAGCTGAGTTAGAGTGGGCCAAATTTAACTACCTAGGATTCAAGAAAAATTCTAAAGCTTGTAACTTTTTTAACTGTTATCCCATTTTAAGAATATCTAGTGCTTTGAGTTAAACTTAGAAATACAAAGAAAAAATGTCATAAAATTTCTCTTCTATTTTAGAAGATATTTGACTTAATAAAAATAAATTTTTTGTCTTGGGCTTTTGAAAAGGAAAAAAGGTTTACAATTGTTTGATTAGTTCCGAAACAGTTCAAAATATTGAAATGAGTTAAAGAAAATATCATTCCGCATATTCTGAGGATTTATTTGTTGAAATAAGACGAACTGTTCGCGAGTTATGATGAAATATATTAGCATGACCGCCCAGCCTTATTAGTAGAGATGTGCAAATGTTGTGAATTTTTCGTGTCAGGCGTGATTCACGCGTGAATCACGCGTGATCGTGATTAAAATTTTATTAAAATAATCACGCAATCGTGCGTGAGCGTGATTTACAAATTAAATATCGTGTGTGATCGTGCGTGATTTTAAAAATGTGATTTTAAAAAAAAGTTCCTCTTTACTCCTACAATAATTTGATTTAATTTGCGAATTTTATACGACATTTCTGATAAGTATCTAATTTTAGATCCGAGCCTTCTGCGAAATGTCGCAAATTAAAAGATTCGTCAGAATTCGTAGAGAGTTTCGGCAAAGTTTTTAGAATTTTCTCCGACAAAGAAGTTCGTTTTCTTGTTAACCACGCAAATGAAATGAAATGAAAGCTTGGAAGGTTCCCTTTAGAAAAAAAAATTGAGTACCGCTATATTGTCCAGTCTTTAAGATACCGGTGTTTTTACGTAAAAAGCCAGGCGAAAAATGCTTAAAATTCCATTTCACTCATAATGGGTTAATGGCTTTGAAAATATTGAAAGTATTTCATACAATAAACGCATACATTTTAAAATGAAATCTACACCAGCATGATTTAATATATTATTTAATATATAAATAAAGGTACATAAGCTTTTTTAATGTAACACTGACGATACTGGGTTCTAAAAAATATTAAATTCGTAAGAAAATATATTGAGCATTACGTTAACAAAATTCTTAAATATAATTATCTATAAATTTTAAGGTGGTAAAAAATTTAACAGCAGCGGAAGGGCAGAAACGATATGGAGAGCATTATCCGTTCAGAAATTTCTGATTTGCTTTCAAAACGTCATACCCAGAACAACCGTAAAAGCAAATGTAACGCTCAATCCCCAAAAATTAAAAAAAAATCGAAAAAGATTATTTTATATTAAGATCCATTCAATGAGGCGAAAACTATAACACCTTCTCATATTTCTATTAATTAAATTGGTAAAGTTAAAAAAAGAAGATGAAAAACCCAAAATGTACACTCACAATGAGAATCAACATGGATATTATTTCAAAAACTCGTTTTCATATGAACACTAAGAAATTATTAAAACTTTAATGTTCGATTTGCGTTTTTGTGGGATATAAAAAAATATATCGTAAAAGCTTGAGCTTTTGTCGTGCGTGAGCGCGCGTGATAAAATCAAATTTGATCGTGAGCGTGCGTGATCGTGAGAGTCTTAAAATTTGCTGTGCTGAGCGTGCGTGAAAAAAATATTTTTTTCGTGATTGTGCGTGATCGTGAGCGAAAACTCACTCACGCGCACATCTCTAGTTATTAGTACTAAGTACTCTTCCATGAAAAACAGATTGTATAATTACGCTGAATGTTTTTTTATTCAGCAAAGTGTACATAACCCTTTTGTTTAACGTTAGAAATGTAGTTTTCTTGTTTTTATGTGGCTTAGGTAGAGTTGTAGAAACTATAACACTTTTGGGAATAAAAGGATTTTTTCACAAAATCAGCGCGTATAGCGAAATTTATTAAAAGGCTCTCTTAAATTTCTGCTAAAAATCTTAGAACTATCTACATTATAAAATGTTGTTTTCGGAATTTTCAAAATCGACCGTCATAATTTTTTATATGCCCTTAAACACAAAACATATTTTTAAAATTGAAGATTTTCGGCCATTGCTGAATGTAGTGTACATGTCCTTAATACAAAACTATTGCCGCTAAGCACATTTTCAACGAATTGTTTTTTACTACATGTAACTGAAGAGTGTATGTGCTAGAAAAAGCTTTTCACAAAATTCAGAAAATAATGAAAATACTTTTAAAAAAACATGATTTTTTCAGGTCAATTTCAAAATTTTGACCTTATAGCCTTTTTTCGACTTCAACAATGCAAATATTAAAATAAAAACTTTTTTTTCTTAATTTTATTTAGAATTTTTTCAAGAATCGTATGCTGACTTTTAATTTAAATCGAACAGTAAGCTAAAAAGTTATTGTCAAAATACTAAAAAAAAGTAAAAACAAAAAATTATTTTTGTTTTTAAGTCAAATATCTTGTAAACTATAAGAGATACGGAAACAGGTCTAAGGTTTATATTTGGAAGCTTAACTCAAAGCGCTTTAAGTTTTAAAAATCGGATAACATTTATAAAAGTTACAAGCCTCAGAAATTTTTTGAGTCCCATGTAGTCAACCTTGGCACACTGTGAATCCGCTCATGATTTAACCAGATAGCCACCGAGATACGCGTTGTTAGGCCTGGCTCCTCCTCTAAAACTGTTCGAAGTTTCCAGTAAATTCAGTCAGCAGCTTAGTAGTTCAAGATTTATTACCATTTATTTTGCAAAAGTCCCCAATGTGGACTGATTATATTAGTAAGCTCAGCTATAGTTGGTTATTTTTCAATGGTTGCTCCTGTTATCAGCCATTCAGCTGTACGGTGTTTGGCAGAGGAAAACAGTATTCCTACTCTTTAAAAAGAATGCGGCCATTGGGACTTAAAGAGTAAACATAATTAAGAATAATTCGTCCAAATATAAACAAGTAGGTGATTATATTGGCACGTAATTGAATATCAAGTAAAATACTACCAGTCAGCATCATATTAGGCTATCTAGTTTAGAGCTCCACTTCAAATTTAATAAACAACTTTCAGTGTTTTACATAGAACTTAAACCCCTAAGTTCTACTACGCCATCTGTTGTAAGCTCAACGACACCACAGAGAAGACTTAACTAAGCAAATGTTATAATTTCAAAATAGTAGAAACCCAGAAAGTTCTGGGAATTATCTGCAAACAGTAACGTGAGCTTATTCGATTGCTTAAGTAAATATTATGGCAACTACTATTCAAGGATGTGTAGTGCTTACATTGATTGCTACTAAAAAAAGAGTTTCAAACCTCATATCTTAGGCATAGACTTTCAAAAACCATTTGGGAATGTACACATGTTTTTGAAAATCAAAATTAATCAAGCGTAGTCTGTGCAAAAGATAAGAGATTTCCAACTTGTCAAAGTTATAGTTGAAGGAAACTGATGATTTGGTAAATCAGCAACAAAATGCAGGCCTATATATAGAAAAAAAAATAGGAGAATATCTCAAATAATTAATTTAAAAAAATAATATTTTTTAATTAAAAAACTCAAATATATATTCAATTAATACTTTTGGGTTAATATGTACTAATAATATCGTGATTGGTTGAAAATTAGTTAATATTTTAATTGAATCTGCGGTTTTCGTAAATGAATTTTCTTTTTAATTTTCTCGGTCGGTTCTTCATAAATTCATTGACATTTCTAGATTTAATACATGCTACAATATTTTTTCTTTGTATACTTCTCTCTATTCTCCATTAATTGACCTTTGTAGTAGTGCCTACGTTTTGTTATTCACTCTTAAATTTCTTTTGAATCTGATATTTTGGTGTTACATCAGAGTACAAGTATTTTCATTTTATATTAAAAATATTTTAAAATATTTAAATAGCAATTTTCTCACGATCATTATCTTATGATAAAATATCACACAAGCTAGACTTAAAACGTTTAGTTGCATTCCATACCACAAAATAGCAACAGCCAATCAACACATCCCATTCCAAAGCATAGACAAACATAAAAAGAATACCGAACCTTGGTTTTGTTTTTTTCTTTTGCCTTTTTTAACTCAATTTTGGCGCTCTAAGTGAAGAAGAAAAATAAAATAAAACTCTAACATAGAGTATCTGTCACTTGCAACAAATTTGCTGGCGATTGAGTTGCATTGAAACACCAACAACAAACCTAACAACCGCACTGACAAACACAGAAAAACAAACAGTAACATTACAGCTTACAACTTGGCCAAAGAAAATTAAGGGAAAAGTGTTCCAGTTAGAGCCAAAACAACAGCAATAAAGTACAAAGAAAAACACATACATAACAAAAAGGAAGGAAAAGAGTTTTAGAATCACACTGTTAAATTTAAGATTTTTCTGTAACACTACAAATCCACTTAACGAAATAAAATTTCAATATTAAAAACTTTTTTTTTAATAGCAAAAGAACAATCTCATCGTCATCATCATCATCATCTCCTTCACCGTCGTCATTGTCGTCGTTTTTAACAGCATCAAGATTAGTTCATCCACAAACTAACCAACTTTATAGAACAACTAGGCTACAATATCACACTACGAGTATCATAAGTATTCGTATACGAACAGACATTTACACACACATTGTTAGGGGATATCTTCGGGGCATCAATCAGATGGAAGGTATTGTTGGACAAGGTCGTTTTAGGATATAGCTATGTAACTACTCAAATAGTATTTACTTGATTTCATTCTCTGCAGTAACTTAGACGTAACAAATGTCGGGTCAGCACCTATTTCCGTGATTATAAATAGAAGGGAGGTTCTTGACATTAGTTAGTAAGCACTTTGCATTCTAACTTAGTTAGGTACATAATGGAGGGTCTCTAAGGATTGCGGGTTTTCAGCTAGCAAGGGGAATACCCAAGCGAAATAGTAGGAAAACAAGTCGGGAGGATCAACGTGAAATCCTATCCGCTCTTTTTCCGGATCAACCGATCATCGAAGGTCGTCAAGGCATTAAAACTGCAGTTGTCATTTAAATAGATGCTTTTGAACTTTTGGACTCGCACTTACATAGCTGCATTCCCTACACGTGCGAATGATTCACCGTTGCTTCAAATGGCCATTCCCTTAAACAGGGAAAGGCTTATGTTGGCGGTAAATAGTTTTGGCATGTTCAAGTCACCGGGTCCCGACGGCATTATACCAGCCGATCTACAGCAAAATGCTGAACTAATTGCGCCATTGGATATATTAGATTTGCCTTCGGCTGTCATATATATATACCAGCTTCATGCACTAGATGTTTGGTGGTCTTCATCCCTAAAGGGGGTAAAACTTCCCCCGCCATCGCGAAAGATTTCAAACCTATAAGTATGTACTCTTTTATTCTCAAAACCATGGAACGGACTATAGATCTCCATCTTAGAATGAAGATAAATCCGAACCTGCAATCAGCATCCAAACACGCCAACACTATCAACAAATCAGTTAAGACTGCGCCTCACTCGCTTGCTGGTTTTATCGCGAAATCAATGGAGCAAAAGGAATATTCATTGGTGGACTTTCTAGACATTGAAGGGGCTTTCAACAATGTGAAACCAGAGACCATCATTACGTCTCTACTATTCATTAATCGGTTATAAGCTTAGTCTGGAACTCACTAACATATAGAGTAATTGTATCTACTCTGTGGCGGGCTACAATCAGTCGGGTAGCAAACCGAAGTGCTCCGCAGAGAGCTGTTCTGCCCAAACTTTTGTGGAATGTTACTTTAAACTCTTTGCTCATTGAACTTGATACCAATCTGCTTATAAGCGTGGTGTATGCCGATGAGATAGCGGTAGCAGTATCCGAAAATAGCCGGATACCCTCTCATAGTGTCTTCAAGATTCGCTAAGAACTATCAGCATCTGGACTATCAAAGGTGGTCTCAGTGTAAATCCTCAAAATACGGATACTGTACTCTTCACAAAACGATACAAGGTACCATCTTTTCGACTTCCGATTTTAAACGGAATAGAAGTTAGGTTGTCTGACAGTGCGAAGTATCTGGTTATATACCTGGACTCCAAAATGTCAGTGCACAGTAACGTTTAGTTAAGGGCAAATAAGGCCACCCATACTTACTTATGGCGTGGTAGTATGGTGGACTGCATTAAATAAGATCACCTACTGTCGGATCATAGAAAGTATCCTGTGTACATCAACTTTGATGATCACAGGTGCTCCACGCACCACCCCATCAAAAACACTTTTTATAATTTTTCATTGGCTGCCAGCTGATCTCATTGTCCGGCAACTGGCTATGAAACTCTAGGCAGCAGGTGCAAAATAAGGCACCAAGGGGACACGCCAAAATTTTGGATGTCCTGACCGGTCTGCCTGAAAACATTGATTACCGCTGACTCATTCCTCTTCCCAATAAAAGATTTGCTGTAACGCACGTCCCCCTCGTCAGTTTATTGTACGCAGCCGGATGTCCCTAAACGAGATAACCAGACTTTCAAACCTAGAGATACTCTGGGTCCCAGGGCACAGCAACGTACTCGGACATATTGATGCGCACGAACGATCCCAGTCCGGGACATGAATGCACAGTCGAAACATGGATCAAATGGTTGGCGTACCACTGAACTGCTGTAAATCTCGAAATTCAGCAAAATCTATTTGCGATCGCTCAGACCAGATGATCTAACGAGGTCACCTGCTCGCAATTGAGGTTAATATGACCCAATACGATTTAATAGACCTACAATCCTGGAGGGGACGCCTTGCACCTTGAGGGTGCTGTTGGCTGAGATGGTTAGCGCGTTGACTACAAACGCTCAGGTTTTGAGTTCAAGATTAGCTTCAGGCAGCCAACAACGTCACTATTTTTACTGAGGGACTTCAACACTGCTCTACAAAATTTAACAAAAACTTGCAATAGCAGAATAGTAAATGAATTAAGCTTTCTATCTCTCTCCCACTTCACCACCTGTTCCCTTTATACTAACCTTTCCTAAAGAAAGGTACCACATTAATTAACTAACTGGTAAGCATTAATTATTTAAACTCTTGAGGAAGGATTTTATCCTCTTCGGCGGCTTCGCTGAGCAAAGTCTTCTGCATAGCCGGCCTTCGATTGTGTTACTTCTATATGTCAGTAAATACAGGATACTGTCTTATAGGTGCGCATGCTAGGACATTAAATATACCGTATAATGATTTCTGTAGAAGTTCTCATAATGAGGAGGATGAAGAAAAACTAGAGCATCTCCTATGTCTCTGCCCCGATCTCTCTGAGCAAATGGTGGCTTCACTGGACAGGCCACTGCTGTAGGATTTCGAGCTCTTAGAATAAAAAAGGTTCTATGTAAAATAAAGTAAAACAAAGTTCTAACTGCCAAAAATAAAATTTTTAAATCAATAAATTCTCCAAATCTCTAAGTTAGAACCAATTTTAGCTAATACTTTCATTCTAAGATAGCATAAGGAAGTGCTTGTTTGCGATAGTTGTGATACAACGTAGTTGGAACCATTTTTAACTGAGAACAACGTTTTGATCAAAATGTTAGTTGAAACACTTTTCGTATAAGGGTTCGATTTAGCTGCCTTACCAAATTACGACATTAGATGGATAAACTTGTTTATCCGATCATTGGATTGGTTCATCACTGAACCGAATGGGCAAATGTAGAAGAAGTTGAACTATCTTAGTGTCCCCGTTTCAGGTAACACAATTGGACCAATAAGCGCCCAAGTGAGCTGGTTTTAACCATCTAGACTGTGCAACATAATCTAACTAAACCTAACTATTCAAATGGAGATGACGAATGAAAGTCTATAAATGTTCCCCAATATCGTCATATATCCAAAATTACATTGCTGCCTTGCACCCGAGGTATTGAGTCTAATGGTCAATGCGGAAAACTAAATTATAAAAGATATATTGGCAGTCAGATATAAAAATGGGTCAAATGACCCCTGCCCAACTTTCTAGTATTAAATATCTTACCAATTTGCAAAAATGTAACTAAAAAATGAAGACTAACATAAAGTTTTTTACTCCAGTTATTTGGTTAATCGACTTAAATTAAGGCCAATATATTTTTAATTTTTGTTCGATAGGACATGTGAATACACTTTCATATATGTAGATATCATCTGTGCATATTTTTTTATTTAAAAGTAAGTACCTATTTAAAAGTTGTGCCATTGCACCATATAGGAATAGTGTAGGGTATAAAAATGATACTAAACTAAACTCAACTAATCAACAGCGATCATGGTTGAGAACAAACCTATCGGATACACACTAGTGCTTCAACATGTTACTATTTTAAAAGCAAATAAACAGCCTTGCAATTTGCTTTTCTTCTCTCCAGCGACTCTTCATGAGCTTAAAAGCGGCGAATAAAAAGGTGAAGGGGAAAGCGTCAAACCAATGTATTGTATATTAAGTGAGGTGATGCTGGTGGTGGCTATTTTCACGTGCAAAATAAGCATCATCACCTTATTATTGCAGAAGCGTGCTTATTTTTTCGGTGAGTGTTTGAAAAATTGTCGGCCGCTTTTGATCATTCATGTCTTCTAGATATTGCTGGAAACTAGGATATTGTTAAAAGTTTTTCAATAAAATGCTATGGACAGCTAATAAGAGGTTTTTGAATAAAACAAAAAAAAAACACTACACAGATTTTTAACAACAACGTCTTACAATTCACACTTGTGTCACGATATTTTTGTTTTCGTTAGTGTTTAGCTATTTTTTATTTTTCTTTAAGTTTTGAAAATATGCCACCAAGAGTTTGAAGTTCATAGTTAAATACATGGATAAATATAAAATAATACACTGAGCAATATACTTTTCTGTAGCATGTAGTATTGAGTTCCATACGCAGTTCTACCAAAAAGTCTATTTTGAAGCTACTCGACCGCGTAAAGAAGAGGCTGATGAGTGGCGGTAGAGTAGCCAGCTCTATTGTCTCGCTTGAGGTGTGTTTCGCTGTTTTATCGTTACTACAATGGAGTGTGTTCTTATGAGATCAGGAAACTTGTTCCAGAGACCCACTCTTTTTTGTGAACAACACGTTCTTCATTAAGAGCACATCTTTTTGTGGTCGATGCATCAGTGAATCGCACTCTGCATTACAAGGAAAAATCGTTCTTTAGTCGAACACTTCGTCTGTGGAATAATTTTTTTGTAGTGGTCTTACACTTTCAATGTTTTAAATTTCAAATCAAATGTCCATAAATACTATTCCCGCTGTCCTTCTTCACATAACCAATTTTTTAGTTGCAGAACAATGCATTGCATGGGTAGGGGACATCTCCTGAGTGCCGATCTTAATAAAAAATAAATAAAATTAAAAAAAATAGTTTTGATGACATCAATCCGAATATGAATATTTCTATGAGTGTAGTCTATTGAAGTATAAATTAGTATTGTTATAACATAAAAGCAATACTAGTATAATAACGACTGAACCAACTAAACCGATTAACAATTGAAATATAATAGAAAATTCATTATATAATTATTCAGTGTATTTAATTCAGTTAACAATCATCATGGGTCTATCATCTTCATTTTAATGACCAGATCATCACAGAATGATTCAAATGTTGATAGTGATTCAATATCGTCACTTACCACTAAAGAAATGTGACAAACGTAAGTTTTCTCCCAATTTGTGGAAGATTAAACAAAAAATAATAAAACAAATAAAACTATAAAACAAATCTAAATGCTAAACAAATACGAAAATAAACTCTCAATAAAGATCAATGATATTGCCAATTTCAAATGACAATCCTCTGTATTGTGGCAGGTCATTCTGTACATAGTACAGCTGTGAAGGTACGATTACTTGTAAATGTTATTATAACGATGTGTGTGGACCTATAAGGAATACACGCTAAAGCCGACTAAGAAACGTTACATTTGAGTTTTGGAAATGTTTATAGAGAGTTCGAAATAAAGGCGGCACGTTGTTTTAACACCTATCAAACATGCTTAATCAAATGTCAACATAATTGCTGCAAAAATAATCTATTTTTATGGTTTCTTCTCTTCTTGTTACACGATGATCAGTAAAGTAGAAAAGAAAAATAGTGAAGAAGACTTGACAAAATTCAAAATTTCCAAAATTTTTCTTGCATTCTATTCAATCTTCGTTTTTGGAGTGAAAACAATCACACACTTATTGCAACAGCAGAAACAGCAGCAATCGCAATTTAATCAGATTTCATTTGTATGTGAAAAATCGATAAATAAATGACAACAAACCATTCATTGAGTAAACTTTTTTTTATATTAAATAGTTTATATAAATTACTACTGATGTATAAATTTCTTTGTTATTATAAGCTGAGATGAAATTGAGTTTAGTGTTATATTTTATTCGATAGGTATTTTCAACTAAATGTGAATTGCTTGGATTTTAATTTAGTCTGTCAAATTTCGCTACTAGATCGTCAGACTGCCAAGCAAGTTCAGTTATACGTTTTAATTATATATCTTTAAGTTTTAGATACAGCTCATTATATAGCATAAAGTGGAAAATGTTGTTTTTATTGGTTTTTGTAATAAAATGTTTACACCCATTTCTCAACAATGATATTATCAGTGGAGCAGCCTTTTTCTTAAAAACTCGATTTTTGGAAGAAAAAAAAACAGGTAATTTCACTTTATTGTTAATAAGATATATAAAGAGAAAAAAATATTACTTATATCTAAGGAATTTTTTCATAAATGCTATGAATCTAACATGAAAATTTTTTTCCAAACTTTTTTCATTCACGTTACGAATTTTTACCTAAATTAACTCATATTTCTTAATAAAAATATTTTAAGAAATTCAAGTATTGAACTTGTATAGCCTGTTGTACTAGGCACAACTCTTTCCTTTCTGCTAAACAGACTATTTGAAACGAACTGTATTTGTACACTATATTAATAAAAAACACATTTCAAAATTTGTTGACAAAATATTGAAAATTTTGTTTCAAAGCAACTTTGATTTCATAAATTTATTTATTAAAAACTAAATTCATATTGCGTATGAAATAATTCCTGCTTTTTATTTATAAATTAATAAAATATATGAACAATAGATTATGAACTTTTTTCATGTGTATGGAACTTTATGATCAAAGAAAAAAATTTTTCCATTTTTGATTTTTTAAAAAATAAAAGTTTTTAAATTTTTTATAACAAAATATATATATTTTTCATCATTGCGCTCTGAATAATTCCGAAACCATTGAGTATATAAAAAATTATATTTGAACGGCTCAAAGGTAATTTTATTTCAAGCTTTGTAGTAGTTTTTGTAATAAAATCAGACAACTCCTTAGCAAGTTATGATAAAATCTGTAAAGAAGCAACTTAAAAAATTCTAAATTTTAGAAAAAAAAATTCGACTCTTTTTGTTGTTAGGGAACCATAACACATGAAAAAATATAGTTGTACTCCTTAACATTTTTCTTGTTGCATTTTGTAATTTTTTGTTGTTAAGTGTGTTGGTGTTTATTTGCTTTGTTCATTGCCACAATTGATTGTTGTGCACAGTTGTGTGACTTGTTATTGTTTTGTTGTTGTTTATTTTTATATAGCCGACAAATAGCCGACAAACATCTCATTACCAGTGAAAATGTCCTGCTGCTGATTTAAAATTACCATTGTTTCGTATTAATTTTATACCTAAAACTATTAATCTAACCTTAAATCTATTTAATTTAATATTTTTCAGTGATAGACCGACTTTGTTATAAACGTTACATTTCAACTTAAATTTCAAATTAATTTTATGTTAAATAATCAATTAAATCATGTTTAATTAAAATAAAATTCATGTTACATACGATGGTATTTATTTAGTGTATATATAAAGTATAGTTTTTTAAAAAAGTAGTACTCTGAGGCAATTACTGCCTACCAGTTAATAAATTAACATGCTATTTTCTTTGGGAAATGGATAGTGTAGAAAGAAAAGGCGGTGAAGTGAGAGAGATAGAAGTTGTTGTGGCTGCACTGGTTAACGCGTTGACTACCATCCAAGTGGCCCGAGCTCAAATTTTTTCTGGGGAAGCCAACCATTAGTACGTTTACATGCACGACTTATTATAACGACGTAGTGCTACCAAGTATGTATTTTTCTTGTAACTTACTAACTCACGAAAAAATGCTGATTAACGCACTATTTGCAAAGAAGAAGTTTGAGATGGCACCTTTTCACATGTTTGTTAATAAGAAATAATAAATATATAAATATTCAGTGATTTAACAAATGGCAATAAAAAAGTATTTGGCAGCATTTTACGTTCTTATTTGCAAATAAGCTTTGCGTGTAAACGTATTATATAACACAAATTTTTTCTGATGCTAATACAAATCACGTAAGTAAAATAATTACAAAATAGCTACATTAAATTTATGTTGTTTCAACTTGATTAAACTTTAATTCAACATTATTCTTCGTATTCGTATTAATATCAAATCCACATTGTTTAAACTTGAAATAGCTTTAATTCAACGTAATTCCTCCTCTTGTCTTAATATAAAATTCACGTTCTTTCAATTTAAAAAAAAAATTGGATTCAACATGATTCTTAATATTATTTCGGTATCAACTTCATTTTAATTTAACTCTACTGGCATATTAAATCCACATGAAATAAAGTTATTTCAAAAAGAAAAAAATTCTTGGAAAGTTATTGTAAAATCGTATTGAAATAATATGAAACACCTATGAAGCAAAATCACTACCGGAAAATGTTAAATTAACCTCGTCTTCGACGATTTTAATATGAAATTTTTCTGTGTATACACACAGAGAAAAATGTACAATACTGAAAATTCAAAAAATACGCAGTGACAACATTGATCAACAGCTTGAATGTGAGCTTTCTGCCTGAGGCTCACCTTTAAGTTAAGACATCTTGCCAGCGGAGTCTCAAAAGAAACCAGTATTGGTTACACGTACTTTTTCCTATAAAAAACAACTGCATATCCCCCAGCATTCGAATCAGTGATGTGCCCAACGTGCCATATGGAGCTTTGTTCCAAAAAATGCTAAGACTCGGAATTTGAGATCAGAATATAAAATTCTGCATATCTATTTGTCTTGGCGTTAGCTCATATAATCTGATCTACGTGCCACGCGATATTAAATGTCACAAAAATCTTATTTTTTGTGAATATCTCGCTTGAATTTGTAGAAAATGCAATGTCCTGTAAAATGTACATAAAGCAATTGCTGCATTTATCATAAAAAAAATGTGCTCGATAGGACCATATTCAGAGATCGCTACAGCTGTCGACTTTTATATGAAATTCATATTTCATTCTGACATAGAGTTATGGCTGTAACGTTGATCACTCTAATAAATATACCTACATTCATTAAATTTTTTGCTTCGAGCTCGTTGCGCCTATTGCTTTCAAATTCCTTATATTAGCTAGAAAGTACCGAATTCAGAACAAATGAATATCTATCTTTTCCCATTATTCGAATGCATAATTTGCACAAACTCCAACACTAACTAGTGACAGCTTGTATCTGATGTCAATGAGCATTTTTGCATACACATGTCTTTTTGCATTCATACCGAGTACATCAACATCAAAATATCAGCATCATACGTTTAAAGAGCAGTGTGACTTTGTATGACAGTTGTTGTTGTATTGACTTTTCCTACTTCTCTGCTTACTATACTTTTGCTGTTGTTATTATTGTAGCAGTTGTTGGTACAACAAAAGCTACGATTGATTTTAAGAGTTTAGAAATATTTTCTACAAACTTTTGATTTTATAGATAGAAAATATTGCTGCTGCTACTGTTTGTAAAGGCAATGATAATGCCGATGCAACTGTTGTTCTTCTTGTTGCTGCTATTATTTTTGGTTCGTTGGCTGCGTGTTGGTTGTTATATAGACGTTTTTGGTATGTACGTATGAACAGTACCCAGCAAAAATATTCGTCTACCGGAAGCAGTTTTGTAAGGGAGAGATATCAGTACTCTCCCTTAACCACCTGCTTCGGTATTATATGATTTTTGTATGGGATGTCCCACTTGGTAGGTCTGGAGGCATGAGGTTCTTTCTGCGCATCTTAGATGCATTAACCTCATGTCTTTTTTGTATGTATATAATTAAAAAAAAAATTGCTCTTTATATCACAATTTTACCTACAGCTGGATAAAATTTTTATTTGAAATTATTTTATGTTGTTTTTATATTTATTTATGTATTAAGTCGTACAAACACAATTGGAAATTTTATTACACTACAATTTACTTTTATTAAATACTTTTTGCTCGCGTATTTAATCATTAATCGATCCCACGATCTCCGCATGGTATGCTAGAACACTAACCACTAAGCTACCGAGGCACATTTATTTTCATAAACAATTCAATGGAAGAATAAAAAATCAAATTACGAAGTAAAAATAACACTCGCAGCCATATTTGTATCCACGTAAGCGAGAGAGGATGCACTGGAAAAAAGTTTGAGATGAAAAAAAAACTTCGGGTTTAAAAAACATGAAAAAAAACATAAATAGCCGACCACCTTCCCCGTGTGTGCTTTAAATTTCTTCATTCGCTTACGTTATTGCAACCTCGTAAGGCAGAGGGGATGCACTGTATGCTTTTGCGCATCTCCGAAGCCTTTCTATTTAATCTGACTGCATCCTTCTACCAAATTTATTTTTGCTGGGTATGGATGTGTTGTTTCATTTTTTTTATTTCACTTCAAGTTGCAACTAAATGTATGTATGCAACACCATTTCTTTAAAAGTTATTGCCGCTTTTAACTATTTGATGTTTGTTGTGATGTTGTTGTGGTTGCTGTTAGAGTCGGAGTGTGTGATGGTTAGTATCGCTGCATTTTATAGTTGGAGTAATGCATGCCGGTTGTCATCTTCAATCTTTGACACAACATAAATAGTAAAATTTCAGTAAAATCGAACAAAATAAAATCAGATTTGTATGCATTTTTTAATGCGAAAATCTTTTACAGCTTCTGTTTGTGTTACTCAGAGTATAAATGCATTTTGTATTGTCAACTTTCATATTGTGACATATTTATGGATATCATGTGTCACAATTTTTCTACACATTTATCCATCTTAATGTCAAATCTAAAAATATTATATGTACTCGTACATACAGACATACACACATATGAGTTGAATGAAATAACAGATAAAATAAAAATGATTATATGTGAATTGAATTTAAAATGGAATGAAATATTTGGATTATAATTTGTGACGCCGAAAGTAGAAAGGGACCTAAGGGTAAAAACCGGTTTTGTTCAGGAGAGCCATTTTAAAGATTTAAATACGTGTATCTTTGGAGTACCATCACTGAGCGTGTTGGTATTGGTCTAATTTGAAAGCGACACATCTCATGACGTCAGGAACGTGTTGGTCAACCTTGAAAACGCTTGTAGGTCGTCCCTACCTCTTGTTTTGTGTAGTTGGTTTTTACTGTTTTCTACCTAGCGCGCTGTTTCCATGATTTTGATATCAATTTTGCTCGCGTTTTTTCGAATCCAGGTTTATTTTCTGAAATTATTTTTTATGAATTATAATAAATACTCATTTATAATTCTTTTAAATCGTGAATATCACTCTGTTAGTACGAAAATTTTTTCACATAACCTTATTATGTTATTCGCGAAAATAATTTAAAACTAATAACATTTTTACTGACTGTTTTAGGATGAAATGGTAGACGAATTCGAAGAAGTAGATTTACTTTATCGCTTCCCTGATGACGAGGATGATGACGATCACTTCTCAGAATTATCGGATAGCGACTCTGAAGATGATACCGATAATATGTACCTTGATAAATCTGATCTTGATTTACGCGAAGAAAAGGTAGTTGCTCGACTGTATGGTTCAAAAATACCTCCGTGTTGTTCAAATCAAAGCAATGAAGTGATCTCTAAGAAGATGGCTGTGGATTTTCGTACGTCTTTCATGAATTTAGATAAGGAATCCCAAGATTTAATTATTCTCGCACATCTGGCAGCTCACCGTGACGATGCAATGCTCAGGTCAAAAGTTGGTGATCGATCGCGAACTATGAAGAAACGGTACAATCAGATATATTATTTTCGAAGTTTGCCGATATGCCGTGATATGTACTTCTTCCTTTATACAATGGGAATTAAACGCTACAAAAATCTAATCGAACATTACGACAAAAATGGTGTTTATCCACGCGAACATGGCATGACGAATAAAATTAATCGTACAGATGCTTTAACTACTTTGGAAAAAAAGAAATTGTATCATTTATCTGCCGTTTTGCTGAAACTGTTGCTATCACTTTACCTGGACGTCAGCCAAATCATCGTGATTATCGTTTATTGAAACTTCCAGCTACTGAAAGTAAGACTTCTGTTTACACTAGATACACCAACAGCGTCGAACCGGGTGGTAAAATCGTAAAACTTCGCACTTTCCAAACGCTGTGGAAGAAATATTGTCCCTACATCGTCACTATGAAGCCGGCATACGATTTGTGCGAATTGTGTCGAAATCTTGCAAAAGATGCTGTTAATACAGTAAACGTTACTGAAGTTGAAAAGGAAGCAGCATTGAAAGTGTATTCTGATCATTTGCAATCTGCCAGCACTCAGCGAGAGTACTATAACGACTTGAGAACATTAGTCAAGGCTGATCCAAATGCCATGTATCGAGGTATTCCAGAGGAGGATTATCTAGTAATATCTATGGACTATGCTCAAAATGTTAGCTTTCCGTCGGGTCCACAGCAAATAGGAACTGCATACTTTAAATCAGGTCGCAAAACAGCAATTTTCGGAATTACAAACGAACGTCAAAATGTTCAACACATATTCTGTATTGACGAAAGCGATTCCATTGGAAAAGGTCCGAATTCAGTAATATCAATGCTTGATTACTACCTACGAGAAGTGCATTCAACTAAAAAATTAGTGATATTCGCTATTAACTGTGTTTCACAAAATAAAAACAATGCGATTATACGATATTTACAACACCTTGTCGATACTTCCAGATGTGAGTCAGTTGAATTGAACTTTTTGTTAAGCGGACATACAAAGTTTTCACCTGATCGTTTATTCGGAGTTTTCAAATCAAAATATGCCCAAACTAATGTCGACTGCTTCATGGATGTAGTTGATTGTGTTAGAAAATCATCTTGTAATGGATTTAATGTTCCTGTACCTATTCGACTTCCAAACTCAAGTGAGCCTGTTGGTGAGTGGAAAAAATGGGACGAATACTTCTCCACTAAATATAAAACTTTAATTGGAATATCGAAGTATCATCACTTTGTATTTATTGCTCAGTCACCAGTGCAATGTAAACTGCTTGCGAATTCAGCCATCATAAATGAAAACGTACATCTGAGTAGCAATACCAGTTTCGATGACAAACCAATTATAATTCCGTCACCAGGGTTATCGATGAAGCGTCAATGGTACTTGTATAAAGAGATCCGGGGTTTATGTTTTGACGATTCAAAAAAAGATTCGGTTGCTCCTCTTCCTTTGGTCTCTGGAAATGGAAACGAAGAGGAAGATTCGGTGGAAGGGGACAATCCTCAAGAAGTGGAGGCATCAGACGTTAAGAAGAAATCGAAAAAAATAAAGGACCGGTACCGTCAAGTTCTAAGGAACCAATGCGCAAGAACCGTCGATTTTTCTATTTTTTTAAATTGTTCATAAGGAAAAAAATAAATAAATAAATGAAAATAAATAAATTTTACCGTTAGGTCCCTTTCTATTTTAGAATCGTCGATTTCAATTTCATAAAACGCGCATATCTCTGGGAAGGAACACTTTTGGGGCATGGGATCGGTCTCATTCGATGCTCAGATGTTGTCCACATCAAAAAAAAAGAAAGTGAAAATTGATTTTTTTTTACCCTTAGGTCCCTTTCTCTATGCGCTGTCACATATGGATATTATTTAAACAGTACAATATTATATAGTTAACTTAAACTAACAAGACATCCCGCTTTAGGTGTGGTTATCCTGCTTTTTAGAAATTTATAATTCGGTTTTTTAGTTATTGACAAAAATATCGAAAGTGTTTCAACTGAATGAAATAGATATCTTTTTCAGTCAGCATAAAGGTTGTATTGATCAGGTAAAAACCAAAGGCCTTATATATTGAAAAAAGTGCATTGAGAAAAGTGTACGTTGCTTCAAAACTCAGTACATATTTAAAAATAGAAGAATAGTTTTCATGCGCTCCTTAATCACAGCAACCTAACTTCGACCGGACCGTTAAGAGGTCTCCAAAATAAATATTCAATTCATTAAATTACTATGAAATACTGTTATAGATTTTTCACACTGACTATACTTCAATAAATCTTAATATCATCTACTTTTTATGCTCAATAAGATTTATAACTTTGACACCTGTAAAATGCTTCAGGTATTGACTTAGTAACCGGAGTAGCTTTTATCTAGTTTTGTATTATATATTCTTGTATTTAGTTAAGTTAAAGTTTAAAAACCGGATCTAATAACAGATATTAAGTTCTAATTAAAAAGTCATGTTATTTAATCACCTTTAAAAACACGTCAACAGTAAACTCTTCTAGATTAATATGGACTAAAAGGCAGTACTGTGTATAAAGTATTTGTGGGGAATTGCATGTTTTCTCTTAGTTTATCTTAAGACATGTCACAATTAATTTTATGCATAAGAATTTCATAATTCATAGACTTAACATTGTTTGTTGTACGCTCTATTATATGAATGTGAACAACAGTTTTAATAAAGTTTTCCAAGTTTTTAAATTGAATTAAATTTATTCATTTAAAAAATAGAATAAATATTACATAAGCAGCAATTTATTAAAAATGTCATATTTAATAAGTGCAAACAAAATTCATGCCACCTTTTTTTGTAGCACTTAGAATTGCAAACAAGAGCCAAATCATTTTGCACTTGCTGCTGCTGGTAGCTTGACTCATTAAAAATACAAAATCAAAAATATAAATAAAACACTACAACAATTGAGGATCAACTCCAACCAACTGTGTGCAATATTAAGACATTGAACGAAATGCATTGTTTTATTTGGGTCCACGTTTTGTTGCTATTGCAATTATACTGAAAGCACCAGTTATTAACCATGGCTTGGCTTATCGCACTCAAAAGAACATAAACATTTGTTAAGCATTAACTAACGCCATCTGTCAACACGGGAAGCCGCTGCAGCACGATACCAACAACATTTTCAAAATAACATAAACAAGAAACGTTTTTCCTAGAGCTTGGAGTAAAAAATAAAGAACAGAGAAGCAAACGACATTGCATGTTTGAGAGCTGAAATTATTGAAACGTGTACTTTCATTAACAACAATATAAAAAAGTTTTATTTATCAAGTTATAGATATAAAACAGAATTACTGCGACAACGAATAAATTTTACAATAATTAAATGTTTTATCACATATAATTGTAGAATTCACAAGTTATACTATCTGTTCTATCGGTTGTATATGCTAATTTTATTCAAAACTCATTAAATAGTTTTTCGTATTTTCCACACACAGAAAACAAGGTTAATTTAACATTTTTCCGTAGTGATTTAGTTTCATCAGCGTTTCATGTTAATTCAACATCATTTACAATAATCTTGAAGGAACATTTATGCTTTTGAATTAACTATATATCATGTTGATTTAATATTGCAGTACAGTTAAACCAAAATGAAGTTGATACTGGAATAATACGATAAATCATGTTGAATCAAAATCATTTTGAGTTGAAGCAACATGAATTTGATATTTAAACGAGACGAAGAATCATGTGGAGTCAAAAATATTTCAAGTTGAAACAACGTAATTTTGATATTGAAACAATACTAAGAATCATGTTGAATCATAGTTATATCAAGCTGAAACAATATGACTTATATGTAGTTATTTTGTTAATTATTTTACTTACGTGATGTTTGTTAGCATGGGCATCAGAAAACTTTGTATTGTAGTTGGCTGCCCCAGCCAAGATTTGAGCTCGTGCCACTTACATGATAGTCTACGCGCTAACCACTGCAGCCATGACAGCTTCAAATTTTACTTTAGCTATATAATTTTTTATCTCAAGGTACTGACTAGTCCTTACAAAAATTTAAGAAATTTATGTAATGTGCAGTACTTTTTTAATACGAGTGGTAATTATTTTATTATTTTGTAGGCTTGAGTCAAACTGCTCCATGTAAACAAAAGCATTAATATGCCCTGTAGCCCAGGGTAGCTCCAGGTTTGAATGTATCGCTGTCTCTTTTAGAGACATCCGGCATTCATACACTAAACTAGATGTTGTGTAAAATGCTGCAGCTTTACTCTGACTACAAATTTGGATTTCCGCATTGTTTCCTATAGTACCTCATCCAGTTTTCTGTTTTTCTTATGGCTGATATGTTAGCCTGTAGCACGCTACATTGATCATGTAACTTAAACCTTATCCTCTGTTGGTAACGGGAAATATATATGCCTCCGCCTACTATAAAGTTCGATTTGGATCTGTCTGTATAAATCACCTGCACGTTCTCACAATGATAAAAGAGAGTGCTCGAGAGCATTAAAGCAAATCTTTTATCGGGCAGAGGCATGGGTGAGCAGTATTCAATGTTTTTCGGTAAATCAGTTGGGAGCCCCATGATTCTGCCATGCCCACTGATAGCATCTGTCCAACCAATGCATCATTGTAAAAAGTGCTTTTGATGGTGTGCTGCGTGGCGCACCTGTGATCATCAAAGCGTATGTGCTCAATGTGCGTCCAGGCTGGCATCGGTCTGTAAAAAGAGCGGTCGCCTGCCTAAGTAGCATGATATACCGCTCGTCTTAGCAGGTGTTGAGCTTTACCAGATCTCTAAGCCATCCGACGTATTCACATTGTATGTGGTGTCCTGTTAGTTAAAATTTAACGACAATTTCAAAACATTTCAACACCTCTCTTTATAATATACATAAAAGCTAAAAAAGCCAAGAAGCTAAAATGCAAATTAGGAGCCTAGAAGATGAAAGAAGAGCTTAAATTTAGTCTCGAAAAAGCTAAACCACAATGCTGCTTGGGATTAACATGAGGGTTCCTATCTGACAGATTCTTCTTGTATATTTTCTATATTCACTCCCGCCCAAAAGGATATTATGCGGGAAGTATGTTTTTTCCTAAAGGTATATATATTTTGACACTGATTTAAGAAATATAGAAAAGATAATGTATTACTGATAAGAAGTGGTACTTTCCTAGGGTCTTTAAGATTGCCAGGCCCGCCAATTGGCTGGGTGTCTCTTACAATGAATTATGTTTAAGTTGTCAAGATAAAGTTAAGGAGCTATGTAGCTTCATCTTGCAATGGAGTACCATATAACCTCTTCTTATATTTTAACTACCTTTTAACTTCAAATTACTTACTAATTGCACAAAGAAAACTTCTGCATCGAACTCAAATAAACTGAAATATCTGATTATATGTACTGGTTGCCTATCAAACTAACCTTATCTAGAAATAACACTGGCATATTGTTTTCGTTATTCCCATAATCTGCAGCTTGTGGCTGTTCGCCAAACTCAGTTATTACAAACCTCCTTGATCGCAAACTTCTCTCGGTGACTATTCCAAATACTGTAGCAAAATAACAACTTCATAACTTAAAATAGAGTCAGCAATTATATTTGTAGATTTGTAGCAGGTAAAATCTTTACAATAAAACACGCAATATGCTCTGCATAAAATTTAAGCATTAAATTATAGACCAACCAACATACGAGCTACAAACAAACGAAAAGTCAAAGATACTCACAAAAATTTACTAAGCTGTTGCTGGTCTTTGTATTTTTTTTTTTTCTAAATAAGAAATATGAATTTATTTCAATGTTATTTTGTTTTTTTTACCAGTTTTTATGTTTTGGATTTCTTAAGCATTTTTTTAAGACAGAAATGCTTTTATAATGGGTTTATCGTGCTAAAATCAACTTTATCATTCTCTCAAAACTCATATTGTGAATGCGCGACACACTTGACTTTCAACACCCAAATGTGAAAACAGAGATTATATTAAATTAGATTTCGTTTTGGATTTTTCGTTTGTTTTTTATTTGTTTTTTGTTTTCAATTACTATTTATGAACGATCAACAACAAATATGTGTAGAACAAAAATTACAACTTCTGTGTATGTACTGTACATGCAATAAGAATAATAAAAAGGAACTTGTTTATAGAGTTGCCAATAATATTATAAGGGTTAGAATTCATTTAATTTCTAAAAATATTTGATCGTGTCTTTAGATTTTGGCAACATTTGCTAGTTCTGTTGAGCCTTCAAAGAATTTGTTGTACAAAAGAGATACCCTGCCCATTTGAGAGCTTGCAGAAGTACATACATACCAATTGATCGAGCAAATCCTTCTCATTTCTATTTAAACAGCTCATATAGTAGTCTCTATTTGTGATCTCCATTGCCACGGCCCATAGAGGAATGCCTTCATACTTTTTTATTTTAAAAATATAAGGAGTTGTTCTAGATCATTGAAAACTAGCACCGAGCATTATATTGACTAAGTTAAGAAAAAAATTAAATTTAATCAAAATCAGCCACGCCCATCGCCTACCGCCCATAAAAACCAAATCGATTATTTCTCATAAAATTATTCCCATCGAAGCAAACGCCTTAAATTTTTATACATATACATCGTAGAGTAAACAAAAGATGCATGCCAAGTTTCATTAATGCCAGCCATACCCATCGCCCACCACCCATACAATCCAAATAAATTTTTTTTCATAAAATTTTTCCTATCCAAACAAAAGTCTTCACATATGGTACGTACACTTTCTAAAATAAACAAAAGCTTCATCAACATCTACCACGCCCATCCCCCACCCATACAATCCAAATAAATTTTTTCGCATAAAATTGTTCATATCCGAACAAAACCTTCAAATTTACTACACACACTTTCTAAAATAAACAAAATATGCATACAAAGTTTCATTAATATCAGCCACGCCAACCGTCCATATATAAGTATAAACACAGTGAGTCCAATATAATCAAACATTTTATTAACTACATCATCTAATTCTAAAAGATGTTACCCATATACGTGTCAGATAATGCAAGCAAACGTTGCAAAACATCAGTATTTGTTGAAGTTCTATTGCACTTTCTGGAATACAATAATCTGTACTTCCTATAATCTTTATTACATGCTGTTTCTGCTTCCTCGAAGAGCATAGCAATAGCGAATACTTTCCATGTATTAGTATTGTATGAACAAATAGCTCAGCCGTATCCCACGCAAATTGTTTAAACTTCATAGTATTCATTTTCTTCTTACCTGAAGAATAATTCGAAAGCGATCTATAAGTTCTTCATTAACACATTTTATATCGGCAATAAGTTCAGGGTTGGAAAGGAAAGGTCTTGAGGTATTTGCCATCGTTCGAAGACCCAGATCCTCTTTGTACAGAATCAACTTGCAAGCACATTCGTTCTTTTAATGCCGTTTTAATGCGATGCATGGTTTTTTGACTTAAAATCTTATTTTCTGCATCGATCGCAGACCACTTTTCGAATGGCATATTATAAGCTACACTCTAAAACGCTTTTGTTGAAAATTAGGTCTATAATAGTCGGCAACACCTTTCAGATTATTATCGACCTAAAATTACACACGCATTATTTTTGAACAAAATGTTTTTAATAAACAAAGCGATTTGAACCGCGATCTCCTGACTGATAGTCTGACGTATCTACCATTCAGCCACAGCCGTATTATACTTTATGTTACATTTTTTCCACTAGGACTAAATATGTTTAATTTGAAATGTTTTTTCGTTAATATAATAACTACAAAATCGATGTAATCTTAGACAAGGAGATATTTTCAACACAAATTTAGACAATATATGATCGTAAACTTGAAGTAATGTTTTAGAGTATATATAAACTATATATTCCATTAAATTTAATACAAGCATTATCAAGGCTTTTATTTGAAGTTGTGTCCAAATCGTTCATTTCGAAAGGTTGTGCTTTACAAAAGTAACATACGGCTGCTGAAGCAGTATTTGTAAAGTTTGAGCTTAAATATATGCAGCAGATTTCATGCAACTCAGTGGCTTATGCCACTGAGTTGCATGGTAAAATATTTTCTTAACTTCACTAGTTTTTTTTTCTGAATGTAGGTTTTTTAGTGAAACAGTTCTCTATAAAACTAAATCATTAGATTTTTGAAAAGTGATAGTCGAAAAATTGCTTTTTTGCTAAGAAAGTCCCACTGTGCGGCATTTAGGAATATCACATAGTTCCCGGTTAGAACCCCTATGGGAACACTTAGTGATCTTTCGCAGAAGTCACTAGTTCTTTTAATATCTTCTCACTTATATTTGGCCATGAAATTATGAAAATTTTTTAGATGTGCATCGAATCGAACCTTGACCTTCATTAATTGCACTGCACAAGAAACTCAAATTTCTTCAATGATTGTGGTACAGGACACCAAAAATATATGTGACTGTGTTTGCATCAGCTATACCGAAAAAAAAAATGTTTTTTGTGTGGGTTGGAAATCGTGTCCTCAACAAAAATTCAGTTCTCACGAATTTTTTCACATTTGTGCCCTAGTTATGGGGTTCTCAATGTCGAAAAACTCAATATATTATTTTTTAATGGATATTTTCAAAAGCTTGTAAATTGATGTTTGTAATCCAAGGTGGTAAAGGGCCATTCACATATTACGTAACGCTCCAGGGGGGGGGGGGGTGGGGCTAAAGATTTGTTACGAATTAGATACTTTATACTGAAAATTTTGTAAAAAGCGTAACGAAAGGAAGAGGGGGGGGGCTTAAAACCTCCGAAAATAGCGTTACATAATATGTGAATAGGCCCTAAGTACTTCCCTTCCATGACATCGACATCTTCAAGTAATTTATAATAAGGCGAAAGTAGAAGTAGTAAAAGTTACGTTTATTACTTTGCTATCAAAATTTTAGCTTGGGTCTGTTTTGTTTTCAGACAAATACACTCAGTAGTACCTTAGAAGTTCCATATTTATAACAAATTTTTTTTTTTAAATTTACACCACAATGCGTTAGAAAGTTATAAGAATGGCAACTCTATAATTCCAATTATAACTTAAAGTAGCACATTCTTAAGTTTTTCTATTATAAAATACAGAAAGTAGACATTTATGGCATTGAAATCTTAGCAATAACCTGAAGGTCTAAACTTAACTTTGTTGCATTGGGTCTGCAGCAACTACACAGAAAAAAATATACAAGAATTATGTTTAATAACAGCATAATATTGAAAAAAATATGAGTTTCAATAACACTTGTCATTAACTTAATACAATATTTCGTTGTATATATTTCTTTCCCATTCCGGTTATTTCTTTGCTTTTCCTACATAAGTACTTAAAATAAGTTTTATCTCATAAAAAAATAACTGGAACAAGGCTCAGCTGTAGAGAGCATGCTTTACGTCCGGGAAGCCCGGGTTCGTATACCAGGCAAGTCATAATTTTTTTTAAATTTATATATTTTTTCTTTTGAAATAATTTTGTTATCAATATAGCGGAATTCTTGAGAAAAAAAGTTATAGAATTCCAGGATTTTTGTTATCAAAAACGAAACTTATTTTTTTCTGTGTAATGTCACTAAACAAGCTGCTGGTGTTATTATGGTTGGTGCAAAATAAAAATGATCATGCAAGCCATATACATACATATGATATTCATAAGATGGAAAACTTATTTTTATTGCAAGAAGGAAACAACTAAAAATAAATTCCATATTGTAATAAGTATCACGAGAAAATAAATAAGAATTTAATAATATTTTTAATATTTAAGTTTAATATAAAAAAATAGACTGCTGTGAACGTGTTGCTGAAAAAAATCTAAGAAAATGCACTACAAAATGCAGCGTTTTAATTTTTTTATTAAAACTTAAAACTCCAGTTGGCTTTTAATAAGTAGGAAGTAGTCATTTGCTTGGTAGTGTTAAAACTTAATAGGTGCTGTTAAGATAAGAGACTTAGATTTCTGTAAAGTGTGGGTTTTTTGTTTGCAAGATTTCATCTCATTGTTGCTGCCTGTATGCGATTTGCCGGCTGTTTTAGGTTCATTTCGTTTTGAGTTGAATTAACGTTTCATATTTTACTATCTTTCATAGTTTGGTTGGTAGTTGAATTGCCTGCCTGCCTGCCTGCCTGCCTGGCTGTCTGCTGGCCCGGTTGCTCAAATGATGGTGGATAGATGATGTTATCGCCAACATGGCGTTTTAATAGCATATAAATACTTAATATTTTGACAGTTTTTATAGTTTGTAATTTGAACTTTAAAGTACACAAAAAATATTATCATATAAATTGTTCATTAAGATCATTAAATATTAATTTTCATTACTTTATTTTAGTCTCTCAGCCATAGATTTGCAAGAAAAGAAGAGAAAAAAAAAACAAAAACACGACTGAATGAGTTTACTATCGCGCAGTGTATGACAAGGAGTGTGAGTTTTGTCAATGCTATGTTTTTTCTATTTGACATTTGCAAGTTAAAAGTATTATCATACCAAATATGTGTCAATATCAGGTATGCATTTTAAAGTGCAGCCAGTTAATAGTTTAATTTTTAATATTCCATTTTTGGCAGTTGATAAGTAGCTTAGTGACTTAGGCTGTCGGCTCAACTCATACCAAAAACTGATTTTGTTGCTTTGCTATATGGGTTAAATATCCTTACTATTTTATACTAATGGGGATTACTTCAGAATAAAGTATACGTAAAAATATTTTTAATTCAAACTAGTCTCATACAATCCGTTTTCTGTGGAATATTTTAGTACTAATTATGAATAAACACGAATTTAATCTTAAAAACATTTTAAGTTTCAAACGATTTCAGGCGTTCCGATTGATATTTGGTCTTTGGTGTTTTTGATGACTTATAGCAGAAATGTATGCCACATATTTTTGCAGGACATTTTAGTCCACTACATCGCCGCCAAAAATAATGTTTTTGTCCTTTTTTAACAAAGGGACAAAATCAATCATGAATCGCACAGTTGGGCAGAATCAAACATATATCAGGCATTCCTAAGCTGATAGTTCTATGTATCAGAATAAAATTTCAAACGGACATAGCACAGGATTATTGCTATTTATGTATTGAAGAGCAGCTCTTATACTTCCTTAGGAGCGCAGCACTGAGGTCCCAAAGTAGAGCACTTCGCAAAGTAAAATTTTTTACTGCTTGCCATTTTTCTGTTTTTCATCCTATTTTTAAAACTTTTTCAAAACTTTGGTTCAGTATTTTTCAGATATTGCATCCAAATATCATCCGATTTATAAAATTTGTCTTCGTTAGCTAAAGAAAAAAAATAAAAAAAAATTTATGAAATTCTGCCGTCTGAGTTGAAAAATATTATATTTTTAAACTGTAATTTGCAAAAGTTTTACATTTTCAATCATTTTTGCTAAAAAAAGCACCATCAAAAATTTTTTTGGAGCATATAGCAAATGTATGTTTATGTGAAAGTTATCTGTACAGATGTGAATCGGCGGCAAACAAATAATTGAATTTCCTAATATAGTTGGACCTGGGCACGTCCTGATATGACCTATTTTAAATCGAAATTTTTGAATTTTGTCCTCATGTTCTAAAATCTCAAAGCTGGGATTCCAAAACCATTTTCATTTCTGAAAACATCAATCAATGTATAGGTAGTAATTTGACAAAGTGTTAAATGGGCCTTTTGTCAAGCTTAGACGCTATGGACAAAATTCTGAGAGTCTCAGTAGAAATACTTTATACTTTTTTTCTTTCCTGGTATGTAGTACATAACTTCCTATATAGCTTCAAAATTGTATTCGAAAATATCAACAATCAACTATGTTATATCATTAACACAGAGTTAATACATATGAATAACACAGCGAAACAGAATTGTTGGTGCCCTAAATTTGACCTTCGTTTTGTATGTGTTGTTGAACCCTCATTTTTTCCAGTCAGCTCGCGTTTGCGAAATATCGCGGTTTTTAAATTTACATTACACACACTATTTTTTTAAGGTGTTCCATCTAAGTTTTGAGTGTTACACCTTTAAATGAAAACTTTTTTTGACAAGAAATTAGTCTACGCAAACATATATTTCTTTTGAGTATAATAATTCCGGTAGTTGCACCGAGATATCTATCTGATCTTTTTAGCTATTTTGGTTTTAACTAGAGATGTGCAAATGTCGTGAATTTTTCGTCACGCAATAGTGCGTGAGCGTGATTTAAGAATTAAGTACCGTGCGTGTTTGTGCGTGATTTTAAAAATTTAGTTTTCACACACTCAAGAATTTACATTTCGTAGCTTGCTGAAAAAATTTCCTCTTTTGTCTTAAAACATTTTGATTTTTTTTGCGAATATTATACGACGGATCGAAATCGGCAAAAAATATTTGCTGGGTAAGCATATCAAGTACGTGTGTCTAGAACAAAAAAACCCAGGAACATTTTTTTCCGGCATGTCTGACGTAAAGAAAAATATTTTTGTAAACTGAGTGCCTATTGAATATGAAGTTGAAGACAACCCAGCACACACAAAATCAAAACGTTTGAAATACGATATATCGCTTATTTACTGAAACAACATCGCTTACTAAAGATTTTTGTGTAGTACGAATTTTTACGAAATATTTTGAAAACTTGTCAATAAACTCATTTTTGAAGTCTTATTACTTTCATATTTCATAAGTGACTGCTGACAAATATACATCAAATGAAAACTTGGAAGGTTTCATATAGTTATAAGAAAATATGTACACGATTGAGTACAGCTATATCTGTCAGTCTTTGAGATAACAGTACTCTTACATAAAACGTCAGGTTAAAAATTTTTTAAATTTCAGTCATAATGAGCTAATTAATGTATAAATATGAAGTTTATGTTAAAACTCATCGAATTTTAAATTGCAAACATATTAAATTCATAAGAAAATGTATTAAGCGTTACGTTAACAAAATTCTTAATTAAAATATAAATAAATTTTAGGACGGTAAAAAAGTCAACAGCAGGTTAAGTGCAGAAACGATATAGAGAATACTTACTTACTCCGTTAAGAAACTTCTGATTTGCTTTCAAAAAATTTTAATTCTACCGCACTGTATGTTGTTATATTTCGGTACGAATAATTATTTGAAATTGACAATACTTTTAACATTGTCGGTCGTTTTTATTAAAATTAGAATTATTTGAAAGAAGAATCTTTGTAAATAATTATTTTAAAAGATACTAATTTCTTACTTTTTCATATGAACCCAAGTCAAATTTTAATTTCGTCCTGCGATTAAAAAAAATTTTTAGGGAGTAGATATACATATAGTCCTTTGAAATCCTATACATGCTTTTTGTGGTGCTTTTTTCGCAAAAATCATTCCCAATACACAAAAATTTTTAAAAATTTAAGATATTGCGTTATATTAGGATCCATTGAATGAGACGAAAACTATAACATGAATCCTATCTTCTGATATTGTTATTAATGAAATTTGTAATGTTTAAAATAAACAAACCCAAAATGTACACTCAAAATGAGAATCACCCATGCAATAATCAAAGTTCTGCGCTCGAAAACAAACACTTGGGAATACTTTTTTTCGTCAAAATTTTCTTTATACAAACAATTGACAGTGCTGACACAGATTGCTGCAACAGCGGCAGCATTTTTATTACTGTTACAATAGTTTGCAGATCGGTTGCACAAAATTACTGCATTTACGAATTCACCCATTATTTCATTGGGCCAAAAGCTCGTTTTCATATGAACACTAAAAAATTCTTTAAACTTTAAACGTTCGATTTTGTGTCTTCTCGGATATAAAAAAAATAATTATCGTGAAAGCTTAAGGTTCTGCCGTGCGTTGGCGTGCGTGTTAAAATCAATTTTGATCGTGAGCGTGCGTGATTGTGAGAGTCTTAAAATTTGCTGTGCGTGAGAGTGCGTGAAAAAATATTCTTTTCGTGATCGTGCGTGATCGCGAGGCAAACTCACTCACGCGCACATCTTTAGTTTTAACCTTAATAGAATTGAGTATCACAAAAATTCCCACAAAAAAAATTTCCACGCAATACACAAGGCGTTACAGGGAACAAAGTTTTTAATTAAAAATATAGGGAATGGGTAAATTTCGTTTTTTAAGTAATTATATTCTTCTTCTTATTTTTTAATACTCATTGGCATTCTGAGTTTTTCAAATATCCCAAATTTTATATTAACGTGATATGTACCCCATTTTTCTGAACAAATTACTAATATGTACAAAAATATCTTTTTTCATTTGAGTATAATATCGCAGGACATTTAGTGCTTAATTTGGTCTTGTTTTATTCTTATTTCAGGACATTTAAATTATGTTCGAATTTTTTTTCATATAAATGTGTTTATTGTAGTATTGTGTATGCGCTTGGTAAAATTATTTTAAAATGTTAATCAAATATGAGATTTATAAGCATAAAACTTAAAATAGTTAACATTCAATATCCTTGCAGTTTCACCAAAATCTCCTGGAATGTACATCAACAATATTATATTTAAAAGAAATAGAATTTTGTGTAGATTAATAATCTAAAAAGTGTTATTGAATTTTAAAGTCCAGTTTGGAAAATTTTAATAAAGAAGCAAAAAAGAAATAGAATAAAAAAACCGCGATATTTTTAAAACGAGAGCTTACCAAAACAAATTTAAGGTGGTCTTGAAAATAGTATGGCCCATATATGTTTTATTAATTATAGTTGTTGCTGCACCAAACCAAAATGTTCATATTGTTCCCCTGTGTAATCTATTAGGATCTATAACACTTCTGCGTCAGTATGACTTATATTAAATACCAAATATTAATTATACGCCATGTTGTTTATTACCTCTCAGGCCATGTAAAGTTTTTTCAGTATGGGTTTTTACTTATAAGTCCATAAATTTTACACGTATAAAAGAGAAATGTAGGGGCAGAAACGAAAATTTTCGACATGAAAACAAGGGTTGGATTTTTTACCACTCAGATTTTAATGCAAATCGACACATTTCTTCTATTCTTATGTGCACGTAGCAGGGTGAAAAATTTTTTGATACCTCTTAACGTTTCCATTTTATAGGCTTCTAAACTTAGGCATCTCGGCCATTTTTGAGAAAAGTTCGCCATATTAAAGATTGAATAACTTTAGAACGCGTCATCGGATATAAATTAAAGCATTTTAGTCTCCTCTTATCTCCTCTTTTATCCTTAGATATCCTGAAAAATGATATTTTAATGTTATCTTGAAAATAGCATAGCTTTGTAGCGCGTCATCAGATTTGAGTAATTTAAATATCATTTAAAAGGTTTAAGCTCACTTTTCTCAAATCCAAGCCAATGACAACGCAACAGAAAAAAAATTTGATCCTTAAATATCCTTTAAATTGGTATTTATTTTCTACTGTTTTTTTTTCAGCATATAGCAAACTAGTCTATCGCTATTGTGTAAAAAATACAAATCGAGAATTGAAGAAGAAATACTACGGCTACGGTGGTTTTTATTGTTATTAAAGGATACTTTGGCATTTTACAAGCACATGTAGCAGGAAGCTATGACCTTTTTAATCAATACCCGTTAAGAGGAGACTGAAGCCTTTCCAATGACATCAACTTTAATCATATATGATGACGCATTCCAAAGTTATTCAAACTTCAATATGACGAACTTTTCGCTTGCAAAAATGGCCAAGATTCCTAAGTTTAGAGGCCTATAAAATAGAAACGATAAAAGGTATCAAAACTATTTTAAGGCATGTTCCGCGTGCACAATAAGGTATTGAGATTTTAACAATTTAAAGCTTTTTGAAAGACTTTTTGTAATACAAGGGGAACAATTTCGTTATCTGGTGTCTTCTGCATATTAATTTTTCTTAATGCTATAAAATCGTTGATTGTTGATATTTTCGAATGAAATTTATGTACTAAATACCAGGAAATAAAAAAATAAATAATAAAGTTTTTCTTCTGAGAATCTCAGGATTCTTAAAAAAGTTCCAAGAAATCCAAAAAGTTAAGTTCTGAACAATTTTTTCCATAGCGTCCACACTTGTTCCAAGGCCCATTTAACACTTTGCCAAATAACATAAGGTTTTCAAAATTCCAATTTAAGATTAATCGCATTAGGATTAGATTAACGTCTGTATATGTATATAACTTTCAGATAAGTTTACAGTTGCTATATGTTCCAAAAGAATTTTTTTTATATATAGGGTGGCGCATAAGTAACGTTAAGATTTGATCAGTGAATACATTTTTTAATTTAAGTCTTTTTTTTCGTCTCTTTACAGAATTAACTAAATAATACTTGGGAAATTTATGATGGAAAGGCTTAGCACAGAACAAAGAACCAAAGTTGTTCAATTTTACTTTGAAAGTCAGCATTCGATTATTCAGACACAAAGATCATATCGAAATTTCTTTCATGTTCGAAATGCTCCTAGCGCTCCAACAATTTACCGATTGGTTCAGCGTTTTGGGCAACAAGGGGCTGTCTGTGATCTTCCGCGTGCTGGAAGACCTCGTGCAGTTCGAAATGAAGTGAGCATTGCTCGAGTGCAAGCAAGTATTGAGGAAAACACCGAAACTTCCACCAGGCGACGTTCTCAGCAGTTAGGGATGTCTAGGCGGTCTTTGCAAAGAATTTTACATATGTTACATCTTTTCCCATATAAGATGCAATTGGTTCACGAGTTAAAACCAAATGATGCACAAGAACGCATTCAATATAGTCGCCGTTTTCAAGAATTGTGCCTAGAAAACAACGAGTTTATTCACAAACTCATAATGAGCGATGAGGCTCATTTTCACCTAAATGGTCACGTGAATAAACAAAATTGCAGAATATGGGGCAGCGAAAATCCAAGAATAATTGTTGAAGATCAAATGCACCCACTTAGATGCACAGTATGGTGTGGAATAACTTCAGAGAGGATCATTGGACCATATTTTTTCGAAAACGACGAAGGAGTTGCGATTAATGTGAACGGCATTCAATACCGGGAAATGATTGAAAATTTGTTAAGGCCAGCGGTGCAGAACTATCCAGATTTGTGGTTCCAACAAGATGGAGCCACAGCTCACACAGCTCGTCCAACTATGGCTATCCTGCGCGAAATTTTTGGCAGTCGAATAATATCACGTTTTTCTGATTTTAAGTGGCCACCACGTTCGCCTGATTTAACGGCTCCCGATTTTTTTCTTTGGGGTTACCTAAAGGGTAAGGTATATGCCAATAAGCCTAGAACCATCCAACAACTTAAGGCCAATATCCGAGAAGAAGTGGGGGCGCTGGGACCTGAAATTCTAAGAAAAGTTATGGAAAATGCTTTGGAAAGAGCACGTCAGGTAGAATCAAACAATGGGCTACATTTGAAAGATATTATCTTTAAAACATAATGTGAACATATTTCCAAACTATATTCTAAATTTTAATAAATGCCAACGTTAAATAAAAGCAGAAAGAAAAGAGTTATACATTGAATAAATCTTAACGTTACTTATGCGCCACCCTTTATATGTAAAAGAGTGATAGTGGATTTTTTAGCATAAATTGTCGAAAAATGAATATTTTTTCAAATTGCAATTTAAAAATTTAATATTTCTTTACGCCAACGGCAGAATTTCTTGAAATTTTTGTTAAACTCTTTGAAATTTTGGTTTTTAACTAACTAAATCAGGTTATATTTGGATCCGATATCCCGAAAATACTGGATCAAAGTTTTGAAAAGTTAAGAAATTAAAATTGTCTAATGGGTATTACTCACTAACTAAGTGTACAAGTGAACATGTGTCTTTTCGATCTTATCAAGGGCCATAATATAACAAAAAATTTTGAAATCGGAACAAAAAAAAGCAAGCAGTAAAAAACTCTACATGGCTGAAGTCCTCATTTTGAGATTTCATAGCTCCACTTCTGAGAACTTTAGAAAGCTGATACTTATAATATGTGGGAATACTTCTCTAATATGACCATGTGATATGTTATTCCGACAGGACTGTACAATGTGGCGTATGATTAATTTATTTAAAAGTGGGTTTCATCTTAAGACAATTAACGCACCCAATGGAAATTCATAGCTTCATTAGTTTGGACTTACAATGAGTTTTACGAATCTTATCATTGTATAACTATTATTGATCAGATTAAAAAAGAGATATACGGATTCATTGATAAGAGAAAAATATCGCATTTTTCACACTCCAGATATATGTGGCGAACTTGAATGCTGCAACAATATGCTTCAACTCTCTTATCTGTATTACAAATTTTAGTTTAAAACTTTCCTGTATATAGCGATGCCCTGCAAACTAAAGATTTTCCGAAATCAAGACCCAAATGTCTGATAAAACTAACAAGTCCCTGTAATGCTGAATTATTAATTGGAGCTATCGCTAAATATTTTCAAAGCGGTTTTTAACCTAAAGGGGTCATAGTTTAAGAACAGCAGCAAGTACAACATGGAAGTGTTAAAAGCTGAAATGTTGAAAAATAGTATCTTTTAGCAAAAATAAGAGGACGACCTCAAAATCTAATGACTTCAAAATTATTTTATATTAAAAATCCAATTAAATTTAAACACATCAGTATCGCTATATATTTGTACGTAAGCTTCAAAATAAATAATATTTTTCAAGTAATATAAATGTATGCAGTTACTAACTAAAGACGTCTTAAAAAAAAGCACTAACTTAAAGGCATTAAGATTGACCTTGGGATAACAGAAAAAAATATTCATTTAAATAAATACAAAATTTACTGCTAATAAGCAACATATTTTTTGGCATTGCCAAGTGATATCTTTTAAATGAATATTTACAAATCTTATAATTAAACAACATTTACAAAATATGTCCTCATTTCAGACAGACAAGATGGGAAGACGGACAACTAATGATTATGGCTATGGAAAGAAATACTCGTCGAAATATACAGACATATCGTATACCACATACATACATATTTGTACATACATACTTGCAACCAGTCAATATTGCAGCATAAACATTCATATGACGACAATCAATTGTTACCATCTCCCTTTTTTCGAATTTTACATTACACAGTGTTTACTAATTAACGTACCCACTAATTTTTTCTTCAAGTTTTTTTGTTTTTATTTTGCATTTTCTCTCTTGTTACTGAACTAAATGTACTCGCGTATGATGATGATAACTGATGCAACTACTAAAAACAACATCAGACACTACAACTGAAGAAGAACCAAATGCAACAAAATCTTTAACTGAAACCCATACAGGAAAAAATACAAAAAATAAAAACAACTGATCGGCCATCCGTCCAAGGAAAACGACCAATGAATGCCAATGAAGAAGGTATTAAACGACAAAAGAATTTGCATATCAATTTGTACTCAAACAAAATGGCGTAAACTACAAAAAAAGAGATTGCAAAATAAAATATCAAAAAGCTCCTCAAGAAAAATGTGCATTTATAATACCCTACATCTTTCTATACTATATTTCCGTCTTAAGTATATTGGCATCTGCAGCCAGTGAAAAAGGAGCTTACCAAGAAGTCAATAAGATCTTGAGCTGGTTCCAATCCAGATAATTTCTAATGCGAATTACAAGAGACTTTCATTACAAGAAGTGCTCTTCTTTTATTCCTAATCATTAAATTTAAGTCATGTTCACAATGTTGAACAAAGTGATTTTTTCGAACTTCCATTTTTGTTCCAGCGTATATTTTCAAATATAATGTATAGTTTGTGAAAATCGTACTTATTACATTTAATTTTTGTTGTATGTGTTGTAGATCATAAACATGTTTCCAAACAAATGTTTATTTGTAAATTAGCAACAACATTTACACGATCTACAACACATACAACAGGTTGTGAATTAGCCAATTTTTTCACACTTTTTTTATTTTTCTATTGTATAGAGTATCAAATGTCATTTCTGAAAGAAAATTATCGTATATGATTTTAAAAACGTCTGCAGGACCATTATAGATTTTAAAATCACATGTGATTTAAGGCCATGTGATTTTCACAACATGCCTGATAATTTAATATTTTAATTGATATTTCATCGACTGACGCCAATTCGGCTCGACGCCAACGGCACGAAGCTACTGTATACATACACACTAAAAAATGTTCATGTTTTTTGAAGCACTAAAGAGATAAAGCGCTTCATAATTCGCTTTAAAATATGAGCTAGCTCAGAAGCTGATTTCATAGCGTCACAACAATGAAGCGAGAAAAGTATTTGCTTTTTACTTATACAAAAGCTTCGTACACAAGCTATAAAAAAACTGATTTTATAGTGCTGATCCAAAGCAGTGTTTTAAGCGAGAATGAAGAGTAAGTTTATTTGAGTTTCTTGGTGCCGTTTTGCAACAGTGTTTTTGGTCGAGTGATTGGTACGTTGGACTTCAAACCTGAAGGTTCTTGGTTCGATACTAGTGTAAGTTAAAATAACAAACATTGAGTAAAAATATGAAATTGATAAAAATAAATAAAGAAACGAAATAAGAAAAATTCGAAATGGCGTTAACGACGCCAATCCAGATCAAAACATTTTTTTCATATATTTTCGGTTCTAGTGCTGAAAATGTTGATGATTTTCAGCGCTTCAAAAGCGCTTTTGTGAACAAAATCACCAGCGATATCAGCAGGTTTGTCAGCGCTAATGTTATTCCATAATAGTAGAAACCTGCTTTATTGGAAGCAACTTTTTTACTGGGTACATAAAATAACTTTTATAGTAGCTCAAAGAGTAATTGCGGATTGATTTATGTATATTAGATTTATCCAAAGGTATTTTAGTTATATTTCAATGAAATAATTTTTTATTTAGAAAGAAATTCTAAAGCATATAGTCATTACAAACACAAATAATATTTTGACTGCACAGAAGGTTGAACTTACATCTTGACATTTCGAGATCAACCACATCAACCTCATACTAAGTCCTTTTAATATAATCAATTTGGCTGAGGGCATGTTTTTTTCTAAACTTTTATTTGACTTTTATTCACTATTTATTTTTGTCTTGTTCAATTGAACTTTTTATTTGTATCATTCCCTGCTTAAAATGCAATTGGTCTTTGCGAACGCTAAGGTCTGAATATTTGTATCTGTACCTTTTTATTTATTTAAAGAGCGTACACTCTTTAGCTATGTGCCTTTAGAGTTTGTGACAATGGCTTTGTGGCTTTTTCAATTATTATATGATGTAGAATAACTGTTCTAAATAAAAAATTATTAAATTGAAATATTAAATTGAAGGAACTTAGTGGAAATAATTAAAACATTTCTAGATAAAAACCATATAGTTCAACTAAATTCATAAATTAAATACAAGAATTTGTTTAATTCAACTTCAGGTTATGTTAGTTGACTTATCAATTAAGACTTGTTTCATAACTACTAAGGACACTGATGTTCAGGACTTCTCTGTCTCCCCGCTGAATACTATTTTGTAAAGTACCATCTACGAAATGCGAAATGCAAAATTAAAAGCAGTTTTGTGCTACCGCAAACGATATACGTGCAGTCACCCAATGTAAAGATTGTGTAGACCTAAACATCATCAAAGGATTTTTTCGGCTTCTGTCGTTTTGATTTCGATGACTTTAGAGGAGGCTCAGGTTTGATTCCTACCAAGACCATGGGTGTTTCTGCAGAAAAGCCATAAAAGGCTTCAGCAGCATGTGCGTTTGTTTAAAATAAAATAAAAAAAGGCTACGTATGAATAATATGTTGGTACCATCATATTACTCATACGTGCAACACTAAAAATATTAGTTATCCGCATTTTCTTCACATATATTTTTTCTTAATTATAAATTCATAAAAAATTAATATATTGTTAAATTTTTTTAACGTAAGAGAATTTCTATGTTTTTTAATAAATGGTAAAGAAATAAAAATTTTAAAATGAAGCTTAGTTCAGTTTTCATGCAGATCAAGAAAACTTGACTATGGAAACTTGACTATTTTTAGAAAATCTGTAGAGAAATTTTAAATACTCGATGGGTTTTTTTCTTAAGCGATTAATTTAGAATTAAAAAAAATCAAGATTTTGTCAGATGCTGGATGTAGCGTCCATCCTTTAATCGATTTGAAATTTTAGCCGCAGGCATTTTTGAATCATATTTTTTGAAATAATGATCAATATCAATAAATGTTTATCTTATTTACACTAAAAAGCAACCACGAAACCAGTCAAAACGTGTTGTTTGATTTTACAAAAAAAGTTGTAGGTCCTATTTTAACAATAAATTTGTCTGAATTTACAAATTTTTTATAGTTTTAAATTATTTAAATTTTAATTATTTAAATTTTTTCAATAAAAACAATTTTATATGCGTAAAAATTTTTGTGTGAATTTACAAATTGATTTATAGGTCCTAATTCATCATAATGAAGTTCAACTTTTTCTGTGTAGGCAGTGGGGAAATAGCGAGAATACCATATATTTACTATTCCATATGAGAAAATCTCATTTTGTCTCACTTAAATTGCTTTCTTGTAGGTTTGTATCCTGAAAAAATATTTACTAATTAATTCATTGACTTTATTTACTAAAACTAAAACTCGTATTTTCTGTGTGGATATCCTCTTAATCACAATCACAATTACCCACACAAAATTTTAAAGTACGTCTACACAGAAAAAATTAAACTTCATTATGATAAATTAAGACCTATAAATCAATTTGTAAATTCAGACAAAAATTTTAATATTTTCATTAAAATTTTTTTTTTATTTAGAAAAAAGTTTTATTGAAATAGCACCTACATTTTTTTTGTAAATTCAAACAACACATTTTGACTGAAAGCTAAACTGGCTTTTTAGTGTAAATAAAAGAAACATATGTTGAAACTGATAAACAATTTATAAACAGAAAAAACTAAATTTAATTTTCTGTAAAGGAATTCAATGAAATAGTAAATATTTTGTGTAGGAACGGACTTACAAACAAATTTGTAAATATAGACAAAAATAACTCAAAAATTTCATTGAAAAAATGTGTTTTTTCAGTAAACAATTTGTCTAAAAATATTTACAAATTTTGAACAAAACAATTTACTAAATCAAAAAAAAAGATTTTCTAAAATATATCAAAATATATTTTTGTCTGAATTAATAAAACAATTAGTCTAAAAATACTAAGAAATACTAAACCAAATAGTTTATTTAATCAAACAAAAATATTTAGTGGTTTTTATTTAATATATCAATCAAAATTTTTGTCTGTGTCATCATCATCCATTAAGCATTTATGAGATTTCACTTTGTTAAATGTGTTCAAGTCTGAATGTTTATCTAAATACTCAAAAAAAAAAATGAATGAGATTTAGCGCAACCACATTAACTAATCGATTCACTCAAAAATCTTTTGTAAACAAACTTGCTATGATTGTTGTTGTTATATATGCGTGTGTCGTCATCGGGGTTGTTTTTTACAGCACAGTTTTTCTTGTTGTTTTTGGTGTTTGCGTTCTAAATAAAAGTCAAACAAACAATTCATAGATTATGGACAGAACATTTACTGAAAATTAAATTTATTTTTGGACAAACTTTTGTTTGAAAATTTTTTGGTGATAATATTTTCTGTGTAGAATTTAAGGAAAATTTCAAATAAAGGCTTGTTAGAAAAGAAAACTTGAGAAATTGTTTATATGTATTTATTATTTAGGGTATTCATTGTTTTACTCCAGCCTATTCACAACTTTCTCGCCTTACTTTACAAAAACCATAAAGAAATCATGATTCTCATTATATAAAGTAAAATAGCAAAAGGAATCAGAATCCAAAGGTACAAAAGCTTAAATACATTATATAATGCACATGTGTGCATATATTTTACAGTCTCTCAGTTTCTTTTAGCATTAAAGAACAAAACTGCAAATGAAGATATGTTTGGAGATCGTAACAAATATTTAAGACAATAACAAAAAAAAACAAAAAACAATATTCAGCAATTTGAAAGGAAGTTATAGTTTTCAACTTATAAGCAGACACCGCAACAAATACACAAACTCACATGTAGCAAAATATAAATAAAAATCAGCCGAAATATATTATGGGAGTAGTTACTATTTGTTTGTGGCTTGGAAAAATTACAATGAGCATTAAAGAACATTAAAAGACTTTTTGTAAGCGAAAAACGAAAAGCTAAAATACGAACCAGCAAGTAAATGAAGAGACCAGGCAGGTCTACACACATTTGCAACAACCACCAGTGTAATTTCTGTTGTTCGATTCAAACATTTGGCTCTGGCACAAATATAAACGTGGAGTATGATTTTGAAAATCATCGAAAAGTGTCTGAAACATTTAACAGATCTATAAGATGAACTTTAAGGGAAATGTTTAATAAAGCTAAACTAATATTCTTAAAGTAAAATAAATTTACTGTATAGAAAATGTATGATAACAATAGCAGAGTGTGCTGAGAAGAACAATCAAATTAAAAATGGCTTTTTGGATGAAAACATTTTTAAGCAAAAATTCAAAGTAATATAATTTTAAAAATTCTAAAATTTCTCCTAAATAAAATTTTCTGTTAAGAATTCAAGCCAAACTTTCTTTTCTAGCTTAATAAATATCGCTCAGAGCTGGTGCCATAGTTTATCCATTTCAGTATAAAAATAGTACATATTAGCTGGACGTTTTTATTCATATGCAAGTTTAATTCTACTTTGAGTAAGCACATCATTTTTCTTTCTTTTCTTTATATTCTTTTTGCGTCTTTGTTGTTCCTTTCACAATTCACAAATAGGGTGTCCTCCTTTTTTTTCTTCTCAGTTTTCCAAAACTGCAGCACATTATCCCAACATCTGTAACTCCTACTCGGCGTCTGGGTGTATGAATTGTTTCTTATTCTTCAGCGATTTTTTTTGTAGTTTACTTTTCGTAAATGTTGGCGGTGGTGCCAAAAGTCTCTACATGTGTGTTGTACAATAATTCTAGTCATATTGTGTACATGGCGTTTGTTAAACAATTTGCAGCGGTACGTTTAAGCAAAAGTCCAACTCCAATGATCTTAAATAAAATTTACAACAAAAAAAAATCTCTAAAAGAAAATCACAAAGGAGTTACTTTGCAGCACAGTTATAACTTCGTACAAGTATGTTTTAATATTATGAAGGTTTATTCGTCGGTGCAAGTAATAACCCAGCAAACACGTGCTTTAAATCCCAAATTAAAGTGTGATTTGAAATCCTTGTCCTCAAATCCTTGTCCTCAAATATCTAACATTTAAATTGAATTGAAAATAGTTTAAGAGCCTTATCTCTCTCTCTCTCTCTCTCTCTCTCTGTCTCTCTCTTAAAAAACCATATGCCGAATTGGACGGATTTGACCCGACCCCCTTCGATACTGAAAGAACGTTTGAAGGCAAATAAAATGTTAACCAATTTTTTTTAAGATATCAGTTTTTATTATTGGTCTATAATTAATTAAAATTTTTTTATAAAAAAATTTTAAAAATCGATTACTCTATACCTGTTTTGAGTAAAAGTCTGAAAATTGGCTAATGCATTGCATTAAAAACGCGCCAAAGCGTATCGAAAAACGTCGAAATCAGAGGACTTTGGGATAAAAACTGTCCGGAATGCCCATGTGCCATCAGATTATAAATCGTAATCTTTCTCTATTCAATTGATACTTGAATAATTGCATTGTTTACTTCCTGTATGTTTTGTGGAATCTCCCATTCTATTCTATTCTCAAATTTGATAACTCTATTCGCAACGCAATAGATATAAGAGGTTTTTAATCATGATAATCTTTTTAATTTCTTGGATAGACATCTATGTTCAATTCATTCTTATCGCATGCTACAATTGGGCCAAATCATTCCTTTTGCTGAAACATCAATGGCTTATTTCGTTCATCTCTCTTGATTTTTTTTTCCTTGAAGAGTGAATGAGCTAGAGAACTATTCTGCCTCCCCTAAGAACCTCAACAAACATTTTTCAGTTTACAGAAATAAATAAACGAAACAAATGTAACAAAAGCAAATTAGGAAATTTATTCTTTGACATATTGTCCTAATTTTATTTTAAATAAAGTTTATTTGCTGATAGTTAAGCATTGTCTATAAGCATTTCTTTGCCGAAATATTATTTTTTATTTTTGAAAGTCTGTGCATAAGATAAGAGGTTTGTAACTGTTAAAAGTTGTGGTTGAAGTCTAATGACAATTTGATAAAGCGCCAATGAAATGCACATAGACAATGCTTAACTATCAGCAAGTAAACTTGTTTGCGTACTCTGACACTAACACATTCTCTAATATGATGAGCAAATCAATCGGGAAACGTTTACAAATGTATTTTTGTTAACTTTTGAATTTTTTTCTCATTCTTTGCTTTTCTAGCTACGTACATTTAAGTTAAAGTACATTTAGTGTACACAAGCACAAACAATACAAAACTAACTTGGGCTATCATTCTCGTTGTTTTTGTTTTGTTTTTGTTTTACACATTGAAAAATACAAAACAAAACGAAAGCAAACGTTTTGTTTAGTTTATTTTCCTACTCTGCACATTATATTAGATATATTTAATATTATTAATCTGGCTATGAATTATTACCTAATCGCTCAAATATGTGCGCAGAAAAAATTATCATCAAAAAATTTTCAAACAAAAGTTTGTCGAAAAATAAATTTCATTTTCAATAAATGTTCTTTACATAATCAATGAATTGTTTGATTGACTCTTTTTTAGGACACAAGGAGCAAAAGCAATAAGAAAAACTGTGTCGTAAAACAACAACCCTGATGACGACATACACAGAAATAACCACAAAAACAATGATATCAATAGGAATGCGATTTTACCAAGTTTATTTACTGAAGAGTTTTGAGTGAATCAATGCGTTAATGTCGTTGTGTTAATTTTCATTAATTTTTTTTTACAGTCGTTAGATAAACATTCAGACTTGAACACGTTTAACAAAGTGAAATTTCATAAATGCTTAATGGATGATGATGATGATGATGATAAATGACCCAGACAAAAATTTTGTTTGATATATTACAAAAGAACCAGTAAATATTTTTGTTAAATTAAGTAAACTATTTTGTTTAATATTTGTTAGTATTTTTAGACTAATTGTTTTTTAAATTGTGACAAAAATATTGTTGAATTTTTTTCAGAAAATCCAGTAAATAATTTTGTTTGATTTAATAAATTATTTTGCTTAATATTTTTAGACAAATTGTTTTATAGATTTAAACAATATGTTCACTGAAAAAAGCACGTTTTTTTCAATGACATTGTTGAGATATTTTTGTTTATATTTACAAATTCATTTGTAGGTCCGTTCCTAGACAAAATATTTACTATTTCGTTGAATTCCTTTACAGAAAATAAATTTTTTTTTGTGTGGCCAGGAAAGCAGATTTTTAAAAATATTAAAATATTCAGAAGTATTTTACACTTTATTTTTGAATTTTTAATTGTTTACTATTTATTAAAACACATAGCAACCTCTTATGTTTAAAAAATTTGGAAATTTGGAAATTTGAACATGCATTTTTATAAGAATTTTTAATTTAAGAAATATGGAAAGAAAAATCGAATTTCCAATCCAATTTTGTTAGGGCAAGTGTCAGCAATATACTAGTATTGTCGTATTACTCATTCCTACTTTTGTCCTAAAAAAAATAAAAATTCGCATTTTCTTCACATATTACAGAAAGTTTGTTGGGTTTATGTTTTGTAGCAGTATAACGCTTACGAGTGTGTGTGTGTTTCTTTAAATATTTCGCGTATTTGGTAGGTTTTCAATGCAAAAAGAACAATTGTTCTGTTTGTTGTTTGAAGAAGGATTTTGTTGCAGCGATAAGCGTCAGTAAAAGCGAGTTAATAGTAACAAATAAATACTAAACTAAACACACTTATGTTTCTATTTAATTCATTTTTCGTTTTGCCCGCTTTGATATTGAAAATCTTCATTGATTTTTTTTATTTTATTTTATTTGTTTTGGGAAGCTGTGCTAGTCGCTGGCTGACTACAGCTGCTGCTGTTTGGGTATATAAAGATATCGAAATAGACGACACAATAGTTCTGTTCAATTTTGGCATATTGGAAAGTCTATGGTTAAAAGTCATACAAACAACCATAGAGTACAAGTTGCCCGATTTTGTATAAAAAAAAGTTTTTTAAGTTCCTTAGCAAAAGCAACAAGTCTGTTGTTTCTTTTTTTCAGCTACCTAAACTTGGCTACGATTGCATTGTAGTTTTTCTCCAATTGTATGCAGGAATATTAGTTCTATTCTACTACTCGTATATGCACGAGTATTATTATTTTCAATTCTTCTAACAAAAATATCTCACTAACTGATAACAGCAAATCCATGAAAAGTGCAGAAAAAATTAAAACGAAGAACTTACTTTAATCTTTAAAGCATCGTCTCAAACAGGGTTATTTTTGCTTTAAGCATGGATAGCAACCAGAGTTAATAGTATTATGTAGTGTATTAGTTAATAGATATTGTGTTTTTGTCGACATTTGTTGTCTATATTTGGTTATAATTCATAATTCATTGTTTTCGCTTTAAAATGTCTTTATTTGGTTAAAAACTTTATGGGAATTGAAAAGGTTAGCACGGCAGAAATGCTAATAAATGCGCTATTCTTTGCTAATAGGACTTTATAAATAGAGGTTATAATATCTTATTTTTGTTGAAAACACGAAATCCTTTTGTTTTTGTTTTTTTTTTTTTTTAATCCGGAACAGCAATTTGTAAGAGAATTTTTTTTATCATAAAGAAATATCTTATACCCCTTCTGTGAATGTCTTTATATTCCTTATTTTGTAGAAACTGTTTGTAAAAAATGGTACTTTAGATATTGAAAAGTTAAACTTCACAATAAGTGGTAAAATATTTTGAGGTAGTAAATTAATAATACATAAAAACAAAACTAAAATGTTATCGGGTATTTGTAATTAGTAGAGTATGACCTGGAAACAACGACACTGAACAAATATTTTGAAGCACTGAATACTGTAATACGAGATTCACACCCATATTGGAAAAACGCAAAATATGGTTTCATATCTGTCGCTGAAGAAAACATAGGTCTAAACACTAACCGGAGGAAGCAGTGGATATCAGATACTACCAGGGGTCTGATCTCTGAAAGAAGGAATATAGAGGCACTGATTACTGCGGCAACTACGCATGATGAAAAAGTAAGCTCAAAATGTCGTACTATTGACAATAATGTTAAAGGAAGTGCACGTGAAGACAAGTGGAAATTAGCTGATGATCCTGCCAGAGAAGCCGAATTAGAGTCCATAACTAACTGGACTAAGGATCTTTACAAGATAACCAAGAAGCTAAGCCAGAAAAAATTTGCACCAGGTAAGCCTCTTAAGTCCAATAATGAAGAATTAATAACACCAAAGAAAGGCCGGATGAAATTGCGAGTTCACCGTTACTCTACAATGCTGTCTCAAATCGAAGTAACATGTTGGACGATCTTTGTGATTGCACTGATCATAACATAAGAAATAATATATGCATTTATAGAACGCCCCGATATACCCGAAATTATGAACTCAATAATAGTACACAGAAAAAATTATCACCAAAAAATTTTCAAACAAAAGTTTGTCTAAAAATAAATTTCATTTTAAGTAAATGTTCTTTACTTAATCAATGAATTTTTTGTTTGACTCTTATTTGGGACGCAAATACCAAAAACAACAAGAACAACTGTGTCGTAAAAAAACAACCCCGATGACGACATACACACAAATAACAGCAACAGCAATTATAGCAATATGAATGCGATTGTACCAAGTTTGCTTACTGAAGATTTTTGATTTACTTCTCATTCATTTGTTGATTTACTTCTCATTCATTTGTTTAGAGTGTTTAGATAAACATTCAGACATATTTAACAAAGTAAAATTTCATAAATGCTTAATGGATGATGATGACCCAGAAATAAATTTTGTTTGATATATTACAAAAAATCCAGTAAACTATTTTCTTTAATATTTGTTAGTATTTTTAGACTATTTATTTTATTATTATTATTATTATTATTATTATTATTATTATTATTATTATTATTATTATTCAGACATAAATAATGTTTGACATTTTTCAGAAAATCCTATAAATCTTTTTGTTTGATTTAGTAAATTGTTTTGTTTACAATTTGTAAATATTTTTTGTCAAATTGTTTTATAGATTTAAACAATCTGTTCGCTGAAAAAAACCAAGTTTTTTTCAATGAAATTGCTGAGATATTTTTGTCTATATTTACAAATTTGTTAATAGGACCGTTCGAAGACAAACTATTTACTATTTCATTGAATTCCTTTGCAGAAAACGAAATTTAGTTTTTTCTGTGTACTAAAGAATAACAAGTCTCCAGGTATAGACAACATCTCCCCCGAGCTACTGAAAGCATCATCTCAAGCTAGTGCTCATCTCAACCCAAAAATTATTGAAGAATTTTAGAGAACTAACCAACTATGCGATGAACTGAAGGAAAAGCTCATTATTAACATCCAAAAAAGGGGATTTAATGCAAAAAATGGCGTAGAGTCACGTTCATCAACATGGTCAACAAACTTATAGCACAGATCATAAATAAAAGACTCGGCTGCATTTAATCCCGCATTTCTCAACGATCGAGGTGGTTTTCGACCCCATAGACCACATAAGCCGTCTCCGGATCATAATAGAACAGTCTGTTGAGTGAAGATCTCGTTTATATCTAGTTTCCATAGACTTCGAGAAGGTTTTTGATACCGTATCACATTCTGACATTTGGAAAGTCCTTGCGTGTAAGAGCACACCCACTAACATAATGTCGTTAATCCAAGCCCTCTATGATACTGTAAGCTGCAGAGTGATGCATGAAGGTTGCGTAGGAGAAAGTTTCAGTGTAACTAAAGGCGTGAGACAAGGTTGCATTCTATCACCTCTGCTTTTAATATAATCCTAAACAATATTATGAATAGAGCAACCGAAGAAGACAGAGTAATTTCGTGGGGTCTTAATAGAAGGCTGGACGATTTAGATTACGCTGATGACATTCGTCTACTTTCCCACAACTGCAACGACATGGCGGCCAAAATCGTAGCTGTACAGAAAGAAGCAGGAAAATTTGGTATGAAGATAAATATAGCAAAGGCTAAGGCTATGCTTATCAACTCCTCAAATAATTCAAAATACTTCATAAATGGTGAAGGACTAGAGATGCCACCAAATTTTGCTACTTGGATAGCATCTATCTTCAACCGGCAGATCTAATGATACTATACACATTCACATCAGCTGTGGCTAGCGGTCATTCCGACTGTTAAATCCCATCTGGTGTTCTGCTCACATATCAATAACAACCAATATCAACATTTTCAATTCTTGCATCAAATCCGTAATTCTATATGGATGAGAGTCTTGGAACGTCGCTGCTCGATGTATAAACTTGCTACAGGTGCTTATAAGCCGATGTTTGCATAGCAAATGAAAGACTGTGGACGAAGCAAATTAAGCCCCCCTAAAAAAGAGAGTCTCAGAAGAAAGTGTCGTTGGATTGGTCATGGCTTGCGCGAACCACTAACCAATGCAACTAAATATGCTATAGAATGGAATCCCCAAGGTAGCCGGAAAAGGGGTGGACCATCACACACATGGCGATGCCAAATTAAATGGGAAAGGGCCAAGGACAACAAAAGCTGGAAGGAAAATCGACAGCTGAATAATTTTTCTCGACGTATGACACAGTTTGCCACTAACCATATTTATCCTATCCAAAGCCAAAACAGTTATCTTCTCGGATCGCAGTATTTGCTTGTAGTAATTAGACGATCAAGAGATGAATAATTTACCTTGGCGTATTGTACGATTTCCCACTAATCGTATTTAGCTGCTTGAGAACCGAAGCATTTACCTTTGGATCATATTATTCGTTGGATCCTATTATATTCCGTTGTCTATAAATTGGAGTACAGAAATAAGATAGCATAGTGATCATTTATGTATAACAAAGGCAGGGCTTTGTAAAAACCGGACGGGTGGAGCATACCTCAGGTGGGAAAACAAATTGCGCTACAACCTATGAATGAATATATTTATTATGTCAATTGACCGCATCGAATGATGACGCCATGTAAAAGTGACAGATGTCTCTCCAGTTTCCAGTCCTTGGGAACCATTCATGTTACTACCCCTGTGAAAGATTCTCTTCCCTCTATGGATGCTTTTATATGGCTTTCAGTCAAGCTCGACCAGGATTGTAATGACTAAGGTCAAGAGTTTTGCCATTGACGAAGCCATACTTGAACCAAATGTTATGTAATTGGTTTTAGATACTCGCTACTTAGTAGTGCTGCCAACTATTCTGGTTTTATAATCGTTCGAATAAAATTTCATAATTTTTATCTTGTTCGAACAGCCGAATAATTTTTAAAATTTATTCGAATTGAGTAATCAATTTATTCGAGTCATTGGATTAGTGAAAAAATATTTTATAAAGCACAATTCTTCTGTGCAGTCTGGACGATCGACTTCAGTGACTTGAAAGACACCCAGCTTTTTGAGTGCTTTCCATACAAATTTACCAGATTTGGCAAATGTCGACCACCTTATTTTTTCCAGTTTTGATTTATCATTCATATTATTTAAAAAAAATAGTATTACTATTATTCACAAGCACGAACAAAGCTTTTTTTATGAAAAACACTCAGACTTTTTCTACTGATTTTCTTGGAAGTTTTTTCGACAAAACTCTAACTTTTGTTACTGAATCAGATGGTAAGATATTTAAAAAAATGTGGCATTTAAAGCTTCAAATATCATATCTCAAAGAAAATTTCGTTATAAGACTTCAGCAGGACCATTAACTTTGAGAATCGCTCGATTTCAAATCGACTCGATTTTCAGAACAGGGCCGATAATTAAATATTACTTTTAAAACTTTATATTCTTAACGTTATACATAGCCCAACTTCCACTTAAGTAAACTCAATTATTACACAAAAAAAAACATTTCATCATCCAAAGTTATCGACTTAATTTACATCCAACTGTCACTCGTTCCACTGTGTTGTAGTTATATACACAATCGATATAATGTTCACAATGTTAATAAAAATCAAAAACCAACTAAAACAACTTTGCATAAAATACCAACTTGGTCATAAACTAAAATACGAAACATGGGCAGCAGGAGTAGCATCAGCACCACATACAACATCTACGTAGTAGAACTAAAAGCGGCACATAAACAACGCAAAGACAGAGTAATACACAAAATGATAAAAGTATCAATACACTATAACCAACTAATCCTATAGACCCCCTTCCAAATAAACTTGGCTTAGGTTGTGTTAAAAACAGATAAGTATGAATAAAAAATTTATTAAAAAATACTAATGACAAAATCGTATCATGTGTTGTTATGGCAGAGAAGCTCCTGTACAAGTAGAAGTAAAATTATAGACAATACAAATAATCATGCATAATAAAAAGTTGTATTGGAAGGAGACACCAACCACCATGGCGGCAATGGTAAATGTGTGGCACTAATAAATATTTTTATACTAGTGATATTTCTTTTTATATTTTATCCCCAGCAAGCACAGAAATACACTATATGTATTGCCAAACGTATTGCCTGGATAAAAAATATTATTGCGGCAATAATCGATTTCGTATTGCGGAAGATACTTCCTTCGGGAAGAAACGTGTCTCGATGGCAATACTCTTGAGCAATACGAAAGCGATTCTTCTGGATGATAAACTAGCAATATCTCCAGATAGCCACTTACAAGAAAATAGGAAGATATCGCCAAAATATCACTAGGAAAATAAAAAAAAAAGATCTTGCACTTTTAAAATAATTTTTCTTGGAGATTACGCCCGTTTTTAGCCTCCGACAAAAAAAGGGGTGTTGGAATTTTGTAGCGCATATTTGTGTATCTGTGTATCTGTGTATTCTCGTTTTTAAAAGGTGGCTTGGTCGACAGCGGTATCCTTTTGAATCTGTGGCACCATAGCTTCCAAGCCGGTGGATCGATTTTAATTTAGCTTCTTTTGTTTGAAAGGTGATTTGATCTAAGAACTTCTAATCTATATTTGAAAAAATCGGTCCAGCTATTTTGAAGTTATCATCCATTTTCTTCGGGGGTTTTTAAAATTTGTAAATTAATGTTTCTATATATTTTTTGAATAAAATTTACTTTAAAAAATTACTTAAAATATTTTTTCTGTTTATATTTTCTCCGAAATTATACAAGAAAGAAAATAAAAATATTGCTTTGACTATTTTTTTCTGACGCCCTATGTTCCTAAAGTAAACATTTTATTTTTTTCCTTACACCGCGTCTTCACGAGACATTAGCCTTCATATAACATGAGAGAGTACGTCGGCAGAACAAGAAAACTCATGTCATACAACAGAACAACGTGTTTTTAATTTTGTTAAGAGATTTCATTTGCTACAAGTACTCATTGGGTTAAAATTCAATATTTTTGCGTAATTAGTAGTTTTATTTATGATTTTTCAAACAAATTTTAATTGAAAACTCAATTAAACAATTTTAGATACACAAATTCACAGAAATTTTATTAAAAATTTTGATTTTTAATTTATTTCAATAAGCACAAACACACAATTTATTTATTTTCATATTTTTTGACATTTCATATCATAAGATTGTTGTGATAATATTTATTATAACAACGCTCTCATAATAATTATTATAACATTGCGATAACACTAATTTGAAGTCTACACGTAACAGAATTCTCTTTGCGATTGAATTTGACGCTTGCTAACAGAAAAATATATGATATTATGTCTCGTGAAGACGCTGTGTTAAATGTACTAATATTTTAATTACATTTTTCGAGAAAATAAATAAAGGACACATATATATATATTTTTTTCTAGACGATAATTTGGGGATATTGCTAAAATATTGCCTTAGATGATATCTTCCATTTGTTTGTAGGGTATTTTTCTTCATTCCTACACATAGAGAAAAGACTATAAATAAATAAAACCAAATAACCATCCAATTTTCCTTAACCCTTTTAGTTTTGATAAAATTTGGTATTAATGATGCCTCTAGCAAAACTACTATTAGTGCAAAATCTTAGTTTACTATTTTGTTCGGTTCGCGAAATATTGCGACTTAAAATGAAAAATTCATTAAACATTTACTAAACTGACTTCAAAGAATGTTGAACTATATTGAACCAGGAAAAATAGTGAGCTAAGATTTTGCACTAATAGTAGATTTGCCAGAGGCATCATTCATACCAAATTTTATCAAACTCAGAAGGCTCAAGGTCCAAAATGTTACTTTTATTGGTTATAAAATTTTTTAGTTCTAAAAGTTTTCATGCAAAAATATGAATGGTTGCGATATAAACGTTATAAAATTATTATGGTTTTAGCACTCGAGCTATTATATGGATTTTGAATCCAATGTAATTTTTAGATTAGGCTAACAATTAAGAAATAGTTCCAAGAAAGAAATTATTCCAAGTCCTTAGAACTAATAGATATATAATCAAACACTAAGCTCCTGCCAGTTTATATTGCCCAAAATGGGCAGATGGAGTAACCCAGTAAAAAATTGTCATGTTTTTTGAAGCACTAAAGAAATAAAGCGCTTCATAATTCGCTTTAAGATATGAGCTTGTTCAGAAGCTGATTTCATAGCGCCACAACAATGCAGGTTTTGAAGCGAGAAAAGTATTTGCTCTTTACTTATAAAAAAGCTTCGTACACAAGCTATACAAAAAAACTGATTTTATAGTGCTGATCCAAAGCAGGTTCTTAAGCGAGAATGAAGAGTAAGTTTATATTTAAGTAAGTTTATTTGAGTTTCTTAGTGCCGTTTTGCAACAGTGTTTTTGGTCGAGTGGTTGGTACGTTGGACTTCAAACCTGAAGGTTCTTAGTTCGATACTAGTTGAAGTTAAAATAATAAACATTGAGTAAAAATATGAAATTAATAAAAATAAATAAAGTAACGAAATAAGAAAAAGTCAAATGGCGTTAACGACGCCAATCCACATCGAACCATTTTTTTCTCATATTTTCAGTTCTAGTGCTGAAAATGTTGATGATTTTCAGCGCATCAAAAGCGCTTTTGTGAGCAAAAATGTAGTACTCCAATCCGGGAACTCGCCATACAAAAGTCAGCAGCGATATCAGCAGGTTTGTCAGCGCTACTTTTATTCCATAATAGTAGAGACCTGCTTTATTGGAATCAAGTTTTTTACTGGGTTTTTTAATTTGCTTAGACACATATTTAGCAGACTGCGTGCGTGGCTATTACGTCACCGAACTTATTCCTACACATTTGGTGAGAGTATAACATCGCGCTCGCCAGAGTTTAGGAATAGGAGATTATTTTTAAAATTTAAATTACTTGAAAAAATAAGCAAAAAACTTAATTGTTTCCAAAAGCAAAAAAATTGAGAAAATTAATTAAATAATCCAAATACGAAAACCAACAATAACAACATTCTCGACATTTCTCCTAGCTGTCCACTTACAATATAATAATGTATATCATATTCATCCATATATCATATATGCAACCCTACGTCCCTGCCTTACACATACATATAAATAGTTAGTTACTGCACACCTCGACAACAAATACATAACGCATGCATTATGATTATGTATACAAAACCAAAATGTATGTTAATGCAACAGCAGCACGAATGCATAACAACACAACCAAAACCAATGCTAGAATATTGAAAATAAAACAGGATTAAACGTGCTGGATAGAGAGGGGAAAGAGCACAATACACAATGACTCCTCTCATATTCTGGCAATGGCATAATGAAACGGCAGCCATGAATGCTGTCATATGCATGTTACGTGATTTAACTTCATAGTTGTCTCCAGAACATCCTTCTGCTTGGACTTGAGCTTAGTTTTTAACCTTCTCTACCCTTTTCCTTGTTCATTATTGGCATGTTGAATGTCATACGGCAACATGGAAACATTTTAACCAACCATATTGGAGTTGATGATATTGCCATCTTACGATTTAGGTTTTCACAATAACGATTATTCGTAATCGTTTTTCCCTGTAACTTACCCCCATATTCATAAAAATTTATTAAAGTTGATGTCGGTTTAATGTGCGAATTTTGTATGGGATTTGCGTTCATTAACTTTACTAATCATTCAAAGACAATTTAAATATTTCGTGAACTTTTGAATACATAGAAGGCTTTTTTGGTAAAAAATTGTGTTTAAATTTTTCGCATTGTCTCCTTTTTGCTCGATATATTTAGTTCACCTTTTTTAAAATGTTTCCTACATAAAAATGGGTTTGCTTAGAGCATTCAAAATATATGTTTATTTCATTGATAATACCTATTCTGTAATTCTAGTTTAGGGCCATCCATTTCCTTGGATTTGGTAACACAAACTAGTCGCTGACATCTAAATCGGTAGCATACATGGTGAAAAAAAAATTGAAAAGGATAAAGAAAATAAAGACATATTAAAATTAAAGAAGGAAAATTTACAAAGAAGCATCCTGTTCTGCCTCGACTGGAAGAGTCTAGAGAGATAAAGATTCAAGTTTCGTCGAAAAGAGGACGGGTGGTATGTAGTGATTACCGCAACGGCGCCACTCACTAGATATTTCAGTGTTCAAGAGCGCCTGCCATACAATTTCTGTCTGAGCCAGTTTAGTAGCTCTACTTATTCCCTCGATTTTGTGGTCTTTTAGGAGATGTCAGATGTTATTGGCACCCTTCCGAAGATCAAACCGGATTGGAATAGCTCGCACCGATAAACAGCCCCTAGTTGCTACGTGGTTAGTATACTCCATGCTCTCACATTTTGTGAGGTGTTGTCTTGTGTTCCAGGTTGCAGTGCCGGTGTAGAGATAAAACTTCAGTTTCATACTGCAGATGCCCTTTTGGTATTTTGTAGTAGCAACCTGTTGTGACTGCTTGTAATGCCGTATTCAGATCTGTTTGAAGGTTCTTCCACTGCGTATGAATGGCTGGGAGGAATATGAGATATTCCCACCTCCACCCCAAAAACAAAAGTGTAAAATATACCTTTTAATGAGTTTCTAAAATAAACTTTACGAAATAATATGTTTAGTTAAAAATTCCCCACCCAAAAGCTCAAGCTATGTAGATCCGCGCCTGATCTTCTGGGAGTGTAGTGTGACACACGGTGTCAAAAGCATCAAAGAGGTCTAGGGAAACGCGAACAGTTCTTTTATTTGGTTGAACGCTATTAAGTCCTTCTGCTTTTTTTTGGGATTTTGCAGAGAGTTGTGATGTTACTCATACCAGCGCTTTAACCGTTCTGATGTTCAGCAAGTTGGAAGTATTCTACGAACTTGGTAGAAGCAGACTTTTTTCTAATACCTTGACTACTGGGGAAAGTAGCCATATGTTGAGACTTGCCAGATTTTTGTACTTTTATTATTTTTGCGAGTCATTATATATTGGGAATCTTCATTTCCTCCTTGGAGTTTCAGCAGTCAGAACCAATGTTGGCATAGCTCACGGCTTTGGAAACGGCCTTTAGCACATTGTCCAGGATAAAGTTTATGCCTGTGAGTTCCGATCGGAGTGCACGTAAGCTACGCTGGTGTCTCCTGTGGGCACGGCTAGGTATGGGTGGGTGGTGTTCAATGAATAGTTTGTTCAACAATGTTGCACTTCTTGCTGTGGGGGTTTCCACACGAACATAATTGTAGTCTTGTCAATCCCTCAAAGGTTGGAGAGATTTTTGATGGTATTCCACAGCTTCTTTGGTCTGTCTGATTCCTCGAGAACATTGCACCATTTGTTCAGCGACAAGCTTGTCTATGTCCCTGTTCAGTGATTGGATCAAACGGGCTGCTGGGTCGTTTCTATTGATCTCATCCATCCCTTCTGCTAATATCATAGCCTTGTTCGGAATATTAGGTCGCAATCCAGGAATGTGTGCCGAGGGAATACACCATTGGCTTGCTGTAGAGTTCATATTCCTGAATATTTTCTATCCTGCTGGTGTTGTTGTGAGGGGGATGCACGAAATTCAGTTTGTGAAATTTGGGCAAACGATTTCCAGCCTTATCAAAATCGTTGTATCTTCTGTTTTCTGCGGTTATGAAATTGGTTTAGGAGTTCACCTAGATGGTAATGGGAAGACAGTCTGAATTATGTGCAACATCTATATGCCATGTGAGATCAGGCGAGCTGAGCCAGGACGCGGTGACGTGCGTCGGATGGTCCTCGTTTATTACGCAAAACTCTGAGTCATCAACTTGTTAAGCGATGTGTTCCCCTCTATTGTCGCATCTGGTATCCGAACGGTAGCTCTCGTGGTGAACGGTGAAGAAGCCGAGTAAAATTGTATAGCCTTCGTTTTAGTAGGGTGTTATGCTGGGTTTGTACCCCAGTCTATGTACTGTTTCGGGGGTATATATACTCATAAGATTTTTATATCAACCTCACCTGCTTTGACCATTATTCCTTGGATCTTTAGGTCAGAAGTAGTCACTTGCATGGGGGTAATAGTCACTGAGTTATGGATTAGGAAAGCAGTACCATCTTTTGTATGTCTTCCTCTATCTTGCCTAATAACAGAATATCAGGGGGATTTGGCTAGCCCCAACCAGTGTAACATGGCATATACTGGTTGGGGCTGAAGGTGTAAATTAGATTATTTGCGCAGTCCCATTAATCTAATTCCACAACTTATCCAAGGGAGTAGGAAGATCGATTTCATAGTCTACTATTTATGGAGTAAATGGCCGTTACTCAACTTGTAGACAACTTTTTATGGCCAAAGCTGGTCATGTTCTTGAACTCAATGTCAAATATGTCTAGCAGCTGTGATTTATTCAACATTATTTGAAGTATTTGATGTGAATTCCACCACGGTTCCTTGGTCTCGCAAATAGGCGGAAAAGATTTATAACCTTTGCAAGAACTAAATTTTTTATTATCAAACTTTTAGCTTTGTTGAAAATTGATTCCTTAAAAGTAAATATAAGGAGTTAAACATAGATTTTTTAAATTTTTAGTCGTAAACATCTGTAACGCACATTATATACCATAATATACATCTAAATCGCTTCCTAAATCCGTCCCTCCGTCTGAAGATGTATTTGTTATGACAGAACTATACATTTTTGTAATAATGACATGAAGCTTGCCAAGATGCTCTATTTTTTATCAAAGGTAATTTATGAAAAAAAAAATTTTTTTAATTCGGTCTGCGATTTCACATAACCCACACACAAATGTCACACGTAGATAAGGCATTAAAGCTCATATCTTTAGGTGCGAGGTAAACTTTGGAAATTTTACAGTAGACCGCAAAAATATGTTGAGCATCACAAATGTTTCTATCTCTGTAGTATTAACAATTTCACTTACCCAAAATATTTTACATCTTTAATAAAAGTACGTCATATAATATTACCGTTACTTATTAAAATGAATTTGGTGTGCTTTACCTCCCATATGGTTTGGGCAGTACTACGATAGAAGGTTGAACAGGCTGCCGGTTTCTAACAACCGGCCCACTTGGGTCCTTTGGTCCCTTTGTGATGTACTACGATAGAAGATAGAAGAAAAATGCTGATTCCAACATTACAGTAGTTTATATTTAACTGCCTTTTGTTTAAGCGCACTTTTGGCTTAAGTGCACAAAAATATTATTCTGTATCACTATTATTTAAAATCCCACACAAATTCCTTTATAAGTGCACTTTTTTACCTGCACTTGTAAGATAAGTGCCTTAAATTTTTGCAATTTTACAAATATTTCCATACAAAATATTAATCTTAGATGCATTTTGACTTAACTGTAGAAAATGTATTTTATCTGTGATTATTCTTCAAACTCATTTTTTAAGTGCAGGTATACAAACCTGCTCAACTAAATATTTTTTGCAGCTTTAAATTTTTTCATATATTTATTTATTTATTTATTTATTTATTTAATATTAAACTTATAGCTAAATATAAGATCAATATAAGGAAATGAAAGCACTAAAGCAAAGTTTGCTGCACACAATAAATAATTGTATGTACGTGCACATTAAGGCAGATAAGTACATTTGAGCTAACTTAATTTTTGATTTATCTGGACAAAAAATCGTGAAAAGTTGATTGTACATCTAAGTCAAAATTACTGTATAATAAAACGTATTTCGAAAAAGTAATGTGACTTGGTGTAGTTTACCTCCTACAGATATAAATTTAAATATACATATTTTTAGCTATTGCAATTCGGTCCAAAAAGGTGAAATATCAAGCTTTGTTACTATCCATACAGAGTTTTGTGACTATCGGTCTATGATTAAGCTAAGGTTCCACTACGGACGCAATGTAATAATTGCCGTCGGCGCATTGCAATACAAGGTACGATATGAGTGACAAGGCGTGACAAGGAGTGATTATTCTACATCTGCAAAATTATTTTATCTCAAAAATTAATCGACTAAGAACTGACAGCACTATGCTTTTATAGCAAATGTGAAGTTGTTGTTGCTGCCGATATATTTTATGGCCATAACATATGACATGAGCAATTTGCATTTCCAACATTACTTCTCTCTTGGATTGGTTATTAGCGAGATTTATGGATTTCATATTTGTACATGTAAATGGGAGAGTACAATATTGTGTTGTTGCAGTTTCAGTTAAGTTCCCGACAATGATGAGGATGATGATGACGATGGTGATGACGAAGGTATGATGCTGTTAAAATCGGTCAGGGGAACGATGTATTAACTGAATATCAAGTAATGTTGGGCATTGCTTTTATTAAATTCTTGTTGCTGTTTGACTGTTTTTGCGTATCGCAAAATGGTAAAAAATGTGAGTGCGAGTGTGAATGTGTAAATGGTCAAGCAGGTATGTATGCTGTTGATGTTCCTGAATGTTTTGTACACCTTCATAACAGCAGCATCAGCAGCAGCAGTAGTAGTTTTTCTGCATACCATCAATAGCATCATCGCCACCATCGCCTTCACCAATGACCATGCCATATCATTGTTATTATCATCCGCTATGGTTGCAAATATGTTGTTGTTGGGCTTTTAAAAGAAGAACAAACATGTTTTCACAAAACAACAACAGAATGAGAAAAAATAAATAAACAAAAATCACAAAAAATTAAAACAGAACATATCAAAACTCTCAGCCGTACTGCCTGAATTTTCATTAAGAAGAATTTTTGCCCGATGTTGTACCCATCGTCAGCATCAGCAGCAAAATCAATATCTTTGTTTTATACGCATCATAGTCCTCGTCATCATCAACATCGTTCGTTGTCTTCATTGCCATCGTCCTCCACATGTGTGCCGGTGTCGGTGTCGCTGCCGTTGCTTCGTTACCTGCGTTTGTGTGTAGAACTAAAATATTCCTTTTTGACCAGATATTAACTTCAGGCTCAGAAGCTCACAATGATTATTGGATTGAAAAGATATTAAAATGAATATTGTTTGAGATGTTTTTTCCTTTTTTTAATCTTTTACATTTTTTGTTATTCTGTTCAGAGAGTTGGTTGAACATAAAATTAAAATTACCTTGTTGCAGATTTGATATTTACTTACCTCCATTTTTATTTTACGTTGCATCTTTTTCCTCCTGCACTTTTAATATTATTTTGCTTTTTGCATTATGTTCTTTTGTTAATGGCGGCTCATACAAAAAAAAATATGTATTCAATATCTTTGCTCCTTATGATTTTTTATAATTTGTATAATTTTCTCTACAAAATGGAAGGTATTTTAGGAATTGCAAGCAATTTGAACAGAACTTGAATCAAATCGTGGGAAAAATATATGGTAATATTTGAAAAATTTAAATTACCAAGTAAGGAATAGTACAACAAATGTAATGATACACCAAACAAATAGACATTTTTGTGGAGAATTGTTGCATTGGAACTATTTTTTCTTAGGGGGGCTAAAAACTTAAGGCATTCAAACATGTTTTAATGAAAAAGGAAACTCTGAGGAACTAGTTGACAAGAAAGCGGACCTCTTTGGCTAAAGAAATTTTAAGAATTTTGCCGAAATTTTCAAGAGAAATATGTACGAACTCTGAAGAATTTTTCAAGGAAATTTTAAAGGATACGACTGCTAAAAGTAGTAAGCTGTAGCTCAGAAAATGTAGAGAATATTCTGTTAAATTAAACAAAATTAAATTGCCTTCCGATAATGACTTCCGATAATATTTTAGAAAGTGTGCAGGAACGTCGTACCAGATAACTGTCGACTATTTTGTCAAATGTCTGAGAGAATTTTAGGCAACCCTGTTCATTGTCTAGTAAAGCCTAGACTTTAGACACGTCAGCAAGAAATGTTTCCTGGGGTTTTTTTATTATTAATTTTTTTGTGTTGAACAGTGTAATTTGTTGTTGCCGACTTGAATGAGAATGGCAACTATTTTACTCTTTCGGATTTGAAATGATTTCAGAGTGTCCACAGCTATCACCACTAACCTCCTTGCTGGTCTTTTCATCTCTGAGATCATGACCTTGTTGCTTTATCTTTTTCCTTAACAAAAATATTTACAAACTCTAAGCAAAATAATTTACTGAATCAAACAAAAATTCTTATTTGATTTTCTGTAATATATAAAACAATATTTTTGTAAGGCAATTTGTCTAAAAAATACTTAGAAAATCAAAACAAAATAGTTTACTGAATCAACAAAATATATTTACTTGATTTTTTGCATTACATATATCAAACAGACTTTTTGTCTGAGCCAGTAAAAATTTTTTTTATAAATATTTTCAAGGTAAATAATGACATCATCATCCATTAAGCATTTATGAAATTTTACTTTGTTAAAAGTGTTCAACTTCTTTGTATGTTTATCTAAAGACTCTAAAAAATAAATGAGAATTAACGCAACAGTATTAAAAAAAGCATTCATTATGCTATCACTGTTGTTGTTGTTGTTATTTATGTGTATGCCGTCATCGGGGTTCTTTTTTTACTCTGTGTCGTAAATAAAAAGTGCACCGATGATAATTTTTTCTGTGCAACAATGTTGGATTGATGACAAAATATATGCAATGTCGCTCATCTTCCCCTCCACAATTTTCCAGCAGACAAATTTAAGATATTGTTGCTCATAGCGTCCGCAACAAAATTGGATTATGGACAATATGCAAGACATTATCGTATAGATTATCCTCAACATAGTTCGATTGAGGGAAAAATATATGACGTTGTCGCTCATCTTGTCCTTCAAAATGTTATTGAATACAAAACGCAAAATTAAATTATTGTTCGTCTGTTTTTATTTATTGAATTTATTGAATTAAAAATAAGTAGTCAAATCTTAAATCTAAATTTAATTTTTAAGTCCAGCCAATGCCAGACAAAAGTATTTGTTTCTGCAGTTGGTTCTTAGGTCGTCCTTTACGTCTCTCGTGTTCGATGAGAGCAAAAGTGTCCCTCCTTTTCAGGCTTGTGTGGCCTCTAAAGTTAATGATGTTGCGAGCTAGGGGATTTGGGTGTAACTCAAATTTTATTATGTATCTTGTCACATGTTTTCAAAACACTGTCTTAACGATCGGGACATCTAGATCTCTATGAATTTTCTGGTTGCTGACATAGCAGCGGGCTGCTGTAGTCGTGCGGATTATTTTATTTTTTCGCCTTTTAATTTTCCCTACATTTGATATTGAGGCAGTGCTCCATAGCTGGGTACTGTAGGACCTTATTAATTGTTAAATAGATTTGTATAAAAGAAGTTTACAATCCAGCGTTAGTGTAGAACTCCTTCCAATAAGGTAATTCATAGTAGACGCTTTTAACTTCATTTGGGTTACATTTGCATTATGTTTGATTTCCATGTTAGACGACGATCAAGATGAACACCGAAATAATTAACTTCAGTGTGTTGGGGTATAGTTTCGTTACTCCCCGTCCACACATACAATTTTTGTTGCAGCAATTTCTGAATTTGTGGGAAAGTGTTGAAATAGAAATATATACCATATATATTCCTCTCTTGCTCTTTCTCACTGAAAAGTTAAGAATTGCTGCAACAAAAATTACACGTGCGGACGACTTAATGATTTCTATATACGTGAATGTTTCGCTGCGCAATGTAAAAGTAATATGTAGACATTTTTTGTTCGTTAATTTTTATCCGCCATTTTTTTAGCTATTTTTGCAACTGATGTATATACTCCAGCAGTTTGAAGAAATGACGAAGAATGCTGCCTTAAGGAGCCCCGACTTCAATCGGCTGTTGAGGGCTTAGATATACCTTCCTTAACGACAAATGTTCTTCAGTTAAGTAGCTTTCTAAAAGCTCAAGAGTATTTGCGTGTAGGTTTTGCTTTAATTTATGTATTAAACATTCATGCCATACTTTATCAAATGCCTGAGAAACATCGATGTAGACCGTAGAACAATATTTCTTCTCTATTAATGTTATTATTTCGAACGTGTTTGCTTTGTGAATCTAAATTGATTATTAGGCTAAGGTTCGTAACGTTATATTCAGAAAGAATTGGGCATGATAAATATTCCAAGGAACAAGGGAAAATTAACATCAACTTAATTTTTCAACCTACACAGCAGAACAGAGTAGCGCCATTTTCGGAAGCCGCTACACTTCCATTGTCAGTGCTCACGTGTATTTGCTTATCACCACTTGTCAGGTGGCTCTGTTGAATGTGATTTTAATTCTTACATATACAACTTTTTCGTGAAAATTGAATACGAGAATTAAATCACTCTGAAGCTGATATTAAAGTGCACTTTCCCACTGACGATGGAAGTGTAGCGGTGCTACAATTATAAGAATAAGAACGTATAAGAATTTTACTTAAAAAACGTAGATTAAATATTTCGGAAGTCTTGGGCATGTCGGGATCACGATTTCCGGATTGGCATTCCTAATGCGGATTCAAAAATGCAAAAACGTGGGAAATTTTACTCCCCTTAAAATGAGTTCCAGATGTAAACGTTTAAAACGCCGACACACGTATATATTTTTTGAGCCCTCCATCAGAATCAGTTGTTAGAGCCTTGTTATTTAGAAAAAAAAGTAAAAAAAATTTTGTACAGCGTAATTGGTTAATTTGACTCTTTTCTTCCTGATCACACAAGAAACTGCGGAAATCGCGGAAAAGGTAATAATACATTTGCCCAATTTACAATCTTGTGCAAAGGGTCTTGCATCGTAGCATTTGCAAATTAGTATTTAATATTAATACTCACCACTTAAAAATTGTTAGTGGTGAGTATCAATATACTATACCATTTTGCAAATGCAACGATGCAAGACTATTTGCACAAGATCGTGAATTGGGCTATTATATTTGTTTGCAAATATATGCAATGAATATATTAATATAATTGGACAGAAGGTGCGAAGAAGGATTGTTATCGGGCAACAATTGTTTTCTTGTCATTATGTTTGTTTACTATTTGGTGGGCCCCGAATTCTAGTGTACCCGAGGGCCCCGGCATATCCAAAGACGGCCCTGATGCTCACTCCTTCATATATGATATGCTATTAGTCAGACGGGTTAGAGGGTGACTCCAACACTTACTGAGACTAGGCGGGAATCTTAGTAAATGAAAAACTATGATACCTTAACAATGAAGTATTTCCAAAATTCGTTGCAACGCATTCTTAATAGAATTAATGAAAGCTTTCAGTATTTGTTGTTTACCTCTCAGTGATAAAAATGACGACGCTGCTTAAGAAGATGATGATGTTGGTTGATGACTCTAACAATGATGGCGTAGTTTAACTCTTTGTTCAATATGTATAATTTTTCAATATTTTTTTCGTGTTTATTTAATTCTTTTTCATACTTTACATTTTGCATCGCAGAAAAAAATGCTCCCTCATTCGTTGTTGATCACCGGTCGAGAAGCAGAACTATCAAATTTAGCATATGGCCGCATATGTATTTTTCCACAGCTTATTACTTGTATCTGTATATGTGTGTTAAAATACCTAGCGAAAAATATCACGAGGCTCTCATTAGAGAGGCCTTTTTGGAGGTATACCCATACCAACCGGCCTTCGATGGAATGATATCTAAAAATCCTACAACTACTTCGACAGATTGGTGTACATGATTAACATGATTAACTCCCTTAACTATAATGAGCATATAAGTTTTGTTTGCTGTTATATCGAATAAAAGAACCCCGTATCACTTGTAAGAGTTTATGATTCTTCGACCTTTACCAACGACATATAGAACAAATGAGCTGTGGGACGCTCTTACGGATCATTATATAAGGACTTATAAAAGGCCTTTTTAATTATTCCTTTATACCGCCGGGTATTGCAGTGGGTGTGTGTATGTATTTGTGTCTATAGGAACGTACGTACGTACGTATACGTTCATTCTTTATCTTGTTAAGTTTGAAGTTTTAAATTTAAAGGTTACTTCACCTTAGTTTACCGCGTCTCCATCGGTCGTTTGTCGGTAGGCAGGCTGGCAGGCAGCAAGTTGTTTGGCATTCTGGTTGGAGATAATAACGTTTTAATGTAAATATTCATAAATTTCTTTTTGAAAATTAAAATGGTGAAGGAGGTTTTGCTATATGAATATTTGTTGTTCTACTCGCTGATAATGTGTGGCTGCTGCCTGCTCCTTTAGCGTTTCAATTTTTTTGTTTCTTTTTTCTTTCTACTGATAATAAACATTTTAATGAAACTTGTTCTTTGGTCAGCATTCAGATTCATTTGAATAGCAAACAATCTTAGTAGACTTTAAATATGAAAATGTTGAAATGTCTCGCCAAGAACTTTAAAGTTTATCATTTATCGTAATTTTAAAAAAAACTTTTCAGAATATAGTTTAGATTTGCTTGCAAGTCGAATTATTAAAAAATGTAGCAAAAAGCACCAAAAAAAATAATTAGTATTGTGACACCCGTTTTGCGATTTCGGAATTTTTGAGCTATCTTCAACACTATACCCCCGTAACAAGGCAAAATGAAGAGAAGAAATTACGCACCATTTCAAATTATTGCTTGCATAAGCTCAACAACTATCTTAATATTCTTTTATGTAGAAAGTTCTGATGAACATCTTATGGTCAGATTTAAAAGCTTTAAATTAAGTAGCAAAACAGGCTTTAACTTTGCATATTATTGCAATTTTAGCTCTCATCATCGTTGTCATTATTGACAATGTCATTTAAGTATAAAAGAAAAAGCAGACAATATCACCATAACAAACAACATCCGCATCATCGACATCAGCAATAAGGATTTAATAAAACAAACAAAATAAAACAGAGCAGATTTTGAAATCAAGATAACAAAAACAATATTAAATTTAACTTTACATACCACGTTTAAAAAAATCAAATTATTATTTTTAGGCTTAAACGACTATTAAGTGCTTTACAGCAGGGATTCGCACTTTTGCAGCGATTGATATCATAGAATTTGTATATCCAAATATTTTGTCTTCTAACCAACATGCACACACATCGGCCGAGAAAGCGCCCCATACTGCTGTCGAATAGACAGAAAAATCGTTGCACTATAAGGATTATGCAATAAGGGTCTTTCCGAACATTCGAGGTCAAAAACTGGTTTGGCAATCTTCTCAATTGTAAAGTAGTATCTGAAGAATAGGACAATGTTACCATAAATAAAAAATTTCATTTGATAGTTATTGATATTCAATTTTTTTATTTATGTCTTGTGTTAAGCTTCTTGTTATTTCTCTCTTCTAGTATGAATTATCGTAAATAGCGTTGAATGGTGGCTAATTGGCTTTTATCGGATTAAAATGCTTGAGTTTAGTGTATCGAAGTTGTCAGCGCGAGGAGGAGGAAGAAACTGTCAAGCAGCTCCTCTGTTGATGTCCAGCACTATATAGAAATAGGGCGTCATACTTGGGAAATCCATCACTACCCGAACTAGCAGACCTGGATAATGCGACGTTAGGGGAATAAATTCATTCATACGTTACTCGGGTTGGTTTAACACCGAACCAACCTCTGGGATAGGCGGGGGCACCTCTCTGAATTTCCCTACTAACCATTCCAGGCATCACAAAGGGACCAAAGGACCCAAGTGGGCCGGTTTTTAGAAACCGGCAGCCTGTTCAACCTAACCTAACCTAGTGTATCGAGTTAAACTTTTATGAAATTTTTAACGTTTTTCACCAATTTTTGTATTTTTGAAACCAGTTTTGTACGACAAATAAATAAGAATCCTTAGTTTTATAATTTTATTGAATTTTATTGAACATTCGATTATGGAAATTTTAAGCCATAATTGACCAAATCCGATGAAAACTAAAAATGTTATAATGAAAAGACGAAAGCACTAGCATTTAGATTTACTAAGAAATGCACTAAATAAAGAAAAATAAAAAAATATAACTTAAAGAATTTGCTAGTAAGTTTAAAGGTTAATGTTTAGGTTTTTTCCTTATAGTAGTCTTAGTTTCTTTCCGATTTCGATAAATTATAGCTTAAAATTTTCATAATCGAATGAACTATTCAATTAAATTATAGAACTAAGGACTCTTAATTATTTTTGGCACAAAACCGCTTCCAAAAGTTCAAAAATTGGAGAAAAACTGTAAAAATTGCATATAATTTTAACTTTGATTCATAATAACTCAACCTTTTTTCCGATAGAAGCCAATTAGCCACAATTCGAAGTCTACACGTAACATAATTCTCTCTGAGATTGAATTTGACGATTGTTAACTGAAAAATGTTTGATATTATATTAGTTGTAGACGCTATATAAAGTAAAGGTAGTAGATATTTTAATTGACATGTACCTCGAAACTAGGCTTGATAGATGGATATCACATATGTTTGGAACATTTAATCCATGACTCATTACTAGGGCTCGGACTTTCATGCAAATATATGTTTTTGCGGTGATAGATAAAGAAGTATTGACTAATTATCTATGCGAATCATCAAATTTTAAGTAGTTTGGCATTGACTTGTAGTTGCATATTTTTGCACATTTTGGTGGTAAGTGCATATTTTTGCATATTTTGGCAATAAATGCATATTTTTGGAGTAATAAAAATTTGTTTAATACATATTTCTCAATTTTTGAAAAAAATATTAATAGTACGATTATGGATGGCAACAGAGCCTCAGTTGGGTTGCCAGCTGCTGAAGACGATTTTACTGATGGCAACTGAGAGCTGTCAAGTTCAGTTGCTATTTAGTAACTTTTTGGCAACCATTAATTTTCAGTTTCCGATTGGCAACGCAACTAAAGTTCCGTTGCATTAAATAATAGACCAAATTATGTTTGTTTTGTGTTTTTTTTTTCTAATAATAATAAAAAAAATTAAAGAAATATTTTCATATTATTTTAGTTTTAGTACTTTGTTCGTAGGTAAATGCATATTTTTGTGTATATTTTTCATTTTTAGGTGCATTTGTTAAGCGCTTAAAATCAATTTTTAGTTGAATGAAAGTCCGAGCCCTGCTCATTCATTACCAGTTCATTTCAGTTAATCGTTAAGAGGGTACCAAAATCGTGTAACGCAGTGTTATTATTTGATAAAGAAAAAATTATTGAGAAAGATGCAACAATTTTTTTGGATATAATTTAAATATTTTTTTGATAGGACTTCCCTTTTTGGTAAGACTAAAATTTTTAATAAATACCTAAGTCTAGTGAATTTTTCTTAGCTGTGAAGTTTTCGATTTTTCAACGTATTTTGTAGGCCTGTCTACCTGGGGACCGTTTCTCAAAACTTCAAGTTACAAATCTACAAGTAAAATACACACAAAACAACAACACTTTTACAAATTTTGTTTTTGCTTTGTGTGTATTGTACTTGTAGATTTGTAACTTGTACTTTTTGAAAAACGGGCCCCTGATCTATCCAAATAAATAATACTTGCAAAAAAGCAAACTGAATACAATATAGCCCTGGCACCGCCACCACATATTATCATGTACTTTTACGAGAACTAATTGTGTGTGCGAAGTCTCATAAGAATCGAATAAGTAGAAGTAGTTAAAATGAATATTTACTTTTCATGGGCGTGGCACTGCCCAATTTTCTAACCACAATGTTGTGTTGTAACCATAACCAAATGTGTATGCAAAGTTTAACAAGAATTGGCTAAGTAGAAGTAGTTGAAATGCTTATTTACTTTTCATGGGCATGGCACTGCCCATTTTTCTTAACATAATGTAAATATAATGTTGTGTTATAACAATAACTAAAGGTGTATGCAAAGTTTCATAAGAATTGGTTTAGTAGAAGTTGTTGAAAAAGAATATTTACGTTGCATGGGCGTGGCACAGCCTAATTATTTTATTCTGCTGTACATAGTATTTAAACAGAACATAATGTGTGTGTAAAGTTTCATAAGAATCGGTTGAGTAGAAGTTCTTAAAAAATAATATTTATTTTCCATGGGCGGCACCCCGCCCACTTTTCAACGGGACCAATCTGAAAGTGCTTCCTTTTGAATAGAGAAAAAAATCCGAAATCGGCTCATAAATGGCAGAGTTTTGAGGGAACATATATAAAATAAAAATAGAAAAAAATACATGACGAATTGATAACCTTTCTCCTTTTTTTGAAGTCGGTTAAAAACAAGTGAGTTGAATAAATTTTCCTACATATAATGTTCTGCTTGCCATTTAAGATATGTTTTATTTTTAATCTAACCAAAATCTCTTAATAATTGAAAATACCAACCATATTTTATAGTTAAGTCAACATATAAACTACCTACAACATGAAAAAAATTATTGTTGATTGCGTTTGCAACATGTTGCATATGCACACAAACAATCAATGCGATATGAAAAGCATACAGAAGACACAAAAACAAAATATTTCAAAATTGATTGCAAGTTGATTGCGTCTTTAAATAACAAAACAACACAACCAACAACAACATAATGATACCAAATGAATAAAAAATTGGATCGATGTATTACAAAAAATAAAAAATAAAAATAAGAAAATTCGAGAATAAAAAAATGTGTATAAAATAAAATTCAATGATTGGTGATGCGATCACATGCATACCAGCCACAAAGTCATACAAACAGTCATTTTATTTCGAGTTGACGATGGATGACATTGGCGACAGACTCATCCGGTTTTTCTTTTACTGGTCCTGAGTCCATATATTTAAGTTGGTTTCAACTAAGAGACGGCAGCTAACACAGGCATTTGTACGGTAGTTGCAACAACAGGTGAGGGTGCTGTGGCTTACACACACACACGCAAAAGCAATTTCTTCAATCAATCTCTAAATTTTCATTAATGGAACAAAAAAGTAGATTGTATGGAAAACTAGGCTTACAAGAGAAATTATATATGCATGTTAGTCAATCAATTCAATAGCATCAACATAGAAAATTCCAATAATAGCAAACAAAAAAAAAACAACATTAACAACAACTACGAGCACAAATGTCATCAATTTATGGACATTAACGATAACGATGATGGCGAAGACGTTTAAGCTAGAGGTTGACGATGAGCAAAGAAATGAAATAAAATGTAAAGATTTTTGTTGCCAAATATAATGAAAGTACCACACAAAGATTGTTTGTTGATCATCTTAATGATTACATAAATACACTCAAATTTTATGGGATGAATTTAAATATCACTCTTACACTTTGAATGTTTTGACAAGAACAACAATTGTTAGCAGCAAATCAAGTGGATACCACACGTCGTTTTTAAACATTTTTGTTTATTAATTATCGAATTTGCCGTTATTGAGCCAAACAGTACGATTTTAAATCTTGTTACTAGATAACAAATACTAACACACATGAAAGGCATAGAATTCTCAGCTAGTAGGTCACAGAAAAAATATATTGGGTTTCTAAAACCAGTAAAACCTTGTATACTTTCTTATCTTCATTTTTTTACTACAAAAAAAGTGCTCCTATCGCGGTTTCTCTTTCGATCCAGTTTCTGACGTTCAAGTTGTTCTTTTTGGACCCTCCGGACTAGGAAAATACCCCATTCTTCTGGATTTGTTAGCTGACAAACAAATTAATCTTTAAGAAAATTTCTATTAAGATACACATGTTTCCAAATGAACATGCACAGCAGAAACGAAAGGGCCATAAGGTAAATATAATAAAAATCGACGAAACGGAACATGACTTGAGAATTGAAAGAACCAGTAAAATTATTTAACAGCGGTAGTGAATGAATACGAAGTAGCAAGTGATCTCGTAAAAGAAGAGAATCAACGGAGACGTTTGGTGGACCAGAAATAGTATAATTAAAATATGATCTTGTGGTGGTTGGATCAAATAACGGTGTCTAATTATCCATGTTCTGATATTGAGATTTAGTTATAAAAGCTTATAAAAATTAAAAGCTTTATTTATTTTATTAAGAGTATTTTTACATACATACAGCCTCAGTCAAAATAATAGCACGAATTGTATACATTTTATTTCATCGGGAAAAAATAAAACTTAAACATTTACGAGCGTATGACTAACAAAAACTTGGCATGTTAGCATAAATGATGAATAGCGCTGGAATGGTGGGTTCCCCAGCAAAAACTTTTCATGTTTCTGGAAGCAGTAAAACACTTTCATGCCTCCCACATGCGATGTTTTGAAGCGCTTCCGAGGATACTCAAAAAGAAGGCAGAGATCTCACACTGTTCATAATGTTTAAATTACGAAGTTATGCCCAATTTAGACCATGCATTATATGCATGCATAAAATTCATGGATTTTTTTTTGTGTGGTTCGAGCGGGGTAGAGAAGAAAACAGGGCATAAAAAACGGCACGATTTCTGTTTTCCATGCATTTTTTATATTCTTCTTTAGCTCGATTTAAATTTTCTCTCATTTTCTCTCTCTTATGTGATTGTGTTATGGTTTTTGTTGCTATGAATGAGTAAATATAGCAAATTTTGAGAGAAATTTATAAAAAAGCATTAAAATAAAATTCATCGTACAAATTCAAGAGGTTTGTAGAAGATGTTTTCAAAGATAAATTGAAAAAATTCATGCATAAAAATTCATCATCTTAATTGAGCCTTAGTCAGCGATTTACATTTATTCAAAACGAACTCCAAAATAAACAAAATCATATTCAGTAGCATTGCAGCTTTCAACAATATAGGTTCTAAAGAATTGTCACACGCATTGTTTCAAATAGACACTAACACATTTAAAAACTCAAAGCCCATTTAAAGAATGCTCTCTTTCTACATTTCTTACCTTTTGCATGGAAGAGAAAATTTTATAAAAAAAACACGATTTGTTTTGTCTGTAGCAATAAGACGAAGAGACATGATATTAGAGCATTTTTGATGCTTCGAAAGAAGCGCTATTTTATAAAAAAAACAAGAGATCCAAAGTGGGACATCGTGAACAAAAATAATGCATGTTCGAAGAGCTTATCGAAGCAGGAGGAACAACAAAACCAGCTTCTCTCGCTTATAAACCTGCTTCGGCCGAAGCAGTAGTTTTTGCTGGGTTCGCTACACGTACATTTAGGAGTGCTTATCACTCTCTATTGGTGAAGTTATTTTCTGCTAAAGAAGAGCACCTATCAAAAGGTTGAGTCGGAATAGTAAAAATATATAAGAAAGTGGAATACATACCTATTTTTGACACAATATTTATACTGTTTCAACGCTGCCACAGTGAAGTTATTGAAACGCGGGTGCAAACTCGATATTATACAAAATAAAGACTTTTTCCAGACAGTATTAAATTTATCGTGAAGATCGGAATCGAAATCGGTTTACCATTCCCTAATTTATGCTATTTATTTTAAGAGAAAACAGTTGAACAATTTATGGTACTATATCTTGTGGTTGCGTCTTATAAAAGTAGTGGCGTTTTCTTTTCTACAAAAAAATTTTGCATTGTTTATTGTTTATTAAATGTTACAAATACAATTAAAAATTATATCATAACTTAATTTTTAAACGAGAATAGTAACAAACACATTCACTCGTTGTAGTGAAACAGACTAGAGTCTATAGTGGGAATCGAACCCGCAACCTCCACAATGATAGGCTAGCACACTACTCTCTACCCTGCTGAGGCACCCAGGAAGTGAATTTATTAGATTTGTATTTATTAGATTGTATCATCTCTTACGAAGGTAAATTTTTGCTTTAAAGAAATGCTAAATTTCGAATTTTTAATAAAAATTAAAAAAAAATTAATTTAATTTTTTTCAGAAAAGAAACCGACCTAAGTAAAATGTTCATTGAATTTCCAAAGATATGGGACGGAAAAAATATTCATGGTGGTAATATATCATAAATTCGGAAAATACTATTTCGATTAACTTCTTTATTTATATAGAATAAAAAGTTTTGGATTTGGTATTCGGCTAAAAATTGTACCTAAACGGAATATCAGCCGAACCCAAATTTTGGTGTAATCCGAAACCGAATATTCGGCCGGACTCTAGCATTTAGATATAACTGGAGTATATTAGACAATGTTAGTAATGTGACACAGAGTGGTATGGATACAAGGGGGAGGGGATATTTCCCCTCCCCCCCCAAAACGAGTAAATTTCTATAGAGTTTCCAAGAGAAGTTTGGATCCGCGCCTGAACACAGAATAACGTAAGCCTTAACTAAATGCTAGCGGTTAATAGAGGCTCAAGAATGAAAATGCTGTTGATAAATATCAGTCGAGAATCAACAACTATTAAAGTCTAAAGCAAACAATGATGACGGTGTGATACATAATAATCGATGAGCAGCTCGACATTACACTTTACTAAGACAGAAGGCCGAAAATCGAAATGCTGACATAGTTTATCGTATTTAGATTAGTCAATGTTGTGGACCGAGAACACTGTCCTGTAAAACTACGGCTTTGATTTTGTGATTTTCGGTTTTATATTCAATATAGTTTGCACTGGAAATAATCCATGCAAGATTTTAGAAAAAAAAACTTTCGTATTTACCTTTTTCGTAGAATGTACGAAACTTTCGTACATATCACGAAAAAAAAATTAAGCAACAATTCTATGAATTTACGAAAGTAACGAAATATTAATATTGTAAATATTTTTCATTGCTAAAAAGTATACTTGAAATAAAAAATGTAAAAAAAATATTTATTTGTTGTGAACTAGCTAACCTAAATGCCTGAATTTCGTTGGGTGCTAATACCAATTCATCAGTAGATCTTTAACCATCATGCTTAAAAAGTTTTTAAGCTCATATGCTTATAGACCATTAATCGGTGAATAATTTATATTTTGTAAACATAAATTATTAGGAATATCTAGAATAAATAAATAATTTTTTTTAATGTAAGCTTGAACTATTTTTTATATATTATCATAAGTAAATAAAACAAATTTTTATCTCCTATTTTATATATAAAATAAGTAGAAATTGGCTAGAGTACTTGATTTGATATATGAAGATTGTGAGTTCGTGCCCAGGTTGAACAAACTTTTTTTACTCTTAGTTCTTAATTATGTTGGCAAATTTCATATATTTGGCGAAAGAATTTCATGGTGCGAAATTTCGAAATATTTCGTAATATGTACGAATGTTTTCGTGGCTACGTTGCATGGATTTTTTCGGTGTACTAGAAATGGTTGAGGCTCTAACAGTTTCTGTGCAGTAGGAAACAAGAAATTTTAAAGCTTTATATATTATAGCCTTCGGAGGTTTATTCCTCGATAGTCTACTGCAATGGCGTCTGTAGGCCGCCATATTGAATTTTCACTACTGTCATATCCTTAGTGACACTCCCCGGACTAAGACGAATCGATTGACGTAACAATCGTGAAAATCGGTCTACGTGTTCGGCTTATATAGTGCCGCAAAGGAACACACATACATACATACATAGGCTGATAAACACAATACCCTTCTTTGCGTCGCGCAGTCGAGTAAAAAGAGTACGATTTCCTTCTGTAATGTTTAAATTATAAAGTCAGCATTAAGATTTTTTTATATTAAAATCATTTGGAAATCTTTCATATGCTTTAAGAAACGCAACGTAGTAGGCTGTGCTATATAGAATGATATAAATCCGAAATACATACAGATAAGAAGTCATCAGCCGATGATACATATTTTTTAATTGAACCTTTTTTACAATTTTTGGCTATAATTTCTGTGATACTATGTTTAGTAAGGGAGGTCTGATAACACTTATAGGAAGAACAATAACTTTCTTCATAGGGTTTCACTTTTAAAACTTTCGATTAGAATCACCCAATAAAGTTGATGTGATGCACATTATCCTAATATTTCCAAGAAATGCAGGTGGAAGCTTTGCTATTACACGCCTATGAAACAAGCAATTTTCCTAGATCATATTAACTTTTTATTTATTCGAAAACTTCTTTGTTATACCAGCATCTTTATACAGAAATCATCTTTTTAAATGCATACATGCTCGTTTTCTAATTTTGCAACATGAATATAAATTAAAATAAACTTAAGAGAAAAATATCTTTCATTTTTTATTTTATGCCCTCCAAAAATGGCTTCCATATCCAATCATCATTTTCAATTTTATTATTATCGACATCGTCAACTCCACCATCTACACCATCCATACTCGCATCGTCATCATTCTCATCATTATTGACATTAGCAGCGAAAGCAGTTTTAAAAACGATATTAGCTGCAGCAGACACAGCAGCAGTATCTTTCGTTTCGAGTCATGTCAAAAGCTGATTGGATAAACGCGATGCAATGTCTAGTCAACCATGATGATTGTTGGCAATTTTCTTAAACATGAGTTTTCAAGCAGAATACAAAATTCAATAATCATAAACATTTAACCATAAAGGAGGAGCTCATCAAAAAAAAAAATATATAAATAAAAAATTAAAAAACATACAAAATAAAATAAGAAACGAACCAAAAAAAGGAACAGCATTGTACGGAGCCCATCATAAAATGTAAACGAGCCAAGGAATTTTTTAACAATCATGTACTTGCAGATGCAAGACACATACATACATATACTAACGATTATTTACTTATAAATCCATACACTCAAACACAATCTGTGTATTTAAGATTGAGATAGTTAAATGTTTAACTTCATATTGATAAATAAAGTCAGCCTTAGAAGCTCTTGTTATGGGTTGTTTTGAAATTTTTATAATTCTTAGATTTGATCGAAACAAAAGGTATGATTAGTTCTTGTGATGAACTAAAATAAAAAACTATCTATTTGCTTATAATGTACTATTTTAACCCTCCAACATTTACTTGCAATAAATTTTTTGTTAACTTTGTAATGCTCATATCATAATTACAATAAACTTAGTTAATGCCACTACAGCGGGCTTACAAGATTTTATAATTAGTTGTGGCAACACAAAAAAGAAAGTTGCATTGGTCTAACAACTGATTTTGGTACAGGTCACCAAAGTGTATACCTGTATCGGCGTTTTGCAAGTGTACATCTGACACTCATTTTTGGTGGAGTTAAATTTCCCCCCTTTTTCCACACAGTTATAATGACTCGGCAAAGGAAATGTTTTAAGGCTTACGTTTAAGATATAAGGCAAGTTTAGCTTTTTTATATGATTATATTATTCATTAATTCTTTAAAGACAGCCAAGCTCCAGACTCAACTTGAACGCCAGAAATCATTCAAAGCTTAAAATGTTAATTTCGTACCTATTTACAATTAGTAGACAGCATAGCAAATATTGCAACATCTACATTTAAGCTATAAGATGTCTTCAGCTCAAATAAAACATTTTTCTGAAACATTTGACTCCGTTACATCAATGCTGAAGGGGATTAGTTTTACCCTTAAAAAAAAGAATAAAAAGACCTTATACATCGAAGAGTTAGAGGGTTAAAATATTCCACATTGAGTTTCAAAAAATTTTCTTTCCATTCGAAATATGTAATAATCCCCTAATTTTTATCAGATTTTGAAGTTTTAATGTCCTTCACTCTGTTTACAATAACATCCTTACCCGTAGTCCAAGTCTTCGAGACGTCATGGATGCATGTGCGAAACAAGTATCTGTCACCGACGACGAATTGAGGACACTTAAATCTAACAATTGACGACATTTTTGAACAAAGAGCACAAAAGTCTTTGATGATATCGTTGTTGACATGTTACTAAAGTTGTCGTCAATGAATACAAATAAAATTTAAAAATACAGTAATCTAATCTAACCCACAACCTAAACACTGTGTGACTAGCACGCTACGTACTTGCCTACCGAGGTGCTTAAAATACTTTATACAATAATTCTGGCACAAAAAAACCGACTGCAGTACAAAGAGCAACATACATCATAGCCTTTCATATAAACAATTTTGAAAATCGGTATGCAAAAGGAGGAATTGTGCGCTAATAAATATTTTGGGTAGAGGCGGGGAGGCCAAACTGCTAGTAAACCCTTTTAAACAACAAAAAATTTTCAAATTGGTTCACAAATGATAGAGTTATGGATTTGGGGGGAGAGAATCTCCTCCTCTGAATACGGAAAAAATTATGGAACCAACTTTTGGAAAACCCTTTAAAAGAAAACAACAATTTTGAAAATCGGTTCACATATGACAGAGTTATGCATTGTGTGCCATTTATTGTGCGATCGGCCTTCAGTACACTTGAATAGCATTTTTGTTATGTTAAAAAAAATATTTTATTAAAAATCGCCACGTTAAGTGACACTCTGCACAAAAACGTGATTGTGGCTTTTTAACACATTTACTTAAAGCCATCTAGAGCATAAATATCTTGCAGATATTTTCTATTCAAGTTTATCTCTTTTCGTAATACCAGTTTCAGTTGGTAACGAATTTTATTTTTGTGATATAATAAATTTTGATTGGTTACAATTTTTGATCATACAACTCCTACACACGTACTTGTTAAACAAGTGTATTCGAAATGGAAGAATCTTGTAAGAATTGAATTATTTAAATTTATGTTAAACGAAAAACAACAGCAGAACTTTAGCAACATAGAAAGTGTGTTGTTTCCATGAAAGCAAAAAGAAAAAATATTGGCTAAAAATGACAATAGACAATGATCACAAAGGAATAACGATAATATGCAACCCATGTTGCAAATTACAACAAGTGCTAATGGAGAGCGGTATTAATGGCGTAAAGAATAAACAGTGTTTAGAAAAACTTGAACAATTTTTTTTAATATATTTTGCCTGTAATTGCTCGCTGTAATTGCATAGTGTTCTAACTTAGTAGAAGAAAAACAAACGAAGTATTTAATAGAGCTACCGTAGAAACTCTAATAGAGAGATCTTAAGAGCCTAAAGATGAAGGTACATAGCATGCGTTAAATACGCTAATGCGTTACAGACTTCTGTCAAAAAAGTTGAAATAGTGTGTTTCCATAAGGCAAGATACAAACCGAAGTTTGCGACGCGCGTAACTCGCAAAAAGTTGAACATTCTTCAACTTTCACGCGTCGTATACAAAATGAAAGGTAGTGCTGCCAGATTCATATGCTAAAATGTTTGTTTAATGGAAATAAATTATTAGAAATTAATTTTTTTATTAAAAAATGGATGAAAACTGCATTAAATATATAAAGAAAAATAAAACTTAAAGGCAAGACATAATATAGCCGGCAAAGGCTTGAAATTGTATAAGCAGAAGAGCATCAAAAGCGTGGTGTGTAACTTGCCATTATTAAAGCGTTAAAAGTTCGAAAAGTAAGAAAAGCGTTGCCGCGTAACGCGTGGTATGTACCTCCACCTTAGTGCCGGCAGGCCTACGTCATTTTAGCAAAGCTAAAATTTTCAGGGTTGTAGTCTGCTATGTAGTTTAGCAGGCATGAACACTTTTTACCTCTAAGCCGAGGACCTTTAGAGGTGGAAGGTACTAAAGGCACAAAAGAACGAAGCCAAAATATGCCATATTGTTAAATATAAATACTCAATCATCCCTATCTCGAATAGCACGTGAAATGTATGTTCCCATGAAATTTTCATTTCTCATTTAGGGAAAATGCTATCGTGAAGTTCCCTTTTTTTATACCACTATCTGTTTTCAATGAATGCAGATAGGAAAGAAGCTTAATAAAATATATTTAAAATCAAAGAAATTATTCTTTAATAACAGTTTTATATTTTAATTGAGCTTAAGGTCTCTTTTTATATAAAAAACAATAACAATATTTATTTTTTAATTTTCAACAAGTCCAATAACATTATATTAAACATTTTAAAAACCCCCGAAGAAAATTAATAACTTCAAATTAATAACAAGAAAAAAGGGCGGGAACCAAATATGTGTATCCAAATATGTGTATATATATACATATATATTATATATATATATATATATATATATATATATATATATATATATATATATATATATATATATATATATATATATATATATATATATATATATATATATATATATATATATATATATATATATATATATATATATATATATATATATATATATATATATATATATATATATATATATATATATATATATATATATATATAATATTTAAAAAGCTGATTTAATGAACTATAGACCGGATAGTTTTATTTATTGCTTTGTAATTTTTTAAAACTAAATAATAACACTTGAAGTAGCGCGTGACTACCCTTTAGTCCAAATTTCCAAGTCCTATATCTCCTTAAGGAGAAAAAAATTGTTCTCTGAACCGATGGTATTTATATGTAAATATAGTCAAAAACTTTAAAAATCGGAGACAAAAAGTTTTTACTATGTGTCCGATTCACAAATAATGCCTGAGAGTACATGTAATACAAAGTAAAAAAATTAAAGTAAAAAGTGTTAGGAGCTTACAAACTTTTTTCAATATCAACTACAACGCCAATATACATCAAAGAGCATCAACAATAGCCGCAGTAGCAGAATTGTCAGCATTAATAACAATATTGACGTAAAATATCAGCAACTTTGCTGCAACAAATAAATATCATTAGCAAGATTAAGATCATTAAATAAATACACTTGTCGTCTATTAAAGCAACAAATAGCCTCAAGAAAACTGAAAATAAAATATTTATCCATTAGCGTAATCATCTTAATGTATTCATCTAGATTCTAGAATGTGTGCACCCTGTCAACACCACCTCTATGCCCAACATTTAGTGGCAGCAGCAACCTCAACTCTTTAAGACATTAGGCACACACTTTACTCGTGTTATATGTTTGTGTGTGGCCGGCCCCCTTAAATAGATGAAGATGCTGATGTTTAGTTTATACTGGAGAATTATGACAGACTTTAGTGTAATTTTTCTTATTATCTAAAGCATGACAGTTAAATGGTTTTATAAAATGTAGAAAGTAAAGTAAAGCAAAGGAAAGAATTGTCTGGAGTTAAAATCGTGTAGTTCTTGTGGAATTTTTGTAAAACAAATCCCATTTAACCAACAATGAACATAATTAATAGGGCTAGACAGTTTGTGGTAAAATTTTTTGTGTGAAAGACAATTTATTTATTTATTAATTTTTGTATATTTTTTGGGAAGTTTCGTTAGTGCGAGTATGTGTATAAATTCTGAATAGAGTTTGATAAATAAACTAACAAAATCTGAATAACTATTGTTTTTAAATTAAACAAGTAAAATTTATTTGTACATCCAACATTAAATGCCAACTCACTACATAGAAAACAAGCAAACTACACAAAATAAATTATCAACAAAAAATTGTAAAACAAGAGTTTGTCTAAAATAAACTTTTATTTTCAGTAAATGTTCTTTACTGAATCAGTGAATTTTTTGTTTGACTTTTACTTAGGACGCAAACACCAAAAACAACAACAAAAACCATTTCTGTGTCGTAAATAAATAAACCCCCATGCCAAAATACACATAGATAACAACAACAATGATAACAAAAGGAATGCAAAGACGGAATTCATATAATTATTATCAAACGTAAATTATAACAATGTTGTTTACTGAAGATTTCTTAGTGCATCAATTCAGGGTCCAACATGGCCTTTTTAATGTTGTTGCGTTAAATAAAGTGCAATTTCAGAAATGCTTAAAAGCAAGTATATATTAAGAGAGTCTTTACTGAATCAGACATAAATTTTATTTGATACGCTAGAAAAATTCCAATAAATGTTTTTGTTTGATTCAGTAAACTATTTTGGTGAGGATTTTGAAAGTATTCTTAGACAAATTGTTTTACAAATTCAGACAAAAATATTGTTTGATATATTATAGAAAATCCAGTATATAAATTTTTGGATTTAGTAAATTATTTGTATAGAATTTATAAATATTTGTAGACAAACTGATTAATAGATTTGGTAAATTTGTTTACTGAAAAACCCCGTTTTTTGTTTCAAAGAAATTAACATTTTTGTCTGTATTTACTAATTTGTTTGTAGGTCCATTTCTAGACAAAATATTTACTAATTCATTGGTTTTCTTTATTGAAAACTAAATTTTGTTTTTCTGTGTATATTTCTAGAATTTTTAAAAAAGTCATCGACTTGTTTTTAATCCTTTGGGCTAATCGACTCAATCTACCTTTTTTGTGCCCTGTATGTATCCTTAGATTTTGTTTAACAATAATAACACTGTATAACAAACTGAAATAATAAAGTTTCAACAACTGATTCTGGTAGAGGGTAACAAAAAAATATTTTCGTGTATCGGCCTACAAAATTAGTTCAGAATTTGTATATAAAACACCACAAGGACCATATTTGTAAGACATTTTAACCGTCTAACTCTTTGAAGTATGTGCCTTTTACTCCGTTTCTTAAATAATGGTCAAATAACTCTTCGTCAGCGGCTATATAGCTGGCTGATATGTTTTACACAAATGTTCCTGACGGTGTTTTATATTAATTTGCTGAACTTATCTTCTAACGCTTCAATATTTCCTATGCCGAGTACTGATAGTACTAGAGCCGACTGCAAATTTATGCACTTGTCTGTTTTTTTAACGAAATAAATTGTTTATTTATATTTTGAGGAAGTAGAATATAGTGGCGCACGGTTGCCTCTTTAAATATGGCCACAAGTAGTTTTTTCCCTCTGAAGGGCGCCATATTGAATTCTATGTGACGTCAGATATCCTATAACCAATGTGTAACCAAGACGATTCTAATGATACCTAATTTCTATGGTGTAGTGTGATAACTCTCATTCACTCTTGTAAATATTAAACAGCTGGTAACGAATTTTTTTAAGCTTCCTTACACATCCCTCGGTGACGCGAACTATAATTTATTAAGAAAACACATGAGCGAAAGTTACCGCCAAAAATTAAATATTTCTAATATAATTAAAAATACTTGCGGCCATATTTAACGAGTCAACCCTGCACCACTGTATTCTACTACCTCAAAATATATAAAAAAAAAAATATTTCGTTAAAAAACAGATGAGTGCAGAAATTTGCAGTCACCTCTTAGATTATAATTGTGAATAATTATGAAATTAACCCTCACACATATTTTGAGTTTTAAATGCTTTCTAGCATTACACTTAAGTCTGGAGCTTATTAGATGTCTATCAAAACTTTAGGAAGAATTTTATGGCGAATGTTTTTGTAAACATTTTAGCCCGCTATATTGCTGCTGAAGGCGGGTGTTTTCCTCTATTTTAAGAATGGGACAAATAGGCCCATACAATAAAGAGTTAGAGGATTAAAATGTTTCACAAAAATGTTCAACGTGGAGATCTACATAAAAAAGCTAAGCACGTCTTATACTTTAGACGTAAGACATAAGATTTCCTATGCCGAATACTAATTGTAAATAAATAAGTTTTGAGTAATTTCTGGTATTCAAGTTGGGTCTAGACCTTGAGCCTCTTTGATGGCGTATAGTCGAATTTTATAGCAAATATTTTTGTAGAAAATTGCAGCCCGCTATATTGCCGCTGAAGGAGTGTTTTTTTCCTTTTTTTGAAAAAATAAAAAAACACATATAACGAAGAGTTAGGGGGTTAAAGTATTCCACAAAAATTTTCTTCGTAGTGTTCTATATAAAAATGCTGAAATCATTTTATAAAATAAACGTAAGGCTTACAAGTTTTTCTACACCGAGTTACTACTATAACAATGTCCAAAAAAGTGGAAAATTTAACTCGCCCCATAATGAAACCGACATGTAAACTTTCAAAACGCCGAAATACGTATGTATATATTTTTTGGGGCCTGGCAAAGGGTAGTGATCAAAACCATGTTTTTTTTTTGTATAGTGCAATTAAAATTTTAAGCATATTTATTTCGAGTTCCAGATGGGTCTGTTGCTGCTGGTGAATATCGCGATTATATACAATTATAATATAACAATTATATCACCGTCATATTATTTTTGGCCTTTGCCTGAAATTTTTATTTTTGTTATGCTTTTTCATTTTTGTAACATCTTTACATTGCTAATTATTTTAACTATATATAATTATTTGTGCATTATTCATTTTAGTCATATCCTTTACTTGTCATCGAGAAATGAGAATATAATATACTCCTTGTGCGTTACTTTTTCTTATATAACAGTAAACATCAATGAACACTTTAAACAATAACAATAATAGGGTTCGATCTAGAGATGGGATTGGTTTGATGGTAAAAATTTTGGCCACTCAAAGGAGAGGTATTAAATTATGTCACATCAATGCCCAGAGCTTGAGACCTAAGATTGAAGAGTTTAGATTTATTTTTGAGAACTCCGGCGTTGATTTTATATGTGTATCTGAGACTTGGTTTAAGCCTGAGTACACTGACTTATCGATTTCTTTGCAAGGTTACAATATCAGGAGGGTTGATAGATATGGTTATGGAGGTGTGGCAATTTATGTAAAAAAAGGAATTGCAATCAAAGTTCTAAGTAAATCTACAGACAATTTTACGGGTACTGGTGCCGACAGTTCTGAAAATGTGTTAGAATATTTATTTCTAGAAGTTAGTTGTGAGGGGAGGAAGCTACTTTTAGGTTCCGCTTATAGACCAAACAACCGTATTTGTATGGAGAGATTTATGAACGCTCTGGAAACATACACGGTCTCGTACGGAGATGTTATTATTACAGGCGATTTCAATTCAAATATTTTAGTAAGCCCTTACCTGCCTGACAACATGCTTACACTTGGTCTTAGTTCCCCAAACACAAATAATGCTACACATTTTACAAGTACAAGCAACACACTTCTAGATCTTTTCTTTGTGAGTGACATTTCGAAGGTGTTGCTTTATGACCAACTCTCTGCCTCTTGCTTTTCACATCATGACCTAATTTTCATGACGTATAATTTTCAGTTAAAGGTCCCCGAACAACTTGTTAGATACCGGGACTTTAAAAGTATTGACTACATTAGGTTAGAAGAAGAATTTTTTAGAATTGATTGGAGCATTTTATATAGATTAATTTCTGTTGATGATCAGCTAACTTTTCTGCAACACAACTTGAACTACCTGTACGATCTTGTGGTTCCTCTAAGAACAAAAATTATAAATAGGCATAATAAGCCCTGGTTCACTCCCGACATAAAACAAGCGATTAATCGCAGAGATTTTCTATATGCTAGATGGAAACGTTTCAGAACCTCAGATTTACATAATGAATATAGAATATCACGCAAGATAATCAACGGGTTAATAAAAAAAGCAAAATCGGAATACTATGCCTCGAAGTTCTCTACTGCCATAGACTCGAACAAAACTTGGAGAACGATTCGCGAAATTGGCATCGGCAAACCTGGTAGCCAAGAACCTTGTGCTATCGATGCTAATACCCTAAATACTAAATTTTTAAATATTCCGAATGTGGCACCAAATATTGATTACTATAATTTCGCTAATGATATCTCACATAATAGTTTCAATTTTACCAACGTAAGGCAATTTGATGTCTTATCGAGTTTGCTATCAATAAAATCCAATGCAGTTGGTGTAGATGGAATAGATCCTAGGTTTTTGAAGATTCTAATTCCAAAACTTCTTCCGCTCATAACTTTTGTTTTTAACAAGATTTTTACCACCAACCAGTATCCAAAAATTTGGAAACTGGCTAAAATTATTCCTACTCCTAAATCCAATTCTGATTATAGGCCCATAGCAATCTTGCCATTTTTATCCAAAGTCTTTGAAAGATTAATCCATAATCAAGTTGCACAATATCTTGAAACCAATAATATGCTGACTGATCGGCAATCTGGCTTCCGTAAAAATCATAGTTTTATAACGGCTCTTGTAGATGTTGGTGAAGATATAAGACAGCAGGTAGAGTGCGGTAATGTTACATTTTTAGTTCTCTTGGATCACTCCAGAGCGTTCGACACGGTTGACCATAATATTTTGTGTCTTAAACTTAAACATATGTTTGGATTCGCATCAACTGCCTCAGGTCTAATATATTCATACTTAGTCGATAGATACCAATATGTTGAAACGCATACCTCAGTCTCAACATCTTTGTCATTAACTCGAGGTGTTCCGCAAGGCTCCATCTTAGGTCCTCTCCTTTTTTCACTATACGTGAATGATCTTCAGGGCAAACTCGTATACTGCAGGATTAGATTGTATGCGGACGATGTTCAGCTTTATATTAGCTGTTGCAATACTGCCGTTGATGAATGTGTGAGGACCTTAAATCAGGAGTTAGGTCGTGTCTACGAGTGGGCCACAGCTAATGGTCTAGCAATTAATCCTACTAAGTCCAAGTGCCTGATTATTAAAAAGAGGTTAACAAACTTTGATTGCAATCCGATTTTAACATTAAACAACCAGTCCATAGATATTGTACACTCTGCTAAGAATCTTGGTATATATTTTAACAGCACTCTCACTTGGTCTAATCACGTTAATTTTGCATGCGGTCGAACGTTTTCAATGTTAAGAAATCTCTGGCAAACTCAGTATTGTACTCCAATTAAAATTAGTATAATCCTTGCCAAATTGTATTTAATACCGATTTTATTGTACGGCTGTGAACTTTTTGCCAGCTGCGATAGCGTAAGTAAAAGAAAACTTAACGTGGCCTTTAATAACATTATTCGGTACGTATATGGTCTCAGAAGATATGACCATATTTCCCCATACGTAACCTTGCTTTATGGCATTACTTTTGATGATTATGTAAGAGTGCGCACTTTACTGTTCATGCATAAAATTATATATACACATCATCCTGAACATCTCTTTGAACGTTTAAGCTTTTCAACGCTTGCTAGAGGTAAAAGACTTCTAGCGTTTGGTCATCGAACTCTGGTTTCTAAATACCACTTCTTTATTAATGCTGTCAGTCTCTGGAATGGAGTCCCCTATAGAATTCAGACCATTAGTAACGCACGTCAATTTAGGAAAAATATTTTTTGTCATTTCTCACGTTGAATATATATTTACATACATATATTGTTTTTTGATAGTCTGATAGTATAACACTGTAGGTTTTAGGTTTTAATTTTTTCAAGTTACATATTTTATTTTCTTTTTTAATTATTATTTTAGCTGGTTTTTTTTTAATTTGGTTAACTTTCTGAAACTATATTATATTAGATTTAAAATTTCATTTTATATTTTTTTTATATTTTATATTTTAAAAGCGCAAACTTAAATCCAAGATAATTTTGTGTTCCGATTTATTGTATTTACATATGCTCAGTTCCCTACTGTAATATAAGACTTAAGTCTTGTGTATGGGACATCGAAAATAAATAAAATAAATAAAAATAAATAACTGACAAAATAAATTTTCCTTTTTTATACTCTCACTTTTTTATACTAAAATGCATAAAATCTTTTATATCGATTTTAAGACAATAGATAGAAGTTACATAGTTACTTATATATTTGATCATAAAATTAAACAAAGATTTGCAAGATTTTTTTCTTCATTTTTGTTTTAAGAATATGATTTGATTATGTTTTGGCTTTTATCATTCTACACATTGATTTTATGACTGTCTTGGGATATCGACATTAAACTCAACAATGTTGTATAGAGTGTAAATGAAGTTGTCAGTTTTGATCATAAAATAAAAGTTATGCATATGAATGAATCTACAAACAAAACCCACATTGTGGAATTCCCTTTTATACCTGAAAGGACATAAAATAATATTTATTAAAATAGAAAATAAATAAAAAAATTTTCAAGCCACTTGTATTCAGCCATAATTTTCCAAAACAACAAAGGTCAGCATAAAAATAAATAAGCAAATCTGTGTTCATAACCAAAATGAAAAAAAGATGAAACTATAATATGAATAGTAATCAACTGGCTCTATATAAACTCATATCACTTTGCTTTATCTCTAAGGAAGCATAAAAAATATATTGACCCTTCTTCAAATTTTTGTTTGAATGTTTCTTTGTATTCGCTAGGAAAACCCTTGTGTAATATTTGCAATATGTTTGGTTTTTGGGCAAAATTTATTGCAAAAAATATCAAAAAAATATTACTCACTACCCAAAAGTATAAAAGAAAAGTTACCTTTAAAGGATTTTCTCTTTATTATTTTATAAGAAATATAGTTATAAAAGTTATTGAACTATCTTAGCAAAAGACTTATAATAGTTTGTGATTCATATTGAGAAAGTTTTTCTATGCGAAAGAATACACCTCTACCTAGTAGATCTTGCAGTATTGTAAGATAATGACACAATTACCCGACTGTGAGACGCAAAGAAGCGTATTGTGTTTATCCTATGTAAGTATGTATGTTTTCGTTGGCGGCACTATATAAGGGGCCATTCCCATATTACGTAACGCTCCAGGGCGGGCGGGGGTCAAAGATAAGTTACGGCTTAAATACTTTATACATAAAATTTTGTAAAAAGCGTTACGAAGGGTGGTAGGTAGGAGGGGGGCTATAAAACCTTCGAAAATAGCGTTACGTAATATGTGAATAGGCCCTAAACCGAAGGCGTGGGCCGATGTTGATAGTTCTTACGTCAATCGATTTGTCTTATTCCTGTCAGTGTCACTAAAAATATAACAGTAGTAAAAATTCAATATGGCGGCCATAAAATCGACTTTTGACTCCGATTAATTGAGATTAGAAAAACGAGCAAACAGTGAAGTTTAGAAAGAAATATTTTGTGAACCATATACATTTCTAAGGTTCAGAATAGAAGAGGCATTTCAATAGTTTTAGTTATGTTACAACAAAAAAGAAAACTAAAAAAACCCATTTGTAGATGACTTTGGTCAATTTTCTTTACTCCATTTGCTGTTGAACACTTGAAATTAAAAAGCAAATAAAAAAGTTTCAACAAATATTTCATCGTGTGAATTTTGGTATTAGAAATAAAACGAAAAAAACTAATACTAAATTTATTTCATGAAATTTTCTTCATGAAACTTAGTTGCTTGTTGCAAGTGCGGAAAAGATAATGGGGTGAAGAAAATTTACAAAAGCCACATGAAATTTTATTTCCTGTCACTTTTTCAACCCAACTTTTTTTCCAGTCCATTCTAATTAGCAAATTTAGTCTAATAAAAAACAATACAAATAAATAAAAATCGACTACAAAACGATCGATTTTTACCTACGATTAATCGGCTAATTAATTGAAATGGAAAATGGTTGATCGAAAAGTCGAAAATCGATTTCGTGCTTCGTTTACCATTCACTAGTGTCTAATTATATTATAAAGAACAAGCAAAAACATTTATAATTCCAATGAGGTGAACACAAAACAAAAAATTCCAGTTCTGAAACCTAAATTCACAGTCTTTAGTTAGCTAACTATAATATTTCATTTACAACGAATGATTTGTGTACGAATGATACACCAATGTTTATTATAAGTTCAATAAAGAAACTAGGGTAGGTAAATTAGGGTTTAAGTAATGCGAAACGTACGTTGTTAATAAAATATCATTGGCGAAGCTATTGTAGTTAACTTCTAAGACTATAAATTACGGCATAATGAGGTCGCTTTTGCACTCTAATGCTATCTACAGTAACTGGAGTACTCAACAATTTTTGTTAATAACAATATATCAACAGTTTTTGCTTTTAAACAACTACTGTAGCGCGATTTTGTAACTTTTATTACGATAATTGTATCGTTAAAATAAATATAACGAAAATATATCGAATTTGTTATTCAATAACATTTATAACGATACTCGCTGTCGGTTAACTAACGACAATAATTTTTATGTTGTTAGTGGATAAACAAGAGCAAGCTGTGCAGCCATAGCACGTACTTTATGCCAACAACTGAAGTTATTGTGCTACAACAATATAGAAACATATAAACACTTTTATCTATAAATAACAATATTTCTATTATTTAAACATTTATTTTAATATATATTTCTAAAAATTAAAAAAATGAATGAACAAAATTGTCTGCACAGTGTTTGTCATGGACAAATTCATTCGTTTTTTTTCCATTCCTCTTTGCGCTTTTTTTTAACAGAGATGCTACATGATATCGAATAAAATGACACAATCGCGCTATCGTTACTGCAAGCGACTAAATATGTCGACAAATATTACGATTGTCGGATCGTTAAAAGTAACAGAATCCCTGTTCTAGTGTCAGAATTTATGGATTAAATTTTTTCGATAGTATCGATAGAGGGAAAAAACATCGATAGTCCATTAAAAATAAAACTATCGATAGTACCCATCGATATATTTGCAGCTCTACACAGAAAAAAATAAGTTTCGTTTTTGATAACAAAAATCCCGGTATTCAATAATTTTTTTTCAAATTTCCTGTGATAAAGAATTACCCTATATTGATAACAAAATTATTTCAAAATATAAATATATATATAAATTAAAAAAATGTTGACATGGCTGGAATACGAACCAGGGCTTTCCGCACGTAAAGCATACACTCTATAGCTGAGCCATATCCCATTTATTTTTTTTATGGGATACAACTTGTTTTAAGTACTAATGTATAAAAAGAAAAGAAATAACCGGCATGGAAAAGAAATACTTACAACGAAATATTTTATTATGTTAAAGATAAATGTTATTCAAATTCATATTTTTTTAATAACATGGTTTTATTGAATATAATTCTTGTCTATTTTTTTCTGTGTAGCATACGAGTATAGACAATGCTTAACCATAAGCAAATAAATTTAATTTAAAATAAAAATTATGACAGTATGTCAAATAATAAATTTCTTAATATATTTAATATAATTAATCAATCTTTTAGTTGTTACCCACCCGCACAAAAATGTGGCTAGGCGAGCAGTTTTTCAAAAAAGTATCTAATTTTATGAAGCACTTAACTTACCTGTATAAAAATAGTACTAAGCTATAAAATTTAAAAGTACTAAAGTTTATTTCTTAATTTTTATTCCTTTATTATTTATTAAAAAACATATTAATCCTCTTGTATTTAAACGTTTTTATCGATATATTGCACGGAGATTTTTTCATAAATTTTTAATTGCAAAAAAACATGTACAGAAAATGCGAATTTCCAATTCTTTAGAGCAAAATTGTATAAGTATGAGTAATGTGATAGTATGCACTTTCTTTGTCTATTTATAAGCCTTACAACAAGTTTGAACTGATTAAAATCGAACTATATTGATAAAAGTTATTAGGTCAATAACTTTTGTTATGGCCGATGTAGTCAAATTTGGTAGCCTGTAGCACAGCATGGTGCTTCGAATTTCAACCCTTTTAAAGCTTAAGTCCTCCTCTATAATTTTTACCTACATCCCCTGCGGAAAATTTGGTGAAAAATTATCCAAAAGTACTCGTCCTATGACTTGAGAATATGAGACTGGTACCAAAAATAAGGAGTGGCAAATGGTGAAAAAGCCATATTTGCAAATGGTCACATATTAACCATTTTCAGTCAATTTAGTTGGTACTCCGGCTAGTATTGTAGTAAACGGCACTGAACAAATTCGATGCACCTGGATCTAAGGCCTATTACATAGTATCTATATAATATTAATTGTCTCCCTTCAATGAGACTGCCATGCCACCCAGGAACCTGTTCCGTAGCTATATTCAGATATTAACTCCAGATTTACTGGTATTTATAACATTGAAATATAAGTTCCCCTGTGGTCAAGTGGGTAGTGTACTAGCCTGTCGTGCCGGAGGTTGTCGGTTCGAATCCTATCAAAGACATCGCTTAAAAATAAAATACAATTTCTACTTGGATTTGTAACCGTAAAAAATAAATAAATCGATAATTACAGCTGAATTTTGGAATAATATTTATATATAATCTATATTATTCTACACCGATTAGGACTCCATAAGATAGTTCAGAGACAAGTTACGAGGTGCATACAAACTATCAATTAACCCCATCCTAGTCTATCCCCATGTAAAAGAGGCTCGTCCGCTTCATAGGAAGTGTTAGAACTCGGACTGGTCCCTACCACCTGGGGACCCGTCACGTGACTTGTTTTCTGTCAGTTCCATTTACGGTAGGGTCCTTTTGTATTTTGGTCGCAAGTTTCAAAGATATAGATTTATTATTTTTTCCCAATTGAAACCACTGTGGGACGTAGGCTTGAATGCTACCATAAGCCCTGGGTTCTTACCACAGACAAGCTAGATCGCTTCGCGAGTTGTGTTTGTTGATAGCTTATATATAAAACTATATTTACACATTTAAAATAAGTTATCTATAAAAAAACTCTTTAACATTCTAGGCGTACAAAGAGTCGTCGGTGTGTTGATATATTAATATTTATTTTGGCACTTTACCAGGCAAAATAACAAACACTCATACTTGCCTTTTCTTAGCTGCATGGGTGTGAGTTTTCATGTATGTGTGTGTGCGTGTGTGTATAAAATAGGTTGTTGATGCAAAAAGTCTTATTCCCTGCAATGGCATGGAAAATTATTATTTTATATACTTTTTTTTTCTTTCTTGACCAGTTGGTTTTATGACTTTTGCTGATTGGAATATGATATGAATTGAATTGAATGGTTTGGAAATTGATGTAGGTTTTATTGCACAAATAAACAAGCACACACTCGCAAACACAAACATACAAGAATATTTCTTTTCCGTCTACCCCGTGTTGAATTTGAACCATATTTTTCATTGTATCTATATATATATGTGGTTTATAGTTTTACTATAGGGGATTTACTTATTGTATATTTTTTTATTTTGTTTTTTATTTTGCTAAAAGTTTGAAAATTATGAGCCTCAGTAGACATTGAGTTTTTGCTGCAACTTTGTCTAGCGTCTTAGGACCGTCCATAACTTTTAAGTAATTGTTTGGGTGTTAGCAAATTATAGATAAATTGATATGATTTCTTTTCATTTTTGAAGCTTAAAAATAATTGAAATATTATTACGGCTTAAATTGAAATGTACTTATATGAAAGATTTCATGATAAGAATTTTGAAATAAAAAATATCAAAATGTTTAAAATAAACTTTAAATTCTTAAATAAAATATTAAAATATTACCTTCATTTTAACTTTCAAGGTAATAACTTTTAGTAGTTGTTATTTAGGGGAAATCGGATTTTAAAATTTGAACTCAAAATTGTTGTTAAATTCTTATGTTAAGAGCTGAAACTAGAAAGTCCTTTTAATATAAAATATATTAATTTATGTGGATTGCTTTATGCCATACATTTTGGTTTAGTGAGACATAAGCAAAACATTTCTCTTATGATGCTCTTAATTCAATTAATTTCTTAACAACTAACAAAATAAACAAATAGCATTTTTAAAATCATAATATCTGTCTGCAATAAAATGAAAAATAATTTTTATCCATCTTAAATTAAATACTTACTATGTATTTAACATCTGTCTACATCTACAGAATTTACACATTTAGAGAATGCCATCAACTTAGATTGCATATAAAAATTTGTGACGTGAATAACATTTTCGATTTTCCACTAGTATGCATATTTCCCGAGAAATGCAATTAATATAATCATCATATTTCATAATGCATATAAAAAGCATAGACCATTTAATAAAAATGCGATGCAATCACACTGAAACGGCATATAAACTTAATATTTTTTAAGACAAACGATGTACTACAAGAGAGACAAGCAAGCACACCATGTTACATGCAACAAACAATTTTAATATACATTTTTTTTAATTACCACACAACAGCAAAATATTGTCGTCTAATAATGAAAATTCTTGCAACAATAATAATGACAATCATGACGATGAATATTATGATGAAATTATTGCTGATTTCACTTCTAAGGGTAAAATAAGAAAATTTGTTGTCAAAATGTCCTGGCTGTAAAAATTGTAATTGTACACTACATGAGTGCATTCATTGTGCCTATAAGGCGTCATAAGAGAGTCATATATATACACAGAAAAAACAATACCAATGTTAAATTAACATGTCGCAATTTTGATTGGAATTCATAAAAAAATGTATGATAAATAATTTGCTGTTAAGGTGTGTTGGTATTTTGATATTCGTGTTGTGTAAATGTAAATACTCGAGAATAAGCTGATATACGTCGAATTACCATCGAAAATTTCCTGCTACTTATTTAAAATTACTATTATTCCATATTAATTTTAAACGCAAAATTACACTGTGCGAAATAAATTCTTTGAATAACAAAAATCAATGCTTGGGGGGTAAAACAAAAATTTTTTGGAAATGAAAATATACTGACCGCGAATACTGGCTGGCCACAACTGCATATAGCATAATGGTATGCTGCTGCCGCTGTCGATTTTTTAGATTTTCAGTGTGGCCTTAATTTTCTGGGGCAGTGCCGAGCAACTCCTGGGTTTTAGAGATTATAGGCATGGTTTTTTAATCTTTAATATGGGTTGTATTTTTTCTAAATGGTTTGCGGCAGTGCTACCTGAAGATGTATCTGCTAAATATATCAATTCTTGTAAATGATATGAAATTTTTTGACAAGACACAACATAACACAATGACGTTGCCACTGCAGGGAAGTGCCGGGGAACTCGTGGTACTTTGGGAATTTTCGCCCTAGTTTTTTTGAATCTCCAATATGGTTTGTATATTTGCTAAATGGTTTGTGACTTGGCTAAGTGGTTTGTAGCAGTGATAGCTGAAGGTGTCTCTGAAGACTATTGGCTATAAGTATCGTCTTAATATCATCCAACTGATATCTTCCTTCCAACTTAATGTCTTCCAACAACCAATAAATTTTTTAAAATAATAAAATCTATCATAAACATAAAAAAATAAATCGTTCTCTATACAAAAAAATGTACACAAATAAGTGAACGAAGCAAATGTGTTTTCTTGAACGTTTGTCAAAGCAAACTAATAACTCCTCAAGACGGTTTTCAATTGCGGAACGAGGAAAAAGGAATGTTTGGATTGGTCTGTAACTCTCCATTTAGGGAATCGTTCCATGGAACTAGGTCGTTGCGGAACGACACAACTCTAATATTAAGCAATCTATCTAAAAAACAGCAGAACAATGTTTAAACAATAGAAGCAAGCCATATTTTTCTTCGTTCATCAACGTTCAATTTCTAGTATATAAAGGTTTTTAAATATAAATTTTATAAGTATTACGGCTAAATGTTAAAAAATATTTTATTTTAGCTTTAAAGTTCATAGTAGTTACCAAGCACTTTAAGGCTAACATAACTTTGTTAAGAAATTATATGCTAAAGACAACTTTAATTATTTTGTGATTTAATAATACATACTGGTAACACCACCGTGTTCAACAACCACTTCATAGTTTATGATGTACAAAAACGAATACAAATTTCATTCAAGTAGTCAAATAACTTTTTATTTTATTAAATAACTTTTTTTACTTTGAAGTAAAACAACTTAATTCAAAAAATATGAGCTTCTGACATTGTAGTAAAGCATATAAACATTTCTATGAAGTAAAAGTAAAAATATATGATGAACATAGAAGAATTAACACAATTTCTTTTATTCGAATGAATGAGTATTTGAATATCCAGAGCTTTTTCGATTTTTTTTTGATTTTATATGCATCACTAAGACATGTTTTTATATTTTTATTTTTTTTATATTTTTTATTAATTTTTCTATGTATTTCGAATCAACTAGATAATTTGGTGTTGTTTTCCATTACATGAAACAAATAATAAATTTAAGCTAAGAGCTAAGACTCCAAGCATCATTTTCAGGTGTAACAGGAATCAATATGTGCTATATTAACAAAAATATATGTGGTAAAAAATACACATTTTGGAAATATCAACTTAAAGTAGTCTTAACAAACGTGAGTGCCTACTTTAAAATTTTGATATAATAATTTTTTTAGAATACAACTTTACTCAAAATTGCTTGGCAAAGCTACTTTAAGTATTTTTGCATACAGCCGTTAGTAAGTAAATATTGTTAACTTTTAAACAAAATGTTAAGGCTTTTTCTTGTTTTAATATAAGTAATAAATTAAGAAATTGTAAAAAGTATAATACGCCTATTGCTGAATGGTAGCTACGATAGACTATTAGCCAGGAGGTCACGGCTCGAAGCTGCACACAGCCAATCGCTTCGCAGGTATTCAGATCTTATTTTTTTGCATTAAACATATTTTGTACAAAAATCAACAAAGAGAATTCTTGTGTAATTTGAGGTCGATAATAATCAGTAAAGTGTTGCCGACTATTATCGACCTAATTTTCAACAAAAGTGTTTTAGAGTGTAGTTATACTGACTCGGTATAGGATATTTTTTAGGGCTTACATTTAGCGTATATGTGCTTTTATGTGAAACACCTCTAGCTCTTTGCGCTTGGGCCCTTTTTAGCCACAAAATAAATAAGGGGCATAAAACTCCCCTTCAGCGGCATTACAGCGGGCTGAATTGTTTAACAAAACTTTTTCCCGTGGTCTCTTACATAAAAGTGTTTAACACATCTTTTGCCTTAAACGTAAGCTCTGCAAGATATCTTATCACGAGTCTATATAACTATGTGCAAAAGGGGATAAATTTAACTGCCCCTAAAACTAGTCTCAGATGTAAACTTTCAAAACGCTTATACACATATGTAATTTTTGGATCAGTCGTAAAAATCTTGCTATTGAAAAAAAATTATTTTGTTGTACAGCGTAAATACTCGCAACTTTTGCAAACATTATGTGATTTCACTATATCATGAATAAAATCAATATTTATTTATCGATTTTCGTGAAGTAAAGCTTGTTTTTATTGCAATATATGTGGCTTTATGATCAGTTAAGTTAAGTTTTAGCTATTTTTCATGTTTCTCACATTCTTAAAAAATAAAAACTTTTCAATTTTGCAAAAAAAACAAAATGTTTTTCTCATTGCGGTCTGAATAATTTCCAAACAATCGAGTATTTAAAAACTAATGGTTAAACGACTTAAAGGTAATTTTATTCCAAGTTTTTTATAGTTTTTTGTAATAAAATTTGACTAAACCTTCCCAACTTATGATGAAATCGGTGTAATGGCTCTTGGAAAATCCCAAATTTTAGAAAAAAATTATAATTTATTTTAATTGGAATTAGAGTTTTAAATTTCTACTGTTTTTGTAGTTAGCATCTCCTTGGCAATTTTCTTGTTGCATAATGTAATCAATTAAATCATGTTGAATTAAAAATTCATGTAACTTATGATGATATTTATTCACTGTATATCTAAAGTAAAGTTTGAAGCTGTTGTAGATGCAGCGGCTAGCGTTTTGACTACCAATCCAGTGGCCCGCCCGAGCTCAAACCTTGGCTGGGGCAGCCAACTACAAAAGAAATGTTTCTGATGCGTAAGCAAAATAAGTAATAAAATAGCTACATTAAATTCATGTTGCTTTATTGTGTGTTGTTTCAATATCAAATTTAAATTGTGTCAACTTGAAATAACTTTGATTCAACATGATTCTTTGTATTATTTCAACATCAATTTTATTTTAATTTAACTGTACTGGAATAGTAAAACAATATGAAATATATTCCAAAAGGAGAAATGTTCTTTGAAAGTTATTGTAAAATCGTGTCGAATTAACACGAAGCAGCTATAAGGCAAAATCACCACCGAAAAATTCTAAATTAAATTTTTTTTCTGTGCATTTTTATAACACCAAGCTGGTCGAAATTACATACGAAGTCATATGAAAACTATAGACCTATAATGAACAAAAATATATGATTTTGCATAGAATTGCTCATATGAAAGCTTGAAGTGGCTCTAGTCTCTGGTAGCTATTAGATGTCGAAATTATGCTTCGCAATATCCGATCTTATAGTCTCTTCTAAAAGAGAGCCGCAAATACCGATTATTGTGTAACGTTCAAGATATTAATTGTTTTGCTTAATATGTAGTAGGGTATATCATAACCGTTCATATGGAACACAATTTCCAGACGTGCCCTAAAATAAAATAAAATAAAATATAGAGCGTATTTAGAAATAACCTCCTGGAAAGATATGACAGATTTAATAAACTGTGCATTTAAATGTCTGGCAAAGTGTCTGGGATTCAGTTTTTCTGTACTTTTTTAGCATTTTCATCTCATAAATTTTGCGGTTAAATTTCTGTGTTGCACGAATTTTTAATGTAGATTGAATTAAAAATGAAATAAATAAAATTAAAAAAAATAAAACAATAATAAAAATTTTTCGAAATTAAAAAGTTTTTGTGTGAATTGTCTGGTTCTTTGCAATTCTGTTGTATTTTATATTTATGTTGCATGCAATTTGTTTGATGTATATGAATAATTAACAATGTCGTCTGTGGCTCAAAATTCTAATGCTTCGTTTTGCTCTTTTTTTTTCGTTGTGGCACATAAAATTATGAAGAACCATTTGTAATTATTTTTTGTATGTTTAATATAATTTTTTGTGTGCAAAATATATTTGTGAATTTTTAAAATTAATGCTGTTTATTCTACATGAGTGCACTTGAAATAGTATGCTTGTGACGCCTGAGTTTTTTAATTCATCTCTTTGGTTTTTTCCTACGCCGTAGCGGTATCTTTTGAAGTTAAGCTAATTGGTTAACAGGCAGGCGCTAAGAAGTTTTTACATAAATCAAATCAAATGAATACATATTTTGCAGGCTCTCCTTTTTCATAATTTATCTTGTTATGATTTATTATAAATATATCAAACGACAGTAAATTATTTTTTTAATTGAAAATTCTGGAGTTACTTAATGAGCCGCTTAAAATGAAAAGTTGATAAGAAAGTGCATATGAAATAATCTGTAAATAATATATTTATATTTGTATGAGTGAACCAAAACATTCCTTAAGTAAAATGAAATTTTGTCATTTGCTGAAAATTTTGTATTTTTTATTAGAACAGCAAAGTCCTAAATTAATTTTTCCAAAACTCTCATTTCTAATAACATAAACAAAAACAAATACTTAAAGCAAACCAACAAACTTGTACTGCAACAACACTTTGAATGAATTCAAATTCAATTTAAATTAAAAAAAATACAGCAACGGCAACAACAAAACAACATGTAATTTTAATTATTTTAATTCACGCATTTAGCATTTTTCTGCGGTCTAGAAATAAATGTAATTAATTTTATCTTCCGCCCTCCGTCCACCGCCGATATAAAAATGAAAATTGTGTTTTAAATCATAAATACAACTCGCAAAAGACATTTACAAGTGGAGTTTTATTTATGAAAATGACAAGTGTGTTCTGTTGTCATTTTTTTTTAAGTTTTTATTTATTGTTTGTATTTTACACACTTATTTTTTTTTTTCTCCTTTTTACATCTTTTTTTTAATTTATTTTGACTTTAAACAACAGTTCGAGACTGTGACATAAACATTGAGAAAATTAAAATGAAATAAAATTTGAATTCATTGTCGCTTGTTTGTTGTGTATATTTTGCATTAAAACATCTGGTACCATAAAAGAGACGCGCCAACGCAAAAAAAGTGTATGTGGCAAAATTTCAACAAAGTCTGGTCTAGAACAGGCAATCAGTCCCCTACTTTAGAATATTTAGGTGGAAGGTGCAATATGTAAATTTGTAGTTTTATTAATTTTCTAAATATCTTACTACCTTGTTCGTAATAATTACACCGTACAACACAAAACAAAATTTCATGGTTCTAACGAGTTATGCTGGCAAAAGGCTTAAAAAAACGAAGATTTTTGTAGAATATTTTAGCCTTCTATATCGCCGCTGAGGGAGAGTTTTTTTGCCTTATTTCAGAAACGGGAAAAGATACCCATATTACGAAAAGTTAGGGTGGGGTATTGAGTACGACATTAGATATTAAATTAAATTTAATATTTAAGTTTTCTAGGAGAAGCACAAAACTTGTTTAAATGAAAAATATATTGACAATTAGTGGAAAATTTTACAATAAATACAGGGCTGATATTTATTTTAAATGCTTTTTTTTGTCCGTTGAAAGTAAAGTAAAATATTTGATAAAATAAACGCACAAATTTTAAAATGAAAACTGCTTTAGCATGATTCAATAGATAAATGTACATTTTTTTTGTGTAAGACGGTCCATTATGTGTTAAAAACAAAGAACGAAAATACTGTTTTTACTCTCTTCATACAAAATAGCGTGACCGTAATGCATGCTGTTGATTTTCCACATTAAGAAATTATGAATTTTTTCAAAAACGACATTAAAGTTATAACGGTTTCACAATATTTATATTTGCTTTCTTATTTTACAAATCAAATTTTTGAAAAATATTAGAAATTAATTATTTTTTTAAATTGTTGATGTCCGGTAGTCTTGAGTATTGAGCGTTATAATTTTTTGGTACGCTTCTTTACTCATTTGCACTTCTAAATATCTATATATTAAATATATAAATATTAATGCCTTAATTCATAAAAAAATTGTCTGACTTATAAAAGATTAATAAAATAAATTTTTATACAAAAATTCGTTAATAAGTCTCTTATTATTAAAAAATTTTTTTTTGTGAATTAGGTTGTAAATATTTAAATATTAAATATTTTTTGTATTTTGTCAAACAGTATTATATTGCAAAGCATTTCATCAATTAATCATAATTTGTAGCAAAAAATGTATTTCCATATTTGTTTATTACAATAAAAATTTTTAAGCGAATACCTAAGGAGTTTATGTGAAAATACATTGAAGATTATACATCGAACATTTATCGAATTCAAAATTAAGTGTGTGTTCTGAAAAAAAATATTCAATTCCTATAAAAATGTATTGAGCGTTACGTAATTTTTTTTTATATATAAAAAAAAGTTAACAGCAGCTGAAGGGTAGAAACGATATAAAGAACATTATCTGTTTACAATTTTCTGGTTTTCTTTGCAAAAAATTTTGCTCCTTTCGCACTGTGGGTTGTTATATTTTCGAAAAATGTGTTAGGTAGGTCGTATTTTGCTAGAAAAAATTATTTGAAATTTACATAACTTTTGACATTGTTGGTAAATTTTATTAAAATAAGTCTTATTTGAGAGAAGAGTTAGCCTACTTTTTGCCTATGTATAAATGTTTGTGAAGAATATTTTTAAAACATGGAAATTTCTTATTTTTCCATGTGAACCTAAGTCAAAATTTAAAAAGTGGTCATAACTTTTAATTTCGTCCTACGATTATAATAATTTTTTCTGAAAATTTTTATTATTTCGTCTTTCTAGTTCAATATTTTTGAATTAATATAAATTCAAATTATTTTTATAAAGAGTGGAGTGTTGGAATATTCAAATCAGATTAGCAGAACGGATCAGTACTACTGATTTCGACAGGCCGCTACACCGTCTCATCAGCGTTCTTGTTCACTTTTACCACCTATGAAGGTGGATGCTTTTTACAAGGAAACATCTGCTATTTAACTAATTTTTGCCAGCAAATAGAATACAAGACTTCTTTTAAATTCTTGTCCTGCATTTTTATTGTGGCTCAACTTAGTTTTGCCGAAATTTCCCTATCTGATCAACTCTTAATAAAAATAATTTGAATTTACATTAATTCAAAATATTGAACTAGAGAGCCGAAATAATGAAAATTTTCAGACTTATACCTATTCAGTTCAAAATAAAAAACTACGTAAAAATAATAATATTTTTTTTGTTTTTAGAAAGTACATGTATAGGTGTTTCAAACACTATACTCATTTTGAGTTGTGTATTTTTTCCGCAGAAATCATTCCTGGAACAACCGCGAAAGCAAATGTAACGCTCAAGACACAAAAATTTAAAAAAATCGAAATACATAATTTTATTTCAGGATCCATTGAATAAGATGAAAACTTTAATATGAATCCTATATACATATATATATGTATATATATTAGCAACATTGGTACAAAAAAAACACAAAGTGTACGTTTAGAATGATAATTGTAAAATATTATTGATACTTTTTTATTTATATTGTAAAATTTGGCACTAATTGTCAACATATGTCTCATTTAAACAAGGTGTATGCTGCTCCTGTAAAACTTTTAAAATGTTAGGTAGTGTTTTTTTCGAATTTTCTGTAACTAGCCTGCGGAAAATTTGTGTCAATTGTTCCAAAAGTACCTGTCCTATGACTTGTGAAAATAAGAATGTACCGTGGCCGGTCAAACTAGACCCCATCTCTTAACAGATATAAATGTTCCAAAACTGTGTAAAAATTAAAAACAGTCTCCGTTTTTTTTTATTTACAAATATTTGTATCCATATCTGCGAAAGTTTTAATTAAATTTTTGTAATGGAATTCTGAATTTTAAAAAATTTCATTTCAGGTGAAAATACCAATTTATTTGCATTTGTTAAAAACAAAATAGTGGAGTTCAATGTTCAATGCAAATAGTCTTCCGAAAGTGCAAATACAAGCTATCATGGCTTTTTTTTTATCAAATATATCAACAAAATGTGCTAGGATTTAAGGCTACGATAATTTGCATTTTTTCTTTCGCAAGACTTTTTGCATCAAACAATGAACTCCGCTAATTTTCTTCACACTACATTACTTGCAGTTACTTTTTTAGGTTTTGGTAGAATGAAATCAGACGACGCTTAGTTTGGTTGTCAAAAGTAAATATTAAATAAAAATAAAAAATTGTAAAATTGCTTTTACTTAACAACATCTATTTTTCCGCCGCTGGATTGGCTTTTTTCCAGTGTGTGGCGGCGAAAAATAATTAGCTGCAATGCACTGTTGTACTATTGTTGTTGTTTATCTTGATATTCGTGTTGTGTAAATGTAAATTGCCGACAAACGGCCGACAAACTTCGCACTAAATTCAACCTTTAATCTCGTTGATTCAACATTTTTCTCTGTTAAAATAAAATTGTTCAATATTGCATAATAAAATCCTGTTTATAGTAAAATAAATTTTTATTTTTATTTTAGTATGTGTTTAGAACTATCGATTTTAACATTAGGTTGTCATAGCAGCACACCTAGTTCATTTGTATACAGTTATAACCTAGTTGGAATACTAGTTGTTGTAAAGTAGTGCTCTTACTAGTTTTTTTTATTTATCGTTTTGTATTTCGTAAAAAAACTTTGGCTCGACCGGTGTACGAACACACATTCCTCATAGTTCAAGGCAAGTACTCTACCCACTGAGCCACTTTCTACTTATTTTTTAAGAGCTAAAAGTATGTTTTATGTATAAGTCGTATACCTGAAAATTGTGTCCTTTTTTTACTAGTATCGTTACTAGTCTCCATACAACTAGTAATATAATTCTCCTGTTTTACTAGTATCGTTACTAGTCTTGTTACAACTAGTATTATAACTGTCGTTTTTGACTAGTATCATCACAACTAGTATATGACTGTCCCAAAAGCGTATCTATTTGTAAATTTAGCTGCTGGGTACCAAGCAAGTGATGATAGATGAGCCTGATCTATGCTAATTCTCATCACGTATGTAAAATTATTAATAAAATTACTGCATTATATTAATATTGTTTCAACTCGAAATAAGTTTCATTCAACATGATTCTTTTTCTGAAATAAAATTTAAGTTATTTCAAATTAAAATAACTTTGCTTCAGCAAAACTCTTTGCGTTTCATTTCAGTATTAACTTTATTTTGCTTTAACTGTACTGGAATATTATCAACATGAATCAACATGAAATATAGTTATTTCAAAAGAAAGAATGTTCTTTAAAGGTTATTATAAAATTATGTTAAATTAACATGAAACATCTATGAAGCAAAATCAATACGAGAAATTTTTTAATCAATCATGAAATTTTTTGGTGTGTATGAAAAAATATAAACCAATACCAATTTTTCAGTTAAAATTTGACTTAGTTCAGACGAAAAACCCTTTCTCCACGTATGTATTAACTCTCATAAATCAGAAGATATTCGACCTTGAAAATTCTAATTTTAATGTATTGTTAGTACAGACGCGGATCCAGCTTCAGCCTTTGGGAGCGGAATTTTTAAGGGAAGCATATCATTTTGTAAAATTTCTTCTAGAAACTCAAAAGAAATGAAGTATATTTTATTAATTTTTGGGGTGCGAGTGGGAAATTTACCTTTTTTGACAAGCCTGGATTCGAGCCTTACAAAAACATATCTGTTCCGATTTACATATTGTTTTACAATTCCTCCATAGTGTTGCGTTATATTTGACATTGTGTAGGGACTTAATTAATTCGGCGTTTATTGTTCGTTATTTTATTTTTTTAATATCAAATTTTCAATTTGAACGTTACGTACAAGTAGTGCGAGCGCCAGAGGGAGAATTAAAAGATTGTCAGCGTGATTTTTGGGTGGCAAATGCGTAAAATATTTTAACAAATATGTTAAAATATAAAAATATACAGATATTCGTTATTGTGTAAATGTACTATTAATGTGCATATGAATATTTTGTGCTTAACAAACAATTTAAATATGAATTATTTTCAAAGTGAGCGACAACAGATGGAATGTAGTGACTGCTAACAGAGAAGGCAGGCAACAAGTTTAACAGTCTGAGGCATTTTATAACATTTTTCAGCCTCCCCTTTACCCCAAAAAATAAGCAGACAATAGCAAGAATTGGCGAACGGACGGACAGACACATAGAACGACAGTAACAAGTAGCAAGTGCTTTATGTGTGTCTGCCACAAAAATATTAACATGATCATTAAAAAAACACACAGACGTTTTCACTCGCATTAAGAACGTATATTTATCACAACTGTTGCTACTTTAGTTGGTTTTTGCTGCAACTTGTGATAGTGCTGCTGTAAATATTATATACTCTCATGTGTACAAGTATATTTAAGATGATAAATGTTTGGCTTGTGGTATGTTCATAAATTCAATATTATGTGAATGCCTGCCTGCCTGCCTGTGCGTTTGTTTTACAGTCAACATAAATCTATAAAATTATAAAATTTTATGTTTTAAGTGCAGTTAAAATATTTGAAATTTTTTTCGCCTTCGTAAAAACTCCCAAAAACAAAAACAAAACCAACAAATAAAAAAACACAAGGAAAACCCCCAAACAAAACATTTTAATCGGAAGCTTAAGTCCGTTTAATATTTTATGTTTTTTAATTTATTTATGTTATTTTTAAATTTTGAAAATTTTTATAGTGTAAAATTTATTTGGGGAGGAAGTCTAAAGTGGGTGTGATTGAATGTGATAAGTGGTTTAATTAAAACACATGTTTATTTCATTGATTTACAACTTACCCTTCTTTCAATTTGAATTCAATGGTCTGCAGCCTCGATTCTTATTTCTTTGGTACGTGCCAATTTTTTAGTTTAAATAATTAATTTTAATGGCTTCTAAGGAGGAGGGGGAAACATTAATAAGTTCGCGCTTTTGTAATGTTTAAGAATTATTTAACAACACTTTTATGTAGTTATTTATTAAATAAATATTTTAAAATTATTATCGTTTGGGAATGAATACTTTTTATATTCTTCACCAAAAATGAAAAAGGTATATATTTAGATTTCACATTTCGTGTGTAGTGTCCGCAATATTAATCGGGTTGCACATATATAAACTATGTATGAGGAGGTCCATAACAAAACGCAATAATTACATTTTTAAATTTTTTTGATTTTTTGATTGAATCCTTACACATTGTAATCTATATTACCTTTATTATAAAGCATTCCAAAACTCAATAACTACACTGCAATCGATTTTTCGAAGCCCACAGAAAAGTTACAGACTTCGGATATGGAGTAATATATTAGGACTTATCTCAAATATATTGGTATTGAAAAACAGCAAAACCAAAAAAATCTCACTTGCAATTAGATTTTAGTCCATGGTTAGTGGTGAAGTGTATATAAGATTCGGCATACCCGAATATAACACTTTTACTTGTTTTTAATAGCATTAGACAGTCAAATCTCAGAAACTTAAATATCTAAAAACATGAACTGATTTACATTTTCATAACCTCCACTCTAAAATGCAAGCAAAGTATGAAAGCTTTATATAATTTACCATTTTTTTAACAATGCTACTTTTAATTATATTGACCATTTGATTTAAGGTTTTCAATATACAAGTTTTTACTGTAAAATTCTTGCATTTTTATTGAAAAATTTCGATATATCTCGTTTATCAGTTTTATATGAAAATATAATTTTTTCATACGTGTATGTATACCCTAAAACACTTTTGTTGAATATTAGGTCGATAATAGTCAGCAACACTTTACTGATTATTATCGACCTAATAGTATACACGCTTCATTTTTATTGATTTTTGAACAAAATATATTTAACAAAGAAAAAAAACATCCGCGAAGCGATTGGCTGTGTGCAGATTCGAAACGCGACCTCCTGAATGATAGTCAAGTGTAGCTACTATTCTGCCATAGGCGTATTATACTTTATTTTAAATTCTTTCACTTGGACTAAATATGTTTAATTTGAAACTTTTTTTCTTTAATAAAAATGTATAAAGTAAATTGTTTTGTATTTATTTCATTTCATTTCTGGAATTGGGGATTTATTTCATATGAAATAAGTCCCTAAATATTGGGGACTTATTTTATTTTGATTTTGGGAGTTATTTCATTTCATTAGGGATTTATTTCGTTTTAAGAATTGGGGATTTATTTCATATGAAATAAGTCCCCAAAAATTGGGAAATTATTTAATTTAATTTTTGGGGACTTATTTCGTGGGGAGCTATTTCATGCCGCCGACATGTCCATTCAGTGAAGCCGCTATTTGACATACCCGGATCTGAAATTTCTTAAGCCTTGGATTTCTATGTCATATGAAATAAATCCCCAAAAATTAGGGTGTTATATTATTTCTGTTTGAGACCCCGAAAATTGGGGACTTATTTCACATATATTTTGGGGAATTATTTCGTAGGAACTTATTTCATTGCGCCATTTGGTTGATATCGGCGCAAGGATTCGTGTTTTTCCCATTTATCCGTAAATGAAAAAATGTCTTAACTACTAAAATAATAATTATAATTTCCAAAAAATATCTCACATACGCTACTTATAAATTACATAATGGTGGGACTGAACTAAATACAAATCGGAGTAAGGATACCTTTTGCTGAAATATGTTACTCTTATACCGAAATCGTGATATTTATAAATTGAGTTCCCTCACTTAATTGTGAATAAAGTCAAAAGTTTTAAGTCGATTTTAATATAATATGGCTAATTTTGCTTAAAACATATTTTCCTATTTTATGATAATTTTTTAAAAACCAAAATTTTTAAAAAAATTTTGCTTTTATTAACCGTATGGTTTTAGGGTTCCGATACACCAAAAGTGTAAAGGAACCCTATTGTTTTCGCTACGCTGTCCGTCCGTCAGTCCGTCTGTCTGTCACAGGCTGTTTTCTCGGGAACCGAAAGAGCTACGGACCTGAAATTTTCACAGGATATGTAGAGCTTTGGCCGCTACAACAACAAATCTATGACAGTTAAAAATTAAAGGGTGTTCTAAAGCGCGCAACGAAAAGTGTTGAAATACTAATGTAATGTTTTCTCGGGAACCGTAAGAGCTACGGACCTGAAATTTTCACAGAATATGTAAAACTTTGACCGCTATAGCAACAAATATATGATAACTAAAAATTAAAGGGTGTTCTAAAGCGAGCAATGAAAAATGTATTATGAAGACACTTATATATAGACACTTTAAATTTTCAAAGTTCGTGTTAATTGGTGTAGTCTGTAGAACAGACTACACCAATTAACACCGATATTTAAAACAATAAAAATTAAAGGGTGTTCTATCAGTTAATGTAACTTTACTATGTAATATAGACAATCTGCTGTATCTTGGGAACCGTAGGAGCTACGGACCTGAAATTTTCACAGAATATGTAAAACTTTGGCCGCTACAACAACAAATATATGAGAGTTAAAAATTAAAGGGTGTTCTAAAGCGAGCAACGCAATATGTTGAAATACTAATGTAATATGAAGACACTTATATATAGACACTTTACATTTTCAAAGTAAGTGCTAATTGGTGTAGTCTGTAGAATAGACTACACCAATTAACACCGATATTTAAAGCAACAAAAATTAAAGGGTATTCTATTAGTTAATGTAATTGTGACTATGTAATTTAGACAATATACTATATCTTTGAAACCGTAGGATGTAGAATCATGAAATTTTTAAAAACGCTAAAAATAAAAAATCCAAAATTAAAAAAATTTCAAAACGAAAAAAACGCTAAAATGAAAAAAACGCTTAAAGGAAAAAAACACCAAAATTAAAAAAAATCGCTAAGACCCAATATATCACCAAAACTAAAAAGATCGCCAAAAAAAACTAAAAAGAATTAAAAAACCGAAAAAAGTCGTCACAACGCACAGTGGCGCCATTTGACTTTTTTCGTTGCAAAAATCATATCTTTTGAACCGAACAAGATAATCGAATAATTTAAATTGCATGTCATAGATAATTGTTCAACCTATAAAATGAGCGGTTGGAGTGGACGCTACACCTTATAGGTGCTTACTTATGGGTTTTCAAAGTTAAAATTTGTGAAAAAATCCAAGTTTTGGTAACAAAAAAATTTTTTTTAAGAATTTTATATTTTTTTGTAGTTCTTTTGTAAGCTTTTCATGTTTTAAGATATTACCTAAAAAATTACAACAAAAGATTTTTTTTTTAAATGATTTTTTCAATTTTCTGTAAAATATTCATTTTCTTGGTAAGACAAAGTATGTCTAAAATACAAATCATTTCTAAACTCTAATTTTTTTCTAACTCATCTATTTTATGGTAACAAAATCAAATTATTTTTACCAATCTTATATTTCTTAGTTCTTTTGAAAGCTTTTTCTGTTTTAAAGTTATTAGCCAACAAATTAAACAAATTTTTTTTCAATTAATTTTTTGAATTTTCTGTAAAATATTCATCACAATTCGTAACAGAAGGTATATCTAAAAGACTAATCATTTCTAAAGTATAATTCCATTGTAGTTCTTTTCGTGACTTCACATGCCGCAGGGAAGAAATAAGTGGATCGGAAGATGCTGCTAACATGTTGAAGAGGTCCTCATTTTGCCTCACCCTTGATGCTTTGAACGTGTTCTGCAATCTATATTTTTTGTAAAATTTGTTAAGAGACTCCTGCGCTTCTTCAGAAAGCTCTCCAATTGGCAAAGACTGGTACTCAATTATATCTTTGCCATGCGCCAATATTTTATGGACGGTCGGGGTCAACTTCTTCTGTGGATAAATTTTTGCTAAAAGAGATGCAGTTTCCGATGCATATTCTCCAAATTTTGTAGAATTAACACTTTCTTGGCAGTTTAAAACATTCAAGATCGTTCCCAATCTTTTGACGATTTCATTGTCAATTCCAGTGATTCTACTTACTGCCTCATCATTTGCAAAAAATCTCCTTGAAGTGTTTCCATCGTTTGAGTTACCGTATCCACACTTGGGGCAGTCTACTTTTAGTCCAAGTTGTTTCCAAAAAGCATTCTGTATTTGCTTCTTTCTGATCTTTTCCTTATCCTTAATTGATGTATTTTCATCGATGTTTTCATCTTGTTGTGGTAGGGTATACGCCAGTTTTAGCAAGAACTCCATACACCTTATCCTTGCGTGCAATGGTGACATTCCATATTCGTAATTCTCCTCGTTTGTAGAATCGTTTAAATTACCGAAGTTCTTCTGACTCTTTTTGCAAATCGGGCATGTCAATGTTGAGGTTGTTCCTGTCAGTTCGTTTACGACTTTTCCGTCAACCATGGTCAGGTGGAACTCGTAACTACATTCAATATATTTTCCTTCTCCAATTTGCAATTTTGTATGCTTAATCTTGCTTATTTGTTCTTCAATGTCCTTCACCGTGGTCCTTATGAGTTCTGCCGATTCCTTTGCAAACTGAAACATTATTGGTCGGCAATAATGCACTGATGACGGTCGATGATTTTTCCAGTGTAGGGAAACATCAGATTTTAGCCGCAATGGAACAACAGATGCCATAAACATATTTCCGTCAGATATTGTAGTGTCATCGGAAGATATCCTTTGCTTATAAACGCTTTGTCCGGATGATCCATCGCAGCCCCATTTGCTGATCAATGTTAGTTTCTGAGGAAGAATTTCCACCTCATTTTCAGGAAGACTTTCCAACAACCGTTTTGCTGTATGGTCCATAAGATCCTGCAGATTGGCTTTCGCAGAGACTTCCGTAAACTCCGTACGCAATGGTCGTGAATTTATTTTGGCTTGCGTAATATGCTTGTATCCGGGGAAAAGGTCAGCCCCGTGTCGCATTAAAGATGCCCGTAGTATCTCATATTTCTCTTTGGAAAGTTCTAAGTCCAAAAACAGAGCCAAGGCTTCTTCGGAACTATACTTTTTAATATGTGCGTTTGTGGGAGTGGGAATGCTTTCCTTAATCCTTTTTAGTCGCAGTGGGCTTGCATCAGCAACAGATTTTGTAATCTGCGACCTAACTCGTTCACTATCCTTTATGTATTTAATAGACAGCGCATCCGATAAATCCTTCGTGGTCAAGTCATTGGTGGCATCGGCAAGTTTCCTCTTTCTTGTGAAAATTGAACACTCCTCCATACTTTTTTTTGGCCTTCCTTTTTCTCCTCTGGTTGATGTGGAGGGTTTATCTACTGCCAATATATCCAGGATGGTGTCTTCATTAAGCCAGTCCTCGTATTTGGAGTTGAAGATGTTAATGGTTCGATTGCATTTCACCCATTTTGTCTTAATTTTGGCATGTATCATACAAAGATTATTTTTTATACTTTTGCTTCTCTCAATATTTCCGTATAAGCTATCGAGTTCTTCTAAAGCAGCTTCCGCGAAACACGTTGGTGTAATTGACTTTCTAAACAGTTCAAATAATTTTAAATTGTTCAACGCCATGTTTTCAATACTTGTTTCGCCAACTTTCAGTCGTAGACTAATGCAGGCATTAAGCTTGTTTTGCAATATATAGGCCTATGCTACCATGTCTACAAATGTACCTGTTACATGCATACATATGCATTTGGGCTGAATTATACAGTTTTGATATTATGCACGTAGCCAAATGAGATTTGTGCCTACCTGTACCATAAGTCAGTATTGTTCTTCACCATATGTACGCCAAAAATAATTTTTAAGTGAGGTGCGTACCTGCTTATTTCAATGAGTAGTTTTTTGTGCATCTTGTGTCTGTAACGGAATATTAGGACCAAATTTTTCGCCAGAGGCTCTCAGGTAGACAACTGACTCAAAATGCAATTTTCAAACTATTACATCAAAGTAACTGTCAGTCAAGGCATGTAAGGGATGCCCGCCATACAATTTCTGCAACAATGTCTTTTTAACGTTTTTTACCTGTAGAAGCCAAATAGGCACGTAAAGGCAGATAAAACCTTTTGAGTTATGTAAAAGACTAGTTAAAGAACATATTTTGAAAATATGGCGGAGGTAAAAAAAGGTAAATTTTTTTTATTTTCCGTCAAAGTTGAAGAATAGTGAAAAAATGGATAGTTTTTAAATACTGATTTACCTAGAGAAACACAAAGCAAACAGCACAATTTTTTTTATTGTTATACATTTAATAAGCACATCAATCACTAAAAACAAAAAAAAATACTATTCGTTGCCTAGTTTTCGTGATATTACACCTGAAATCGGATCAAACTACCTAAAAATTGTGTGTTTTTTTAAATCCGAAAATTGGTTAACTTTGAACAGTTATGTCTTCTAAACTAAAAATCTGATATTGTTAAGAGTAGCATATTTGAGATCGTTGAAAAGTTTACTATAAGATGGATTCATTTAAAATTTCGCAGGCGCACATGAAAATTTTGATTTTTGCAACCTCGTTTGCTCTACGGGCGCCACTGTGCAACGTAAATAGCACTACAAAATCGCTAAGACTAAATATATTATCAAAAAATTAAAAAATCGCCATAAATGAAAAAAAATCACAAAAACGAAAAAAAAGCGCAAAAACCAAATAAAGCGCCATAGCTAAAATAATCGCCAAAAACCAAAATAAAATCGCTAAAACGAAAAAAAGTGTCAAAACAAAAAAAATCGCTAAATCTAAAAAACCACAAAAAACCAAAAAAAAAATCCCCAAAAACGAAAAAAGCGAAAAAACTGAACAAAATCGCCACAACTAAAAGAAATCGCTAAAACTAAAAATATTGTAGGAAAGTGAAAACGTTACAAAAATACCATAACCAAAAAATCGGCAAAACTAAACTAATCGACAAAAAACAAAAAACTTGCAGAAAACGAAAAATTGCCAGAAAAAAATTACGAAATCACGAAAATTGAACAAGCGTAAAAACCAAAAAATCCAAAAACAATGAAAAATACTTAAAAAATAAAAAAACTAAAATTAAACAAGAAAGCACAACGAAAAAACTGCCAAAATGACGAAAGGGGCAAAAACAAAGAGGGATATACATATGTGTATTCGTATGGAACCCTTCGTGTGCGAGCCAAAGTCGGACTTTACTTAATTTATTTTATTATTTTTTTTATATTTGTACACGAATAACTCTGTCATTTGAGAACCAATTTTCAAAATCTTTTTCTTGTTTTAAAAGGTTTGCCTGCAGTTTAGTCTCATAATTTTTTTTTTCAAAAATCGGTGAGGAAATTTGATATCCTCCACGTATAACTCTATAACTTGTCAACGTCTTTTCCAATTTTCTTTTTTGTTTGTAAGGTTTTGCTTGCAGGTTGGTCCCGTAATTTATTTTTCAAAAACCGGTGGGGAAATTGGCTACCGCACACGCAACACTCTGTCATTTGTTAACAGATTTTTAAAATTCTTTTTGTTAAGGATTTGCTTGCAGTTGGGTATCATAACTTTTCTCGAAAATCGGTGGGGAAATTTTCTATCCCACACGAATAACTCTGTCATCCCACCCATACATAACTTTGCCATCCCACCCATGCATAACTCTGTCATTTGTGAACTGATTTTCAAAAATTACTTACTTAATAAATGGTGAAGCCAATACAAACCTGTAAAAATGGCATTAGAACTAAAAAGCGAATTCATTTCAAATATTTATATATCTTTATTTTTGTTAATTTTATTTTTTATTTGCAACTACCACAGTTTTCTATTTATATCATTGTATCGTAATTTTGTTTTAAATAAAAAATATTTTTAGGGTCATGTTTATACTTAATGATCCTTGTATCAGAATCGTTTAGATTCTAAGAAACTATTTACAGCTTAAAAAGTAAGAACCCAAAGGAAAATATATTATAAAATAAACAAAAAGTAATGCATTTTTAAATGCCTTTAGAATGCAGACATTTTTTTCTTAATTTTAATGGTTTTTACCATTTAACTTTATTTTTTAAGTTAGATTTATTTATATGTTTAGATTTATGCTTTAAGATATGTACTCCTTAAAAACCATGATTTTCAATCATTTAAATTTAAATTTTTGTTTTATTACATGTTCTTTTTCAATGTTTAGTGTCTTTCTTTTTATATATTTTTTCAATTTGATTTGTTTCTAATAATTTATATAAGTTTGGTTAATTTTGTTTATTAGTTCTTAACTAATCTTGGTTACTACACTCTGCACTATGGTCTACAAGATGATTAATATCGTTTTGATTGTTTTCAGTTTTAATTTTTATCATTGGATTCCAGGCCGTTGAAATCGGTGGAGAATCTTCTTTGTCGGTTGACAAGTGGATGTTGTGATGATGTTTGGGTGATGGATGTGTTGTATTCTTTGGTTCGTCCTCTTCGCGCTCTGAGCTCAGAGGAGCTTTTACATTTATGTGTCGTTCTAAAGATGATGATGGCGTTTGATTTAGCATGGGGTTAAAGCTGTAGGGAGGCTGTAGAAACGGAGGGAAACCCATGGGCATACCAGGAGGATATTTGGATGGTCCAGCAGAGCCATTGGCTAAGTGTTGAGCGGTTATGTGAGGCGGAAAAGGTGGCGTCGAATTTAAATCACCAGGCTGTTAGGGGAGGAAAGTTAAATTATACTAGCAAGATAAATTATTAAACAAATTTTTTCAAATAGTAAAAAAATGTTTAAAATATAAATAGGACTGTACAACATAAAAAAAATACATTTGGCCAATTCACAACCTGTTATATGTGTTGTAGATTGTATAAATGTTGTTGGTAATTACCAAATAAACATTTGTTTAGAATCATGTTTATGTAAAAATTACCAACAACATTTTTACGACCTACAACACTTACAACAGGTTGTGAATAGAGCAACTCTTTTAACAACTGATTCCAACAGAGGGTCCAAAAAAATATATACGTGTACCGGCGTTTTAAAAGTTTGCATCTGGGACTCTTTTAAGGGGGAGTAAAATTTCCGCCATTTTGCACAAATTTATACGAAATCTTCCACGCCTTACTTTTAAAGTACACAATTGCTCAATTCACAACCTGTTGTATGTGTTGTAGATCGTAGAAATGTTGTTGGTAATTTTCACATAAACATGTTTATAAGCAAATGTTTATATGGAAATTACCAACAACATTTATACGATCTACAACACATACAACAGGTTGTGAATTGGCCAAATATGTTTTGGTTTTTAATGAAAAACACCACGAGGAAGATGTTTGTTGTCCCTTTCATATAAAAAGGGCACAAATTTCCCTTCAGCGGTAATTTAGCCAGATGAAATGTCCTACAAAAATATTTCCCATAAAATTCTGCATACGTCGTTTAATACACCCAAGCTCCAGACTCAACTTAAATTGTATTTAAGGGTTAATTTTGTACTTATTCACTATTAGTACTCGGCACAGGAAATCTTGTAAGCCCTGCGCTTATGGTATTGAATGTGCTCGGCACTTTTGCGTAAAACACCACGAGGAACATTTTTGTAGAACATTTATTTGTTCGTTGGTTATGTAGAATATTTCAGCCCGCTATATCACCACTAAAGGGTAGTTTTTTTGCACCTTATTTAAGAAAGGGACCAAAAGATCCATATCACGAAGAGTTAGAGGGCTAAAATGTTCAACCAAAATGTTTATCGTGGTGTTTTACATAAAACTGGTAAACAATCTTATACCTTCAACTTAAAGCTTACAAGATTTTCTATCCCGAGTACTGTATTGTGAATAAGCAAGAAATTAACCCTTGAACACATTTGAGTTTTGAATGACTTCTGACGTTCAAGTTAAGTCTGGAGCTGGCCTGTTTTTGAAGACCTATATACTTACAATGTTATTACAGTAATAGAATGTACTTTATTGAAGAAGTGTTCCGTGCAGTCATTTTTAAATGAATAAACATTTAAAATTCGAAGCTATCTTATTTTTAACTGATTCTAACATTTAATAAAAAAAAACTATGTACACATTAATACTGACTTTCGGTTGCTTTCAGTATTGTCCACTGTTTATGTTATATATACCAAAAAAGTACATGCATTAAAATACATACACACACACTCAAAATATTCTCTGCGTCAAATTAGCTGAAACTGTAACTTAGAAGATATGAATATTCATTTCCAATCAGTAGTGTATTGTGCTAGACTATTAACAGGACGGTTACATGTTGAATTTCAGATAAACCATGCGTGTGTGTGTGTTTTTTTTTTTAATTTTTAATGTTAAATTAATAAAAATGAAATAGTTTATATTAACATCGTGCTGCTAGTTTAGATACTATGTTTTAGTCGAGTGATTGGTCGGTTGGATTTCAAACCTGAAAGAGCTTTGTTCGATTTCCAGTGGAAATTAAAATAACAAACAGTAATTAAAAATATAAAATAATAAATAAAGATCCGAAATAATAAGCCTTTAACATTTAAAAATAACCAAAAATCATTAATTTTTATGGAACTTGGGGTTGATTATTTAACAGTAAAAATATTTTTATGGAAGTTGCGATTAGTTCTTGTGGCAGTCAAATTAATCCAAACAAAGAAAGAGTCATTCATTTTTTATGGCTTTAAAATTGTTAATTTTTTTTACATTTAACATTTAATAAACTTTTTGTTAAATTTAAATGACAAATAAGTAGAGAATTTTAATTTATTTTATATTAGAATTTAAGTTAATTTTATGTACAGAATATTTTGAGTGTAGCGGGATTGTATGGAAAACATTTTTCTACAACATTTCAGCCCATTTGAAGATTCTATAAATATATTGCAGCTGAAGGGAAGTTGTTGCCACCACTTTCACAAAGGGACAAAAAGGCCCTTACCTCGAAAAGTTAAAGGGTTAAAATGTTCTAAAAAAATTGTTCTTCGAGTGTTTTACATAAAAGTGTCCCATGCCGAGTCAGTATAACTTTGTGCAAAAGGGAGAAATTTAACTGCCCAAAGCGCCGATACACGTTTATATATTTTTGGCGCCTTCTGCCAGAATCAATCGTTAGAACTATTTTTTTCTTGTGTTGTACAGTATAATTTTTTAATTGACAAAATAATAAATACAATTTTAGCTGGAGTTCCTTAATGAGTTTGTAACCAAGATTTATTTGATTTTTTGGCCATATAATACAAGGAACCTATTGACCTGGTTAAAAACAAAAAATATACTATAAGTGCCCTTTCGACTACTTACCTTTGGTGGCAAGCCATTAAAAAATGGCGGTAGATATGGAAAGAATAGATCCGGTCTTCGCGGTAAAAAGTCCGCTTCTGATGCTAAGCTCCCACCTGGTCTATGCATAGGCAATTCCAAAGACATTCTACGGCCTCTACGTGATGTAGGATTGGACCACATATGGGTGCCCATATGCACCTTTAAACAAATGAAACAAACACCCAATGTAACGTCAAGCTTTTCCAACTCTGTAAGCTTTTCTTATAAACTGTTTAAAATTACCTTTAAATTCCCTTTGGTGGTAAAAGCTTTCTGACACACGTTACACTGGAATGGCTTATCACCAGTATGTGTGCGCATGTGTATCTGCAATGCTGAACTGGAGCTAAAGTTACGCCGGCAAATGTGACAGAAATGTTTGTTATTAACGGGAGGATCTAGGCTCGATGTAGGTGGACCCACTGACATCAAAGCCTGCTGAAAATCCAGTGGGGTTGCCGGAAAATGATGGGCTTCTAAGTGGTGGGGTATTGAAGTGTGGGAGGTCGAAAATTGATGAGGAATTGTCGTTACTATAATGTTTTCAAAAGTGGTTTTTGGGGAAGTGTAAAACAACAAGAAACAACTTAAAGCTAAAATACAACTTACGCATTTGCATTTTCATAAGAGAATGTTCGGAATTATCTGCATGTGAGACAGTATTCAATGCTGCAGCATGGTGTGCATATGCCGATGGCGGTGTATTTCGAAATACATCTTCATCATCGTCCAAATCTTCGATTAGATGAGGAGACTTATTGGCTGTATCTTCGTTATCCAAAAAGGGTTCTGTTTTGATTGGATTCTTAAGTGGTTCAAAATCCAATATCTTACTTCGCAATTCTTGACAGTCTGCATTGCTATTGCTGCTTCTGGGGTCATGAGGGGTTTTGCAAGAATTGTTATCTTCATCGGAGGGTGTTTGAAATTTATGAAATAAATTGGGATTCAACGAAAGCTACAAATAAAAGAACACATAAAAACCATACATACTTCTAGTGAATTTCTATTATCATTTACTACTACATGTCTTAATTTACAAGACTCAGAAGAATTTTATTAAAATGTATTTGTTTCGAACATTTCCAATTAAATGTAGCGTTAATCAGCATTAGGATGCGCTAGACAAAATTTTAATAATTTTATATTTATAATCAACAACAGAAGCAACCGGCTGGGGCATAAAAACATAATATATATTTTTTTTATATCAGTGGAAATTTGAAGAGAATAAAACAACAATGAAAATGACATGTTTATAATTCATCTGTCGTTCTGCCTTTATCTATCTGTTTTTGTTTTCATATCTCTTACCCCTAATGATGGACCAGGCAGTCAGCCAGCAATCCGAGTGTTGTAGCCTCGTAATGCTGTATAATGTAAGGACTCATTAGCGTGACAAATATTTGCATTTTGTAGCATCATCAAAATGCATATTTTGAGTTGTCAACTTTTTTTCTCTGTATTTCATATTAATATTTAAACTTTTTTTTTTGTCATCATTATTATAATTATTGTAGTCAGTGTTATTGTTAGGGCTAAAATAATTTTTGTGTATTATAAATTGTGTTAGCAATTAGTTTTAATGAACAGTGTAATAATACAGGGCACTTACATAGATATATGTATACATACGCAATAAGTTTAAATAATAAAAAATAACTTTAAAAAATTAATTGAGATTATACGTTTCAAGTAATCCGATATTGTTAATGAAGCCTTAAGCCCTGACTCAAACGCGACTTTCCAGGGTTCCAGACAGTCATTGCCAAATTATTATAAAAGATTTTTAGCAACGATTAACTTTTGTCGTGTCTGCAGGAGCAACACACAAAGTCCTTGGCTAAAATATAACTTGGAACACCAAATATGCTTTCATCTAATACACTCAAAATAAAAGTATAGGTAAATCTAACAATTAAATTTGTTAACTCGCTGTTAATGTAAATTATTGCTGCAATCTTTACAAAGAAATTGGTTAGATTTGCCAATATTTTATTTTGTGTGTATAAATCGATTGTCGAAAACTACTAATTAAAACTTGCACACTTTTGTTTTGATCACTAACAGTTTGTATGGTTGGTTGGTTGGCTACTTACTGCACGCAAGCACTCAACTAATCAATAAAATTCCGTTTTGACAGACCACTCCACTCGTCAGTGTCAACCCATGTAGGTTCGAACCCAGGTCTAGGATCCGTTTGTAGGTACTAGATCCAACCCGCCGCATTGAGATACCTAATCTGGTCACCAAGACCAATTTCCGATAGCTCTGATAGATCGTCTAGTAAATTGCTGCCCAAGAATTTGTGAACAACAACAGTTTGTATACTTTAAAATTGAGTCCACAGAAAAATATAAATGTGATAACAAGGCTAAGTTCCTAAAAATTTCGGCCGCTAAAAGCACGGAGATTAAATTCATTAACCAGTTCTTGATAGATAAAATACCACATCATTTATAGGCAACGTGCTAACTTGGCAATATTTTTTCCCTATAATTCCTTGCCATATTACAGAACTGGGGCTAGACGGGTTTTTCCATACAAATTGACATTAATCATACGCCGTAAAAAGCAGTCATGGTATTGAATCAGGGATGGCAAAGTTGGTACAATTGTACCACCTAAATTGAACAAATTTTCATTTGATACAGGGAATTTGGTATTTGAAGTGAAAAATTAGTTTTTTCTGTGTATGTGTTCTTATGTGATCTCTCAAAAGATGTCAGAGTGAAAGCGGAGCGTGAAGCAAGTACGTGCTATAAAGCTATGTAGCATGTTACCGCTTCGTCTGTTTTTTGTATGATATTTTTAGCACGCTTTTTGAGATTCTTAAAGTTAATATTAATTTATTTTGTTATTATTATGGCTTAGCTGTATTTTGACTTTTATACAATTTTTAAATATTCTTTTTAACAAAAATTGCATATACACACTAAAAGTAAAAAAAACTATGTACTATAAACTAAACAACTCGCTTTGCTCAATCTAGCATCCACTCTGACACCTTGTAGCTTTTGTATAGCAAGAACTATTATCGCTTCTAGCTTAACTTCGCTTGTAGCGCGCACTCTGACATCAGCCTTAGGGAATTATGTAATTCTTAAACTAAAGCAACTTATTTTATCTTACTACCCACCCTGTATTATTTCCATAGAAAATATTTCTAGTTTTTCTTCATAAAGCATAACATAATTTATGTACATGTTGCACATACGCTCACATTTTTAATAATATGCTAAATTTTGTGTAAATTTACAGCCAACATAATTCCAATTTAATGACCAGTAACTAGTGGAAATGTAAAGAAACAATACAGAATGAATTTTGTTTAAACTTTTTTTTGTCTCGCTTCTTTAGTATTTCATACTAATTGTATGATTTAAATATTTCAAGTTTACTTTATTTTGTTACTTGTTCTCATATAAATACGTTCACGGATAGATAACACACATACATATAGATTATTAACAGGTCTTAATTTAATTTTTTTTCCATATTTAAATGCTCTAGACGCCAAATAAAGCAAAATAAAAATCTTTGGAATTACTCCAAGTGTGTTGTAGTAGAGATCATAAAATAAACATTGTCATTAGTCAAAGATGACAATGTGTGTAGACACATCTTGAAGACATGCAGACAATATCGAAATGATGACGATGAGGATCACACATTGACGATGATGATACTGATGATGTTGCATTGTAAAACATTGTAGCACAATAATATGACAAATATTCATAATAGTCAGCAAACAAATTTGGAATCATTAATTAAAACAGCCGGAGAATTGTATTTAATAGGAGAGGGTTGATTTTGAAAATGTATAATTAAGGAAATAAATATTGAAAAACAGGTGATTATATCATGTAATAGAAAGATGAATGATATAAATATTTATACTAACCATTCGCCTTACAATATTATTAAATACTTCAGGCTTTATTAATATTAATTTATCAATTAATTTATAAACGTTTGATAAGAATTAAATTATGTGTCGTCCATAATTAGACGTCGGAATTAAGAAATCACCATTTAATATAATAGCGATCATCATAGAGAAGGACTTAAGTTTTCAGAAAAAATTTATTGGCCGGCCAGCCTGCTGGAATTCACGATGAGGTACAGGATGTTAGTATTTCAAGGCTCGTAACTTTTACAAACATTATAGTTTCAGAATTTTATAAATTTTATCAGTATTATCATTATCTTAAAACAGCAGCCAGAATATTTTTTGTACTAACTTACAGCAGTTTATTTCGAAAGTTTTCCTTTCAGTTACTTTTGTCTGTACCAGTGATGCCAATTTAGCCATTTTTTGGCTAAATTTAGCCATTTTTCATTCGGTTTATTCAGAAGCAAAGTTAATTTAGCCATTAGCTATTTTTTTAGCCACTTTTATTTTAATCTATCCATTTTTTAGTCACTTTTTTCAACTGCCAGAGATAATGGCAGTCGAATAATAGCTAATGGCAATCGATAGGGGGAAAAGTATTTCGTTTATACAAATAAAAATCAATGGTGAGCGCAATAATGGCTAATGGCAATCAATAGGCGGAAAAAATACAATTCAGAAACAGGAGTTGTCACTATCTGAAATATTTTCATTAATAAGCTATATCCAACATACTTTTTAAGATTGACAAATAATAGCTGAAAAAATTTTGCTAATAAAAATAAAAAACTTCGGTGTGCTCAATAATGGCAATTCATAGGGTTCTATTTACTTAAAAAAACTTTCCGATTTGATGTAAAATACTCATGACTTTCGCCTTCGATCTCGCTTAGCCATTTCTTGACTAGTTTTTAGCCATTTTTAGTAATTTTTTTGTCTACATTTAAGCTAAGTACTTTGTTCAAATCAGGGACTGAGACCATGAAAAAAATTGGTTCGGGTTCGGTTTAACCAAAATAAAAATTTAAGGTTCGGGTTCGGTTCAGGGTTCGGGTTCGGGTTCAAAACCAAAAATTTAAGCACGCGCAACTATTTTGTTTAATAAAAAACTATATATGTAAAGCAATTTTACATTTACGTTTATACGTTTAAACAATATCGAGTATGTTCTGTATTTCATGTAGAATTAAAATGTGTGGAATTATCAAAGTATTTTTGTTATAAATATTAATTTACAACAACAATGCTTTGATAATTCCGCACATTTTCATTCCACATGACCGTATATTCTTTTTTTAGTATAATTAAATTTTACTTATTTGGCTTTAAAAAAATTCTTTCAACTTTGTAACGTACGTACCGCATTGCCGTAAGAAAATATACTTCAAATTAGAAATTATTAGAAATACCTAGAACAAGAACAAGCAAAATGTTTGGCAAGCACTCGGCAATTTTAAAAATTGCAATAAATAGTCAGCTGTCGGGGTTCTGCCACCTGGTATGAATTTGCCTTGGTCGTTATTTTATTTTGATTATGTTTTAAATTTTTTGTATGCATGAAATCTTATGTTTTTTATTATTCTTCTATTAAATATTTCTCAATTTTTATATTTTTGAGCCCGAACCTTGCCGAATTTTAGGGTTCAACGGGTTCGGGTTCAAAGTCTTCATAAACAGCGAACCTGAACCCGTTTGGGTCGAAAATCGCGTAGGGATTTTGGAAGAAGAGAAGCACCGTCAGCTCCGTATGTTCGTTATCTCGCGAAAAATAAGTGAAAGAAACTGGCATCCTCATCAATAAACCAAAGCGTGAAAAGCCAAAAACAGTGCGTACACCCGATAATATTGCTGCTGTGGCAGAAAGTGTGCGTGAAGCGCCATCAACATCAATTCACCGTCGTTCTAAACAATTGAACATTTCAGAGACAAAATTGAGAGGAATTTTGCATAAAGATCTTGGTACGACGCCATACAAAGTCCAATTGGTTCAGGAGTTGAAGCCAACTGACCATCCAATGCGTTTTCGCTTCGCTAAGTGGGCCTGCGATCGACTTACAGAAGATGCCGATTTTGCCAAAAAAAAAATCATCTTTTCAGACGAAGCTCATTTTGATCTCGGCGGGTATGTAAACAAGCAAAATTGTCGCATTTGGGGCACAGAAAACCCGCACGCATACATTGAAAAGCCGACGCACCCAAAACGAGTCACTGTTTGGTGCGGATTTTGGTCCAGAGGCATAATTGGGCCATTTTTCCTCGAAAATGAGCAAGGAGTGGCCGTTACAGTCAATGGCGATCGTTATCGGGCCATGTTGAACGAATTTTTGTTCACAAAAATTGAAGAGGAGGATATTGGCAACATTTGATTTCAACAGGACGGCGCTACGTGCCACACAGCCGAAGCTACACTCGATGTTTTGCGCCCTGTTTTTGAAGATCGCATTATCAGCCGCAGAGCTGATGTCGTTTGGCCACCTCGGAGCTGCGATTTGACACCGTTGGACTATTATTTGTGGGGTGCCGTCAAAGATAAGTGTTACGCCGACAAGCCAGAGACAATTGACGCTTTAAAGGACAATATTCGTGAAGCCATTGGTGAAATACAGCTGCACACAATCGATAATGTGCTTAAAAATTAGACCGATCGTGTAGGCTACTGCATGGCTAGCCGAGGCAGCCATTTAAATGACATTATTTTTCATTATTAACCGAAAGGATTGTACTTTCAAATAAAAAAAAAAATTTGAGAAAATATTCAGTAGTTTTTTTATAGCATTTTCAAAAAAAAAGTTATCTGGCGGACCCTTTAGCACGGTACAACAAAATCAAATTTTTTAAAAATTAAAATCAAAAGACTGACTCTGGTAGACAGCACCAAAAAAATACATTCGTGTATCGGCGTTTCTTAAACTTACATCTAGGATCCATCTTATGGTGAGTTAAATTTCCCCTATTTTGCACATAGCTAAAGTGACTCGGCATGGAAAATCTTGTAAGACTTATCTTTAAGATTATAAGATGTTATCCTTACGTTTACGTAAAACACTACGAGGAACATTTCTGTGGAACATTTTAACCCTCTAACTCTTTCTCGTATGTGTCTTTTTGTACCTTTCTTAAAAAAGACTCTAAAAAACTACTAATGGTGGTCTTTTACTTAAAAGTGTTATGCACATCTTACACCTTAAACGTAAAGCTCACAAGATTTCATACGCAGCGTACTGACTTTGAATAAGTACGAAATTAACCCATAAACACATTTTAAGTTTTTAATGAATTTCTAACGTTCATATTCAGTTTGTAACTTTGGTGTCTTAAAAGGCCCAAAGTAAAATATTATGACAAATATCTTTGTTTAAGAGCATTTTTTTTGCTCATTTTTAACGAAAGGTACAAAAAGACACATGCAACGAAGAGTTAAGGGGGCTAAAATGTTCCACAAAAATGTTTCTCTTGCTATCTTACATAAAAATTTTAAACACATCTTAAATCGTAAACATAAGCCTTACTAGATTTCTCATGCCGAGTACAAATTGTGAATAAGTATGAAAATAACCATTAAACACTTTTTAAGTTTTAAATGATTTCTAGCGTTCCAGTTGCCTAAGAAGCTTAAAGGTCTTTTCACACCTAATGTAAACTTGTATGGCAAAATTTTTGTAGAATATTTTGGCCCGCCATGTCACCGCGGAAAATCAGTTTTTGCCCCTTTTTCAAGAAAGGGACAAAAATACTTATACAACGAAGAGTTAGAGAGTTCAAATGTTTTGCAAAAATTTTTCTCGTCGTATTTTACATAAAAGTGTTTATACACGTATTTCAAGCTTTGTGACAAATGGCAAAATTTTAATAAATTACAATTTTTATATTCTGATCAATATAAAAATTGTCATTTGTTATAATTTTTATTTTTTCACAAGGGTTAGAATACGAGTGTAAGTAAGTACGAAATTAACTCTTAAGCACATTTCTAGCGTTCTAGTTGGGTTTGGAACTTTGGTGTTTTTAAAGGCCTACAGTAGAATTGAATTGCAAATCTTTCAGCAAAGCATTTCAGCCTACTATATTGTCACGGAAGGCGAGCTTTGGCCCATTTTTGAAAAAAAGAAACAAAAAGATACATACATCGAAGAGTTAGTGTTTACATAAAAGTGCCTATCACATCTTTTACCTTAAATGATACGCTTGCAAGAGTTCCTATACCGAGTCACTATAACTGTGTAAAAAACGGGGTGGGGGAATTTTAAGTCCCTCTAAAATTAGTTCCAAATGTAAACTTTAAAAATTCCGATATGTACATGAAAATTTGTTGGCGCCTTCTGCCAGAATCAGTAGCTAGAAGCAACCTAATGGTTTTATGTTGTACAGTGTAACTTATAATCTCTATAGGTGTCTTTACATGATAATACATGTATTACGATATGTCTAAAAATTAAAATAAAACCTTATCATTTAAACACAAAATGTATTGAGTAGGAAAGAATACGGATACAAAATCTGACAAGCGTTCGGTCAAATGTTTATTTTCTAAATCATTTTAGAAAATTATGTATTATCATTATACCAGAGATGTAAACATGAAAAATACTTACAACAGACTTTTGTTCTCTTTTTTTAAGCACGAAAAGAGTTTCATAATATTTTGATTCTACAAAGTCTTTAATACTTTGTGTTACCATGTAAAGATAGCTTAAGTCCATATTCCATAATTGTCATTTACTTGGAGTTTTAATGATAAATATCAAGGATTAATTAATTAATATGTTATAATTCATTGTAGTTTCTCTTACTTCTTTTTCTCACATAACCACCACACTATTTTAAGTTATAAAATATTGTTACTCATTAGCCATCATCGTCGTCGACATCATCTTTACAAAAATACTTATCAAATGTGCGAGTTAAGACCATAATATCGTTTAACCGTATAAGGAAATCTCATTTTCTTTAAGAAAAGAAAAATCTTCTTGTAATATAAAGACGTAACCACAAAATATGTGGCATTAAGTAACGCGTACAAACGCATACTTATGTTCAAAACGTACAAATATGGCTCTTGCAATACTAAATTATGATGAGATTATTAATTACATTTGTTGTAGGACACTAACACGCACACTAACGACATATACAGAAATTCATTTTTCTTTTACATGGGTACATACATATTTATAGAGTATATTAAAACTTAGCGGTAAAATATAAAAGGTCTTTACATATCAGGCCCTTTTGAGGCCCTGCATACGATGCATATTTTAGCTTAACTTTGGAAAGAGCAACGCTCTACGTTCTTGCAGATCGAACACACTTTTTTCGACTAGAAATTTTCAAGCCAACACATTTGGGATCTAACTGCGATCCCAATTACGATTTAACGCAGAAAGGTATTTGGAGCCCAATTGGTTTCCTGTAGGGAAATATCAAAATCTTGCAAAAATTTACCCAAATCGGAAAAATAGCAAACTCTAATATTGAATTAAAGTTGCTGAAGCTTTTCAAGGGACAAAAATGAGCAACAACCACCTCTATTGAAGATGAGAAAAAAAAATACGACTAACAATCTGTGTTAGAGACTCCCAACAAGTTCCGAACGGTTTGCCACTTGGGAAGAACTTATGTTAAGTCACTAATTTGTAGATGGGCTATCCCAACAAGTTCCCGGTCAGATACCAAACGAGATAATCCGTTTGGGCTTACCACATGCGTAATGTGGTAAGCCCAAAAGGAAATTTGCCCATATGAGTAATGGGCAAATTTCCAGTCGGGTTTATCTTCGCTTCCTTTAAAAGGAAAGCACAATGTTGTTTGGTGAGACCCTGCTGGAAATTTTGTACCGCATGCTTTCATCTTGTTTTTCCTGCGACTGGTGAAAATGGAAGTGGAAAACTACAAATTCTGTGAAGTCTTGGAATCGAGACTAGCTTCAAGCAAAATGTCAACAGAAAATATCTCTAATCACTGAGTAGTACATGCAGCAGTAATAAATATCACAGCACCCTCCTTCGCACGCTCGGATAATTGGTACCCATTTATGAGCTTAATTCATCCAGGCCCTCTAATGAACCAATTTATGGTTTTTTGTACGAAAAATGCCCTTGAAAAGCTTAAATCATTTGTTTCGGGTCTCTTGAGCATCGTCGGATATTCAGCCTATTAAAAACAACGCATGTGATACTATTTCCGGATCAAGTATCCACAGAAATTTAATTATTTTGGCTTCAGTTCGGTTTTAATTTAATTTTTCAATTAAATTATATTTTTATTTAGAGATGAGAAATGTGAAGCATGTAGACAAAGAAAATTTTGACTGCATGGAGAGTTGAGCTGACATGTTTCGATAGCTCCAGCTAATCTCTTCAAAGTTTTCTTCCGCTTAGACCACTCGACCAAAGTCGGTGGTTTGCAGTTTAGTTTCTTCTGCCCCACAGTGGGAATGAATATTAAAAAAGCCATGATTAAACAATAGTTCTTGCAGTCTATATGACTGCTAAATAAGGCCTTCTAGAAGGCGCTTAATACATTTTTTTCCAGTTGGGAATTTGTGTCATTGCCAAATTTGGTAAGATTATTATTTGTATTAAATGGCATCATTAAGCACATGTCTATTTTAGCTCTTTAAACTTTGTCTTAGCTTCTTATTTGTTGTCTGTGTGTGTTTCTCGCTACATCTATTAATTACAGCGAATTTCGTTTAACCATAGTTGAGATGGCAAAGTTATATTGTGGTCTTTAGCTGGAATTGCATTTGAATTTCTGAAAGGAATTCACTCATTTTAATTTGATGTAACAGTAGGAGTGGGAGGTAAAAATTTTTAATTTTATAATCGTTAAATCGGGATCAGATCGGTAGAAGAAATATGTTTTTCTTATATTAATTGGAAATTAAAGTGTTTGTAATTTTAAAATTATATCGGTAATTATGTACATAACAACATACTTATTTACAGGGCTCGGACTTTCATGCAAATGCATGTTTTTTGTGGTGATAGGTAAAGAGGTATTAACTAATTATCTATGCGAATGGTCAAATTTTAAGTAGTTTGACATCAATTTGTAGTTGCATATTTTCGCATATTTTGATGGTAAGTGCATATTTTTGCATATTTTGGCAATAAATGCATAATTTTAGTGTAACAAAAATTTTCTTAGTGCATATTTCTCAATTTTTGAAAAAATATTAATAGGCCGATTATGGATGGCAACTGAGACTCAGCTGGGTTACCAGTTGTTGAAAATGATACAACTAATGGCAACTGGCAACTGAGAGCTGTAACTTTCAGTTGCTAATTAGTGCCGTTCTGGCCACCATTAATTTTCAGTTACCGCCTGGAACGGAACTAAAGTTCGGTTGCATTAAATAATAGACCCAATTATGTTTGTTTATGTTTTCTTCTCTAATAATAATAAAAAAATTAAATATATATATCATATTATTTTAGTTTTGGTACTTTCTTCGTGTGTAAATGTATATTTTTGCGCATGAAATTTATTTTATTTGTTGGCTACACTGAATCAAAAATTCAATGAACTGGTTCATTAATTGTGTTAAAGCTTAACAACAATGAATGAATTCAATGTACCGTTTTATATTAAAATTCAATGTATATTTTCATTAATACAACGCATGCGTATATTAAATCTACGTATTTTTGCACAAACTTAATGAGTCTAGGTCAATGAATGTCATTCGTTGAATTTATGTAAAATAATTGTTTGATTGTAAATGAAGTATAAATGAATTTGATTAATTTATTGCAGATTCTAAAACCATAACTGAGTATTAAATTGTGGACCTACCGATTATTCCTATTTTCAATGTCCTATATCTAGTAAAGAAAATTTTATACTGCAAAAATAGTTTGTAGCTGAGTCTAGGACATACTATATATATATATACAGAAAAAATTTTACTTTATTATGATGAATTAGACCTATTAAAAAATTTGTAAATTCAGACAAAACATTTGTCCAAATTTAAAATTTCATTTATTAAAAATAAAATTATTTAATTTTTTTTTGTATTCCATTATGAAAAAACCAAATTCAAACAAATAAATTACTGAATCAGATGAATATGTCAAATTTTTTTTTTCATAATCAGCAAAAAAAATTTACAAATTCAATTTTTTTTTACTGAAACAGGACCTAAAACTTTTTTGTAAAATCCAACAATACCTTTACTGAAAATTAAACTATCTTTTGTTGTTGCTTTTGAGCTCAAAATGAAACATTTATTGAATCGGATAAACTATTTATTGAGTTTGAAGCGAATTTCAAACAAATGATTTTCTGAAAAAAAAAATTTTTTTTAATTTTGTGTGTGGATGTAACATAGTCAAATAATACTGAAATTGGTACCATCAACAACATTGATCTGGCATCTTTACATGTAATATCTGGAAATAAATACCTTTCAGCTCTTATTTTTAATAGGGTGTATAGTTTAACCCTAAAAAGGGCCCACGAAAATTAGATGTTAAATCAAATATTATAAGCATTAAATTATTCGTTGAATATGTTTTTATTTTGAACAAGTTCTCAATAAAAAGTATCATAGATTCCTCAAGGGTATTTAAATTTTTTTCCAATAATAAAATATGAATTTTCTCTTACCTTATTATTAAAGGGTATTGTTCCCGATGTTTCTGCTACTTTATCACAATTTTTATCAAAATTCTCCGTTTTCGTTGAATCTGTAGCACCGCCGTCAATAGCAGTTGTGGCTACCTTTGTCGTTGGTGTAGTGGCCAGTGATAATAATGATGATGATGAAGATGATAATGATGCTGGTACTGCAGCCGTAACATCAGTGGCTGCATCTTTGGTATGATCATTATGAAAATGTGTTTCCAATAATGAGGGACTCGGAAATAATTTAAAGCACAATTGGCATATATGAGCTTGAGGTGGCAAACCTGCAACAAAAATATACAGAAAAAAATACAACAAATCGTTTATACATGAAGTATTTAAATAAAAAATCTTAGTTTCAAGAAAAAAATTGCTTTAATTACTTAATGTCTTTAAACTGAAATCTTACTGTTATGTTATTGAACATAAATTTTGTGCTAAATAAAATGTTGTGACATAATGACGCCTAGAGTGAGGAATAAAAAAATTAACACTCAATTGTATTAAGAAATCAAGTCAAAGAAATGATCTATGTGTACGCGCTAAAAATAATACGATATTTTTATTTTTTGCTTTATATTTAAAACAATAAAAATCGCGTAACTCATATAGAGTGTATAAGATTATTGTACCATACAAATGTTCTACATGTGTACAGTGGCTGAAATTTGTTCAGTGGCATTAAATTAAAATTTGAAACATTAAGAATAGCTTGTTTTTCAATATATTAGTAGATTACTCGTAAATAAAAGAAAATCTACATGTGCTTAATAAGGAGGCACGAATCCAGGGGATGAAAAAAAAAACCACCGGGTTGCAGGTGCTACCACTGGGGCAGCATTCCGCGCCCTAAAGATAGCAGCATTAGCCGAAGCTATGAGTTTCTTCTAGAGAGCCTCATATTCAACCGAAATAGTAGTCACCTAACGAGCCAACACTCTATCTGCTTTATCAGCTGGCAATACGTCGTCCAGTGAGTCTTTTCAACTCCATCATGGCATCACTACCATAATTAATCCTACCGACACTAGCAGCCAAGGCTTTCTTCTGCCGATTATTCCTCCTACGAAAGGCCACAGCCCTGTAATTAGCATCAGTGTCATTGAACATCTCCTACGGCATAACATTATCATTCGCACACACATTATTCGAAGTACCAGCATTAAACAACCAATCAGCCGCACCAACAGGACCAGCAGCAAAAATTTGCACCGACTGGATGCTCTGCAAAGCTGCAGCTGGTCCTAGACGCCAATGGCTTAATATAGGGCATTTACATTGTCTCGAAATCTAGTAGATTTCATTTGAAATCTATATCGTTTACACTAAGCTTTTTTGACATTTTTCAAGATTTCTGAATAAATACTTTGAAGAATAGTTGTGTAGAGCGTAACTAGTTCACTAACTTTTTATATAACCTTCCTATACTCACGTCAAAATATTAAACACGTATACTCGCTCCCGGTCTATCAGACCGATGTTTGTAGAGCCTATAAAACTAACATTAGTTCTTTTTTGTATATGACTAATAGCCTTTCACGGCCGTCCTTGTCAAATATGGTTAAATTCCTAAGAGATAAAAAAAACATCAAAAAATATATTTCTATTAAAACTAAGCAAACAAAAATACAATAATTCCAAGAAAATAACACAGGAAATTAAAAAAATATATAAACTAAATCTAGAAATAACACAAAATTAAAATATATGTGCGAACCTGCGAAAAACTGTTACGCCAATATTCACGTAAGTCTCGCAGACCAATTATAGCTATGTACGCACACCTGTCTTATTGGCACGAACTTTGTAACGGCACTAGTAGTTTATTGAGAATGATGAAGCTAACAGAAATTACAATACTTTCGCGTTCTTCGTTCATAAGAAAAAAATTAAAGTACTATAAATCGGTCACACAGACCGTATGCGTGAGTATAGGACGGATAAAAATGTTGTACAGGGTAGTAAAAAAGAAATAAAAATACTAGATTTTAAGAAGATTTCGTCCAAATCTACTGACAAAATTAGATTTCGTTTTGTATGGAAAATCTAGTAAAGAACAACTAGATTTAGGTCGAAATCTTGTTAGTAATGGATTTCGAGACAGTGTAAATGCCCTATAAGTAACATAAATAAGTAGGAAGATAATACTTCAACTTTCAGATGATAAGAACACAATTTTAAAAGGCGTCAGCACCTAAACCAACTATCAGTTGGAAGATAGTAAGACGACACTTATCGCTATGCAAAAATCCCCAAATCTTAGGAGTTCCCCGGCGCTTCCCCGGAAGATTACGGCAACGCTGAAAATCTAAAAAAAACCGCAAGTACAATACCATTATGTTATGTTATGTTGTGTCATATCAAAAAATGTCATATCATTTACAAGAATTGATATACTTAACAGGTTTACTTTTAGCCGGTTCACAAACTATTTAGCAAAGACACATCCCATATTGGAGATATCCAAAAACTAGGCCTAAAATCCCTGGAGGTCCACCGCATTTCCCTGGAGGATTATTTAAAAAATCCGCAGCGACAACCCCATATATAATTGTGAGTAGTACTCGCGGCCAGTATTTTTTTTTTAATTTCAAAAAAGTTTTGTTTTACCATTGATTTTTGTTATTCAAAGCATTGATGTACATGGCGCGCCATAGGGACCTTACCTTCCAAAATGCAGCTATTGTTCTACTACTCCTTACACATTGTTGCAGAGAACATAATCTTGTTGTTGCAATCAAGATCCCTTTGAAATTTCTATCATCTACATCTTCGATATGAGACCAATGACAATGTAGGTACTAGAGGGCTGCAATAATATGTTCGAAAGTACTCGTATGTATGTTTGTGTGTGTTTTTGTATATATGTGTGTATATATGTATCTATATATGTATATTTGGTCCTGGCTATGTGTGTACACACATATACATGCATGTATATATAAGTATATACATAAGAACATACATCTATGCGCACACGAAATTCATACGAGTACATTCTACTATTATGTCAATAGGAAAAAAAAGTTAAGCGCATACAACCAGCATCCGATGTGGTGGACCCATCTGACGGCCTAGGCCATCGCTGTGTAAATGTAAATAGGAATTTTGTACCGACTTTGGATGGGTCGTACATACATTGTCATTAGTCTCGCATACAGAAAATTTTGTAAAAAGCATTACCGTAAGGTATTGTAGAGTGGCGAGTATAAAAACTCCGAAAATAGAGTTACTTAATATGTGAATAGCACCTTACTAAAAAGAACATCGTGAGAATATTACTAGCAGACTGCGTGACGAAGAATCTAAGACAGTAGCACGTGTTATCGTCGGAACGGGGAACTCAACCTAAGGTAACGTTTACATAGAAAAAAATATCATCAAACATCAACTAACAATTTCAATTGTTAATATGTAATTTAAATTCAAACATATATTTTGTTAATATAACAAATTGAGTTCTTGATACGATACACAGAAATATTTTTCAACAAACTGAACTAACCAAGTTTTTTGTTATGTATTGTGAAAAAATGAACAATCATCATTGTTGATATAACAAATGAAAGCACACACGTAAATGAAACAAAGCAAATCAAGAACTTTTTTTCAACAAACTGAACTAACCAAATTTTTTGTTATGTATTGTGAAAAAATTAGCAATCATCATTGTTGATATAACAAATGAATGCACACACGTAGATGAAACAAAGCAAATCACGTTTTGTGTGTGTTCATTATTTACGTTTTTAATAACGAATTGCTCTGTAGCTGAGAGGTAAGGACGTTAGTCTATTAGTCCAGAGGTCGCCGGTTCGATTCCGCCCAAACACATTTAGTGTTTTTCGCAGATAAGCAAAAAGTCGCTTCGAGGATTGTGATTGTATAAAAAAATATTGTTAATACAACATAATTGTTTTATTAACAATATTTTTTTATACAATACAACATAATTGTTGTATTAACAATATTTTTTTATACAATCACAATCCTCGAAGCGACTTTTAGCTTGTCTCCGAAAAACACTAAATGTCTTTGGGCGGAATCGAACCGGCGACCTCTGGACTAATAGACTAACGTTCTTACCTCTCAGCTACAGAGCAATTCGTTATTAAATACGCAAATAATGAATTAAATTAAAATTTTCTGATTTTCCTTTAACTTACAATTTCGTAATTTTATTTACAAAAATCGTTGTAGGTTCAAAATCAATTGATTATTTAATTGATATAACAAAAAAAATAATTCTATTTACAAATTTTTTTTCTGTGTACTAAGGACTCAGTGATGAGAAAAAAAAGTCGACATTAACACTGTACAGCAAAATCAATTTTTTCAAAATAACCAGGTTCTAACGACTAATTCTGGTAGAGTGCTTAAAAAAATATACGTGTACCGGCATTTTGAAAGTTTAAATCTGATATTCATATTAAGGGGAGTTACATCTCCTCCCATTTTGCACTTAGTTATAGGGACCCAGCATAGGAAATATTTCAAGCCTTACATTTAAGGTATAAGATGTGTTTGTGGCTTTTTTGCAAAACACCCCGATAAACGTGATAGTAAAATATTTCAATCCTCTAACTCTTTGTGGCATGGATCTTTTTCTCTCCTTTTTTCATTTTATTTATTTATTTATTTTCAATTAGTTATAACACATGAGCTGATTCTTGATCATTTAAATTATTAGTGATTTATTTAAGAGGCAAAAAACTCACCTTCAGCGGCGATATAGCGTACTCAAATGTTTTACATAAATGTTCCTCGTGGTGTTGTATATAAGAGAGCTAAACATATCTGATACCTCCTATGTTAGGTTAATTGTGAACAAGTGCGTAATTAACCGTTGAACCAAGTTTGAGTTTGAGTTTGGCTGTCTTTAAAGACTTAAAGTAGAGTTTTCTGACAAATATTGTAATAGAACATTTCTGCCCGTTATATTGCCGCTGCAGAGGAGTTTTTTTATCGCTTTTTGAAGATAGGGACAATAAGATTTATACAACAAGAGTTATAATGTTAAAATAGTTCACAAAAAATATTCGACGTGGTGTTTTACATAACAATGCTAAACACATATTATATGTACCTTAAACCTTAGGCCTAATATATATCCGAGTACTAATTGTTTATAAGTACTAAATAAACGCCTAAACACATTTTAAGTTTTGAACGATTTCTTGGAATTTAGAAGTATCTAAGAACCTTTAGTAGAATTTTATGGCAAATATTTTTGCAAAATATTTTAGCCGCCGAGTGGGAGTTTTTTTTTGTAATTTTTTTAAGAAAAAGGCAAAAAGAACGCATACAGCGAAGAGCTAGAGGGTTAAAATATGCCACAAAAGTTTTCCAAGTGCTGTTGTGAATGGGAGGTAGATTAACATAAGAAAATTAAATTCTTACAAAATATATGAATCAAATTTTTCATTAAATTTGAATTTCATAATTTGCCTGCAATTAAGGACTCCCTGAAAATCCAGAAATTTTCAAAAATTCACATAGTTGTCAGTTTTAAATCACAAAAGTATCATCAAGAAAATTTGAAAATTTTTTTGCTGCTGCAAAATAAATACTTGGCACTGTAGTTGTTGTTGCTGGTATTTACGTGTATTAAAAGATTTTCTGGCGGGTATAAATAAATTTTATTTCAAATTGCGGATTCGAAATCGTAAATAAGTATAGAAGAAATTCTTTGTTGCTTGGGTCCAATTGAATTATGTCGTATATTGCTTTTTAAGTTTATCGTTTTCTTCTCTCGCTGCTGCTACTTTAGGTCAAAGGTGACAGACGGAAAAACTTTGTCATTTTTAAGAAGCCAAAAAAAAAACAGATCAGGCTGCTGCTACTGTAAATGTTTTTGCATTTAAGTGTATGAAAGTGTTCATACTAGCATGTGTATGAAAGTTTGTCTGTTTATACTTCATATATTGAGGCAGGCAATGTCATGATTAAAGTGAAGAAATTACGCTTTAAATAACATGCTGTGACAATGATGGAAATTTATGCCGGAATAAATTTCGTTTATATACACATGCTTTTATATCTTCTGCCACATTTTTTTCCTTCAAACAAAAACAATATATAGCAGGGAACTAATGGGGGAAAAATTCTTACTAAATACTAATCAAATTCAAAGTAAGACAAACAAAAATCGCTCTTTCTTTTAATTTCTCTTTAACCTCCGGCCAGTTTATTTATTACTCACCCATAAATCCTAAAGGTCCAAAGGGTAACAATGGAAATTTTCCTTGATTGCCCAAATTTTGTATTTCCTCTCTGGCAGCTGCCATTAACCAAAGATTATGTGGCACGCCCATCAAATGGGGCAAATGCTCTAAAGCTTTATGTGTATGTTGGCTACCATTACGTGATGTCAGATCTATTGCCTGTGTCACGGAATCGGATCTTTCAGAATCTTGTTCTAATTTGTCATCACCATCATCGGTTATTCTTTTATCCAAAGGCGTAACAGAAGATGAGTTTTCTCTAGAATCATCGGTACTCCCCATTGTCATGTATTCGTCAAAATCACCTTGAGATGATTCTGATCTTTGTCCAGAATATTCAGAGGTAGTGGAGAAATCAAAATTTTCTGAAGCTCCCAGAGATTTATTGGAATTCTGATCTTCCAATATGGCCGCCTCCATATGGGCGCGCATTCTATTATTGTGTTCTGCTATAGCCGCTGCCATTTCACTAGATTGACCAGCCAACTGGGAACCGCAACCACCCGAACCATCGTCTATGGTATGTATACGTATGTGTTGCTGCAGTATAATGCCATTGGAGAACTTTTGATGACATACTGGACATTTGAATTGAGAACGCATTGGAGGTTTTATTTTATGTATACTCATGTGAGCTTTTAAATTGCCCTTCGTTGCAAAAGCCCTGCCACAGATTTTACATCTGAAAGGTCTCTCTCCGGTGTGAGTACGAATATGCATTTGTAATGAACTGCGACAAGACATGACTTTCTGACAAAATATACACTGATTGGGATCTGTTAGTTTGTTTTCTATATTATCCACCAGTTGCTGAAGTTTCGAAGTCTCCGATGTGGTATCTATTTCTATAAGGTCTTCCCATGATTTATCTACAAATTGCTCAACCTGGCAAAAATCTCCTGACAAATGTTCCAGGCTGCTATTGCGACTAAGCGATGATCGTCGGTATAGTTTAGATAAATGATGTTCCGGTATATCATTCTCCATAGTAAGTTTTCTTAGTTCCTGCGGTGGTGTACCAGCCGTAGAGCTACGCTTTCTTTGTGGATTTGAACGCTTTGGTGTTAAAGACAATGCTGGTCTTTCTGTCTTTTCACTGGGCAACTCTGCTGCAGGTTCCATTAAAGCTTGTGGGGTTTTAACTCTAACTAATGGCTTAGTTTTTGAATCTTCTTCTTTTGTAGGTTTACTCAAATCCTCGGGATGTTCTTCTAAAGATTTTTTGTCAGTTGGGCTTAATAACTTTTCATTTTCTTCTATACTAATGTCACATTCTTTGGTATTCACATGAATTTCATTATCATCTTCGGCTTCTCTTGTTAAAGGCTTTTCATTAAAGGGTAATCTTAAGGACATATTAGTTAAACTATTTATAGCTGAAGCTGAAGATGATGCAGTAGGAGGAGGAGGCTGTAGAGATGGAGGATGATGATGATGTTGAACATGGTGATGCTGAGATTGTGAGCCTAATGGTTCTCTTATAGATGGTGGCATATCTAAGGGTGGTCCTACACCAGGCGGCATTAATATGGGCGGGTATATTTGAGTATGTCTTTGATAATGCACCTTTAGATTGCCTTTAGTCGTAAATTTACTGCCACAAACATTACACACAAAAGGCCGTTCACCTGTATGCGATCTCAAATGTATTTGCAGGGCTGAAAAGGAACCAAATATTTTGCCACAATATTTACAACGATGCTTGAATATTTCTCCTCTGCCTTGGCCATCTTTTTGTATATACTCATATTCATCTTGCATTTGAGAGGCATGTAAGCTTTGCGAAGCCGAATCCAATACTTCTTCAGTACGTCGTTGTAACATTTCCAAGCAATTTGGTTCGTGAGGCGGGGGTATGGGATCATGATTGGTTATAATTGTAGATGCTAATGAAGAACTAATGCCACTTAATAATGGCTGATAGTTGGGTGATTGCACTTTGTCCTCTAGCTCTTTTGGATTTTTACTTAAAACATTCTGATCAGTCTTTAATTTCTCTTCTCTTAGAAATTTATCAGATTCTAAATCATTTTTCTTTTCTTTTTCTATATTTTTACTAACAGCTAATTTTCTTTGACTTAGATCTAATTCTTCTTGTTGTAGATAATCTGAAGTAGTGACTTCTGCTTCTTCCAACTGTTCTTCTATATCCTCCACAATCTCTTCTCTCTCCTGTTCTTCTTCTTCTTCTTCTTGGCCATCATCTTCTTCACCAAATTCTCTAACTTGATTCCTCCTCTTCAATTGACTTTGTAAATGCTGTATAAACTGTAATTGCATTAAATGCTGCCTTTGTACATTTAATATAGTTGTCAAATCATTAGCTCCCTCACCAAAATATGGAGTCTGAGCTAAGGCTGAAGCAGCAAATTGGGCTACGGCTACTTTGGTGTGTTGCAAAGCTTCCAAAGATACGTGTCCTTTGGCTGATAAGCCATTTGGTAGCACTGATAAATCCAAAGCTTCTTCTTTCTGTGATCTTTTTTTACTTCCTTCCTCATCGGTTTCCACGCTATCTTTTTCTTTTATACCTTCTATTTCTTCGATTTCGTCTGTACGTTCAGCTTGTTCTGCCACGGAATTGCTATTATCCTGTACTACAGTTGGAGACTTGCTATTGCTTTCTCTGGTTTCCTGTGGACTTTCACTTTTTCTTGACATTATGTTGTTGCTGTCATTATCATTATTATTATTATCTGCTTCTAAATCTTTGGTTAATGTGCTGGGACTACCAGGCGAGTTACTACTTGGTGTACCGCGATAGTTCACGCGATTTCTAAATATTGAGCACATTTTTTAAACATAGAATTTAGTTGCATTAAGACGTTGTTGTCTGATGCGTAGGTTCAGGATGTCGTGAAAGAGCTGCAAGAAGAGAGGAAAATAAAAATTTGGGTTAAAGAATTGCGGAAAAGAAACAAATCTTTGCATTAAAAAAATTTTTTTTAAATTAATTATCTTATCAAAAACCATTGAAAAACTTGAAATAAAATTATCTTTAAGGCCATAGAATTTATCTATGTTTAAGGCGATTTATTATTATTTGTTATTTATTCAACAGTTTTGGAGTATTTTTTTGTTTTTTATTAATTGTTTGGAAAATGCTTATTTTTCTATGATTTATAAAAAACCGAAAAAGGCAAAAACTTAACATTTTTATTAGCATATACTACGAATAAAATAAAATAAGCTTTATTTCATGCATTCAAATATATGAGAGCAGTATACTTATTTTTCAACTCTTGCGAAACACTCCGCAAAACTCAAGGCGTTGCAGTGATGAGTACAAATGGCAGAAATATTCAATGTATGATTCTAATATATATATAACATTTAATACTTATTTTACTCTTTACTTTTACCCAACGCTTGACTTATGCAATAAATATACAACAAATGAATGTAATATAATTTGTCAATACACAATGTGCTTCAGAAGTGTATCTTACACTTTAACACAACACAATGCAACACAAAAAAAAACATAGTTCTAACGACTGATACTGGCAGAGAGCATCAAAAAAAATATATATATGTATCGGCGTTTTGAAAGTTAGCATCTGAGATTTATTTTAGGGGAGCTAAAATTTCACCCACCCCCCCCCCCCCCTCCCTATTGCACATAGTTATAGTGACTAGTCATAGGAAATCTTATAAGCCTTACGTTTATGGTTTAAAATATGCTCAGCAATTTTATGTAAAACTCCACGAGAAATATTTTTGTGAAACTTTCTAACATTCTAAAAAACTCTCCTTTAGCGGCTATATATTCCTCGTTGTGTTTTACATAAAAGTGCTGAACACATCCTGTACCTTAAACGTAAGACGTACAAGATGTCCTATGCCAAGTACCAATTTTGAATAGCTACGAAATTAGCCCTTAAACACATAGCGTTTATGTTGAGTCTGTTGGAAAGCCATAGTAGAAAGCCTTTAGTAGAATTTTATGGCAAACACTTTTGTAAAACATTTCAGGCCGCTACATCGCCGCTGAACGAATGTTTTTGCCCCTCTTTTAAGTAAGGGACAAAAAGATCAATACAACAAAAAGTTAAAGGGCACATTGGGGACTTTTCCAAAATAAATGGTAATAAGCCTGAAACTTCGAAACTGCTGATTGGATTTTTCAGAAACTTCGAACATCTTTAGAGGAGGGTTCAGCCATTAAAACGCGTGTCTGGCTGGGTGGCCTTCTGTTGGCCACCTGAGACTTAAAAAAAACTTCTGAGGCTTTATCTGAAAGAAAAATATATACTAATTTTATTAAAAACTAAGTAGTAGCTCTAATTTGAAGCATAGTAATAAGATATATAAGTACCACTCATTACTTTGTAACCCGTTAATAAAGTAATACCAATTACAAAAATGACAGAAGTTTTTTCTGGGGTGTTTCTAAAATTTTTTTTGCATAATTTGTAATATACTCAACAGACATGTAACCCACGCTAGGTCGTTTTCTAAGTTTTTTTTAACTGTATCGCCGTTTTATTATCAATTTTGTAAAAAACTTTGTTTAACACATTCACTCTTTAATCACTTATCGCAAAAGGCAATAAATTGACAATGTGTTTACCGCCAATTATTTTGTACTTTGGACATGTACCGTACATTCAGCAATGGCCGAAAATCGTAATTTTAAAAATATTTTTTGTGTTTAAGCGTTTATAAAAAATTGTGACGATGGATTTGGAAAATTCCAACTACAACGTTTTATAATGTAGATAGTTCTAAGAATTTTGGCAAAAATTAAAGAGAGCCTATCTATAATCTCTTTACTACGCCTGAAAAATATTATCCAAATATCGTTCACTAATCTCGAGATATTCCTATTGTAGGGTTGCAATTCAAAGAATATAAAGAATTCTCTTAACTTCTTTTCTTTCATTTACACAACTCTTACAATTTGTAAAATTCTGCCTAAACCTCATAAAAGTAACAAAGCTACATTTCTAATGTCACGTTTATGTACGCATTTTATAATAAAAAATATATTCATCGTAATAATACAATCTGTTTTTCATGTAAGCGTTCTTAGTACTAATAACACTCGGCGGTCACGCTAATATATTTCATCAGATATGATGAGCTCGCGAGTTATAACTAGCGAACGGTTCGTCCGATTTATAGTTTTATATATTTGCAACTGTTTCGGAGCTATTCGGAAACTAGCAACGAAAAATTTGATTTTTCATACAAAATTAAACTTTTTTCGTTTTTAAAAACTCATAAAAAATTAACAGAACAAACATTTAAAATTTTTATCATTTATTAGAAAGCCATTTATATTAGGTATAAAATAAGCCAAAAATGATAAAAATCGATCAACAAATGTCGTATGCAATTAATTATTTTTATTTTTATTGGTGCAGGCTAGCAGAATCACACAGAAAAAATTATCACCAAAAATTTTTCGAACAAAAGTATGTTTAAATAAAAATTTAATTTTCAGTAAATGCTTTTTACATAATCAATGAATTGTTTGTTTGACTCTTATTTAGAACGGAAACACCAAAAACAACAAAAAAACCGCATACACTGAAAGGAAAGTCATTCATTCAGGCAATGAAACGGTTTCATTAAATGATCTTCATTGTATATATGAAACTTTTCATTAATACAATGAGGAATTACATTGCATACATGAAATCCTTCAATCTCTACTCTTCATAAGTTTTTCATAGTTCATTGTATTTATGAAAATCGTTACATTATTTAAATTAATGTTCTTTTTAGCGAATTAATGAAAAATATAATTAAGTCATACAATTTGTTGACAACTTAGTGTACGATATTTTTCAAACGAGTAAATCCACTTTTATTTAGTTCAAAAAGATTACCTATTTCTTATTTTTCAAATCTTTTTTAATTTCAAACCAATATGGTCATCATAAATGCAATGAAAATATTGTTTTATACAATGTAATATTCTTCATTATATAAAACACGTTGTTAGCTATTCGTCTCTCTTTTTTCCAAACATACCTCTTTTATATATTTAAAATAATGAGAAACAAGAGGGGCTTGTTGGCTGCAGTGGTTAGCGCGTTGGTTACGAATCCTGAGGTGTTAAGTTTGAGACTAGTTTCAGGCAAGCAATCAACATTTACTGGTTAATGAGCAGTACTGACAGCGATTGACTGACAAATACTAATGTACATCACAGCACGTTAATTCCATGAGTGTGTTACTTGTGAAAAAACAATGAAACACCTATATTTAATTTATAAATCTTTTTCTCTTAACTCATGAAATAGTTTCATTTCATTTATGACATGGCTGCCAAGTCAAGTTCATAAATACAATGAAACATTCTTCATTAATCCAATGAAGCGCTTCATTAGCTGACTTTCAATGATAAATTTCATTAATACAATGAAGAAATTCATTGTCTGAATGAAGGGTTACCTTTCAGTGTACTTGCATATAACAAGAACAACAATGATAGCAAAAGGAGTGCGATTGTACCAAGTTTGTTTACTGTAGAATTTTGAGTGAATCAATTCGTTAATGTCGTTGCGTTAATTCTCATTAATTTTTTTCATTTCATTTCATTTCATTCTTCAGACTTGAACACATTTAACACAGTGAAATTCCATAAATGCTTAATGGATAATGATGATGATGATGAGCCAGACAAAAATTTTTTTCATATATTACAAAAAATCCAGTAAATATTTTTTGTTGGATTAAGTAAACAAAATAGTTTAATATTTGTTGGTGTTCTTAGACCAATTGTTTTAAAAATTCAAATGAATATATTGTTTGATATTTTTCGGAAAATCCAATAAATCTTTTTGTTTGATTTAGTAAATTGTATTGTTTACAATTTGTAAATATTTTTAGACAAATTGTTTTATAGATTTAAACAATTTGTTCACTGAAAAAAAAACTTATTAGGCTAAGGTTCGCAACGTTATATTCAGAAAGAATTGGGCATGATTAATATTCCAAGGAACAAGGGAAAAATTAACATCAACTTAATTTTTCAATGAAATTTTTGAGATATTTTTGTCTATATATACAAATTTGTTTGTTGGTCCGTTCCTAGACAAAATATTTACTATTTCATTGAATTCCTTTTCAGAAAATGTAATTTGGTTTTTTCTGTGCAGTTTCTAGAACCCAGTTATTTGGAAAAAATTTATTTTGTTGTTCGGTGTAGTTATATATGCAATCTTAACATTCGGCCTCAATGTGACATAACTCCCTTCTTATTCACTCTTTAATAAACTTTTCTTTTTTTGTCTTCTTACATCTTTTATTTTTTAATTCATTATTAGTTACGAGCATTTTTATGTGCGTTTGCAACAAGTCCATCATACTTGGTTTCAATATATAATTTATGATCAATTTTTGAAAATGGAATATATGAATACTTGGGATTGTATTGTGGAACAGATTTTGATTGAGTAAATTCTGTATGATGCATGAACTGATGGATAAATAGATTATAGATAAATGATGCTTTTGCATATTATTAAACTAATGTGAATAATTGAGTTTTTGTTTATATAATAAATTTATTTCATTTAGGAAATCTTAATAGCCTTAATGGGTTTGCTGTGGGGTTCCTGTTCTGCTGACTGCTAACAAGCGGTATAACAAGCTGGTGATTTGTGCTTGGTACGAGAATATTATTATTTTATAGTTTCCTACTTACAACACTGAATATTGTATTGATGCAAATCTATTTCATAAGTAATTTATTGATATATTTCTCGGTATACCTTGGAATATACATTTGTAATATGTTGTATGTTGTGCAATATATTTAGTTGATTTGTCTTTTATAGCTTAAACTAATTTATTAATTCATTTTTTATTTATATTACGAAAACTACCAAGTTATTTAAGTATATTTTTCTTTATGAATTTATTCAGTTTTTTAAGACTGTTGTTAAATATAGCAACATGATGGGTTTGTAACAAGTTCTTTATGTTAAGAGTGACCAGAACTATTGCTTATTAAAAAATCTAAAATATGTTTTAAGAAATTAAATTAATTCAAAATAACGGATGCTTCTACCAAAAAATATATTTTACTTGTCTTTTAAGATATTCAATAAGAAATACTAAATAGATCATATAATAGTACAAATCATATACACACAGAAAAAATTTTAAGGCTGGTATCAGAGTTAAGAACATGATGGATTGGTAAAAATCAGAATCTAGTATTTATTAAAAATATATAAAATAAATTTCAAGACATTAAATTGTTAATCGGTTGACCGGTTAATACCGAAATTAACCGATTAAGCCGATAATTAACCGATTAATTAATCGAGCTATTAACCCATTAAAGCGGAGACCCTATTAAATGAATAAAAGTGGTACATATATCTTCTGTATTTGATACATGCATGTTTTTTGCCTTTAAAAGTCTGTTTCATTAAAATTGAACTCATAAAAGTACAAATTTAGCTAATAATTTGTACAATTTTAAAATTTCATTTACCATTCCTGAGCAGAGTTGTAAAAGAATTAAGCTTTCTCCCTACATCTCACTTCACCATCTGTTCTTAGCTACTAGGCATTAAGTGCCTGAGTGTGTTACTTATTTTTAAAAAAATTAATACATACCAGCATAAATAACATAAATTTTATTTTAATTCAACATGATTTAACATAAAATTTATTTAAAATTAAAGTTAAAGTCATGTTGATTTAAAAGGAAATGTTACGTAGATTTTTCGTTTATATACTAAAGTAGATTCAACTTTAATTTAAAGATTTTTTTAACGGTTATATTTATTTATTGTATCTTCAATAAAATTGAACTAAAAATAGGTAATCAAATCTTAATTTAAAAAATTTTTAATTTTTAAGTCCAGCCAATGTCAGACAAAAATATTTGGTTCAGTGGTTGGTTCTTTGGTTGTCTACGTGTCTCGTGTTCGGCTGAGAGCAAGAGTATCTGTCCTTCTCAGCCGAGTGTGACCTCTAAAGTTAATGATGTTTCGGGCTAGGGGATTTGGGGGCAACTCGAGTTTTTATGTATCTTTTCACGTGTTTGGAAAACACTGTTTCTTGACATGCCAGGGGACTGCTGCAATCGTACGGAGTATTTTATTTTGTCGCCTTTGAATTTTTTTACATTTGATGCCGGGGCAGTGCCCTATAACTGGATACCGTAGGACCATATCGGTTTTAGAATCGAGTTGTATAGAAGAAGTTTACAATCTAGGCTTAGAGTAGAGTTCCTTCCAATGTGCCAATTCATTTGAACTACTTTTAATTTCATTTGGGTCACCTTTGCATTTATGTGGGACTTGTGGGACCTATGTGTGGGACCATGTTAGACGACGATCAAGATGAACACCGAGATATTTTAATTCAGTGTGTTGAGGTATAGTTTGGTTATTTATTTGTATAGGTTGGCAGGTATCTCTGCATAATGTAAAGGTAATGTGTAGACATTTTTGCTCGTTAATTTTAATTCGCCATTGTTTTAGCCATTGTCCCAACTGGGTTATATACCCTTGCAGTTTACGGTAAAGTGATAGATATTTATTTTACTATAAAACAGGATCTCATGCATTCAATATTGAACATTTTCTTAAACAGTGGAGAATGTTAAATAAACGAGATTCAAGGTTAAATTAATAATTTTTCTTTTAAAATTAATATGAAAAAAATTCGAATTTTAAATAAAGTCTGTACTTTTGCAGAAGTTTAATATGATTTCCCATCAACATTGTGACATGTTGATTTAACATTGATATTTTTCAGTATGTACTTACGATTGGTGTATACCATTCATTACAAATAAAATAAGTTGAATTTGTACATATACCCTGCCGGAAATTTTGTAGCAATTGATTTCAAGGTACTTTTTCTATGGCTGCTGAAAATTTAAGTGCGACAATTTGTCCTCTAGTCGTGTGTGGTTAAAAGAGAACATATATTTTAACTAGATATAGAACATATCACTGAGTATATTAATAATGACAACTGACGGCCTACAAAGATAACGTCATTTGGGAGTAATAGGTCCCTCACATATTAGTTGAAGGACTCGAACCGGTTGGTAGTCCTTGGGAACCAGTCACATGATTTGCTTTGTAAAAGGTTCTCTTTTACCTAGATTATACATTATGTTTGATAATATAAGATTTTGAGTAAATATAACCAAGTTATATTTTATTTTATTTTATTCAATTGTTATTATGTAACTTAAATTCAAATATATATTTTGTTAATATAGCAAATTGAGTTGTTGATACGACAAACACAGAAATGTTTTTCAACAAACTGAACTAACTAAATTTTTTTTATGAATTGTGAAAAAAAATGAACAATCATCATTGTTCATATAACAAATGAATGCACACACTTAAATGAAACGAAGCAAATCAAGAAATTTTTCTCAACAAATTGAACTAACCAAATTTTTTGTTATGTATTGTGAAAAAAATTAACAATCACCATTGTTGATATAACAAATGAATGCGCGCACGTAGATGAAACAAAGCAATTCACGTTTTGTGTGTATTCATTATTTGCGTATTCGATAACGAATTGCTTTCTAGCTGAGAGGTAAAAACGTTAGTCTATTAGTCCAGAGGTCGCCGGCTCGATTCCGCCCAAAAATATTTAGTGTTTTTTGCAGACAAGCAAAAAGTCGCATCGAGGATTGTGATTGTATAAAAAACTATTGTTAATATAACAATTATGATAATTAAAATTTTGTCGGCAAATCAGCAATTCACATTGTTGATATAACAATAATCTTAGTTGAAATCAAATTAAAATCAACAAAAATATTTTTTAAATTTTTTTTCTGATTTTCCTCTAACTTACAATTTCGTAATTGTATTTACAAAAATCGTTTTAGGCTCAAAATCATTTAATTATTCAATTGATATAACAGAAAATTAATTGTATTAACAAATCGCAGTCCTTTCAGCTCATTAAATCACTTTCTTCCTATGACAACCACGTATTAAATTCATTGATGAATCACCAGAAATAGAAATAGTTTTATTTCAGTTCATCTAAGAATTTACTAAAGACTTATATGATGTTTTTTTCTGTTACGTCTTTCACATATATAAAACTGAAAACTACAACATCTATTGATTTCACACATTTTTTGTGTCAAGAATTTTAATTAATTTAATGTCAAAAATGTTCCTGATCATATAATGGAACAAAATTTTTCGATTGACCACCTTCTGTTTATATTAAATATTATTAGAATATTGTTATACAAATGTATTTTTTTATATAATATTATTTATATATTGTTATATTGCATATTATTGAATGCAGTCAATCAGTCATCAGACCAGATAGAAAGAAACATTATTTAACATTTATTTTCAGGATAAGAATCTGCTGCTAATAAACAAATGTTTCTTTTTATGTCGATCGTCTTATAAAAAGTACATTTCACGAATAATGAATAAATGTTTTAAACAAAATTTATTGCAATGAAAAGATTGGCTGACATCCGTTTGTGTTGTAATAAAATTGTAGCAAAAAATATAACAAAATAAGAACAATATACAAAAGTATCAAAAGAGAATATATTAGAATAAAATAGAAAAATTAAATTAAATAAAAAATCAACATGTTATGCTAAATTATTAACAAAACTATAAAAAAAATTTAGAACAAAAGGACATCAAAATTCATGCGGTTTTCGTTGATAACTAAATGTTTCATAAATATAATAAGTTTGGAACAGTGATTTTGCGTTTGATTCTTATTAACAGCGTTTGCTTTCATTTTCAGTCATAAAGCACAAGTCTCAAATATTTTAACTTACTGCCTGTTCGTCGGTGTCGGAGGAGTTCTTTCTTAAAACAATAACAAAATTTTCGAATTTATTTTTGCTTTAAATTTAATTTGTACGAAAGAAAGAACTCCTTCGACATCGGCGAACAGACAGTTAAAGTTCTTCTTAGCAATTTTATTCTTAATCTCTTGCACATTAATTAAAATGCATATTTTTTCAAAAGATCCACTTTTTGTGACTCGACAACAGCAAGGATACTCCAAGATACTATTCACACACACAAACACACACACTCATCTGTATGAATGGAAAAAGTAATGGCATTTAATTTGCCTGTATTATTTTTAGCATTAATTATGTTCAGCCAAGTTTAACTCACAACTTGCTATTGAAATGATAAAAACACATGCTTGTTATGGCTAAAATTCATATGGGTGTTTGTTTATATTTTAGCACGTTGCACGTATAACATACCACTAATACTGATGCATATTTATTGATCATGTTGCAGTTATATTTGTTTTTCTGTGCAAATTGTTGCCTGGTTGGTTGGAGACACTCAGAAGTTTGTATGAGTATTTTGGTGGAGAAGAGACACTTAATTGTTGCTGTTGTCTTCAAAATGTTATGAAAAATCTTTAGAATTTTCTGTTCCAGTTTTAGCTGTTGTTTATTACGACAACGAACGTAACCCACTTTGTTCTGATACGCCAACTAATATAGTTCAGCAATCAGGTACCGGTCTTACACTTTGCCGATTAAAATTTTATTTAAAACGAAGAAATTACCAGGCTTTTTGAACTTTTAGGTTAATTTAGGACAAAAACAGCGCACAACACAAAGCAATTGCAAGGTTCTAACGATTGGTTCTGATAGAGTACGCGAAAAAAAATATAAACGTGTATTGGCGTATCGCTAGTTTACATCTGGGCTTCGGTGTCTTAAAAGACCTATTAAAGAATTTTATGGCAAATATTTTTATAGAACATTTCAGCCCGCTCTATCACCGCTGAATGAGAGTTTTTTGCTATTTAAAAAAAAGCAACAAAAATATCCATACAATGAAAAGTTAGAGGGTTAAAATTTTTCAGAAAAATGTTTCTCGTGGTGTTTTACACAAAAATGCTAAACACTACTTATACCTTAAACATAAAGCTTACAAGCTTTCATATCGCGAGGCACTATAACTATGTGCAACGAGGGGTTGGTGCCTCTGTCAAAAAAAGGTCGTTTGAACCATGTTATTTTTCGGTGTTGGAGTGTTACAGTAAACTATGTACACTAAACTTAAAGAGTCGTACTCTTGTAGTTGGTCAGATAATGGAAAATTATAATAGCTAAAAAATACAGCACCCTACTTAAATGTTCCGGTCATCACCTAGAAAATTTCAAACAAAAGAGTCTTTCATAATTCTGATACCGTGGACGCCAAAACTCTGAAACTAGGACCGGAAAAAGTCCAAAAGGAATCTGTTAATTTGAGCGGACTATTTTTAGTCAAGTTAATTTATACATAGTCCTTACATGGAAATTTGAAAAACGCAGTAGGCCAATTTGCCTTACACGACATAGTCGCCGACGATTTTTGTCCCCTGTCGACTAGGTTGTCTAATCGAGAATTTAAAAGAAATCGTCATTGACAACAATCTGAGCGACAAGTTCTTGCATATTTTCCTTTATTAAAGAATTTTGACGACAAGGTCAGCTAAAATGTCTTATGTTATGTCCTCAATCCAACTTTGTTAAGGACAAAATGAGCGACAATTACTTATATTTTGTATTCAGTAACATTGTTCAGGACAAGATGAACGACAATGACTTAATTTGTATCCTCAATCCAAAATTGTTGAGGACAATATAAGCGACAATGTCTTACATTTTGTTTTCGGTAACATTCTAGAGGACAATATGAGCGACAATGTCTTAATCTTTGTCCTCAATCCAACTTTGTTGAGGACAATATAATATTGAGCTCAATATGAGCGAAAATGTCGTTTGTTTTGTCTTCCGTAACATTGTTAAGGACAAGATGAGCGACAATATCTTAATTTTTGTCCTCAATAAAACTTAGTTTAGAACAATATGAGGGACAATGTTTTACATTTACTGTTCAGTAATGTTGTGGAGAACAATATTATCGATATTCCCTTACATTTTGTCCTCAATTCAACTTTGTTCAGGATAAGGTGAGCGAAAACGCCTTACATTTATTCTTCAATAAAGCAAATCAATATGTTGGCCTCTTGTCGTCGATGTTTTAGGTGGTGCTGCAGCAAGTAGATATGCGCGCGAAAAATTATAAACATGCAGCTTCAGTTCTAGTCCCAGCCAATTCAGTCAATAATTTAAATGAAACAAAAAGAACAAATAAGAAAAAAAATTTGTGTGAAAAATATTAATTAAAGTCCGTTCAGTGATTAAATAGGTGACATTGTCGCTATGTAATCGTTAACGACAAGGTAGACGACATTGTAGCCTATGCAATCATTGACGAAACAATAGGTGACATTGTCGCTTATGTAATCATTGACGACAAAATAAGCGACATTGTCGCTTATGTAATAATTGTCGACAAGACAAATGACATTGTAAACTATATTATCATCGCCGACCAAATAGGCAACAATGTCGCCAACGTATTCACACTAGCATTATGTGAAACGTGCAGGATTTTCGCGACAATTGCTCGAAAACATCTTTGGCAATTTGTTCGTGCACTCCGATATTTATCGTCCAGGACTTAAGATTGTCGTGCACCCGTCAGTCATGATGTCTCAAAGACGTGAATATACAATAAATTACTTGTGTAATAATATAGTCACCTTAATTTCGTTCGCAATTCTTTTACTAAAGATATGAATTCCTTTTCAAAAATCCTCTCTCACTGTATAGTATTTTTTACATTGATTTATTTTATATGATCACAAAATCATCGCTGCTGATAAATTTGTGTTCGAAAATGACTCTGTTTGAATTTCTCATAACGAAGAGAAATATTTAAGGATAAGCATGCGAAACGATAAAATAGTTCAAGACTTGAAATTAGTCAATTTAATTCAAACCATTAATTATGATAAAATTTACTATTATCTCTGAATACCACTAATGTCATGTGGAAAGCTAAACAACATTGTTCATGCGCTTGTAATAACCTCGTTATCAGTCTATTGCGAAGGTGGTAGTAAGTTGTGCAGTGTATTCTTAAAGATGTTAGTTTGTAAAATAAGCTAGAGTCACATTAATTATCTAGTCGGCAAAGTTGTAAAGATTTCTATTACCCAGCTAAAATTCGTGCTTGGTTGAAAGCATTTTGTAAGCAAGACAACAGAACGAAATCATTTGGAATTGCTCTTTTATAATGCAATTGCGCTTTTATGCCTCCCCGTGCTCGAAATTTTACAAACTTTGTAAAATAAACTAGTGCAGCAGTAGTGCGATAAAAAAGTTTTTTACATAATTACATATAAAACATGTATATAGATGTTGGTCTATAAGCAAATATAAACTTCGTTTAAACTTGATTTGAAACAAAACCAATGATATCTTCTGAAGAAAACTAAACCGATGGCAATGCTAGGAAAGTGCAGTTAATATCAGCTTGAGAGTGATTTAATTCTCGTATTCAATTTTCACGAAAAAGTTGTATATATAAGAATTAAAATCACATTCAACAGAGCCACCTAACAAATGGAGATAAGCAAAATACACGTGAGCACTGACGATGGAAGTGTTGCGGCTTCCGAAAGTGGCGCCACTCTGTTCTGTTGTTTACGTTCACATATTAATCAAGCCCAACTCTTTCTGAATTTAACGTCAAAAACCGTAGCCTAATAATTGTTTTGTTTAATATTTGTTAGTATTTTTAGACAAATTGTTTTATAAATTCAGACAAATATATTCTTTGATATTTTTCAGAAAATCTACGAAATCTTTTTGTTTGATTTAGTAAATTGTTTTGTTTACAATTTGTAAATATTTTTAGACAAATTGTTTTATAGATTTAAACAATTTGTTTAATAAAAAAACCCCGTTTTTTTCAATGTAAGTGTTGAGATATTTTTGTCTTTATTTACAAATTTGTTTGCAGGTCCGTTCCTTGACAAAATATTTACTATTTCATTGAATTTCTTTACAGAAAACGAAATTTAGTTTTTTCTGTCTACGTCAAACTTTTTTGGTTTGTTTTTTATACTTGAGTAGTAGATATCTATGAGCATCTTTCGAAAATCGAGTTTTCATTAGATCTCAACGCTTGGGGCGGTGCTAGGAGGCTATTTCGCATATTTGTACGATGATGTCCATATGGCTATGTGTATGTATTTATGTGTGCTTAAAAACATTTCATAACTTTTGAACGGCTGTACCGAATGAAATAAAATTTGCGGCATTCCGAAGTGTTCGACTTCACTTGGCTATTGTGCGAATATGCAAAATTAAAAACATTGTTTCGACCAAGTCGAGCGTACCCCAAATCTAACTAGCTCTTAACGTTATAACAGAAAATGTAGATTGTTGAAAATTTCATTAAACTTATTTTATACGTTTGAGCAATATTGTTGTCGAAAAGTATCGAAGCTAGAGCTTTTTTAAAATCAGTCCAAAAATTTTTGTCAAATTGTTTTTTTTTTGTAATTCTTTCATCTTTTAGAAATTAAGAAACTGGGTGGAGTAAATTGATCTTAATTGGTTAAGAGGATCGAGAGATATCGATCGATGGTCAATCTCACACAATCTTACACAGCAGATTGGCCCTTTTTACGCAACTACATCGATATCATTGTCTAAAATTTTTTAATTTTTTCTTTTTAATTACTCCAAAAACATGTAAATTCTCAATGAAAAAATTATGTTTTTTTTATAAGAAAATTTTTAAATTAAAATAATTATTGCCATTTTTAGGTATATAATTTGTATATATTTTATAAAGTTGCTTCCCATATACTCAATAACATAATAATCATTTAATAAATTAACTACACTATAACAAAAATTTATTAAACATCCGCTAAAAATCAGAACATTTCAATAAAAAAATGTATGTTAAGAAAAACTAAAACGAAAAGAAATAAAATAGATCTCAATGTCTGTATCGAACAAAGGAAAGTGGAACCCTCTTAAGCAATCTAATATTTTTTCATAGAAAAAAACTTAAGCAATAAATATTTATATTTGAATAGAGATATTTAGAGATACTTTAACTTGTACAACAATATTACATATATCTTTTGTTAACAACATAAATTTCAAATTAAAGATTTAAAGAGAGAAAGAAGAAAAAAAGAACTGCAGCATTTTCAATTTATTTGTAACAAAACATAAGCATACAGATACAAATACATAAATACTTATTAAATTCGAACTTAACAATTACACAGATACTATGAAGTTCACTTGTTCGTATGCTTAATACATTTAAGACTAAATTTAAATAATTTTATGCAGACAATTGTTAAAGTAAAAAAAATGTGTAAAGAAATGTTTAAACGACTAGAATTTTTCGTATATGAATGTTACAAACGGATTGTTTTATGATTATTTCCCGTCAATTAAGCAAATTTATTGGCAACACAAATAAGCAACCCAACCACACTAACAACTAAAATATATAGTAACTCAAATGAAATTAAATAAAAACGTATCGAATGCTAAAGAGACGAGTATGCTAGAAAAATGCTTTAATCGAAAGTCCATACATTTATACGGGATAAGATACGAAATATTTTGTTGAACTGGTAGTGCGAATAATAACATCTTTTTGTTAGTGACGGAAGAAGATGTTCGTATATTTGTTAATAGGGAAAATAATTATTTCTGCTGTGTATGTAAATAGGGTGTGCTCTGTCTATCATATTTAAAAGAAAATCTTGTAAATTTATAAAAGGGTCTTCGGCAAATGTCCTTGTGATACTAGTTTTTCTTTCAATTAAGTTAATCAAAACTATTTTCGTAATACGGCATTTGACACAAATCAATTTGTTCACATACAACGAGTTTGGAACAAAACTCTGCACATTTTGATGAAACTCTTTACTTCACGGTCAATGTTTTTAACTTTATAAAATTATACGGCTCCCCCGCTTGGTAAGCCTTGTGCACTGTGAAAATGCCCATGGATATTGTGCTAGTCTACGCGCAAAAAAATAACGAGTTGCGTTGACGATAATTCACAAGTAACACATATGATCAAATCTATATAATTAATAGGCAAGACCACTTTTTGTGCTGAAGCTTACATTATACGGCCAATTTTGACAAATACTTTATACCATTTCAAAGATATCTATTGGCAGATGTGCGTCATATATATTTTCCTAGAATCGGTTCAGTACTTTGGGAGATATAAGCGTTTAAATTTGATACTAACACATGGGCACATAGTACACATTAGGGTATTCATTTTAATCGACTTTTCAATTGTTCGATTATTGTTTTACTCGAGCAATCGAGTAAAACTTTTATTTCGTTCGAGTTATTCGCTAATAATTATTCGAGTTAGTCGCAAAATGTTTGAATTTAATCGGTTTTTCGTACATTTTTGTGGACAAAAATAAAACAACACAAGTTTTTTCGCGTTTTATATAATTTAGTAATAAAAACAAAATAAAACGCAACATTTCTACATAAATTAGATCTTAAACTGATCCTTTAAAATAGTTTTTTTTCGCTATTCAATTGTCGCGCTTTGAGAAAATTTTGCGCCAGGAAATATTTAATACCATTCCGACCTTTCCTGTATTCAATGCAGAATAAAAATAATCGGAATTTGCATAACATTATTGTTGTTATAAATATAAATACGGGTACACTTTGGAAATATTTGCCCAAAAAAACGTAACCGCTACTTTTGCTCAGAGTTAGTTTGACTTAACTTGTTTTTTACATCATAAAATAAGTTATGCTGCAAAAAGCTATTTTTATATTATTTTATATTATTTTATATTATTTTATATTATTTTATATATTGTAATTAAAGGAAATACAATTTTAACTTGTCTGTGGGCTACCTTTTTTCGGGAAATATTTGCCAAGTGACCATTTGACCGTACCTTAAGGATTTTATAATTCCGAACATTATATTCGATATTTTACGAAACATCTAGTTAACTAGTTGCTCTCGAAATACATATCTTCTTTATTTCAAATAATTTTTGTTTGATGTTTATATTTCCGAATTTTTTTAAAAGGCATTTGAAGTTAGTTTCTTTCTCCCTATTATTGTTACTACATTATTTACTTAATTGTTTGATCATGCGGACTATTAGTATGAAATAACGTTCGAATTTAATGGAAAATTTCATATAAATTTAAAAAAATTTCCAATTTTTATTAAGAAATCTACAAAAACTCATTAAAAAAAAAGGAAAATTTACATAAAATTTTTTAATCGAGTTATTCGATTAATCGACCTAAATTACTCGAATAAATTTTTACTCGAAATTTAAATTTTTTGTTTGATCGAACATTATTTGTCTTTAACTATTCGATTAATCGAGCAAACTTTATTCGAGTGAATACCGTAGTACACATGCATGCACTAGCTTAAGGCTAAAAAACAAATAAAACACGCAGTACGTGTGTTTTTAGATTTGGCCTTTTCAAAGATAATAATAATAATAATAAATTCTCTCTCTTCTTTGAATGGGTGCTGTTGTAGGAAAGGCATAAGGCTGAAAGAAAGAGTGTTCAATAAATTGAACTAGCTTTTTTGAAGGGAATCGGTTTTTTTACCTCTGTTTTTAATTGTATCGATATCGCCTATATTTATGTTGGAGTATCGGTACCTTATCGTCAAAATGGTATATCGATGCTGCATCCCTAGTGTAAACCAAAAACCCATGCATAACAATTTTTAAGCAAATTCTAATAATTTGATACATTCTTTCTCTGTACTGTATCTGTAAATTATTGAAAGGGACACCCTTTTTACGGTCATACATATTATGCTTTAAATATCTTCTTCCGTATTTTTGTTTAATTTCAAGTATTTTTTCTTATATATTTTTTCTATTAAAGTACAAAAGAAATTTATTAATTTGCAATGTGAGGAGATTCCCATCGAAATAAGAAAACATATATAAAATGACTACCACTCTCCATCAATATTATAAAAGGAATAATTAAAGTATTCCCATTATAAATCTACAAAACAGTTCCCTTCTAAACAAATCTCTTTATTTGCAACAACTTTAATTAAAAAAAATAATCAAAATTTAAAAGAATACAAACAACACTGTTCCCCTCTTGCAACATTTACATCCTACAATTTTGCATAAACTTATAAGCCAGCTACCAACCATGTTCTTTTTGCCACATTCTCAACATTTTACACTCACACAAGTAGCAAATGTCTACAAAATGAATTTATTATGCTGAGACTTTGCAAAAATAACAAAAAAATATCTAGAAAACTGCAAAATGTTTATGACTAGTTTAGTATGAATATAATTTTCATATACTTTTCCTTTTTTCATGCATAAATATGTGCTTATAATTTTAAATACGAAAAGTAGTAGTACATACACACATACATATGTATAGATGTATATAACATAAACGTCGTAACTGGGTACCACCACTACCGAGCCAGCATAGGAACTACAGCAGTCCCGTTTGTAAAATGACTATTGGCCATTTCATGATAAAGTTGATGATGGCGACTACTTCAACAACTTCGTAAATTTTATATTAATTTCCATAAGCGCCACACTTTATTATCAAAGCTAAAAAAAGAAGGGACACACACCATTGTTGGAAGCAGCTAACGTTTAGACCACATGCTTAGTTGGTCAATATATAAAATTATTCATTTTGTAAAATACAGACAAAAAGACAGACATATTTGCAGTAAATTGTTTAGAACAATTGTGATAAAAAAGGAAATTAAAATAGTTAAAAAGTACGAGCTGTAAAATTGTATGACAGTTTCTCTCGGCGTGGAAGAATTTATAAAGAGATTTAGCAAAAATAAACATTTTAGAAAACTTAGTATTCAAGGGAAAAACCATTACAGATTTCATAAAAAATTCTGACAAGAAACACCGAAAAAAATACCAGTGTAAAATCAACAAGTCGCAATTTTGAATGGAAATCATATTAAACTTTCTGGAAATAATTTGTTGTTTAAGTGTATTGGTGTTCATTTGCTTTGTTCATATACTGTTGTGGTCAGTTGTATGATGTGTTGTTGTTTATTCTGATGTTCGTGTCGTGTAATTGTAAAAAGCCGACAAATAGCTGACAAACTTCGCATTACCAGCGAAGATTTCCTGCTGCTGCTTTGAGTTAATATTTTTTATTGTTAAAATAACATTGTTATTAACGTTACATTTCATTATACATCAGCATGACAATAATTTTAATTTCAAATAAATTTTATGTTAAATCATAAATTAAATTATGTTGAAGTAAAATGAAATTCATGTTGAAAGGTTGATGCTTTTGTGTCAGCAGTGTTTAGCGCATTGACTAGCATGCTAGTGTCGAGTTCAAATCTTGGCTGGGGCAGCCAACTACAAACATAAGTAAAATAATTAATAATATAGCTACAATAAATGTATGTTGTTTCAACTTGACATAACTTTGATTCAGCCTGATTTTTAATGTTGTTTCGATATGAAATTCATGTTGTTTCAACTTGAAATAACATTGACTCGTGTTATTTCAGGATCAAATTCACATTGTTTCAACTTGAAATAACTTTGATTCCACATGATTTTTCATCTTCTTTTAATATCAAATTCACGTTGTTTTAACTTGAAATAACTTTGATTCAATATGATTCTTCGTAGCATTTCAGTATCAACTTAATTTATATATATAAAATATATAAATCAAAACGAAAAATGTTTGCTTAAGGCTATTGTAAAATCATGTTGAATTAATATGACACACCTATGAATCAAAATGAACGCTGAAATTATTAAATAAACCTTGTTTTCGACGATTTTAATATGAAATTTTTCTGCGTGTACATATCCGAGTTGATCACTTCAAAAATCTAGAATCTTACTTATGGCAGGTATTATTTATCGCGGTATATACAATTGTTCAAAAATCAAGATCACTACAACTTACACCTATGTACACTCTAAAACACTTTTGTTGAAAATTAGGTCGATAATAGTCGGCAACACTTTACCGATTATTATCGACCTAAAATTAGACACGCATTATTTTTGAACAAAATGTTTTTACTAAAAAAAGCGATTGCCTGCATGCAGGTTTGAACCGCGACGTTCTGACTGATAATCTGACGTGTCTACCATTCAGCCATAGCCGTATTATACTTTATGTTAAATATTTTCCACTTGGACTAAATATGTTTAATTTTAAAGGTTTTTTCTTTTATAAAATAACTACAATCGATGTAATTTTAGACAAGGAGAAATTTTCAACACAAATTCAGACAATATATGATCCTAAATTTGAAGTAATGTTTTAGAGTATAGTTGTGGGGCCAGAACTTTTTCCAATCTATACATTATTAATCAGTGGCACCCGGGCCAACTGCTCCCTCAATATTCTTCGAGCTAGCTGTTCCCCCAGTGGTCTTCAGACCAACAGTTCACTCAGTAGTCTCCGGACTAGCTGTTGATCTTCGGGTCAACTGTGGACTGAGCTTTATCACCATTTCAAAAAGCCAATTTACGTTTGTTGGGCTTACGCGCCACCTATTCGATTGCCCTTTTGCAGGTGTATAGAGCAATAGCAGCATTGGCTGCCCTAGCTTGAAAGTTGGGGTACCGTGAAAGCTTGGAGTCCAGTATAATACCGAGGTACTTCACGCTGTCTGATAACCTAAGGGTGACTCCGGCAACGTGGAAGTCGGTGTCTTGTATTTTCTCGTATAGAGAACAAGGTCCGCCTTTTGAGGGTTAGTATTAAGACCACTTTCAAAGCTCCATCTACTTATGATACCTAATGCCGATTGAAGATGCTGAGATAGAGTATCTAGGAATTTACCAGATACTGCCACTGCTACGTCATCCACGTAGGATACTGATTTAAACCTCAATGTTCAGTCTTTCCTTAAAACCTTATTAGTACAAGAAAGTTTTCTGTAGAAAAGTTGTACATAAAAAGTTTGTCTTGCCAAAACTGAAAGATAGTCGGAAAAGTTGACAGTGACATTATAAAAGCTATAAACATATTGTGCTAATGAAGCTTAGCATAGAGTGTTCTTAAGTCGTTCTTTATCGAACATACACACATACATATAATATATAGAACGCTTTTGTTTTTAAATTTCTGTTATGAAGTCTTTTGTAGTTTTAACTTATTGTTGAAGTAATTTTTTTTTCATTCTACATATTACAAACATGGAGGGAACTCTTTTGCATAAATTCATACTTGTTTCACAAAAAAGTTATGTGGTGGTCAGTTTTTTCATTTTTGTTCTTGCAGCCAACCAACTTGACATGGATAAAATTTAAGGAAAACAGTGTAGATGCAGACTCAAATAAAAACTGAGAGCAAAAAATGGCCACATATTGATTGAACAAGTATATAGTTTTAGTCATATAAGCCCAGCAAACACTCAGGTCTGCTATCAAATTGAGAATGATTTGAAACTCTATCTCAAGAGATAAATGTTTGAAAGTAGTTTGAATGTATTAAAAAAAATTATTTTCAAGTTGAAAATGTATTTATTTTTTTGAGAACTAAAAAAAATGCAAATAACTATAAAAATCAACCCAAAAAAAAGTTTGATTTAAGTAAAGCATCAAGTTAACATCAATATTGTATGGATTTAAATCTCGTATTCTACTTTCACGAAAAGTTTGTATATATATACGAAGTGCAATCAATGTAAGGGTTTGAAAAAGGTTCGGGAATATCGTTTGATATCAAACGATTAACCATCATATTTTAAACACTTGACCTGGTGTGTGTTGGGTTGGTATGTACCCTGTCGGAAACTAAATTAACTTTAAGCTAACTATTTCGCAACTAGTAGCGACTGATATTTGGATAACTTTCCAATGGAAACATCTAACTATTTTAACAACGCGATGTCCTAGGCGGTACTCAATTTTCCCACTCTGCAATTCTTTCCAACCTTAAATTTGACTTTATTTAAGTCACTTTGTAGCTAGTACATTTTCAAAAAAATGTTGCTGGTGTTCGATATATTGGGGTTCGATTGGGAGCGCATGTGGCAAGCCTAAAATGGTTATCCCAGTTGGGATCAGACTGAGAACTTGTTGGGATAGCAAATCTAAAAACTAGTGACTTAAAACAAGTTCCTCCCAAGTGGGAAACTGTTGGGAACTTGTTCGGAAAGTCTAACACAGATTTTTAATCGTATTTTATGCTCATCTTCAATAGAGGTGATTGTTGCTTACTTTTGTCCCTTGGATAGCTTCAGCAATTTTAATTAAATATTAGAGTTTGCTATTTTTAGCTTTTAGCAAATTTTTCCAAGATTTTGATATTTCCCCACAGGAAACCAATCGGATCCCAAAAACGTTTCTGCGTTACATCGCAATTGGGACCCCAGTTAGATCCAAAATGTGTTTGCATTGTAGTCGGGCTAAGGTACCATTTAAAAAAATAACAGCAAAAAGTTAATATAGACTTGAAATGAGTTTCAAAGTATCTGAGAGTAAAGTTGCTGGCTCTCACCAAATCCGATTATGTACTCAACTTAAGAATTGATATTGTGCCATTTCTGGATTACATTGTAGTTAGCTTTTAGTTAGTCCAAGGAGAGTTAACCATAGGTTGATTACTTCTGTAGTCGATTAGTGATTTTCCAACAGGGTATACAGATATACGAATGCATGTAGTAGTACTAGTACTGTATGGAACGCTGCTGCCATTGCAAACAATTAAAATCATATGAAATGTACATAAATTATTCATGCCCTCTATACTCTTAATATGTATAAATCTATATTTATACATACTAAGTCCATGTACTTCTGCATATGGGGCATCCCAATTTTGTGATATTTTTTAGTACCCCTCAAAAGAGCTTTCTTGTTACATTTTGAGATTTTTTTGTTCACTCGCTCAAAATGTATTAAATAAAAAAAAATAATAATCACTGTTTTTAGTTTTTTGCTCATAACATTCTTTATAATATTCTAAATTGGACAATTTGTAATATAAAATTTTTGTTTTTAGGTGTTTTTTCCAGAAAAAATTAGAAAAAAAATTTTATTTTTTTTATTTTCATTTTGGGATTTGAAATATCAAATCGCATTTTAGACAATGAGTGTATCCTTTGATTTTTTCTATTGCTTAATTATTAAGAAATCTCAAAATTCAACAGGAAGGCTCTTTTAAGGGGTACTATACAGAAAGGAAAACGCCATACTAAATTCAAGTATTTTCTACTTACTTTGAGTATTCTTAAACTATGTACAAAAATTCTTATTTTATGTTCTACTATTAGTATAAACTTTTTTTACAGTCGTAGTGTGTTTGTATTAAGCAAACAAATACAGTCGCATGTTGTGCTTATGTTGTTGTGTTGTTGTTGGTTATTCTGTTTGTTCGTTCAGTGACGACTAATAGCCTACAAATGTTGTATTACATGCTGCTGGTTTATACTAGTGGACTAAGGCATTGGTTTACAACCATGATGAGCTAAGTTCAATACTAGGAATGAACAAAAATAAATTTTAAATTAAAACAAGTAAGTAAAAATATTATATTTATATAAGTAGTAAAAACATAAATTCTCAAGTCTATTCCATTCCAGGATTAACCCATTAAAGACGCCTCATAGACCGCACGTACGATTTTGACGAAACTTTCTGAATTTTACCTGGAGGTCCATAGAAGTTGCTTGGTGTTAAAAAAAATTTTCACCTCCCCCCATTCCTGAGACAGGAAATGGATATTTAAATACCCAACCGTCTTTAACGATATACTTTTTTAAATATTTTTGAACAATTTTGTTTTTCTTAGTTCAGTATAAATAAAAATCTATTTATTTGTTTATAGAATTATTAATTTTTTTTGCCACTCAAAGTTCCGGTACACCCCACTGTACCATTTAAAATGTACATGGTTACTTCGAAGAGCGTTACAAATATTTAAAATTCCGCCGTAAAAAGTAAAGCCAACTTTGAACTCTATAGCTTACGCCGTAAAAAGTAAATCCAACTCTGTAGAGTTGTTTGTTTTTAAAAAGGGGATTTCCAGTTTGCTTCTCCTTTTTCAGACTTGTTGAACTTTTTACATGTAGTTTATTTTAGTAAAACAAAGTGAACAGGTGAAACCAAGTGAATTTTTTTTACAATAAAACAAGTGCATATAAACATAAATTTATACCAAAAAAATTATAAATAACGGATATAAAAATGAATCGTCGTCAGAAAATTCGTACTACTGCCGAATTAGTAGAAATTCTCGATAGCTGCTCCGATGGGGAAGAAGATTTTGAAAGAGAATCAGATACAACTGATGTTGTTATATTACCACCCGATGACGTTGACAAGATAAGTGATACGGAGGAGTTGGATGACAATTTACAAGTGTTGAACGACGACCAAAATCTGCCTCACGAGATTGCTGGGACTTATGAAATAGAACGTTTCTTCAGTAGATTGAATGAAGATATACTATCTGCTGAAAACGAGAATGATGATTTGCCAGTGACCTCCAGTAAGATTGGAAAGAAGAGACGTAAAATTGAGAAGGGAATGAAACCAAAATGGTCCCGAAAGCATAATTACAAGTTTGAGAAGGAGCCTTTGGATGATACGGAGACATCACACAAAGCTCTATATGAAATGATTGGTGAAATGAGTCCCCAGTAACTTTAGGAATTGTTTATTGATGAGGAGGTGTTGGACCTTATAGTGAATTCCACCAACAAGTATGCTGCAGCAAACAATTGTCCATCATTTGTAACAACACCTACGGAAATCAAAACGTTTTTGGGCGTCTTATATATAACAGGTTACCACACGTTACCACAGGTAAATTCTTACTGGTCAAACCGAGAATCACTAGGGTGTGTGATGATAAAAGAATGTATGCCAAGAGAGAGATTCAAACGAATCAAGCAATTTTTTCATGTCTGCGATAATTCGGCACTAGATCCTAACGACAAATTTTCTAAAGTGTCGCCATTAAATAGCCTGATCAACAAAAAGTTTCTCCAGTTTGGAGTATTTTCCCATAATCTTTCTATTGATGAGCAAATGATAGCCTACTATGGCAGACATTCATGCAAAATGTTTATAAAAGGAAAGCCAATTAGGTTTGGTTACAAATATTGGTGTTTGGCTTCTGACGAAGGCTACTTGTATCAGTTTATGCCATACGCAGGCGCAACGGAACAGGATAACTCGCAGTTACAGTTAGGAGAAAGGGTGGTACTTTCCCTTCTTTCTCATCTTGATGTCCCCGCGAACCATACCGTAACGTTTGACAATTTTTTTACTAGCCATAAACTATTAACACGTTTATCGGGTTATGGATTTTTCGACTTGGGAACAGTTCGTGAAAATCGGACTAATCATTCTCCACTGATGGACGTCAAGAAAATGCGTAAACAGCCCCGTGGGACTTCAGAATTTTGTTTTGATGTGGACAATTCTATAATTGCTGTACGTTGGAACGATAATTCGGTACGTTATTCATCGAAATATTTTACGTAATTAATCAATTAATTTACTTCCGTTATTATTTTTTTAGGTCGTAACATTATTATCAAATTATCTAAGTCATACACCAATGATGCGCGCAAGACGATATGATCGAAAACAACGAAAAATGGTTGCACTTGAACAACCCTATTTAGTCAACCAATATAATAAATACATGGGAGGTGTGGACCTTTTCGATAACGCCATGAACAATTATCGCATTCGAGTTCGGGGCAAAAAGTGGTATTGGCCATTAGTTACAAACGCTTTCGATGCGGCTATGGTGAATGCATGGAAACTGCATTGCCTTTGTCGCAAATATGAAAAAAAACCCAAATGTCTCAATTTGATTTTAGAGTGGAAGTATGCGAGATGATAATGATGAAGTTTAATCGGCAAAATGCCGGTAAGATTATGATTTCCGGAGCACAAATGGAAGTTAGATATGATCGCGTCGATCATTTAATCGGAAAACTACCAGCACGTCGTAGCTGCCGGCAGTGCGGCGGCAAAACAGAATACGGATGTTTGAAGTGCCAGGCGAATTTGCACCCAGCAACATGCTTCCTGGATTACCATACAAGTGTCACACCAGATAAATCTAAAATTGCAAAGTCTAAATAAATAAATTTAAAAAATATAAATTCGCCTTTTATTTACGCCAAAAAGAATTATTTCAATATAGAGAAAATAGTTAATTTTAGAACTCATTATGGACGGTTGGGTATTTAAATACCCATTTTCAATTTTTAGCGTGTGACGGCCAAGTGTGTTGATAAATCGCTTTTATATTTTTCACATTACAAATGGGACACCTAAGGCTATTTAGAATGTGCAGGCGTTTTTCATTTTTCGCATTATCCTTTATTTGACAAACCTTTTTCTGATAATTTTTTCACAAACAAAATAACGCAATATTTCCAATTCACAAACTAAAGGTAAAAATTAAAAAAATTTTTTTTTTAATTTTTCCCACATTAATCAATCTCTAGTATTAAATAAAAAAGCAACTTGCAGTCATTATCTCTTATCAGGCCAACGCAGAATTTTTTTTACTACTTGAACTTTTTTGGGTATTTAAATACCCAGTCGACTAAAATGGGTTAATAAGTAAAAGTTAACCTAATTCGGGCTTATTTCAAGTACGTGGGGGGATTGATTAAAGTACGCAGCTAGGATTGATACAAGTACGCGGCGGGATTGATTCAAGTATACAGCGGGCTTGAAACTACATGTAATACGACGCTTGTCAGCTACTTGTCGGCTAATGCCCCATTAATGAAAATAAATAACAACAAGAGCACAACAGTGATTTGTGGCTATCATCAAGCAAACAGACACCAACGCAGTACGAGTACGATTGTGTATAAAATTTATAAACATATTCGTACTTAAAATAAGATTTTTTACATGAATAAAATCTAATCAGGCTAAAATTAAGTATTTTGCATTTGAATATTCCGACGCACACACGGCAAAAGTAACGATTTAGGTGGACAAAAATATTTAACTTATGAAGATGATTTTTAAGTATTGATTTAACACAATATGATACTTTATGACAATTTAAACATAAAAAACGACTTTAGAAAGGAAATAGTGGTTAGACTCACAATGGGTAGTATGAATAAAAAAATTTTTGCTCTTTACTTAAAAATTTGCTTCATAACCCAAAATTGATTACGTGCCGACGTAATCAATCTTTCTGTACTTGATTTCAGAAATACCGGGATTAGCGTACTTTTGACACCGCTTGGGATTAATTTAAGTACGGATGGATTGCTTTTTCTTTTCAGTGTAAAATTATTACAAAATAGGGGAAATAAAAATAAGTTTTCAAAACGTCCGTTTTTGCGTGGAATGTCCCATATGTACATACGTATATATGTTAGAGAAGTAAATACTCTTAATCTTAAGTGGACAATCTATGCAAAACTAAACTAAAAGGCACCAACAGCAACAATAGCAGAGCAAAAAAAGTACAACAAATTTTATATATTTTATATGAATAAATATAACTAAAGATAAGATAAAAGAATAATAAAATATTTTAAAATATTTTATAAAAAAAAAACAGAAAGAAACAATAATGAAAACACTTGAAACAATTAAAGGAAACATAAGTCGATTGATCACTTCTTGTAAAATTGTAAAAAATTTGCATACTAGGAGGCACTTTGCATTGTTAATCTAGAATATTTAAAATTGTTTATTTATTGTTCATTGTTACAACAACGAACTAATAAGGATTAATAAATGTCTTGAGAAGCTAACTATTGAAATGATTTATAACAAGTAATTATTCAACGCATTTACATTTTTTAATAAGAAGTAATTTACAATTTCATGTCATTTATTTCGATTAGCAAACTATTTAGCAATATAAATAAAAATTCTAAATTTTTTTGTAATGCTATTTAAGGCTCAAGCAATTAATGAAAACACACATATTTATTTGCTTTCATTTGGATCAAATTTAACTTTTTTAGTTTTTATTAGCACATTCCTAAACAAAGTACATAATTTTATTTGAAAGAAACTTCAATAGATTTCCTGCCAGCAGGTGGTCTCTTCAAACATTTAACTTATGCCAAACTACTCAAATGATTCTAAATATTAGCTAGACTAATGTTTATGAAGTAATTTGTAGAATTTCTACAAAAACTGAAAAACTCAATAAAAGAGTAAAAATTGCAATATTATTTGCATTGGAAAGGCCATTCTGGGAAGTGCATTCTCCGCCCCAGATATTCTACTTGTTCGTCTACAAAGAAATTCTTTGAATCTGCAGTTTTCGTAATTGAAATGGTATTTTGGCTTTTTCTGTGTATTGCACACAACAAATTATTTCGAAAAAACTTTCAATTAATACACTTAATCGAAAATTAAAACTAGTTTCAATTAAGTTCTTTATTACCCAGGTAAAACAGTTATGTATGGACCATATATCATTAAATCCAAAAATTGAGGATATACGCTTCCATATATGTTACATAAGTATATGTTCAAATATAACTGCAAATATTGTGATATATGTATGCATATACATAATAAAATATATGGGTCATATCTGCAGCATATATCCTAAATTTTTGGATCCAAACATATGCGGCTCATATATAACTTTCTCATTTATAACTTTCATATATAACTTTTCCGGGTACTCATGTTATCAAAATTTTTTTTTTCTAAAATTTTTTAGAAAGTTTCGTAGGTTGAAATTCAACAACAAAATTAATTGAATCCACAGTTTTCGTAATTGAAATCGAATTTTAGTTTTCTCTGTATGTATTTATAATTAATATTTTTCTTAATTAATGTGATTAATCTAAATACTTTTGTTTTCAATAATTTAAAAATATTTCAATTAAACAGAGAAATAAATGTAATATAAAATCAACACGACGCAATTTTGATTGGAAATCATATTAAATTTACAAGAAATAATTTGTTGTTTAAGTTTGTTGGTGTTTATTTGCTTTGTTCATTCCCCGAAAGAAGGCAGGGGCCAAGTGTACCCAAGTAACCACTTTTGTCGACAAGTTTCGTGACTTTTTGGTGACATTGTCAATGAATCGTCTACACTTTTTATTTTTCCTTTAATGTGAAGAGACGTTTTTGACAGGTACAAAACGATTTTTTATTGTCTTATTTTGTTGTGTTGACAATAAATGCGGCTGCACGCAAAACTAAAAATGTTCATAAGAAATCTAATTTAATTGCCTTACACAGAAAAAACTATAATTCGTATTCTATTACTAAATTCATAATTTCAAATATTTATTTTACGGAAATGGGACCTATCACAAAATTCGTAAAATTAAACACTAAGATTCGTAAATATATAATAAGAAAAAAATCTAATTTTTTTTCTATCAAAATTTTGTATTGGGATATTTAAAAACCAAAGAAAGAAAATAAAAAATATTAAAAACAGTTTCAAACACATGTGTGTTAAAATAAAAACCTATGATAATTTTTTCTCTGTTAGCTAGTAAAAAGTTCCATATGTGTTGACTAGATTCATTAAAATGCACTAGTGAATCTTTGGTGTCAATGTCTCATTATGGTCCCATAAGAACTACCTAGTCTATACTAAGTCAACAGTTGTGAGGTCACTAGTGGAATCTCAATGACAAGCACATGCTAAATGTCTATAGCACAGAACATTGCCTGGGGTACAATTAGTCAGTAGCACTGGGGAAAAAGTCAATAGCGAATCAGTACAGTTTTACTACATTGAAGTCATACTGTTTCAACTTGATGTTACTTTAATTCAACATGATTCTTCGTGTTGTTTCAATATCAAATTGATGTTGTTTAAACTTGAAATAACTTCGATACAATACGATTCTGCGTGTTGTTCTAATATCAACCTCAAGTTGTTTCAACTCGAAATAAATTTGATTCAACATAATTGTTCGTATTATTTCAGTATCAACTTCATTTTGATTTAACTGTACTGGAATCAACACGAATTATAGTTATTTCAATACGAAAAATGTTCTTTCAAGATTATTGTAAATCATGTTGAATTAACATGAAACACCTATGATGCAAAATCACTACCGAAAAATTTTAAATTAAATTGGTTTTCGGCGATTTTACATTGAATTTTTTCTGTGTGTACTTTATTGAATCTTTAAAAAAGTTTCAATTAATTTTTTAATTGAGTGTTCAGAATTATTTCAATATATTTTTTATTGATGCTTGAAATATTAATGCTGCTACCATCAATCGGCTTAATTTTTTTCACAGATTAGTATTTATATTTAAGTAAAATAAACGATGTACCTTTCTAATATGAGAAAGAATTATAGTAAAAATGTTGCCAAGCCAAAAGGTTGCCTACCATCTCATTTGGTATTGTAGCTATCAAGACCTTGGTCATCAATTTGAGCTCAGTACTTTTTACGGCCGAAACTTTTCGATAGGAACGTGGCCTTATTTCCATATTTGTGTTTATGTGCGAATAAATTTTAGGCCATCTTTCTGATCAAATTTAAAATCTAATCAGCTCTTAACACTAAAACCTACGTCGATTGCTGAATATTTTATTAAAATCGATTGATTCGTTGTCGAAAAATCAAACAAATTAAATTATTTTGTAGCTACTCCGGGAAGTTCCAGCGATGGCCTGCAAGGTCAATCGTATCTCATTTCTTGTTTTTTTATTTTTACATGTTCTTAGTTTTTAAATTTTACAGTTCTTATTGGTCTATATTTTCACTTAAATTTTACATTTCTAGTAAAATTAAGGAAAACAGGTTGTGTAAGGGCCAGGCTGCACGGGCGTTTTTAAAACTTTTAAAATTGAAAACATTCAAATTAAAATAAAAAAGCAGAAACGAGCGTCTTAAGAACGCCCGAGTGGCCTGGCCCTAAATTGTAAATAATTAACAGGGTGCGGAAGATTGTTCCTTCCTGGTTTATGAACTGTATGAACACTTAATTTGATTTTTTTCTTTCTAAATATTCTGCGAGTATCGCTGCCGTTGTAAAGTTTGTCTAATATCCACTTAACACAAGTCAATCATTTGTTATTCAAATTGTAATTTATTGATATTTTTGTGTTTAGATTTCGTATTTTTTTGCTCGAATCTACTCGATTTTAAACAGCCGTTTTAATTTTCTTTTTTTTTATTATTTAAATTTTAATTTTTATTGAAAAACTTTTACTAATGAATTAAATTACTTTGGCATGATTTGAGTTTGTGTGCGGATACATATTGTACACAAAATCTAGGCAATTGTCTTGGTTTTTTAAAAAGTTTTTTTAAGCTTTTTATTGAATTTTTGTATCTGTGTGGGAAAGTATGTGTAAGAGTGTGTACATCTGTTTGTGAATGATGGATTGATGTGTATGTTTGTTCATTTCATTAATTTTGTATGTACAATAATGTTTTATATAAAATTGCTATTTAGCTTAGTTATATAAAATATTTTTTTTCATATTTAAATAGAGCTTATGTATTTGTGAGTATAAGTTGATATTGAATATTTGTTTAATTTAGTTAAAAAAGTTGATTGTTTAATTTCATTTAGTTCTTCGTGAAATAACATTTTAAGTTTTTATGTTAATTTTTTGCAAAAGAGAAAATATTGATAAAAAAATAATTTGCAATTAATACTTAATATTATGAAAATCAGTCAACTATAAGAAACTTTTATTATTTAGGTCCTTTAGATGCTTATATGTATGTAAAAATATGTAGGGTAAATAACAGTTTTATTTGCATAAAAATATTTAGAAAAAGAAAGGTATCAGACACATATTGAGGGATTATATTCAAAGAGTGATATCTACAAATGCCACAATTTCTTAAGACGGCTGAAAATCGTTTCGGTCTCACATTACTAAAGTTTTGCATAATCAAACTTCTTATAATACTAACCCTTCTAATATAAGCTGTCAATATTTTAGAATATTGATAGTCAAAAACTTTAATAATGAGAGAACGAAACCAGTTTGTGCACTCCTAAGAAAATCGTGTATATGTAGATAGCACTATTTGAACATAAGCCTTCGATATTCTGTAAAATATATGATTTTTATATTCAGAAATAATCAGGAATTATCAATCTTCCAATATAAATTTTTTTTCAATGGACACAACTGAAGAGAACAACGCTGTTTTCGGAAGCCGCTACGCTTCCATCATCAATGCTATATGTATTTGCTTTCACAACTTGTTAAGGTGGATCTGTTGAATTCGACCGCAACTCTTATATACACTGAAAAAATTATCACCAAAATATTTTCAAACAATAGTTTGTTTAAAATAAAGTTTCATTTTCCGCTAATGCTCTTTACTGAATCAGTATATTTCTTTTATTTTTATTTACGATACAATTACTACAAGCAACAACAAAAAGTTTTCTGTGTCGTAAAAAAACAACGGCCATGCCGACATAAGTATCAGTAACAACAGCAATGTTAGCAAAAAGTGTGCAATGTCGGAGTTCATACAATCAGTATCAAACGAATATTGTAACAAGTATGTAAACATCAGCAGCCTTTTTATGTTGTTGCGTTAATCCTCATTAATTTTTGTAGAGTCTCTAGATAAACAAACTGAGTTGAACGCATTTAAAAAGGTGAAATTTCATATATGCTTAATGGATATTTTTAGCCAATTTTTAAAGATTAAAACGAAAATTTGTCTAATATATTACAAAACAGAATCAGCAAACGTTATTCTTAGCTTTAGCTAATGTTATTATTTAAAAATTAAAAATATATTTAGGCTTTTACTGACTCAGAGAAAAAGTTTGTTTGATATATTACAAAAAATCCAGTATATATGTTTGTTTGAATCAGTAAACTTCTTTGTTTAGAATTTGTAACTATTTTAGGACAAATTGTTTTAGAAATGCAGACAAAAATAATGTTTGATATATGGGTGATTCTCATTTCAAATACTTTTTCCGTGTTCATTTAAAGTATAGTAAAATATTTCATAAAATAAATGCATAAATTTTAAAATGAAAACTGCTTTAGTATGATTTAATAGATTATAAAAATATGTACATGTTTTTGTTTGGGTAAGATTGCCCATCGGCTTAAAACGAAGAACGCAAATACTGTTTGTACCCTATTCATACAAAATGGCGTGTCCGTAATGCATGCTGTTGATCCACATTAACAAACTATGAGTTTTTCCAAAAAAGAGATTAACTTTATAACTGTTTTAGAATATTTGCATTTGCTTCTCTTATTTCACAATCCAATTTTTGAAAAATTCTAGAAGTTATAATTTGTTTAAATTGTTGTTGTTCTCAGTCTTGTGTATTGAGCGTTACCCTTTTATAGTTTTTAGTAACAAGATACAATTAAATAACAGCACATGTTTGTAATGGGTGATTTTATAAGAACTATCGGAAAGTAAAAAAAAAAACACATAAAATCAGAAAAATGCATGAAATATTTATTTGGATCGATAGTTGGGTCGATATAATTTAATGTTTGAAGATTATTTCATGCAAATGTTGGCCGCGGCTGCGCCTCAAATGGTCCATCCGCTTAGTCCAATTTTGGCATACTCTTTCCAACATTTCGGCCGGTATCTCACGAATAATGTTGGCAATGTTGGCTTCCAGTGCGTCAATCGAAGCGGGCTTGTCGCTATAGACATTAGCCTTAACATAGCCCCACAAAAAATAGTCTAGAGGCGTTAAATCGCACGATCTGGGCGGCCAATTGACTGGTCCCAAGCGTGAAATAAACTGTTCACCGAACTCGCCTCTCAATTGGTCCATTGTTTCGCGTGCTGTGTGGCATGTGGCACCGTCTTGTTGAAACCACATGTCATGCAAGTCAAGCTCTTCCATTTTGGGCAGAAAAAAGTTTGTTATCATCGCACGGTAGCGCTCACCATTCACAGTAACGTTGTGATTCGCATCATCTTTGAAGAAATACGGCCCAATGATGCCCCCAGCCCATAATCCGCACCAAACGGTTGTTTTTTGTGGATGCATTGGTAGCTCTTGCAATGCTTCTGGCTGCTCTTCACTCCAAATTTTTTTACAATAGCCCGAATAGAAGCCTCAGTAGGTCGATTAAACTGACCATAAAATGGAAGAAGCGCGCGATGAACTTTCTTAACAGAGCACGCATTTTGGTAATAAAATTCAATAATTTGCAAGCGTTGTTCGTTTGTAAGACGATTCATGATTAAATTATAGACCAAACTGAAGATGTTTGACAGTGACACAAGATACAAAACGTGCGTGAGCTGTCAAAACTAGTGTTGCCAAAAAGATAATAGCAAAAAAATCACTCTTTACTTTCAGATATTTTAAAGTTTTATGAACTTTATTAAATAGTATTATATTGCAAAAACGTTTCATCAATCAATCTTTATTTGGGGAAATATTCTTCGCAAAACGAATAAAATATATCTCACTTCAATTGATTTTATAAAAGAAATTTTACAAATATTATTTTTCATTTAAAATATTCCCTCCAAAAAGCTTAAGGTGGACCCGCGCTTGAACATATACCTATTCTAACCATTTAATTGTATTTATAAGTTACTGCCATTTTTTGTTATATATAACGCCAACCATGTTGACTTGTTATTGTAAGCGAGTTGGTCTTAATAAAAACATATTTGAATATACTATATTTAGTGATTTTAATGTTCTCTATTAAATATATAATTATTAGAAAGAAACAATCAAATGCCGCCCTTATCTTAGAAACTTTATGACTTTATAATTTTTTTTATTTGATTTCTAGATTTTTAATGTGCATTTCCAAGAATATATTAAAATAGAAACAAACCAAATCTTTTTTAATTCTATGGTAAAGCTTAGATGTTTATGACACCATGAGGTGTATTTACAAATTCCTTTTACATTAGCTTGTGTTTATTTTATGCTGAATAAATTGATTTTTTAGTAGCTGTGGTTTTCATGAATTACTGATTATGTCTATTTTTATTTTACTTTGAGCTATTGATGCCAAATTTTTTTAGGGCCAAAGCGTTGGACGTAAAAAATACGTTTCTTTTTTTGCTATTAAACTCCTGTTTTTAATAAATACTAAATACAAAATAAAATATTATTCTGGTCTGTTCTGTATTCCATTGCATTGTTGTTACAAATTAATATTTATAACAACAATGCTATGACAATTACGAACATTTTCATTCTGAATGGAATACAGAACAGACCAGATTATTTCTTACATTTTTAAATTTTATAATTTATATAAATTAATTTTTCATCTAAATTTCGCATGAAAAGATTTTTAGCAGAACCGCAAAAATGTCAAAATTTTTTACATTTAAAAATTGGCACGTCCTGAATATTTTTCATTAAAATTCAGCAAAAAATCCAAATGACAAGAAAATCCCAACAAAAATGTAAATAATATTATGAATAAATATCATGAAAATCATCATGAAGACATCACACACAAAATTATTTATAATAAATTTAAGTTTCTAATAAAATATAAAATAAATATTGTCACAACAACGGCAATATTTTCAAAAAAAAAAATAAATAAATAAATAAATATTTATATTTTGTCTTAATCTTTTGTTTGCTGAAAACCATTTTTTGTGCAAAAAATATATTTTGTGGTGCACAGTGTCTTGAAAGTAAATAATTGAATTATTAATATGGAATTTCTTAATTATTTGGCAGGTTTTTTTGAAAACGATATAAGGTAAATAGAAAGCACTTAAGATTTGCGATTACAGCTCCAGAAAAAGTTTTCTTATCCCAGGAATAAAAAAAAATATTCCAAAGAAGTCAATAAAAAGCAGAGATTGCGATACCGAAGTAGTGAAAACTCTCACAGTGTTATTAGTTTTAACATAAGCTTGTCATTTTCAAAAAGTTTTTATAGTCCTTTTTACCGGATTTGACGCGATTTTGTAAAAAAAAAGTGTTTTTCATATAAACTTAAATATAAATTTTAGTAAAAATATAAAAATTTTTAGTGGAAAAAATTGATTTTTAAAAAGCATTAACCGAATTAAAATTTTTTGTATATCTAAAATAAATTTTTACAAGTTCTTTTTTACAAAATATCTATATATTTTTAATATAACTTCTTTGGAACAAATAAACGAGAGATATCTTCTACTAAACATAACATAGGGTGCTGTTGGCTGGATGATTAGAGCGTTTGACTACAAGCCCTGAGGTCTTGAGTTCAAGACTAGTTTCAGGCAAGCCAACAACATCATGAATTTTTCTGATGTACATCGGAGTGTTATGGTGTTGGTTCTCGTTGGACTGTTAGTGATGAAGGCATAGCACTAATTAACTTTGGCAATACCGGCAGCCACTAATACTGACATATCCTAATGCACTTCACAGCACCCTCCTTCGTCGGTATTGTAGCAGAACCGCCGGCGAAGTTAAAGCAATAATAAATGCCTACACAGCTTATACAAATTAATGCCTCTACTTGACACCAGAGGGGCTGCAACTTTGCTTTACAAAAAGAGCTCAATAGCAGAGTTATAAATGAATTCAGCTTTCTATCTCTCTTCCACTCGATCACCTGTTCTCTCTCACTATCCCTTTTCCAAAGAAGGTAACACATTAATTAATTAACTGGTAGGCATTAATTGCCTGATTGTGTTACTTCTCTTTATGAAAAAAATTATATAAAAAAAAATGTTGCTTTAGACGATTTGCCTAAATAGTTTAAAAATTCAGTAATTATTAAAAATTGTTTTTATTTCCCACCACTGTGAAACGTTTATTTATACTGTGTCATACTGATACGAGCAATTTTTAAATTTTCATAAATATTTATAAATATTTTTTGTTTAATTTTTTTCGAATCTTTGTGTGTATTTGAACTGTAATAAATGTTTTATATATTTATTTATGATTATTTTCGTTGTTAATAAATTAAAAAATTTAATCTATTCATCTCACTATTACTTGATGTATTTATTTAAACAGGCAGGGATACATGCGTCGGCATTATAATTTAAAGGAATGTATTCACGAAAAAGCAGTTAAAATATGCGAATGAGAGTTCTTAGTTACAACAAAGACTGGCTACTATTTCTATAATTATGCTGTTGAAGTTTCAGATCAATTTTATTTCAATTGATTTAATGAAATACCTGCCTTTACCATATCCTGAGTTTTAAAAATTCATTTTAGCTACAATTATGATGAGAATGAATCTAACAACAAGCCAAATATTTTTTGTATCATTCTATTGAAATTCAGAAGTTGTCAAAATAAAGAAGCGGAAGAAATTTTAAAATACTTTCTCTGTTGATTTAAAGCTTCATCAAGAAATAGGGCGATAAGCTTGGGAAATTCGACATTGTCCGAACTTGCAGACCAAGGGGAATGCGTTATTAAGGGAAAAAAATCATTTATTCGGTACTCGGGCTTGTGCAATACCAAAACAGCTTTTGGGATAGACAAACAAATCTCATGAAATCTCTTCATATCCGCATTTCAGGCATCGCAAATGGACAAAAAGAAGACAAGTGGGCTAGCTGCCATCAACCGGCAGCTTGTGCACTGTAACATAACCTTTATTTTCTTTAAAAAAATTAATCTCATCAAAATTCTTGAAGATATTTTCGTGTGACACAACGCACAGTGGTTCCAATTGGAAAAAGAGGATAATAAATGTGCATATTTGAAACTTGGGACCCGATAACAAAACTCTGTATGCGAAAACCATAGACGAGGACCTACGCTTTAATATCGTTGAAAATTGGACCACCCTGTTAAAACACACGTGAAGCTATAGGGTGTCAAATTTGACTACCTTAGGCATGAAACTACTTATCGGCCTTATAGCTTGTAAAAATATTATTTGATTTTAATGCATTTAAACTCGGTATAAGATTTATAAATAGCTAACGAAAATACAGTTTATTTTATTAAGATATCTTTAATATTTTCAAATATATTTGGTTTTGAATTTCAAAATTTTGGTGGCCTCGATACCATCATATTACTCATACGCATCTTCATCCCATATTTGTTTTAATTTAAAAATTCATTAAAAAATGCCCGCTTAATATATCGCTAAACTCTTTAAACATAAGAGGATAGCTATGTTTTTTAATAATTAGTAAAGAAATAAGAAATAAAAAATTAAGTTTACTACAGTTTTCATACAGGTAAATAAAATCTTTCTGAAAATTTCAATATTCTTAGAAAATCTGGTGTCCTGGGCACATTTTTGAGCGGGCTGGTAGCAATTAAAAGCCATATTAATTATATTAATATGTTAGATATACTTTGTAGAGAATTTTGAGAAACTCGTACAAAAATTCAACAGGGCCAGGCCACACGGGCGCTTTTAAAAAGTGTGTTTCTGCTATTTTGTATTAAATTTGAACTTTTAAAAAATTGAGAACTTTCAAATTTAATATAAAAAAGCAGAAACGCGTGTTTTAAAAAGGGCCAATGTGGCCTGGCCCTAAATTCTATTTTTAATAAAAAGTTTTTATTTTTCATTCCATTTCAAGGTCTTTTATTTATGTCTTTTCACAACTGCAGTAATTAGGATAACTTCAAAATTTCTTCTGCATATTATTAAGGATTGTGTTCAAATTCATAAAAAAAGTTTGAAAATTTTAGCTATAATATTACCGAAGATATTGACGAAATAGAGAAGAAGTGGAGGCCAAAAGACTAACAGCCAAATTTATAAAAAATTCTTATTTTAGGTTTAAGATTCACAATTGTTATTGAACAGTTTCACGCTAAAAATTTTAATATAAAATTGCATTCATAAACACTACAATAGACATTGTGTGTTTTAAGGAAATTTAGATTTCGATACTGGCAACACCACCATGTTTTGTAGTTAGTGTTGCAATAAAAAGAATATGATTTCATCCGGATATTGAAATAAACGAATAGCTTTTTATTGTTTTCGTGTAAGTTAAGATTTTTTGAGCTCTATAATATATTTCTCAACTTATTTAACACAAGTTTTGTATGAAGTAAAAGCAAAAAAGAGAAATGATTACAAAAGAGTTCACACGAATCTTTTAGTCAGGTATGAAAAAGGTACTCGGTTAACGAGCCTATTTTCATTTGTGTTGATTGTTTCTACATCACTAACATTTCTTTTTGCTTTTATGTGTTTTGATGGTGTTTTTTTTTGCTAATTTTGTTGCGAATTTTGTTTAACTTAAATAATTAAGTGACATATTCTCTCAAATTTAAAAAAAACATACGTAAACGCTTATAGCCAAGACTTCAAGCTTTAATTTAAAGCATATCATGTATTCCTGAGTGCTAAATTTGCAAAGATATTTGAAGCTGAAATTGATATATCGATGATATGAATTTATTGAAGGTTTATAGTAGGTGCATACCATCTTTAAACCTATTTTAAAATTTTCATGTAATATAAATTTTTGAATGCAATTTTATAAAATTTTGCTTAAAAGTAGTCTGTTGCGCTGATTTAAATATTTATGAATATGGCTGTAAGTGTTAAAATTCAAAGAAGAATATTTTTATCATGTTTATAAACCTAACAACAAGATTAAATGCATTAAAATATTTGAGAAAGTTATGATGCCGACAAGATTTTCCAGCCCCAAGGAGCCAAATTTGACACCATGTATCTCAACGGGTACCTTAACAGGGTGGTCCAGACTTTAACATTCTGAAAGCTTAGGTCACCTTCTACATATTTTCAATACGTCGTTTTGTAATCGGATTGCGAGTTTCAAAGATACAGATTTATTACCTTTTTATCAATTAGAATCACTGTGCAACGCATGCACATCTATTCATATTGACTTGCCAGTTTGGTTTAACAATTGCAGTGAAACTTCGATATAACGAATTCCAAGGGGATCCAAAAATACTTCGTTATAGCTATTGCTTCGCTATAAATATAATCAGCAAAGCCTTAATATAACGAAATTTGAAGAAATACGAAAAAAATTTGTTATAACTATAGTTTTCTTTGCTTATAATTTTATTCTTACTTTGTTGCATAGAGGCTTTTCTACGAGTACTTCGTTGTATAGAGGCTTTACAAATGCGCTTTTAAATACATTTAGACTTCGATGTTTTTATAAAGGGACTTTACCATTCAGTACTTATTCTGATTTCGTTATATTGAGGTATTTGAATGAATATTTCGCTATATAGAGGCTTTTTTGCTCACAATTTGCTCGTTATAGCTATAGCGTATTTTTGTATGAAAAACTTTGCAATAACGAGGTTTTCTCAAGGGACTCATTAAAACATACGTTATATTTAGTTTTTCGCTATAACGAAGTTCGTTATATCGAAGTTTCACTGTATAAAAAAATAGAAAATTAGCTGCCACATCTGATATTAGATACCTCACTAAATCATAAAATAACTAATGGAACTAATACTTTTAAGGCTCTGTTAAAAATACAATAGAAATTTTTCTTAAATAAATTCATAACATTTGAAGCGTAGCGCCACGACAAATGAACAATCAAGCAAAATGACTAAAAGACAGTTTGTCCGTCATATCTATTTAAAAAAGCTTCAAAGTGTGTATGCATGTATTTATATGTATCAAATTCATACAGTATAATCTTTCATGTTGGGTTGTGTGTCTGTAAAATGCACACAGATGGAAAGCTGTGTTTGCAAAAATCGATGCAAGTTGTTGAACTGTGTATTGCATTGTTTTTGTTTTTTTTTTTTGTCTTCTAGTCATTTCATACATTTTAATAGTTTTATTTATATGTATTTTAGTTTGTCTATAATTTAAAAATTCTACATTTAAAATGCACCAAAAATTATTACAGTAACGCAGCCACTGTGTGTCACAACGACTCAGTCATTTAGTCTGTCATTTAGACAGTCGTCGAATATTTCTCTGCTACGACGACCTCTCAAGATAGAAATTTTATACAATTTAGACAAGAATACAACAATGACAATAATATCGCACAAATTTTTATGTTGTTGTTAATATTTTCTTCCTTTTATTTCTTCAACTAGTAGTTGATGCCACAAAAGTGACTTATTGTTTGTGACAGTGGCAGTGACTAGATGTGTTTAGTTTTTGGACTTCAGTAGTGTAAGCATGTGCTAAACAAACCAACTTTATGTGGCACTAACAACAACAATGTACGTATGTATGCATTTGGATGTGTTTGGCTATGCATATGCATGTGTTAAATTGCCATATGAATATGCATATGTATGTGCATTTATTGAACGCGTGTAAATACATATGTACACATCGCTCATTTACTTCAATAGTGTCATAACTTAAAAAAACTAGTTTGGCAGAAAACGACTTTAAAAATTTTCATTTTACATACAACTTAATGGAAAAAGTAAAGTACATTATTCTCTCAAGAAGTGAGTTTACAAGATATTTTTACCAACTTTTTACACAATATAAAGAACGATATGATTATTAGTTTTGCGTTATTAGCTCAAAAATTACGTTTTTTAGTTATGACAATATTGCAGTAAATGAGCGATATATATGTATGTATGTATGTATGTATGTATGTATGTATGTATGTATGTATGTATGTATGTATGTATGTATGTATGTATGTATGTATGTATGTATGTATGTATGTATGTATGTATGTATGTATGTATGTATATATGTATGTATGTATGTATGTATGTATGTATGTATGTATGTATGTATGTATGTATGTATGTATGTATGTATGTATGTATGTATGTATGTATGTATGTATGTATGTATGTATGTATGTATGTATGTATGTATGTATGTATGTATGTATGTATGTATGTATGTATGTATGTATGTATGTATGTATGTATGTATGTATGTATGTATGTATGTATGTATGTATGTATGTATGTATGTATGTATGTATGTATGTATGTATGTATGTATGTATGTATGTATGTATGTATGTATGTATGTGTGTTATATGTGTTTAGCATTGTTTATTATAGACCAAAACAACAGCAACAATACAGCAAAAAATACAATTGAGAAAAAAATTGCAATGAAATAAAATCGAAAAGTGTGACTCTGCTATAAAGATCTCAATACGTTTTGATATTTTTATATCCTTTTGTCACAGCCAAGAACTGATACGTATGAATTGAGTTATGCTTGAATTTCATATAGACATAGTCAGCTATAAACGAATAAATTAATACAGAATTCGACAAAGTAATAATTTAATAAGAGTTATTTACATGATAAGAAGTGTGTATTATAATTGAGGGTGTGAAAAGCAAAGGAGTACAAGTGCCAAAACTATAAAAATTTAGTTATATGCAGGAATCAACACATGATACCAATATCTATCATTCTACAAAAATTTAGACCTGTACGATGACCTCAAAAGACTATATGCAGGTATTAAAAACCTAAAATATGTATGAAATGCGTGTGAACAAATAACTTTGAAGCTTAATTACTCAGAATTATCTTTTTTGCACTTGTACCCCTTAGCTTTTAAGCCCCTCAATTATAAATAATAGTGATGACCAGGGCTCGGACTTTCATGCAACTAAACATTAAATTTAAGCACTTAACAAATACTTTTAAATATTGTTTGAGAAAAAAAACATAAAACAAACATTAATGGATCTATTATTTAATGCAACCGAACTTTAGTTCAATGCCAGTCGGTAACTGAAAATTAATAGTTGCCACAAAGGCACTAAATAGTAATTGAAGTTGATAGCTCTCAGTTGCCAGTTGCCATCAGTAGTATCATTTTCAGCAACTGGCAACCCAACTGAGGCTTGCTTGCCATCCATAATCGGCCTATTAATATTATTTTCAAAAATTGAGAAATATGCATTTAAAAATTTTTTATAACCCTAAATATATGCATTTATTGCCAAAATATGCAAAAATATGCACTTAACACCAAAATATGCAAAAATATGCAACTACAAATCGATGCAAAACTACTTAAAATTTGATGATTCGCATAAATAATTAGTCAATACCACTTCATCTATCACTACATAAAACATGCATTTGATAATTTTTCAACCAGAATAAATTTCTGTAAGAGCAATACATACATAGAAAAGATAAAGCAGTCCATCCGTAATCAATCAATGTAAAATCAATGCAAAGCGGTGTCAAAAGTACGGTAAGCACGAATTTATTTAAATCAAGTACAGAAGCTTGATTCAAGTACGAATTATTCAAGTGCTAAATATTCACTTCAGCCATTGATAAGCCTGATGCGGGATTAATGCAAGTAAGCGGCGGGCTTGATTCAAGTACGCTGCAGCTTGCACAAGGGAGTAAAGTTTGTTATACTCAAGATTCAATAACTTTAGATCTGATATTAATGGTGTTGGTGTCATTCGAGAGGTTTCGCGTTATCATAAAATAACAACTGTAACTTTTCAATCTGTTTTCATCCCAACTTGAAAATTTTACACGATAAAACCTGTCAGTTGCGTGAAACCCGTAAAAAATAAAGAAAATTAAAATAACATTTTTCAGGATACTTAAGGATAACGTATTCTTTGGTATTTTAGAGGCACTGGTAGCAGGAAGCTATGTCCTCTTTAATCAATACTTGTTAAGAGCATACCGAAACTTTTCGAATAGAAGGGGAAAAAGTTTGTTATATTCAAGATTGAATAACTTTAGACCGCTTCATGAGGTATTAATAATGTTGGTGTCATTCGTGAGCTTTCACGTTATCCTAAAAAAAACAAATGTAACCTTCGAATCTTTTTCATCCCAAGTTGAAAACTTTACACAATAAAACCTGTCAGCTAGCTGAATTCCGTAAAAAATAAAGAAAATTAAACTACCGTTTTTCGGTATATTTAAGGATAAAGTATTATTAGCTATTTTAGAGGCTCTGGTAGCAGGAAGCTATGTCCTCTTTAATCAATACTTGTTTATAGGACCCACCTGCAAGCAAACCCTTTCAAACCAAAAAAGAATTTTGCAAATTGGTTGACAAATGACAGAATTATGCGTTGGGAGAGCAAATTTTTTCTTTTCACTCCTCACTACTCGGGAGCATATTGTACTACTCCCATTTTCTTCCGAGGAAGTAGATATTTGAGTCTCACTTATGGGATGAAGGAGTGAAATTCATAAAAATGCACGGGATTTAGTTTTTTACGGTTCAAAGAAGCAAGAACAAACTGCCTGGCTCACGATGTCGACAAGTCGAGTTCGTTCTCATATTTATATTGAGAACAATAATAAAAAAATTTAATTTATTTTTGTTTTCAATATAAATATAAGAACGAACTCGACTTGTCGACATCGTGAGCCAGGCAGAAAGTTTAACGATGAACAATAAGATGACGCAATAAAACGAGGAGACATAACTTTAACGTATTATTAATGATTTGTAAGAAGCACATTTTGATGTTCAAATAGAGAGTTTGCAAGTGAAACATTCTAGAAAAAATCATGCGTTTGGAACAGGCGCGGATGTGGTGATGGTTAATTTAAAGTTCATTAGTGATGCCAAGTTTAAACATTTTAAATTATTTGATAATTTGCATACATTGGGTAGATATTATTCTCGTATTCTTTTTTCATAAATGATTTTTATAGGTAAAACTTGAATTTACTGGAGTAACGCGGAAAGTGGTAAAGTTGTTATATTCTCCTGCTTAAGCTGAAATTAATTAATTAACATTTTCTTTGTAATTCTTTCTGAATAAAACGTTACAAACCTTAGCGTAATATAAATTACTTTGGATTAAAGTCTGGCAAAACTCCCTTTCACATAAAATAAAATTATTCGGTGTATAAATGCTGACGTTCTGAGGAACCAAACGTAATAAAAAAACAAATAAATTTGTAACATAAAACTATCATTCTCATATCACAAAAGAAAACTACCTAATTAATTTACTCGGGAACCCTACAAGCTAAACATTGCTTCTATCAGCATTAAATGATTCGCGTCATCATAAATTAATTAAATCAGCAGCCACAGCACATTACAAACGTTTAGCGAAAATCCTATTTCAATTTTCATGCTCTTAAAAATGTATTTAAACAAAAACAAAAATAAAAGCAGGACAATCAACTATTCTTATTTATGATTTTATACTTAATTTACGATTTTATTCCCCTTAAATAGTAGAATGCTAAATAGAAATTTATAACTTTTTAATTATTCTTTCATTTTGAACAAAATGCATCAATTTTAAAACAAAAAGTCGTGAACAAGTTTTTTTATTTTATTTTATTTTATTTTATTTATGCACTATCAGTTTTTTTAACAATAATTTACGTCTACGTGAAATGTCAAGCCATCTCTCCCTCTCAGCCAAAAGCACTTTGCAGTTCAATGTCAATTTCTTTTGTTTTCACACGAAGGATGGATGGGTGGTTTCGCCTGTATATTTTTTGTCTAAATATTTTGTTATTTATTTGATCGACTTTTTGCTCCAGACCTGCTTCATTTTTTATTTAATCTCTTAATTTATTTTTATGATTTAATTTCTTTTTTTTTTGTTCTTTTTGTCGTGAGTTTTTTATGTTTGTTGACATTTTGTTACGGAAATTGTATTAGAAAACATTTGTTTATCTAGTCGAATATTTTTGGACAAAATGAAATAAAAAAAATAAATCAACAATCTTTTGTGTATACATGTATTTTTATAAATATATAAGGTTAAGTAATGAATATATATGCATGTGTACGAGTTTCTTAAATTTTTAATATGTTCTTATTTATATAAATAATACATTTTATTTGACATATTACTATTTATTCATTTATAATGATTTTGTTGGACAGGATACAAGTAAATTAAGATTATGTTTGTCACCAGCAGAATGCTCAGGGAAAAACCAAAGAGAATATGGAAAATGGAATAAATGATCATCACAATGGATACTTTTGTATTATCCAAACCTGTAAGTGAATATAAGAAGTTACACTACCTATCATGTTATATTTCCTTCAATAAATTGGTTGAATAGGTTATCACCTACTTACTAGTGTCCACCTTGACAAGTGGTAAAAATTAACAAATACGCTAATATTTTGGTGTAGGGGCCTTGTAATCAGTACTGAGATGTTATAGATATTCTTATATTCCTTCATAAATAAAAACTTTAATTTATCTAAGTTCTAGTTATAAACTAAAGCCGAAATAGTATTTGCAACTTAAAGCTAAGAGTTCTTAGTTACAACAATGAAGGGCACTGGAGAAAATATAAGATTTCAAGTTTTGTCATTTCAAGAAAATTTAAAAACCCATCTCAAAATTAAAATTGTTGATCATTTCATCGTTCTTTTTCTGTGCCGTCTATTTAAAAGTGTTGATTTCATCCCCAAATTATAGCCGATTTTTTCTTGGATATTTGGTACTGCTAGTACTCCCATATATCCAACCGATGTAGGGTGATCGATTACTCGACATTTTCCAGAAACCGGTTTTTGAATAGTTCGACTATTTGAAATTTTAGAAAACCCACTTGCGGTCAACCGGTTTTTTTGTGAGAAAATTGTTATACGAAATTTTTGAATTTTATTTGCTTTAAAACAGAGTTAGCAGTTCATGTAAATACTATCCGCATAAAAACATAACTTTGAAAATAAGGCGAAGCTCCTATCCAAAAATGTCGGCCGTTAAAAGTACTGAGATGAAAATAAGGTTCAAATCCTTGATAAGTATGATACCATTTTCTCCACAATTCTTCCCAATATTAGATATGTGAACAAATATTGCCAAATAGCAGGTTGCCTAAAAATGAGATGGTATTGTACCTATCAAGAACTTGGTCCTCATTTTGATCTCAGTACTTTTAACGGCTGAAACTTTTGGAGAGGAACTTGGCCTTATTTTCATATTAATGCTTTTGTGCGGATCTGATTGCCTTTTTCTAAGTTTTTGTTTAGTACAACACTATAATTTCGATCGATATAATTTCCCATAATTTCTTAATTGCCCATTATAGTGCCCCTTATATGTGGCACGCCTACCGATTACGTGAACAGCACATTTTTTTTACTAAAAATACTTTTCCAGGAGGATTTATAATAAAAATCGTAAAAAAAATTTGGTCCACACATATAGGGGGAACAACCCTAGTGCACAGATTATAGTCAAAAAATGCGGGAAATGCCAATAAATAAAAAAGAAAAAAAATTTAAATCTGTGCCCTAGATGGATATAAATCTGCAATTGCTAAACGCGCAGTCCGATTCTTATAAAATTTCTTAAGTTTAAAGTTTGGATTTTATATCTTTAAAGGGGGTAGAGCCCCAAGACCCCAAATTGGGTCACCTCAGGCTTCTGCAAGTTTTAAACCTATGTCATGCTGTTGTTTTTGCTCTGATAAAAAAGAGTTTTGCAAGTAGATTATTCTATCTAAGAGGTAAAAAAAAGTCGGCGACATTTATGGGTTTCCGCTTACAGTTTAGGAGATATTTGATTAAAACAAATTAAAATTTTAACTTTTTTATCCAGCTTGGTCTACGGTTTTGCTAATGGGAAAGTCAAATTTTCTTGCGATTTGACAAAAATTTTTTTTTCGTTGATAACAAACAAAATTATTAATATTCTAAGAGAATTTTGTTCAAAAATCACTACTCAGTAAAAAATTATACGAAGTTTAATTTCCAAAATCCCCCTGTGTGACGTCATATCCCAACAACTGCAGGAGCTAGAAATTTAAAACTTGATATCCATTACATTAATGTAATATAAAATATACACTAAGCTTTATTTAAATCGAAGATGGTGAAGCCAATCTGTTGGTTTATTTGAGGTGGTTTAACTCATCTGTAAACATTTTTATACATTTCCTCGTTTCTCCGATTCTTTCTTCCCCTTACTAACAAGACCGGCAAGGGAAGAGACTCGTAGTTATATTAACAATAAATTGTTAGTCTTTTCTTATTTCTCCTTGATATGTACCATAAAAATTAATGCCGATTAGCTGCTTGTTTTTAGAAAGTGTTAACAAAATTTAGTGTGAGAATTTATATTAAAAACAAAACTAAAATACCAAAATTAAAATTTTCAATAAAGTTTCTCATACGAAATTTATTTTCTAAAACTAGGCAATTAGTCTAGAGCTTTAACATTCGATTTTACACTTCTTTAAACTAGGCTCGGATCCATGGGGAAAAATTGATATTTCCCCAAAACACGAATAAAATATAGCCCATTTCTATTAAGTTTTTAAAAAACATTTTAAATTATGTTAACAGTTAAGATCTTTTGAAGGTCTTCTCGCGAAATGTTCCGCTATAATGTTGATAACAGTCCTATATGGTACCAGGCGAAGCATTACAAGAGCAGCTTTGATGTTAATAGTGCCGCTGCTAAGGGTCGCCAAAATTCTTGGCTAATTGGGTCGTGGCTGTTACAATAAAAGAATGTACGGCTAGGGTGTACATCATTCTTCATCGACAAGCTCTTCTTGTATCTGCTGATTACCTAAAGTGATTTAGGTGATAGCTCCAGCATCTTAGTAAGGTGTTTGGTTTGTTCATGGTTCCACTGCCGTATTCAAATTACCATTTGTATGTCCATTTATAAAGTAATTAGTCCAGTCATATAAGGGTTTCACTGCGGAATGAGAGATAATAAGCTGAAAATTCGTATACATCTTTGATTTGGTGTTCTAAAAGCTGTCTCAAAAGTCTCATAAAATCTCGTGTCTGCGACGTAAGTTATTCAAGGTCAAAGGTCACGAAAATCAGTTTTTCGCAATTGTCTCTGTTTCTATAGCATAAAATATGTGACAAATTTTGTATTAAACATTTTTTCATACGTCCAACCGTTTCTGAGATAGAGGGAAGTATCAAAATTCTTATTTTAAGTACGACTATTTCTATAAACTTTACACAAAGTCATAGTGTGTTGTTATTTGCTTGCTTGCTGATAGCCACAATTCACTGTAGTACTCTTGTTGTTGGTTATTTTGTTTGATCGGCCAGTGCCGATCAGCGTGACCGTTTTGCGACTAAAGTGGCAATTTGCCACTTTTTCAACTGCCTTGCTACTTTTAGTGCCCCTTTTTTAAAATGACCTTAATCTGCCACCTTTTGTAATATTATGCCCCTTTTTGCCCCTTTTTATGAAATGATGCTTCTTGTTTTAATATAAGCTTTTTACGGCACGAAACTGTTTTTATAAAAAAAAATCTCAAGACAAAAATTTCTTTTTGAGTCTATCATGTAAAGTCTTATGACAAAAACTATTTTGAAATAGTTTAAGCGTTTAGATCTATAGATATTCATTATTGTATTAAAATTATTAAAAATAACACCCTGATTCACTAACACGAACAAGAACGTTTTGTTATCAACTTTTATTTTTTTTAATTATTTTCATGCAAATTTTGGTGCCATGTCAGAATATCCAGTGACATAATGTCCAAAGACATTATGTCACTGCTAAAAATGGCATAACATCCATTGACATTGTGACACTTTTAATAGTGAAATGGACTTTATGACATTATTATTATGACCATTATGACACTTTGAAATGTGTCATAATGTCCACACTTTTAAAAATGAAAACAAATTCAAATACATGTACATGTTTTTGACTATTCACTTTTTACTTCTGCAATCGGTGACAAGTAATAAAAGATCAATTGACGTTATTGCATTTTAAAAAGTGAAATAAAATCAAGAACAATTTGCAAATAGCGTCAACAATGCTTAAAATATGTCCAATCGACATCGTCGATTCAAAGAAATATTTGGAAATTAATTAAAATTGTTAAGAAATTTTATTTTACTACAAAATATTCTTTGCGTAGCTGGCCTTCGGCCGGGCTTAAGTATTTTTTCTTCTTGGTATATTGAAAAGCGGCCTTCGGGCGGTCTTAACGATTTTCTCCTTTCAGTATACTCAGCGGCTTCGCCGACCGAAGGCCGGCTATGCAAAAATCTTTACTCAGCGAAACTGCTTTTCGATATACTTTACTAATGTGCTGTTTCCATATGCAAACAAGCGACTTGAGTAAAAATTTTTTTATGGAAATTGCTAAAAAAAAATGTGAGTGCCTTTCATATAAATTTTATACAAACAAGGCTTGTTTGCATTGTTTGTCTAAAATTTATATGAAAAGCAGTCAGTTTTTTGAACGAAAAAACATCAAAATTGATTCATTTTATTTCAAAAGCATTATATGCCCTAGAAATTCATTAAATATTAGAATTTAGTTCAATTATTCCCTTTTCAAAAAAGTTGCCCCTTTTTTTGGAAGAATCCCCTTTTTGGTGCCACTTTTTTCCTCAAAATCCCCTTTTAGTGCCACTTTTTAAAAATTTTCAACGGTCACCCTGGTGCCGATAAATAACCGGCAAATGCCGTAGTATAGCTGCTGGTGTATACTGGATTTTAGCTGTCGTTCTTTCCATACTGAGTTAACTGAGTTGTATGAGGCGTTGGCTTACAAATATGATGAGTAAAGTTCAATAAAACAAGTAAGTAAAAATATTAAATTTAGCTAAGTATTAAAAATATATGTAATATATATCTCAAGTCTGTTCTTGGATTAAATAAGTAAAAATAAGGGATTGATTAAAGTACGCAGTAGGATTGATTCAAGTATGCGGTGGTATTGATTGAAGTATGCAGCGGGCCTGAATCAAGTATGTAATACGACGTTTGTCGCTACTTGTCGGCTATTCCCGAGAAATGAAAATAAATAACAAGAAGAGCACATCAGTGTATTGTGGCTATCATCAAAGCAAACAAACACCAACACAGTACGGATACAACTTTGTATAAAGTTTATAAACATTGTCGTATTTAAAATAATTTTTACATGAATAAAGCCGAGTCAGGCTAAAACTAGGTGTGTTGCATTTGAATATTCCGCAATTAAATCAGTCTTTCTGTACTTGAATTCAGGAAATCCAGAATTACCGTACTTTTGACACCGTTTGGGATTAAAAGTATTTACCGATCGATTGATTTTTCTTTTCCGTGTACCTACTTTGTGTAATTAAAAACTCATTAAATGAAACATTTATTGTATATTCTAATTTTATATTCACTTATTTAAAGTAGATTTTAAGAAGAAATAAAACGGGCAAATATATTATTATTTCTCATTCCATAACTTTATTATTCAGTGAGAATCACGGTTGACCTTGCATTACATTGAGTATGGCTGAACGCTGCGGGCTCTCTGACCTCTATCTCAGAAAGGGTTGGGCGTATGAAAAAATGTTTAATACAAAATCTGTCGCAAGTTTTATGCTCTTTAATTTTTATAATAACTGTTAACATCATTGGAGCTATAGAAACCAAGAAAATTGCGAAACCCTGTTTTTCGTGACCTTTGACATTGAATAACTTACGACAAAGACACGAGACTTTATAAGACTTTTGAGACAGCTTTTCTGCTGATTTGACTGGACTAAATGGCGGCGGTTACGTTTGCCCGAAAGTAATATGTAAGCATGTGGGCTAACGGGGTGCATTCAACCAAACACTATTAGATTTCAAAAGCTCATTAGTAAAGTTCTTTTAATGATTGCAATCTTTTCCTACAAATATTATCTAGCTCCCCAAATTTGCTCAATTTGTAAATCGCATTAATTTGAAAATGCTTTGTAAAAGTACTGTGTTAGGGACAACTATGATTTCAAGACAAATTGAGTAAATTCGCAATATAAAATTAATAAAATTGCTCATCATTGTGGCAATAAGGCCAAATTTTGTAACACTAATAAATAAGACAACCGATACAAACCCTGCGGGATTTTTTGTACCAATTGTGGTACTGGTTAAAATGGGACTTGCGTTAAGAAAAATATTGTGCAAAAATACTAGCAAAATACCCCACTGTACAAGCAAATTCTTTCCCGAATAATTACTTTAAGTTTGGATCTAGAACCTATCACTGAGTATCTTAATTATTTTAATTGACACCCTCAAATGAAAATACCACGTAAAATGGCAGATCGTTTTCTTGTAAAGTTCCAGAGCTCGAACCTGTTGCTAGTCCTTGGAAACCAGTCACGTGCCTTGTCTTGTATGGCACAAGGTGTAAAATTTAATGTTTAAATCGTTGAAAACCTTTTGAAATTAAATTAAAGTTATAGTCATGTTGATTTAAAATGAAATGTAACGTTCATTTTTTTAATTAATACACTACAGTAGATTCAATATTGAACAATTTTGTTTTAACAGTGAAATATGTTAAATTAACGAGATTTAAGGTTGCGTGTACGTTATTTACATTTACACAATACACTGAAAGGAAAGTTATTTATTCAGGTAATGAAGCAGTTTCTCAATATATTAATGAACCTTTTCATTAATACAATGAAAAATTACATTGCATACATGAAATCCTTCAGTATCTACTTTTCATAAGTTTTTCATAGTTCATTGTATTAATGAATTTTCTCTTTTTAGCAAATTTATGAAAAATATAAGTAACTCATACAATTTTTGTCAACTCAATGTATACGATTTTTCATATATAAAAAATTTTACCTATTTCTTATTTTTCAAATCTTTTTGAATTTCAAAGCAATATGGTCATCATAAATGCAATGAAATTTCTTTTATACAATGTAATATTCTTCATTGTATAAAACACGTTGTTAACTATGCGTCTCCCGTTTTCTAACCATACCTCATTTATGTATTTAAAATAATGAGAAACAAGAGGGGCTGTTGGCTGAAGTGGTTAGCGCGTTTACTACAAATCCTGAGGTGTTGAGTTCGAGATTAGTTTCAGGCAAGCAATCAACATTTACTGATCAGTACAGGCAGCGATTGACTGACATATACTAATGTACATCACAGCACATTAATTGCGTGAGTGTGTTACTTCTCTTTTGTAAAAGAAAAAATAATGAAACAGCTATATTTAATTAATGAATCTGTTTCTTTGAACTAATGAAATAGTTTCATTTCATTTATGACATGGCTGGCCACACGAATTTCGTAAATGCAATGAAACATTCTTCATTAATCCAACGAAGGGCTTCATTAGCTGACTTTCAATGAAAAATTTCATAAATAGAATGAATAAATTCATTGTCTGAATGAAGGGTTTCCTTTCAGTGCACGAACATCAACCCGACTAGAAATTTTCCCAATACACATGTTGTGGCCTACTTGGGAACGCATGTGGCAAGCCCACAATAATTTGTTGCTTAAGTGTGTTGGTGTTTATTTGCTTTGTTGATAGCTACAATGCACTGTTGTGCTCAGTTTTTTGACTTGTTGCTGTTTGTGGTGTGTAAATGTCAATACCTTCACATTACCAGCGAAAATTTCCTGCTGCTGATTTAAAATTATCATTGTTTCGTATTAGTTTAAAACGAAAAATTATTAATCTAACCTTAAATTGCTTTGATTTAATATTTTTTGCTGTTAAAACAACATTGTTATCAACGTTACATTTCATTTTAAATTAACATGACTATAATGTTAATTTCAAATAAATTTTTTGTTAAAGCATCAATTACACTATGTTAAATTAAAATGAAATTCGTGTTACTTATGATGGTATTTATTTAGTGAACATCTAAAATAAAATTTTGAAGCTAATGTGGCTGTAGTGGTTAGCCCGTTGCCTACCAAGCAAGTAGCCCGCGCTCAAATCTTGGCTGGGGCAGCCAACTACAACAGAAATTTTCTGACGTCTGTGTGAACACTTATTTTCAACTCTGCTATTGCGGGTTCTTGTTAAAGATTGTAGAGCAATGTTGCAGCGCCTTTTGGTGGTGAGTAGAGGCACTAAAATATTTAACCTCTGTAGCCATTTTATTAGTTATTTTACTTCGCCGAGGATTCTGCTTCAATGCCGACGAAGGAGGGTGCCGTGATGTGCATCAGTATGTCAGTACTAACTGCTATCAGTACCGATCAGTGCTCTAAGCCTTTTGCACTTTAACGGTCCAACAGCACTTAACACAATAATACACCAATGCACATCAGAAAAATATATGATGTTAATGGCTTGCCTGAAACTAGTCTCGAACCAAAGTCATCACAGTTTGTAGTCAACGCGCTAACTACTTCAGTCAATAGCGCACTGTTATGTCAGCTTGAAATAATTTTGATTCAACATGATTTTTCGTGTTGTTTCAATATCAAACTCATATTGTTTCAAGTTGAAATAACTTTGATTCAACATGATTCTTCGTGTTATTTCAATATCAAGTTCATGTTGTTTCAACTTGAAATAATTTTGATTCAACATGATCCTTCATGTCATTTCACTGTCAAATTCACGTTGTTCCAACTTGAAATAACTTTGATTCAACATGATTTTTCGTATTATTTCAGTATTAACTTCATTTTGATTTAACTGCACAGGAATATTAAACCAACAAGAAATATAGTTATATCAAAAGGAAAAATATTCTTTGAATGTTATTGTAAAATCATGTTGAATTAATATTAAACATCTATTGAGCAAAATCACCACCGAAAAATATTAAATTTACTTTGCTTTCGACGATTTTAGTATGTAATGTTTCTGTATGTAGGGATTTGGCATAAGTTCTTCCCAAGTGGGAGAGTATTGGGAACTTGTTGGGAAAATCTAACACAGCTTTATAATCGTATTTTATTTTATTCAATATTAGAAATTGCTATTTTTTCGATTTGAGCAAGTTTTTGCAAGTTTTCACTATTTCCCTACAGAAAACCAATCAGGTCCCAAATACGTTTCGGCGTTACATCCCAATTAGAATCCCAAATGGGCAGATAAATAACAACAATAGCACGACAGTGCGTTGTTGCTATCAAAAAAGCAAGTATACATCAACACATTTAAACAACATATTATTTGTCTGTACTTTTGGAAAAATTTAATATGATTTTCAATCACCATTGGGTCATGTTGGTTTTACACTGGCTTTTTTGTACAAACTAGAAGTTTTTTTAAATGTGCCTATCTGGGCCGTTTGCTTTCATATTCACAAATAATCAGAATACAATATAATCTGATAAATCACCTGCAAACTTTCATTAGCTAAAAGCAAAATATATTTGTAGCTTAAAAAATTCTTACCAAAATAATTTATTTATTTTCTTTTGTTTTCACTTAAAAACTATTAAAAAATTAAAATTTCATTCAAATTAAAGCTAAAATAAAAAGTTTTTGCCTTAAATTGCATAAATTTTTTTGGAACGATTTAATTAATCGTTTAACAACTAAGAGACAACAATAAAAACCACATGTGATATTATGATACACTTGAAATAAATGTCACATTAAACAATTGTTTGAAATGCAATAATTATTCAATTCGTTGTTTATGTATGGATTAACTTGTTTTGAAACACAAACTCACCTCTATTTTCAGCTAAAAGCAGGTATCCATTTGTAAAACATTAACATTTTTAAGCAACATTTATGCAAAATATTTGAAAAATAACAAACGAAAAACTTTATCTAGTACAAAAGACAGCCAATAATTTGCAATGCAAAAAGCCGACGGCTTTATAATTTTGAAGATTTTATTTTTCTGCTTTTTTATTTTTTATTTATTTTCATTTATGCACCATAAAATTAGCAATATTATTTTAAAGGAATTTTTTTATATAATTTTTCTTCATGATTATATGAAATTTTTCTTATATTTATATTTTATTAAGAAATGAACATGTTTTTTTAAAAAGTAAAGAGGAGGGATTCGGCTATAAATTATTGCACTTTAATGGCTCATTGCCCAAATATACACACACTCACACAAATATGCTAGATATTCTTTAAAAATGTGTGTGTATGTATGTACACTATATTCAAACACTCACGCGTGTTTTACGCACTCCCAGGCCTGTGTACAAATGTGTGCCTGTATTGAAACGGACGTTTAACGCTTATTTACACGCACGCACATATTTTGTTTAAATTTTTTTTTGTAATATTTTATTTATTTGATGATTTTTTATTGATTATTTTCTTTTTTGTTTAAATTCAATTTGGATTTGAATTTTTTTTCTTTTTCAAAATTTTTTGAATTTTTAACGATTTTATTTACAAATTCTATTGCTTTTGTATGCTCGTAGCAGATACACTGGCCTGTGTGTTGAGAGTTTAAACCGTTTTTTCGTGCTGTACGTTGTGACTGAGATTCGTTAGATGCAAAATTATCCTTTATGGCCATAAAACTGCTGCTCGCTTGCTTTCTTTGCTTATTGGTTTTATTTCATTTTGTACTTTACTTTTGCATTTTTCTTTCATTTTTTTTTTGTTTAATTTTTATAAGCTCCTTAAAATCATTTTCTTTTATTTTTATTTTATTCCTTCTTGTTTAAGGATTTCTCTCGATTTTATGATATTTTTATATAAAGAATTTGTTATGCTGGCAAAATTTTATTCCTGTTGATGATGAAAACGACGAAAATTGTACAATGAAGCAGAAGATACACAGGAACATTGAGAAGAACACACACACACACACAAACATAACAAATATTTAAGAACAGTAAAAAAATATAAAAAATTATTGTATATAAAAAAAAGAGTTATAGACACATGATATCGAGTCAAATAGTGGTATTTTTTTTTCTTTAGATTTGATGTATATTTTATCTCGTGTTTTTAGTTTACTTTTCTTCGATATACTCAAAATACAATAAAAATTTTTCAATACTTTGTGTCGTAGTCGACGTTGTTGTCGTCGATGTTATATTTTTTGACGTCGTTCGAAAAACGGTCGTCTGTTGTGTGTAAGTTTTCAAGTAAAGTTAAGTGTATCCAAAAAAATGTATAATACTAAGTAGAAGTACAAGAATACAACAAACCAAATACCAACTACAACAATTGCAGCAACAATAACAACAACGACAACAACAACAGTAACAAACCACAGCATGAGTAAATAAAATATAAAAAAATATACTTTTTTTTTAGTGGCTGTTGTCGTAGTTTTGTATTTTATAAGAAGGTAAAAGAGTATTAAATGCTTTTCGTTCTTTGCTGCTGTTGTATCTCGTTGTTGTAGATGTTCTTATTGTTTTTGCCCATGTTGTTGTTATTGTTGTTGGGAAAATACAATTATTATATTTGTATCCAAAATGGAATGAAAAAAAGTCCTGGCGCAACGTTATACGCCAAGATTCGAACTAGAGCATAAAAGTTTTGGTGCTGCGCACCACCATCATCTGTAAAACCAACAAACAAACAGATACAAGCCAAAACAGCAACAAAACGAAAAAAAAAACAGCAAAAGGCACAACAAAAAGTACAGAAATTTGTTCGCTGGCAAAACTCATCGTAAACGTAGTACAGAGTATTAGAGTGTATCTTTGCGATACTCGTCGCCTCGTAAATGTACTCGCACACTCTACTTACTTTCTGCCTATATACAACATTCTGTACACAGGCAAAATGTTAAAATATTTTCAAAACCGAAACAGCAAACAAACCCTCATCATCATCATCAACAACAACGATTGCTGCTGCGACTATTGGACTCTGGCTGACTGGATGTTGTTGCCTGAAAGAAAATGTTGTTGAGATACATTTTTTGGGTTTCAGTTGCTGTTGGCCAACAAACATTGAGTATAAATTCGATTACAGCCAACTTTAAATTGCTCTTTGCCAGAGTTTAAAAGCAAACAGAGTACATGAAGTAGTAGTCTTCCTTGGTCAGCAAATGTACTCTGTAGACGGAGAGTTGGAAACATTTCCATCTCATGGCTTTAGTTTTCAAATTTTCTTAGTGTCATATTGAAAAAAAAATATGTACAAAAAAATTTTATGTTAAATACATAAACATATTTGTTTTGCAGACTTGTAGAGTTAAGGCCACTCAGTGATTGCTGGAGCTTTTGCTGGCAGAATAACTTGAGAAAAATCTGTTAATAATGCATCAAAAAAAAAATGTATTATTTCAATACATTTAATGTATTTTAAATGTAACTGAAATTAGTAAAATACGTTTTTAAAAATGTTATCATTTTGACTCAATTCACACAAATTTATTTTCTTGTAAGTTTTACATTGTCCCGGAAGATTGTTTAAATTTCTGCACATGTAACAAGAGTATGGTGAAATGAAAATAAAAGCTTAACACATGGAAAATTAACACTCCTTAAAACATTGACGTCTCTAAACTCACCGTTTACAATAGTAATGAATAAGGCATGCACACTTAAAAGATTACACTATGCAACAAAAAAAAAATTAACATATAAAAAGAAATGTTTTTATTATAATTTGGAGTTGCTGAACACGACTATGAAATTCATTTATTTTTCTTAGCAAGCTTTTTCGAGATATTCGCAAAAAATGTGTTTTTGCAGTTTTTTAAGCTATTTCCAAAAATCTTGAGAACTGTTCATTGGAATTATACAAATTTTTAACAGTTGCATAGATATGTTTTTCTTCTTTCAGCCAATACATATACTATAATGATAGGATCAAAATTCATTGAGTTACAAGCGTTAAGATTTGAAAAAAAAAATTTCATATTTTACGTTTTTAAAAATTCACCATTTTAAGTCTCCCCAATAAGGCAAAAAAAAAAAGTCTAAAAAGTTTTATTTATATATAATTGAAAGAAAACTTTGTTCCGAACGTATTAGAAGTAAAATTGTTAATATGGCTCGCAAAATGGGAAAGTTACAAAATATTTAATGAAAACATGCGAATTTGAATTTTAATACAAAAATGTTTTATGGAGTATAAGTATATAATGCCAGTGGGCCAGAATCAAAATATTTTGCAAATAATTACATTATGAGTTATATTCTAAGAGTGACAGTATGATTTGAACCACCGACTTTGGTCGAGTAGTCTACGCAAAAAAGAACTCTAAAGAGATCAGCGCGAGCTATCGAAACATGTCATTTCAACCCTCCGTGCAGTCAAAATTTTTCTTTGTCGACATGCTTCACATTTATCTCTAAACAAAAATATAAATTAATTGAAAAATTAAATCAAAACCGAACTCAACCCAAAAATAGATACATTTCTTTCGATATTTTGGAAATAAATCAATCATTTCTAACTCGATAGTCCCGATCAGTATAAAATTTCACATGGAGATAGAAGATGAGTGTTTTGATTTAATTTTGGAATATTATCCTCCCATATTGCTTAGGATCAGGGGATTGAAATGTACTTCCGGTATGAAATTTTTCTAGGGGAACCCAAAGTCCACATTAGTCTCTATAGTTCGCTTATGGTATAAAAATTACTCTAATATTTTGAATTTCTATGACGGACTAGAATGTTCTGGAGCTCGCTAAGACACATAATTTTAGAAATACTTATTAATTTTTAAAGTATTCTAATAAAAAATGTAGCTGAAATTTAGTCTTTGAGAAAAAGGATATATTGGACGAATCATGTCCTTGCACCGAATAAAACGAAATTTTCTACAGAGCTAAGACGCTTAATTTTAGAAATATTTATTAATTTTTAAGGCATTTTCATAATAAATGTAGCTAAAGTTTAGTTTTTAGGAAAAGTGATTTATGGGAGGTAGTCATGGCCTTGAACCGAATGACACTGAATTCGCAACAGAGCTAAGATGCCTAATTTTAGTAAATATATTATTCTTTAGGGCATTCTAATAATAAATGTAGCTAAAATTTAGTTTTTGAGAAAGAAGGTAGTCATGTCCTTGCTTCGAACGAAACAAAACTTGTCATAGAGCTAAGACGCTTAATTTTACAGACACTAATCTATTTTTAGGGCATTTTAATAATAAAATCCTCTAAAATCTAGTTTTTGATAAAAAGGATATATGGGAGGTAGTCATGTCGTTGCTTCGAATGAAACAAAACTTGCTACAGAGCTAAGACACACAATTTTAGAAATACTTATTAATTTCTAGGGCAGTCTAATAATAACCGTACACAGAAAAAAATAGACAAGAATTATATTCAATAAAACCATGTTATTAAAAAAAATATGAATTTCAATAACATTTATCTTTAACATAATAAAATATTTCGTTGTAAGTATTTCTTTTCCATGCCGGTTATTTCTTTTCTTTTTATACATAAGTACTTAAAACAAGTTGTATCCCATAAAAAAAGAAATGGGATATGGCTCAGCTATAGAGTGTATGCTTTACGTCCGGAAAGCCCGGGTTCGTATTCCAGACATGTCAACATTTTTTTAATTTATATATATATATATTTATTTTGAAATAATTTTGTTATCAATATAGGGGAATTCTTTATCACAGGAAATTTGAAAAAAAAATTATTGAATACCGGGATTTTTGTTATCAAAAACGAAACTTATTTTTTTCTGTGTAGTTAAACTTTAGCTTTTAAGAAAGAGTATATATGGAAGGTAGTCATGTCCTTGCTTCGAATGAAACAAAACTTGCCATAGAGCTAAGGCGCTTAATTTTAGAGACATTAAATAATTTTTATGGCATTTTAATAATAAAATCAGCTAAAATTTAGTTTTTGAGAAAAGGGATATATGGGAGGTAGTTGTGTCGTGGCTTCGAATAAAACAAAACTTGCTACAGAGCTAATACACATAATTTTAGAATCACTTATACATATTTAGGGTATTCTAATAATACATGTAGCTAAAATGTTGTTTTTGAATATATTTGTTTTGAGGATATACGGAAGGTAGTAATTTTCTTGTTTCGGATAAAAGAAACCTTGCTACAGAGCTAATAAACATAATTTAAGAAATATTTTTCAGCTTTTAGAGCATTTCAATAAGAATTTTCGTTTTGAGGATATATGGAAATTAGTCATGTCCTTGCTTGGAATGAAACAAAACTTGCTACAGAGCTAAGACACATAATTTTAGAAATACTTATTCATTTTTAGGGCATTCTAATATTTAATGTGGTTAAACTTTAGTTTTTGAGAAAGAGGATATGTGGAAGGTAGTCGTGTGCTTGCTTCGAATGAAATTAAACTTGCTGCAGAGCTAGGACACACAATTTTAGAAATACTTAATAATTTTTAGGGCATTCTAATAATAAATGTAGTTAAACTTCAGTTTCTGAGAAAGAGGATATGTGGAAGGTAGTCATGTCCTTGCTTCGAATGGAACAAAACTTGCTACAGAGCTAGAAGACGAAATTTAAGAAAATTTTTTTTTAATTTTTAGGCAATTTGAATACTAAATGTAGGTAAAATTTAGTTTTTGAGAAAAAGGATGTATGGAAGGTAGTCATGTCCTTGCTTCGAATGAAATTATACTTACTACAGAGTTAAGGCACCTAATTTTAAAATTAGGTATTAATTTTTAAGACATTCTAATAATAAATGTGGCTAAAATTTTGTTTTTGAGAAAAATAATATGTGAATAGTAGTCCTTGATTCGAAGGAAACAAACCTTTCTACGCAGCTAAGACGCAGAATTTTTGAAATACTTATTAATTTTTAGGGCATTCTAGTAACAAATGTTGCTAAAATTTAGTGTTTGGGAAAAATGATATATGGGAGGTAGTCATGGCCTATCTTTAAAATAAAAAAATTTGTTACAGAGATCATATGCATAATTTCATAAATATGTACTAATTAATTTGAAGTGCATTCTAATAATAAGTGTAGCTAAAATTTAGGTTTTTGAAGAAAAAGATATATGGGAGGTAGTCATGCCTTGTAGAGAATGAAACAACATTCACAGCAGTGCTAAAATGCAAAATTTTAGATACAGATATACATTTATTATGTTTATAACTGTAGCTAAAATTGTTATTCTAAATTTCAGTATGTATGGGAGATAGGCAGGACCTCGCACCGATTTTTTTTAAACTTTAAATTTTTTACCTAGTATATGAAATTACATCCTTTTACGATAATTACTCTAGTTTTGCTGATTCCCTATATGAGGAATAAGAAATGTGCGTCATGCTGTAAGAAATACATATTGTTTTTATTATTGACACAAAATAAAATGGAAACTTTATTATCCCTGTTGTATATTATTTACTTTGGGACATTAGTAGTACCCTTATATTGGGAACATGACAAAAAATCCAATAAATTGGAATCAAGCAGAAGAACTTCTTGCAATAACAGTTCCATGCAAAAAAAATTATTAGAAATAATCCGAAGTTGGCACAACTTGTTATTGAAGCTTCTTTTTCGCTGGGATTTTCCAAAAAAATTTATATTTTGTTAGTTACAAGCTACTCTGTGTGCCTCCATTTCATATGTTTTTCATAGCTAATTGAGAGAATTTCTCATAGACATGTTTAATAATTTTTTATATTAATGTTTTATTTCGAAGTTTTTTAGTGAAGTCTTTCGGTCGTTATCGTGACCACATACAGGATCCGTACATACAGACAAACGGACGTCCAAGACAGAACTTTTTTAAACAGTTTTTTAATTAGTTTAAATAATAAAAATGACATTAAAAATGTCAGGAGTATTAAAAATAGTTTTTTTTTCTTAATATGTATGTGTATATATTTTTTACAAGTGCAATATATGATAATAATAGAGCCATTTTAAGTTTGAAAAATCATTAGTTTCGCATGAAGTGAGAGTAGTACCCACCTCAACACTTCGCTTATGAGGCGTGCAATATTTATATTACGCTTTTAAGCGAAATTCTTAAAAAAAAAAAACTCATAATGGAAAGTAGTAATTGTAAAAATAATTTATGTATTTAAATGTATTATAGCTGTCAAAGGATATCCTCTATTCCCACCCCCTGGTCGGTAGTGATAGACGAACTTCTTTTTCCACGTTCTTAGTGAAAGTAGGCATGAAGTGCCGAGATATGTCAATGACTCGGTGGCTATAGTAACTGGAAAATTCTACTGTGTTCTCTTAGTCATCATGAAAGATGCTTTGTGCATACAATAATCCCTATTCTATGAATGTGAAGTATCTATGTATCTGATTTCCTTGACAGAAGACTGACTTGATCTCCCTATGAAGAATTCTTACAAAAGGAATCCTCAAGAGTTGAGCTAGATGCACCTGAAACATGAGACCGAGGTATGGCGGCGGAGAATTCGGCGGGTTGTAGAGCTTACTAAACTATGCAAGGTCCAGATGTTCTCTTCACCGGTGTAATGAGGATATGTCCAGTCTTGGCCATTCAGGCTTTAATTAGTCCATTTTGTTGTGTGTATTCGTAGATAATCAAAACGTAAAATGCCCAAAAGCATTTCGATGTTACCAGACCTTCGGCCATACTGGTATGCTGGCGGTCTTTTTTCCCCGGCTGGAGCTCGCCGTCTTGGGTGGAGTTCTTGCCGATCTATCTGGTTAATGCGACTACCAAAAAAAAAAATCATACCAGCCTTTTGAGAATAAAGATGAAAATAATATAATAAAAGAAAAATTTGGTTAAGAGCCCGAAAGTGACCAAGAGAACTAAAATTGGATCTTGATGTTGATCTTGAAAATTTGCACCTTATACTTACTGTGTTGGTTCATCTGCCCATATTCCGTTAGCAGATGTAATGCTAACTTAGGCGGCCCTCCCTCTTGAAATCCATTCGGATTTCACCATGGTACCCTAGCTGCCTCGAATTTGCAGGGTACCCCTAATAAACGTTACTTATCCTTTCCCTACCATCCCATTGTCCTATCCGGATTACTCTACTCACTCATAGTTTAAAATAAAAGGAACGCACTATTTTTCAGATTTTCATAAGGTCTGACCTACTAGAAATTTTTCCAATACACATTTTGGGGACCATTTTGGAACGAATGTGGCAAACCCGAAAACGTTATCCCATTCGGGATGCGAGCGGGGACTCGTTGGGATAGGCCATCTACAAATTATAAGTTCTTCCTAAGTGGGAAACTATTAGAAAATTGTTGGGAAAATCTAACATAGATTTGTATTCCTATTTTTGGCTCATCTTCGATAGAGGTGATTGTTGCTTACTGTTGTCTCTTCGATAGCTTCAGCAATTTTAATTCAATATTAGATTTTGCTATTTTTTTCGATTTAAGCAAGTTTTTACGACTTTTCCCTACAGGAAACCTATCGGCTCCCAAATACGTTTCTACGTTACATCCAAATCGGGATCCCAGTTGGAGCCCAAATAGCTTTGCAGTGCACACTTTGGCTACATAAAAAAAATTCCTGTAGGGAAATATCAAAAACCCGCCAAAAATTTGCGCAAATCGGAAAAATGGCAAACTCGAATATTGATTAAAAATTTCTAAAGCTGTTCAAGGGGGAAAAGTAAGCAAAAATTACCTCTATTCGCGATGACAAAAAAAATCTTAAGAATCTGTGTTAGATTTCCCCAACAAGTTCCCAATAGTTTCCCAATTGTGAAGAACTTATGTTAAATCACTAATTTGTAGATGGGCTATCCCAACAAGTTCCAAATCCCGGATGGTATAACCCTTTTGGGTTTGGCACATGCGTTCGCAAGTGGTCCCCAATATGTAGGTATGACGAATGACAGCATAAGCTGTGCACTTTGGTTCGGCAAAAGATTATGTCACCTTTTCGCTCAGGGCGCTCAGAGCTACATGAGAGGAAGTTGATCTTCTTCTGGATTCCAGAAATTTATGGTCGGATTATAGATAGATCCAAAATGCGATGATGGGGTTGCTGCTGGATATCTGTTTCCATGGGGAAATGGCCTACGGCATTTCCGTCGTAAATTGAGAGAATTGCAACTCTTCCATCTTTATTTTAAATAAAAGTCCTAAGGGCTCATATAAATCCACTTTTTCCGATAGCCAAGTTGCTCTGAAGTCTCTTTTTTCATGAAAATTATGATCTGATCTTGTGCTAGAGTGCTTTGACTAAATACAAAACCTTTAAATAGGTGATAACATTTTTAGCTTAATCGGCTACGAGCATAAATCTAAGGATTAGATTTAATGAGAGAAGATTTCAATTAGTTTATACTTTCACTCAGGAATATTTCCTTCTAGCAATAGTGTTTTAAAATACAGTAAACGGAAACTAAGGAATTCGGATATAAACTGTTTTGCAGAATATTCGGTGCTGAGCAGTAGAAATTGTCGATAGCAATACAAGAAATCTTTTAACAGAACTAACGAAACAATTAGAAGTACCTATTAAGAAATTGAAAAAATTAAAACAGGACATAGTGGAAGATTTTATATGTTTAGAGAAATCCAGGAAAATGACTGAGAAACTACATACTCTGTATTATAGACTGTATTCGACTTCGTCAACATCTACGATAAGCAAAAGGATTTTTCCATGCGAAGTTTTATCAAAACTAAAGAAAAGAATCGCTTAAATCCTGAACATTTAAACTAGGGATGTAACGATACGCCGTTTTGCCGATCCGATACCGATACCGATATTTAAAAATAAATATCGCCGATACCGATTCCGATACCGATACGAATATTGAAATTGAGTTCAAGTTTAGATTAACAAAACTCAAGTGTAATTTTTTTATTATGCAAAATTACATTATAAGAGAGAATATTTAAAATTGATAAAACATTGGAAGTAATTTTTAAGGAGCTACATTTTCTTTGCTTCCAAAAAATTTATGTTAAAAATATGCAGATAATTATTAGAAAAGCAAGAAAAATGTTTAATTCCTTTATAATTTAAAAAAATACTCGCCATGCTTTTTAAAAAATCGATTTTTTTAAGGACATTTATTATTATTAAAAGACTTCTAAGTTTATATTTATTCACTTAAATTTACATGAAAATGCAGTTCTGAGTTTTAATTCGCATAAAAAAAAATTTTGAAAATGGGTAATTTTTTATCCTTTTTCCTTGACGATTGGTAATCGAAAAACAGAACCTCTTGCAATGGCAAGGATATGTAAAACTAATTAGAAATTATCCAAATTTGCAATAATTCCAGATCGCGAATTCTACATTTTCATGACTTCTTTGGAATAAGATTTAAAAAACAACGACTTGAATTTGAATTCATGATAAAATTAACAAAAAATAAATAATTTTTTTTACAAAATAACAGCATAAAATGTTATTAATTTTTAAAATTGATATTAATAAGATTTAAAAGATAACGAAGTGAATTTAATTCATGGTAAAATCGAACCAAAATAAATTACTTGTTAAAAAAACTCTGAAAAATTTTTTAAAAGTATCGTCGTATCGACAGTAAAATATCGCCGATACCGATGTATCGGAAAATCTGAAGTATCGCCGATATATCGGTATCGGTATCGGTATTCGTTACATCCCTAATTTAAACCAATTTATTTTTCTGAAAGATTGTTTTAGAAGATCTACTTAAACTATTGAAATAACTAATAAAATGATCTCACAAACTTGTTAATTTCTTAATTAATAGATGATTTTCTTTTGCTTGATTTTCTTCAAGAATTGTTAAGTTCTTCTTTTTTTTGCTAAGAAAATCAAAATGATAAATAATTATACCTATGCATTTTTGTTTGTTGAAATTTTTTAATATATGAAAAAATTTATTAATCCGTTAACCGATTAATACGGAAATTAATTGATTATTAACCGATTAAGCCAATACCTCGATTAATTAACCGAACAATTAACCGCTTAAAACAAAATTAAATGCATACCCTAATATGTACACTATAAAACATTACTTCAAATTTAGATCATATATTGCCTAAATTTGTGTTGAAAATTTCTTCTTGTCTAAAATTACATCGATTTTGTAGAGTTATTTTATTAAAGAGAAAACCTTTCAAATTAAACATATTTAGTCCAAGTGGAAAAAATTTAACATTACGTATAATATGGCTATGGCTGAATGGTAGATAAGTCAGACTATCAGTTAGGAGGTCGCTGTTCAAACCTGCACGCAGCCAATCGCTTATTTTAGTAAAAACATTTTGTGCAAAAATAATGCGTGTGTAATTTTAGGTCGATAATAATAGGTAAAGTGTTGCCGACTATTATCGATCTAAGTTTCAACAAAAATGTTTTAGAGTGTATGTAGTATGTACGCAATTCTTCTTAACTACTTTTTTGTAATCTGTACTTTGAAAAAAGCCTCAATAAAACTAAATTGAATTTAATTACATACTTGTGAGTATGTAGGCATTATAAAATTTCGCAGTTGGCATTATTTTAATTATGAATCAAAAATATTTGCCTACGTATGCAATACTTGCTGACCAGAAACAAAACTTTATTAGTTGCATTATTGTTTCATAATTTTTAACAGTCAAAAATTATATGTAATGATCATTAAAGTATGTACATACATGTTAAAACTTACATTCTTTTTAATGACACTACCATTTTATCCTTAACATGGAAATACAATTCTAAATTCAAGCAAAAGTCTAACATTAAAGTGAATTTCCCCACCCAAATATAACAGCTCTTAGCGATTAAATTCGAAATGTTAAGGCAAGTTAACATTTCTTATTAGGCACTTAACAGGGAAATTTCCCCATTCATAAAACTTTGTTGCTTATAGGCACACATGGATGGACGCAAAGCTTCTAGAGAATATATCTTGACTCTTCTAACTCATTGAGATGAAGGACCTCTAAAAAAAAGGAAAATGATTTAAAATGGATTATGATTTAACGTTAATAAGCACATACACATCTATAGTTTAATAAGAGAGAAACACACTATTCAACAATAGTAATTGAACACACACTCAAACGTACACATTCCTACTCAAAATTGTTTAATAATGAGTGGATTTGTATTAGCCAGAGAATTAGTGGAGATGGAGAATTTGTTGATGGGCTTATGCTAATGAGTGAAATATTTTTTATTGTGTGTTTCTGATAAGAGGGGAATCTTTTATTATTACTCTTTTAGTTTTAGTGCTGCGAGTATTATTAAAAGTACTAGATGTTGTTGTTGAAGCGCATTACAAACAAGAAACGCAATAAAAACACCGGAAAAAGAAGCAAATGAGCAAAGTATTTCCTTCAGTTCTCTAGTGTTTATTACTCGTGCTAAAGTAGTTGTAGTTGTTTATAAAGAGGAAATATGAAAGAAAAAACTGGTCATACAACAGCAACAACAACTTCACCAGCTAACAAGAAAACATAACAAATTATGACAAGCTTAGGCGGAGCGAAAAAATTTCATCTTGATTTTTTTTTAATTCTTGTTGTTGCCTTCGTACATTGTTGTGCTTAGTCAATCATATTTATATATTTTTTATACAAATAAATTTGTATTAGTGAGAGTGTTGATATTATGTATTTGTACTGGCTTTAAAGTTTGTTTACTTTGAAAATATACAGAGAAAATATACATTTATTATAAATTTCTGAATGAATTACATATTAAAAAAAATTTATTGCAATTTATCTCCACCTACATACATACATAGGTACATTACATACCTACATACCTATGTATTTAATTCTTCGTATATATATATATATATATATATATATATATATATATATATATATATATATATATATATATATATATATATATATATATATATATATATATATATATATATATATATGATACTAAATACTTTCAACAGTTACCAACATCAAAAAATTTATTTTTTCACAATTTTGTATATCAAAAGCTTATATGTATGTACATGTGTATGTACCTCCATAGTATATGCCGTCGGCATTATGAAACTAAATTTGAATTTTTTAACCAGTCTAAAAATTTTTATTCCGCAAAAATTTCTCTCAATAAAAGCTCCATTTTAATTAGATTTTTTGATTAATGACTTGTTTCATCATCTATGATGTGAAATGTATAATTTAAGAGCATTAAACAAAATTCAAATTAAAATCAAATTAATTGTTTATTTCGCTAATTAAGAAAGAACTGCAAAATATATGTGTAGGTACCTACTAGTGACATCCTGACTGATAGTCTGACGTATCTACCATTCAGCCATAGCTGTAGTATACTTTAAGTTGCATTTTTTCCATTTGGACTAAATATGTTTAATTCGAAAGGTTTTTTCTTTAATAATATAACTACAAAATCGATGTAATTTGAGACAAGGCGAAATTTTCAACACAAATTTAGACAATATACCTATGATTGTAAATTTGAAGTAATGTTTTAGAGTGTAGCAAGGGAATGAGCATATAAAACAAATTTGTGATTTCATGTGGCCTAACGAGTTATTGCACTGAGCCCTTCAAATATGTATATATATTTATAATTCTGTTTGTTTCTTATTATTTACTAAAAGAAGATTATACTTTTGCGTTAGAAACAAAGGGGAGTTGTTTTGAGTAAAAATTAATATTTTTTGTTTTATTATCTGTATTTTTATTAGGGATGTAACGATACGCCATTTTGCCGATCCGATACCGATACCGATATTTAAAAATAAATATCGCCGATACCGATTCCGATACCGATACGAATATTAAAATTGAGTTCAAATTTAGATTAACAAAACTCAAGTGGAATTTTTTTATTATACAAAATTACATTATAAGAGAGAATATATAAAATTGATAAAACATTGGAAGTAATTTTTAAGGAGCTACATTTTCTTTGCTTCCAACAAATCTATATTAAAAATATGCAGATAATTAGTAGAAAAGCAAGAAAAATTGTTTAATTCCTTTATAATTTAAAAAATACTCGCCATGCTTTTTAAAAAATCGATTTTTTTTAAAGGACATTTATCAACTAATATTCATCTAAATAACTTAATAGCTTAATTATTAAAAGACTTCTAAGTTTACATTTATTCACTTAAATTTGCATAAAAAATTGTGAAAATGGGTGCTTTTTTATCCTTTTTCCTTAAGGAAAAATCATTATAGAATACCGAAAAAGAAATTTGTCCTAGCATTGCTTCCAATTCGGTGATTGGTAATCGAAAAACAGAACTTCTTGCAAGGGCAAGGATATGTAAAACTAATTAGAAATTATCCAAATTTGCAATACTTCCAGATCGCGAGTTCTACATTTTCATGACTTCTTTGGAGTATCTTTTATTTTGCTGGAATAAGATTTAAAAAACAACGACTTGAATTTGAATTCATGGTAAAATTAACAAAAAATAAATAATTTTTTTACAAAATAACAGCATAAAATATTATTAATTTTTAAAATTGATATTAATAAGATTTAAAAATAACGAAGTAAATTTATTTCATGGTAAAATCGAAGAAAAATAAATTATTTGTTAAAAAAAACTTTGACAAAATTTTTAAAAGTATCGTCGTATCGACAGTAAAATATCGCCGATACCGATGTATCGGAAAATCTGCAGTATCGCCGATATATCGGTATCGGTATCGGTATTCGTTACTCCCTAATTTTTATGTCTTATTTTTTGGAACGTATTTGCAAAATATTCGTGCATTTGGCGAATACGAATACGAACGTCATGAAAGAGGCGAATATTAGGCAATTCGAATAAGAATTCGAATATTCGTAACATCACTAGTAGGTACCTAACCTTTTCAAATTTAATTTCATTAAATAATGCAGTTATATATTTGCTAATATATTTTTGTGAATTACGCTCTAAAACACTTTTGTTGAAAATTAGGTTGATAATAGTAGGCAACACTTTGCTCATTATTATCGGCCTAAAATTAGACACGCATTCTTTTTGTTGCTTTTTGAACAAAATATGTTTACTTAAACAAATAAAAAATTAGCGGCGAAGCTGTTGGCTGCCTGCAGCATCCAACAGCCACCTCTTGGTTGATAGACTGTCGTATTTACCCATCAGTCATAGGCATATTATACTTTTTCTGCAATTTTATCCACTTGAACTAAATATGTATGTTTAATTTGTGAAGTCAAATCAGACAAAATATGTTTTTGTATTGTAAATATGTACCTACAGAATCGATGCAATTTTAGACAACGATAAATTTTTAATACAAATTTAGACAAATATATTATCCTAAATTTTAAGTAATGTTTTAGAGTGTATAACGTACAAAAGATTAAGGTAATAAAATTTTATTTTTTGAATATTAATTTAATTAGTGTTTTTCGTGTGTTATGAAATCTATGACGGTACAATAAAAAGAAATGTACGGGGAGTACCTTTGGTCTAAACCACTTTTGTTGAAAATTAGGTCGATATTAGTCGGCAACACTTTACAGATTATTATCGACATAAAATTAGACAAGCATTCTCTGTGTTGATTTTTGAGCAAAATATATTTAATACGAAAAAAAATACAATGAAAATGTCTTCTAAGCGATTGGCTGTGTACAGCTACGAACCGTGACCTCCTGGCTGATAGTCGATGGTAGCTACCATTCAGCCATAGGCGTATTGTGCTTTGTGTTGAATTTTTTTCCCTTGGACTAAAGATATTTAATTTGAAAAGTTTTTTTCTTTAATAAAAACGTATGTACAGTAGTTTTCCGGTTTAACGAACCAGTACTTTGTCAGGCCCGTTCGTTAAACTGAAAAGTACGTTATACGCAGTACTTATGTAGAATAACCAGTTTATGGATAAATAAATAACTAGAATTGTATTTTTTATTGTAAGATAGCGTTACTTTTTTCTACTCACTTTGTTTTTAGTTATTTGTATAAGAAGTTACTTAAAATAAGTTTTTTAACTAATATTATGAATCTTGTTAGTTCGTTAAACTGAGCACAAAAAAATATTTTTGTTCGTTATATAAGATAATCAATGGAGCGAATTGATCTTGAACTGTTCGTTAAAAGCGATGTTCGAAGAATCGAATGTTCGTTAAACCGGAAAACGTATGTACTACATTTTCTTAAATCATTACATTTATTAAAACAAGAAAAATCCTTAGAACTTTGTTTATAAGTTAACAATATTTACTTACCAATACTTACAAAATTTATATTTAAAAACGTTTAAATACCATAAATTAAACGTTGATGATTGAAGAATTTTTCAAATCAAACTTATACAAGATATGATACTAAATTTCAAGTAATGCTTTAGAGTGTGGGTACTAAAGTGAAATCACCTGATTTTTATAAACATGGCGAATATTTACATTGTATAGCCAAATCAAATTTTTTAAAATAACAATGTTCAGGCCACCAAAGAAAATATATACATGTATCGGCGTTTTGAAAATTTAAATCTGGGAATAGTTTTTGGGGGATTAAATTTCGCCGCTTTTGCACATATATAAGATATCCTATACCGACTCAGTATAAGTATTGTTATACTGAGTCGGTATAGGATATCTTGTAGCCCTTATCTCTTCGCGGTATGGGTCTTTTTGACCCCTCAATAAGTAAGGGGCAAAAACCTCCCCTTCAGCGTCATTATAGCGGGCTAAATTCTTTAACAAAAATGTGTCACATGGTGTTTTAACTACAGCTAAATTTACAACTAGATACGCTTTGAGACAGTCATATACTAGTTGTAATGATACTAGTCAAAAAACGACAGCCATATTACTAGTTCTACTACAAGACTAGTAACGATACTAGTAAAAAAGAGACAATTATATTACTAGTTGTATCGAGACTGTTAACTATACTAGCCAAAAAAGGACACAATTTTCAGGTATACGAATTATACATAAAACATATTTTTAGCTCTTAAAAAAGTAAGTAGAAAGTGGCTCAGTGGGCAGAGTACTTGCCTTGAAATATGCGGAATGAATGTGTGTTCGTACCAGTGATGCCAAAAATAGGGAATTTTCCCTTTTTGTAGGGATTTTTTTAGATATTTTCAGGCGTAGGGAAAAAAGGACAGATTCTTAATTTTGAGGAAAATGTAGGGAATTTTTAAAGTACCTATATTATTCCTTGCCAATAAGAAATTTTTATACTTAGTAAAACAATAAGCACCATAAATAATGCGATTAAAACACTACTACTCATTACCAAAACTCCTAAAGCTTTTACTGGAAAGCTATGTCATGGTTACAGTATTTATTTTAATCGACCTTTAAACAGTTTATTTATCTGTTAATTGGCATTGAAGGTAATAAATTATTTGGAAAATCGATTAAAGCTTTTATTTCATTTGAATTATTAAAAAAATTTTCACATTTAAACATTACTCGAACTAAGGGGAAACGTTTAAAATTTATCCGGGTTTCCAGTCAATTTGGTACGAAAAATATGGAATAAAACAATAAAAAGGATAACTCTATAATCGAATCGGGAATTTTTATTTGATCGAACATTATTTGACAATACAATTTCTCGATTAATGAAACAAATATTAATTGGTTTTCGCTATTTTTGTTTTTATTGATTTTTTAAAATATTTTTTGTACCTGATGAAATAATATATGTTCAAAATGTACAAAATGTAAAGGAAACTTTGTTAGTTTTTCTCTAAATGCAATACATTTTTAGCGTAGGGAAAATAGTAGGGACACATTTTTTGGTTGAAGGGAAAAAAAGGGAATTTTTTTGAGACATGTAGGTATCTTTCAAAATTTCCACTGGCATCCCTGGTTCGTACCGCGGTTGAGGCAAAGTTTTTTGAAGAAATGCAAAATGATAAATAAAAAAACTTGTAAGAGCACTACTTTACAACAACTAGTATTCCAACTGGGATATAACTGTATACAAATGAACTACTTGTGCTCTTATGACAACCTAATGTTAAAATCGATAATTCGATATATGAAAAAAGGACAGATAGGCAACTAGTCAGAGTTAAAAAGCAACTAGTATATTTCTAAACACATATTAGTCATTTTGTCTGCAGGCAAGTGTTCAAGAACTCTTATACTTTAAACGTAAGCCGCCTTACTCTGTCTTAGTGCTGCACAAAATGCTCTATGGATCGCGTTGCTCTCTGCCGTTTTAAAAAATATTTATTGCATATGTACGTATTTATAGATATGTACATATGTATGTACATATTAGAAATATTACTAAGAATGCCATGATGTTATTTACATATATATGAGGGTGCCCCTGTGGCTGAGAGGTAGCGATGCTAGCCTGTCAGTTCAGAGGTCGTGGGTTCGATTCCCGCTATTGGCCCTGGGTGTTTTTCCGCAGAAAGCTGATCGCTTCGTGGGTTTGTGTTTGTTCTTTATAAATAAAAAATAAAAAAAAGTAGTTAATAATTTCACTCTGTAATAAAATTGAAAGAGTTCTTTCTTTCTTTCTTTATCCAAGCAATATCATTTGTTCAAGCCGAATTTAAAGTTAAGTTTTCCAAGAATTTTTGTGGGAGTTCTTTTTTATTGGAAATCTATTTTAAAAAACGCTTCAAATTATCTATCATGAAGCAATTAAAATAAATTAAAAAACACATAAACATTAAAATAATTTAAACACTTGGAAATATTTGTTTAAAAAGTCTTATTTTATTTGGTTTTTATTTCAACTGTCTGTAATTATATAATGAGTTTAAAAAGCAGCCATAAAATAGTTCTATTATTTTATTGTTGTTCATATGATTTGCTTAGAATACAAAAATTTTCTAAAAAAAGCAAAGAGTTTTAGTTAAAAATCAAATTGAAGCCGCTTTTGAAAACATTAAAGAGGCAAAAGAAGAAAGAAATAAATCTAAATTGAAAATAGGAAAATATTTACGTGCATTTTCAATTTTATGACATTCAACTAAATGGTCGTATTCCAAAATATACAATTTTATTTTTAAATTTAACACACTGACCTTTTCCAATATGTAGAGTAACCAAGATCTGGCACTGGCAAACCTTAGGAATACACGATATTTTGTTTTTTTTTTTCTTTCTATTTCATTTACAAACAGTTTATAAATATTTTGTTAGAATTTTGTGACACACAAACACACGTTTTTGTATGTTGTTTTTGTTGTTGCTGTTAGTTCAACTTTAATAAAGATTTTTTTATCTTTGTATTAAAATCTACCTTTTTTTTAAACGAAAGAACGAAATATGCATTTATGTGTATGAGTGTTATTTAAAACCCTTTAAATTCTTTATTTTTGTGCTTTCCTCTTCCTACGTAGAATATAAAAAAGATTTTTAGAAAATAAATATAAATTAAATGAATTTTAACTGCCATTTATAAAACACAAAACACTTTTCTTATATAATTTATTTTAATTTACATTAAATATTGTCTAAATGTTTTTAGTAAAATTATATCGATTTATTAAATACTCTACATTAGGTTACTATATATCTGTAGATGTTAAATTGATGGTATTGTCGATATTTCAGGAATTTTCTCAATATACTTTAGCGTTACGATCTACAAAAGCTTAAAAACCAGAATAATGAACGATTTTAATGGTATATTGAAGCAAAAAACTATTTGTGATAAATATTCGATTAATAAACCTGAGGTTTCAAAAATTATCAAAAAATTTTGCGAGACAGGTTTTGTAAAAACCTAACATTTTGATGGACGACCTCGTAAAACTACGGTAAGACAAAATAAATTAATAGAAAGTGAGTTTAAAAAATTTCCGAAAATGATACACCGGGAAGTTACCAATAATCTTGGAATAAAAATTACTTGTCGAATTGTTAAGCGAAGGGCATATGAAAATGGTTTTGGTTGCTACCGATAAGCGGAAAAATCTCGTATATCTGAAAGGCATTAAATTTGCAAAAGAGCATATCTTATAGACAACGAATAGTCATCGGTCGCCTAATAGTAACAGACATTTAATACGGCTCTCAGTCAGCCTTTTCGTTCTCTTGTACACATGCAATATTTTATCTGATTTAATTTCAAAATTTGCAAAGTATTGAGAACAAAGTTCGACTTAAAAAAAGGACGTATATTTAATGTGGTCAGATAAGGCTAGCATATTAACGTCTAAAAAAAATAAGTTTTAATAAATTTATTTGCATTCTAGGTAGTAAAGGCGAATATTTCGGAACTTTATTAAGAATATATCATTTCACTTTTCAATTTGATTAGAAATTGTAATTGCTAACTCCGACTTAAGCACACTTTCCTTTTTGTCACAGATATGTACACAAAAAATATTATCACCAAACAATTTTCAAACAAAAGTTTGCCTAAAATAAATTTTCGTTCTTAGTAAATGTTGTTTACTGAATCATTTAATTTTTTATTTGACTTTTATTTAGGACACTAACATCAACAATAACAACAAAAACCAGTTATCTGTCCTAAAGCAAAAAGACATATACATAAATAACAGCAACAATCATAGCAAAAGGAAAGCGATGACGGAATTCATACAATTAATATCAAGCGTATATTGTAACAAGTCTGTGTTTACTGAAGATTTCTGAGTGAATCAATTCGTTAATGTTGTTGTGTTAATTCTTATTCCTTTTATTAGAGTCTTCAGCTAAACATACAGTTGAGCACATTTAACAAAGTGAAAGTTCATAAATGCCTAATGGATAATGATGTTATTATTTAAAACATAAAAATATTAAAAAAAGGTTTTTACTGACTCAGACAAAAAATTTATGTGATATATTATAAAAAATCTAGTAAATGTTTTTGTTTTGCAAATGAAGTTCATTTGCTGGTGTTTAGGCATTGTCTATATGCATTTAATTGGTGCTTTACCAAATCGTCAGTAGACTTCAAACACACTTTTGGTAAAGCACCAATGAAATGCATATGGATAATGCTTAGGTACCAGCAAATAAATTTAATTTAGAATAAAGTTATGACAATATGTCATATAATAGATTTCTTAAAGATTTCGATGTATTTTTAGACAAATCGCTTTATAAATTCAGACAAAATTTTGTTTGATATATAGCAGAAAATTCAGTATATATTTTGGTTTGAGTCAGTAAATTATTTTGTTTAGAATTTGTAAATGTCTGTAGACAAATTGTTTTATAGATTTGAACAATTCGCTTACAGAAAAAAAATCGTTTTTTTTTTAAATTAAATCGTTGAATAATGTTTTTCTGTACTTATTTGTTCCTAGACAATCAATTTACTAATTCATTGAATTTCCTTATGAAAATGAAATTTAGTTTTTTATGTATGTAATACATGTTTCTTGTTTTAAAAATCTATCTTGGTACAATTAGATCAAAAAAAGTAAAATTTTAGTCAACAATTGGTTCAATTTTAAAATCTCATTTGCCGTCCCTGACTGCAATATATCGAGATAAATTCTTCAAATCTTGATCTTTTAACTACAATAAGCAAATATTACGATCCGACTGATTCGCTAACTACTGGCTTTGACTTGTTTTCAATAGCTGGGAACAAAATCTTGGCTACATCAAATTCATGTTGGTTCAACTTGAAATAACTTTGATTCAACATGATTCTGCGTGTTCTTTTAGTATCCAATTCGCTTTATTTCATCTTGAATAACTTTGATTCAACATGATTCTTTGTATTATTTCAGTATAAAATTAATTTTGCTCTAACTATAATGCAATATGAAAGCAACATGAAATAAAGTTATTTCAAAAGGCAAAATGTTCATTGAAGATTATTGTAAAATCATGTTGAATTACCGTCAAATACATGTGAAACAAAATCACTATGTTAAATTAACCTTGTTTTCGGCGATTTTATTATGTAATTTATTTTATCAATGTCGATTTTACATATTTCGGTACTGATTTTCCTTTACAGGTATTTAATGCTAATTCAACATGATTTTAGAATAATTAACGATGATTTAAAATAATTTCTCTGATTCATGAAAGTATATCTAACTTTAATTTATTGAGATAAAAACTATTTTACTATGAAACAGGATTTTTACAATGTTGTCTTAACAGTTCAAAGTATTAAATCAACGATTATTAAGGTTAAATTAATAATTTTTCATTTAAAACGAATATGAAGCAATGGAAAATTTAAATAATAGAACTTGTATATGATTTTCAATCAAGACTACGACATGTTCATTTTACATTGGCACCTTTTTCTTTGTATAATGTACAGCCTTCGTGGTCGACTTAAGCCCTTTATTTTATGTATTAACAAAATTTTTTCTTATTTTCCTTACTTATTTATTTATTTAATATTTATTAATATATACATATTTTTTAAAGAAGGTTGTCATTAGTTATTCTTGCTTTGGTATTTCTTAGAATAAATATTAAAGAGACAAATCGGCGTCATCAAATATTTTCATTTTTCTAAATTTGATTTTATAATTTGAAAATTTTTCTTTTCATTTTTTTTGTCGTTATTAATTATGCTGTAGTGAAAAAAGGTATTGTAAATATTTCTAGGATTTCTTAACATGGATATTTTCGAAAAAAGAAAAAAACAGGAAAAATTATGATAATGTTTTCAAATGTTTGTGTTTAACCATTTATTGTTAGACATTTCGGCTATTAGTTTTCTATAATTCTAGACATTTTGGTTGTTTTTAATCTTAGTTAAAATTATGCTCATTAGTATTTTTCATTATAATTTTGTTATTCGTATAGTATTGTATTTTTCTTTATCAATTTTTAAAATCAATTTAAGTTAAAGCCAATAGAATAGTTTGATCTAGAGTTTCAAAATGTTGTATGACATCTTTCATATATACAAATTTGAATATTCATTAATTTTAGTTTTCACACAAATTTATATGGAAAATTTTAATATTCGTTTTTCGGTTTCTATTAAAGTGAACTGTTACTCAATATAATTTAAGTTAGGCAAGTTGTAGTGAACACTTAATGTGTGCGTATACATATACCACGTACAGTTGGAGGCCTGGATGTTACTTTTCCTGAGAAATACCCAGAACTACTAAAAAATCTTTTTCACTCTTTTTACAACTCCTTTCCTTATATTTTGCTGTCCATTGCTCTCGGTTCGACTGTACCTGTTCTGTTCGATATCTATAAAACAACTTGAAAATATTTCTTTATACATATTACAGTAATCCCTTTATTTACGTCGCCTCGATTTACGTTGTTTCGGCTAACGTCGCCAAATTTTTTGTACCTATCAAATTTGATTTGCGTCTCCATTCGATTTCCGTCGTTAAATTTTTAGTGCCTTCCAAATTCGATTTGCGTTGCCATTCGATTTACGTCGCCTCAGTTCCTTACAAGTTATTATCAAGACCCGGGGAATCCCAGAGTTTAGTTAAAATAGTTATTTATATGCAGTAGGAAAAATTTTTGTTCATTCCCATTTCGATTTGCGTCCTCATTTCGATTTAAGTCACCTCAATTATAAAAAGAAAAAATATATGTAAATCTAATTTTTATTATGTGCAATATCAAATTCGATTTACGTTGTATCGAATTACGTGGCCATTTTCAGGAACCAATCACGACGTAAGTGTTGGCTTTGTATTTTAGCTCCCAGCTGAGGCCAATTCTCGTATTACGTAACGCTCCAAAGGGTGGGGGGCCTTTAGAAATACCCAAAAATAGCGTTACATAATATGTGAATAGCCGCTTGAGACTCAAGCTAAAAAATTATAAATATGTAACAATTTCTTTTTAGAAAAATTTAAATTTATTATAATAAATTACATAAGTTCATTTCTAGTGCAAATAGCACAATTAAACATTGTCAAACATATGGTTGTTTTAATTTTCATAAACACTCTGATATAAGTTTTTTATAATAAAAATTTTAAATCTCATCTTTTACAAAAGTGGCTTGTGTTATTGTTTGAAAAGTGACATCTGCTTCATATCACCATGATGACACGAATAAATAATACATATATGTATGGATTTAAATGTACGTATGCATATAATCGCATATACATAAATGTGTATGAATTTTTAATCATATTACTTACTTTTTATATTCCGCATTTATTTACATAAATAGAGTAGATATGTATGTAGAATGTAAATAAATATGTATTTATGTGATATTAAAAAATGGTAGCTGCCATGTTTTTTAAAGGCAAAAACGAAAAAGATCAGAAATGATGAATAACCGTATGACAATGTTTTCATATCTCATATATTCGAAACAAAACAAATATTTCAACCCTTTTTTTTGTGAACTGATAAATGTTGGATGGATTGATGATGGGCATGTAGGCACTACTAATTCATTCATACAAAAATTCATAGATTTCTATTTGTATAGTGAAATTTATGTATGTACATATGTAAGTACCTTGGATACGTAGAAAGAAAACCGTCGCACAGTGGCTCCAATTGGAAGAAAATAGCGCGAGCTATCGAAACGTCAGTTCAATTCTCCGCGCAGTCAAAATTTTCTTTGTCTATATGCTTCACATTTATCTCTAATTAAAAATATAATTTAATTGAAAAATTAAATTTAAACCGTACTCAAATTTCTTTGGATATAAACCCATACAGTTCCACTAAACTCACAAATTTTGGAAAATTTTAAAATTGTTCTTTCTTAAGATATAGGGATTTCAATTATGAAAATTATGTTAATTTTTCTAAGTTTTATCTATAACTTTGGATATAATAACTTTACCACTTTAGGAATAAAATATTTATGTAGATATAAGAGTTAACAAAAACATATACATGTTTGACAATTTTAAAATAAATCTTTTTAAGATATAGCGATTTTAATTTTCGGATATATAAAATGTTTTTAAATTTTTAATATTTATTGCATCGCTATAAAACAGGTATTATTACCTTTCAAACGATATATTACTGACCCCTGTAACTAAAATATCTCTTGAGACATTTGTAATTATGTAAGTAAAGTAAAATTTTTTAAATCTTGATGACGGCGGATCTCCATAACTAGAAAAACATGGAGCCTAACATATTATATCCGTACTTTTGTTATATTGGAAGAACTTCATTCCGAGTTTCATTAAGGTCGCAGAGGGTGTAGTCCATTTCACCCTTCTTCTTACTTGATTTGGGGTGGAATAACTCAATAACTGAAAGAAAATTTTTCCTTTTGAAATAACTATATTCCATGTAGATTTAATATTCCAGTACAGTTTGAGCAAAATGAAGTTGATACGAGGAATTGTTTTGAATCAAAGTTATAACAATTTCGAACAACGTGAATTTGATTCTGAAATAACATGAAAAATCATGTTGAAGCAAAGTTATTTAAACTTGAAACAACATGATTTTATGTAGGCATTTGATTAATTATTTTACATAATTACCCGCTAAGGAGGGGGCGTGATGTATATTAATTAGCATAGTAATCAGAAAAATTTGTGTTGTAGTTGGCTGGCATTAGCCAAGATTTAAACTCAGTCTTATCTATCATCACATCACATTAGTCAACGCGCTGACAACTGCCACAGAATGTGAAAGAGAACACCCAATTTCGACGTTTAAAAAGGCCTGTTATCATGTGTTATACAGTTTTACATTCAAAATGTTAGCTAAGTACATGTTAGCATAATACATGATAGAGATAGCCAAATTAGAAACAATAAGACTTGCTATTTCTATCATATAATCTTGGTATTGTTGTTGTAAGCTTTCAGGTCTAATTAATAGTGTATGCCACTGTAGCCACAATAGCCTCAAATATACTTAATATAAATACTAGGGTATTCACTCGAATAATGTTTGCTCGATTAATCGAATAATTGAAGTCAAATAATGTTCGACCAAACAAAAAATTTCATTTTTGAGTGAACGTTTATTCGATTAATTTATGTCGATTAATCGAATAACTCGACTAAAAAATTTATGCAAAGTTTCTTTTTTAGAATGAGTTTTTGCAGATTTCTTAATAAAAACTGGCAACATTTTTTTAATTATATGAAATTTGCCATGCAATCGAACGTTATTTCATAATAAGAGACCGCATGATCAAAGAATTAAGTCTAATAATGAAGTATGTAACAATAATAGGGAAAAAGAAGCCAACTTAAATTCGGAAATATAACCATCAAACAAAAATTATTTTAAGTAAAGAAGATATTTCGAGAGAGCAGTTAGTTAACTAGATTTTTCGTATTAAATAAAATATGTATCGAATGTAATCTAACGGCGAAATTAAAGGAAAAATTAAAAGCATTCACAAAATCAAAGAGCAAAAATTACTTTTGTCATATAAAATACTAATTATTTTATGGATCTAGAGAAAAACAAAGAATTGATCCGATAAATTGGAAATGCTTTTTAATTCACCTTTTCTCAATTTCTCCAGCGTCAACGATTAGTAAAAGATCACTCTTAATAATAGGAGAAATGTTCAATCGAAAAAATATCTTCTATAAAATTAATAAAAAGCATTATTTTTTTAGGACTAAATGTATCTATTTTATTCTATTATTTAACGAATTGTCCTGTTCCGTTCTCTATGCGGAATAAAAATGTTCGGAATTATAAAAGCTTTGTTGCTAAATACAAGTTAATATTTATAACAACACTGCTATGCCAATTCTGATTATTTTTATTCCGCATTGAATAGAAAACAGTTCTGAATATTATTAAATAATTCCTGGCGCAAAATTTTCTCAAACCGAAACATTTGAATAGTAAAAAAAACTATTTTAAATGACGAGTTTATCATTTAATTTATAAAGAAATATTATTTTTCTTTTGTTTTTATTATTAAAATATATAAAAACGCGAAAAAACCTGATTTGTTTTATTTTTGTCCACAAAAATTTACCAAAAACCGAGTAATTCAAAAATTTTCCGATCAACTCGAATAATTTTTAGCAGTAAAAATGACTCGAATACCTCGAACGAAATAAAACTTTTACTCGATTGTTCGAGTAATTTAAAAACGTCAATTTCGATTTATTTATTAATCGAACAATTGAAAAGTCGATTAAAATGAATACCCTATTAAATACCATTATAAATTTAATTTTAAATCAATAGGATCATCAATTGATGATTTAAAATAAAATTTATTTGAAATTAAAATTATAGTCATGTTGATTTCAAATGAAAAAAACTGAAGTTTAACGTGATAAAACTTAACTTTACTATTAAAGGGGATCTTATGGATTTAATATTGAAAAATTTTGTTTTAACAATGCAAAATATTAACCAGATTTGAAGTTAAAGTAATACATTTTCCAAAGAAATTTATTATAAATTTCTTTGGAAAATGTAAGATAATAAATTTCTTTGGATAAAACCCATATAGTTCGACTAAATACACACAATTTCAATTATTAACAAAATTTCTTTTAAAGTTAATAGGAGCCAATAATAATTTGAAATTAAGACTGTACTGTTTCATAAATTTTATAAACATAATTTCCAATCAACACTGCGACATGTTGATTTTATATTGGGATTTTTTTCTGTGTGTATGACTGTTAAAAATGCGGGGGTACAAAATTTTCCCGAGTCGTGTGCGTCAAAAGGAGAGCACATTACTTAAGTAGCTCCAAAATTTTAACAAAACTTGGAATCTAATACTAACTATTATGGTATTCATTCGGTTAACCGTTAATCGGTTAACCGGTTACTTACTACCCGATTAACTGATCGATTAATGTAAAATTGGCTATTTTCAATTAACGGTTAAGCCGGTTAATTTCAGTCGATTAACCGAATAACCGATATAACAAAATTTTTAATTTTTTGTAGTATTTTAACATATTTCTTGTGTGTTTAATTATTTGTTTCGTCACATATACAAAAGGTATCTGTTTAAGCTGTTTTTAGACTATTCAAGAAGCTGTTCGACTTCTGCACAAAATGCAACCCTGATATAATGTGCTGTTCCCGCTTTTTCTCAAGTTCTCATAAACTCATTTGATCAGGGATGCATTTTCTACAGAAGTCGAACAACTTGTGACATAGTGTAAAACAGCTTTTAAAAATAATTTTTTCATACAAACAACCCTACGGTAAATGGAACTCAAACAAAACAAGTCACGTGACGGGTCCCCAGGTGGTAGGGACCACTCCGAGTTCTAACACTTCCTATGAAGCGGACCAGCCACTTTTACATGGGGATGGCCTAGGATGGTGTTAATTGATACTTTTTATGCACCTTGCAACTTGTCTCTGAACTATCTTATGGAGTCCTAATCGGTGTAGAATAATATAGATTATATATAAATATTATTGCAAAATTCAGCTGTCATTATCGATTAATCTATTTTTTTACTGTTAAAAATTCAAGTAGAAATAGTATTTTATTTTTAAGCGGTACCTTTGATAGGACTCGAACCGACAACCTCCGGCATGACAGGCTAGTACACTACCCACTCGACCACAGGGGAACTTATATGTCAATGTTATAAATACCAGTTAAGCTGGAGCGAATATATCAATATAGTTACGGAACAGGTTCCTGAGTGGCATGACAGTCTCATTGAAGTGAGACAATTAATATTATATAGATGCTATGTGATAGGCCTTAGATCAAGGTGCATCGAATTTGTTCACTGCCGTTTAATACAATACTAGCCGGAGTACCAACTAAATTAACTGAAAATGGGTAATATGTGACCATTTACACAATATGTCTTTTTTCCCCATTCACTACTCCTTTTGGTACCAGTCACATTTTCTGAAGTCATAGGACGAGTACTTTTGGATCATTTGCACCAAATTTTCCGCAGGGAAAGAAGTGTGTTCAGTGATCTTAGCTTAAGTAAAACGTTAAAATCTTTGGACGTGGCTATAAAAGAGCTTAGCAAAGACTCTGCCACTTTAACTGAACTTGATGGAATTATTCAATTTTTGATTAGTAAAGTAATAAAAGCCAATAATACTGTTGCCAACGATTTAATTAAAAATCTAAGGATTCGATTTAATGAGAGACGAATTTAATTATTTTATATCTCCACTCAGAAATATTTCTTTCAAGTAACAGTGTTTTAAAATACAAAAAACGGAAACTAGGGCATTCGGAAATTAGCATGTTTGCAGAATGTTAGGTGGCGAGCTTTGGCGAGCAGGTCATATGATGACCTGCCAACAGAAGGAACCATCGATAGTAATACAAACAATATTGCAACAGAATTAACCGAAACAATTGGAAATGTTAAGAGTTTTAAAAAATTAAAACAAAACTTTAATGACATAATGAAACATTATATATGTTTAGGGAAATCCAGGAAAAGGACTGATGAATGAAATGTTCCGTATTATGGATTGCTTTCAATTTTTCCAACATCTACAATAAGTTAATGGATTTTTCCAAGTCGAGTTTTTTTTCAAAACTAAAGAAAAGAATCGCCTAATACTAAACATTTAAACGAAATTATTTTTCTGAAAGATTGTTTTAGAAGATCTCCTTAAATTATTGAAATAACTAATAAAATGATCTCACGAACTTGCTAATTTTTTAATTAATACATATTTATCAATTTTTTTTTGACTCAGTGCAAGAATTGTTGTTTGTTTTGTTATTGTTTTTTTTACTAAACTCAAAATAATAAATAATATATGCATTTTTATTAATCATTTATGAACATTTTTTATTAATCGGTTAACCGATTAATAATCGATTATTAATCGATTAAGCCAAGCCCTCGATTAATTAAGCGAGCGAACCACGTAAAAGTATCAGGTCCCTGACATATAAAGTTTCCAGGCCTCCAACCTATTGTTAGCCCTTGGAAACTAGCCACGTAAGAACTAACTTGTTTTATCCTAAAATAAAATAAACTCTTTTATAAAAATCTATTGAAAAATGTGAACTTTATTTACAATAAAGAAAAATTACATTAATATTGCCGGAACTCCGAGCTTTAAGGACGATGTCCTAACAGATTTTATACATTCTCAAGACACGCGCCATTTTGTCAAACAAATATATTCAAAAATTCCTTCCAACTGTATTAATATCTGCATGTAACATATTTTTCAAGTGAACCAAAACAAATAGCCAATAACTAGTTAAATGAAACAAAAAGATTTAGTGTTATATAGATACATACATCTATTGAAGTACATATTTCTACTTATTTCAATATGTAATTGGTACTTTTAAGTATTTCTGTTTTAAATCCTAAAATAATTGTTACTTTTAATACAAAGATCTATCTTAAATTTCCCTACAATTTAATATATCGATTACAAATGTCCCCCTTTTGCTGCAAAATGATGCAAAAAGACAAAGAAAACAAACACGAAACAAAATTTCATAGAACACTTAAACATCTAACTGCTAAATTGAAGTACGAATTCATTTAAACATTCAACTTTTAAGAGATTGACACAAAAATATTTAAACAACTTTAACAAAAGAAATCATAGAGAAAAAATAAAAGAAAAACTCTAGTAAATTGCTTAAATTGTAGAGGATACAAAACGAATGAATTGCAACAACACATTCAAACATATACACACATACACATACACATGTTATCGATTGGATACATTCACATAAGAAAGAAAAAAAAACACGGAAGTAAATAGTAGTAAATGTCTTTTAACTACTTGTAGAACCCAACATTTCGGTATATAAAAAAAACTATTTACATGTATACTTTTACTATGTACATACATAGATACTTATGTGCATACAAAAATATATGCATGTATCCATGTGTAAATAGTGCTAATGTCCGTATATGACATATACTATATGTATATAGAATTGAGTACATAAAGACAATTTGGTTGCTCGATTTTGATTTTTGTGTTCAAGTTTCACAAAAACAAATGAAAGCTTGAGCAACAGCAACATTAACCAAATCAGCGATATGTATATAGTCACAGAAAATGCAAAAAGCCCTATCTAATATTTTAAAAGTTTAAATAAAAATATATTGACAATTTCTGCAAAATTTTACAATAAATGTATAAATTTGTGGGTCGTTTTTAGGGTTCCGATACACCAAAAGTGTAAAGGAACCCTATTGTTTTCGCTACGCTGTCCGTCTGTCCGTCTGTCTGTCACAGGCTGTTTTCTCGGCAACCGTAAGAGCTACGGACCTGAAATTTTCACAGGATATGTAGCTTTTGCCGCTACAACAACAAATATATGACAGTTAAACATTAAAGGGTGTTCTAAAGCGAGAAACGAAAAATGTTGAAATACTAATGTAATATGCAGACACTTATATATAGACACTTTAAATTTTCAAAGTTCGTGTTAATTGGTGTAGTCTGTAGAATAGACTACACCAATTAACACCGATATTTAAAACAATAAAAATTGAAGGGTATTCTATTAGTTATTGTAGTTTTGACTGTGTAATTGAGACAATATGCTGTATCTTGGAAACCGTAAGATGTAAAATCTTGAAATTTTAAAACACGCTAAAACTAAAAAAATCCAAAATTAAAAAAATTTCAAAACGAAAAAAACCCAAAAATGAAAAAAGCGCTTAAAGGAAAAAAGCGCCAAAATTAAAAAAATCGCTAAGACGCAATATATCACCAAAAATAAAAAGATCGCCAAAAAAAACTAAAAAACGTCAAAAATCTAAAAAGTCTTCAAAACGAAAAATCGCTAAAACTAAATAAATCATCAAAAAATGAAAAAATCGCAAAAAATGAAAAAAAAAACACAAAAACGAAAATAAACGCAAAAACAAAAAAAAAGCGCCAAAACTAAAAAAACTCCAAAAAAACAAAAAAATCGCCAAAACGAAAAAAGTGTCAAAAAATCGCCACAACTAAAATAAATCGCTAAAACTAAAAATATCAGAAAGTGAAAACGTTAAATAAATGCCATAACCAAAAAATCGCCAAAACTAAACAAATCAGCAAAAAACAAAAAAATGCAAAAAAACAAAAAAAAAACAAAAAAAAAAAAACAACGAAAAATACTTAAAAAATAAAAACTAAAAACAAACAAGAAAGCACAACGAAAAAATGCAAAAATGACAAACGGGGCAAAAACAAAAAGGGATATACATATGTGTATTCGTACGGAACCCTTCGTGTGCGAGCCAAAGTCGCACTTTACTTAATTTTTTTCTTTTATTATAACAATTTACACTTATAGCCCAATTCAGTATCTCGATAAAACGTTACGTCTATAGACGGAAAGCACTCACTAATGCAAATCGTTATTATTTTTTCGTTTGTGTTTCGAGGTTCTTGTCTTGCCTACAAGAAATTGGAAATAAGGTACTTACTGCCAAGTCAAAAACCATAATAGTTTAAAAAATTATTTGGCCCGTATTTTTTGTTCAACTTATAATTATTCTAATGTAACAATTAAAACAATTATTTTATTGGACGCAATCATTTTTCATTTTCAAAGACAACGTCTTAAATATGTTCTAAACTATTTAGCGAATAGAAAATAAAGAAATCAATCAGAAATTAGTCGGAAAACGTGTAAAGCCGACGTAGTGAATAGGGCTATTATTGTCAATATAGTTTTCTTTTAAACAAGTTTTATGCTTCTCCTGCAACACTTTTGAAATGTTAGATAGGGCTTTTTGCATTTTCTGTGACGATATACTGTTGTTGGAATCTATGCACTTGAAAATAAGCGTGAGGTTTAAATTCCAAAGCCCTTTTAGAATATAAGAAATTGTTCTTAACTCTGGAACCGGTGGTAAGTCTGTAATGAACTTGTTTTTGCTATAGCTTTTGCCTTATGTCACACATGTCGAAAAAACATGGTTGTGGCATATTCTCAACAACAATCTATGGTGGTAGCAAACTTATTTAAAACGTAACTTTAGTTGTATTCTTGTTTACATTTAATTTCAAAAATTTTCAACCTACCTGTTTACTAAATGTCATCTCTCTAGACATAGAAAAATTTCATGTTAAAATTGTCGAAAACGAGGTTAATTTAACATTTCCATGATTTTAACATGATTTTACAATAGCTTTCAAATAACATGTTTCCTCTGAAATAACTATACAGTTAAATCAAAATGAAGTAGATACTGAAAGGATACGGAGAATCATGTTGAATCAAAGTTATTTCAAGTTGAAACAATGTAAATTTGGTATAGACACAATACGAAGAAACATGTTGTATCAAAGTTATTTCAAGTTTAAACAACGTGAATTTGACATTGAAACAGGACGAAGAATCATGTTGAATTAAAGTTGTATCAATTTGAAGCAACATTACTTTAATATGCTGTTTTATTAATTATTTTACTTACGTGATTTGTTTTAACACAGGCATCTGCAAAATTTGTGTTGTAGGTGGGGTGCTCCAGCCAAGTTTTGAACTCGTGCCACTTGCATGATTGTCAACGCGATAACCACTGCAGCCACAACAACTTTAAACTTTACATTCATGATTTAATTGATTATTAAACTTCAAATTTATTTCAAAATAAAGTTATAGTCATGTTGATTTAAAACTGAATGTTGAGCAACTTTGTTACAATTGCATTAACAGTGAAAAATTATTAAATCAAAGAGATTTAAGGTTAGATTAATCATTTTCTACTTTTAATTAATATGAAATAATGATAATTTTAAATCAGCAGCATCAAATGTTCACTGTTAATTCGATGTTTGTCGGCGATTAGTCGGCTTTATACAAATAAACAACAGCAAAACAACAACAAGTGACATAACTGAGCATAACAGTGAATTGTATCAATGAGCAAAGCAAATAAACACCAACACACTTAACCCTCGTCAGGCGGAACAACTTTACAACGCTAAAAGGCGGTATGGGTACAAATGTAACTTCATATAATTATTTTTGGATATATAAGTTTTTATAACAAATTATGGATGACTTTCTTTCTAAATATATAATAAACCATCCCAGTAAAAAACTTGCTTCCACTAAAGAGGGTTTCTACTATTATGGAATAAAAGTAGCGCTGACAAACCTGCTGATATCGCTGCTGATTTTTGTATGGCGAGTTCCCGGGTTGGAGTACTACATTTTTGCTCACAAAATCGCTTTTGAAGCGCTGAAAATCATCAACATTTTCAGCACTAGAACTGAAAATATATGAAAAAATGGTTCGATATGGATTGGCGTCGTTAACGCCATTTTGATTTTTTCTTATTTCGTTTCTTTATTTATTTTTATTAATTTCATATTTTTACTCAATGTTTGTTATTTTAACTTCAACTAGTATCGAACTAAGAACCTTCAAGTTTGAAGTCCAACGTACCAATCACTCGACCAAAAACAGTGTTGCAAAACGGCACCAAGAAACTCAAATAAACTTACTCTTCATTCTCGCTTAAAACCCTGCTTTGGATCAGCACTATAAAATCAGCTTTTTTGTATAGCTTGTGTACAAAGCTTTTGTATAAGTAAAAAGCAAATACTTTTCTTTCTTCAAAAACTGCATTGTTGTGACGCTATGAAATCAGCTTCTGAACAAGCTCATATTTTAAAGCGAATTATGAAGCGCTTTATTTCTTTAGTGCTTCAAAAAACATGAAAATTTTTAACTGGGATGTATCAGTTGCAACAATTCTATTTCTTAGCCCCCGACCAAAAAATGGATGTTATAAGTTTGTAGTGTGTGTCTGTGTATTTGTATATCTGTGATCTGTGTATCTCTGTATATGTACAAGTCTACGTACAGACCAAACGGCTGGACCAATTTAGATTTAGTTTATCTGCTTGAAAGGTGACTTGATCGAGAGTGTTCTTAGCTATGCTTGAAGAAAATCGGTTCAGCCATTTAAAAGATATCACATCTTTTCCAGTCTTCTGTCGAATCTGTGTGTCTTTGACGGCAGGATGACTTGATCCAAAATCTTCTAGCCTATGTTTGAAGAAAATTGGTTCAGCCGTTTTGAAGTTATCATCTATTTTCTTCGTCGGATTTTAAACTTTTTAATTTAATGTTATTGTTTTTTTATATATTTTATTAATTTTTAATTTTTCCATGAAACCGGTGTGTGATGAATACTCCAAAAAGGAAACAACCTGTGTCAACAGTCTGAATAAACTTATTTTATGTATTCTAAAAAAACTTTTTTATATCCTCTTACGTACATTTTTTATATATGTTCTATTCGTTTCAATAAAAATTAGAATTTTTGTATTTTGTAACCATATTTTCTTGTTTATTTTTCATACAAAATATACAGGGATACAATTGTACAAATACCGCCTTTTGAAGGTGTTTACAAAACAAAACCTTACAATTTGGGGAAGGCCGTTACTTTTTTATGTTTAATACTTGAAAACTAAACATTATTGTTAGATTTAAGATGTGACGAAATTACAGATATCTAGTGATAAATCAAAAAAAGTTATAGCACTTATAAAATGAAAAAGTTACAATTGTACCGCTTCCGCCTGACGAGGGTTAAGCAAGACATTATTTCTCGTAAATTTAAATACACATTGTGTGGCCGGAACTTAGCCTGGAGCACTACCGTGCGCCTATATGATTTCCAATCAAAATTGCGATATGTTGACTGTACATTTGTTTTTTTGTGTGTAGCTATAATGGAAGTGCCCCATAACATTGATGAGTCAGTGAGTTAGTGAATAGGTACTAAAATATGGATATTTTACACCTTCATATCTCAAGAAGGTTTTATGGTAGAACTTTCGCTAAACACCCAAACATTTTTTAGGAATCGTCATAAAACCAAATGATGTTTGGTTTGAGAAGTGTAACAAAAAATTTTTTACTTCTTAGTCGCTCTAGTAGGTGTCCTTCTCTTTCAGATGGTTAACGACAATAAAAAAAGTGCATTAGTAAGAAGTAACAGTTTTTAGATTCAAAATATTTATCGTATTCGTATAAAATCGTCATCAGTGTGTGGTAGTTGTAGTCTGGAAAAGGATAAAAAAGAGAAAAAAACAACAGTAAAGGACTTTCGGTATACACTTGTTGTCGTAGTTGTTGCAGTAACAATATTTGTTTCGATACATACATTTAGTCTGGTTAAAACTGGTAGACAATTTTATACTAAACCATTTATAGACAGACTTTTACACACTCGCTCACACTCATGAAAGAGCTAACGGAAGTCTAAATTTTCAATTGTATGTGAATAATGCAAACTATGTATATATAGAAGTGTGGATGGGTGACTGTGTCGTTGTGTAGACAATTATACATTTATTTCCTGAATTTTTATGTATATGTGTAAATGTATCTAAAGATTTTCATTTCCATTGTATATACTCCCTATGTACTATATGCATATGTATGTATGTATATTTAGTTACATATTGTATATAAACGTTTGAAGTCAAGTTTTTTGTTTGTATTAGTGTGAATTTCGTTGTCGTTATCATTGCATCCCATCAGTATGGAGGCCTTATAGAAGGCATTTTTACACATTCTTTTATAAGGAGAAGTACTTAACGCTGCATTCCATCTTCATATCTATTTTTCACACGTTGTCATTGCGGCGAAGGCCTTCCGCTATCGCTTCTTCTGGAAGTTTTGACAAAAGGACTTCTAAAAATGCCATTTTAAAAGGTTTCAAAAAGCAAATGGAGGACAATTTTGCTAATCTCGGTATTTTTATAGTGGCTTCTTTGGTTTTGATTAACGTGGTTTTTATTTCGCATTATTTCCTTTCATCTAAAGCAATCTTTTATAAATAGGTGATTGTTATTGCAAATGCTTTTTGCGTCCGTTGAAAATATAGTGAAATATTTCATAAAATAAACGCATGAATTTGAAATGAAAACTGCTTTACAATGATTTAATAGATTATAAAGGAATATACATACATAAGTTTTTTTGTGTAAGACTCTCCATTATGTGTTAAAAACGAAGAACGAAAATACAGTTTTTATTCTCTTCGTACAAAATGGCGTGTCTGTAATGCATGCTGTTGATTTTCCTCATTAAGACACTATGAATTTTTCCAAAAACGAAATTAACTGCAAGTTTTCGTAAGATAAAACGAAAATTTCGTGTGAGAATTTATGTTGAAAACAACAATAAAATACAATAAGTTGTTTTTGTTGGCAAATAAATTTCTCACAGAAAATTTTTGTTTTATTTTACAAAAACGGGCAGTAAATTTATAACAGTCTAAGAATATTTGCATTTGTTTCTCTGATCTCACATTTTTACATGTTCATACATGCTTAAGTGTAAAGTCAAATCAAAAAACGTTGACTTGAGTAGAACAAACAAAAAATCAGAAAAATGGGAATGAAGAAAAATAATCAAACGGTAACACTGGGAAAGTACAGTTTAATGTCAACTTGACTGATTTAATTCTCGTATTCAATTTTCACGAAATATACTAATATTATTTTCACGAATAATATTAATCATATCTGATTTTTTTCTTTACATAACGCTAAGAACTTTAGCCTAATAATTATTTTTGGATTCAATAGAAATTATAGTGTTTTTAAGTTGTTATTATCTGCAGTTTTGCTTATTATTTTTAGTACGCTTCATATTCGTTTAACTACTGAAATTGCTTTAAGAACATACACGAAAATAACAGCGTAGATTAGTACTTCAAATATATAAAAGTTTTGTGAATTCTGCTAAATAGTGTTATATGTATTGCAAAACATTGCATCAATTAATCATGATTTGTATCGAAAAAAAATGTATTGAGTGTTATCCATATTTTTAAATTAATTGTAATTTTTTATTGCATAATTGAGGAGTTTATGTTAAAACTCCTCGAACAATGAATTATTTCAAATTAAAAATTTAGTGTGTGTTCTGAAAAAATATTGAATTCGTAAGACAATGTATGGAGAGTTACGTATAAATATAATTTGTCTATAAATTTTAGAACGATAAAAAAATTTAGCAGCTGCGGAAGAGTAGAAACGATATATAGAACATAATCTGTCTAAATATGTCTTATTTGCTTATACTGCGCTGTTTGTTGTTGTATTTTCGAAGAATGTATTAGATATGCCGTATTTTAGTATGAATAATTATTTAAAATTTACATAACTTTTAACATTGTCAGTCGATTTTATTAAAATTATTCTTTTTTGAAAGAAGAGCTAGCCTGCTTTGTGTTCATGCATAAATGTTTGTAGAGAATTATTTTAAGAGATACATTTTTTTCCATGTGAACCCAAATAAAAATTCAAAAAGTAGTCGTAACTTTTAAATTCGTCATGCGATTATCATAATTTTTTGTTTTTAGAGAGTAGATGTATAGTGCTCTCATACCCTGTATTAATTTTTGGTGTTGTATTTTTTTTTTTTTTTGCAAAAATCAGTCGCAGAACAACCGCGAAAGCAAATGTTAAGCTCAATACACAAATATTTAAAAAAATCGAAAAATACAATTTTATTTCAACATACATTATTAAATGAGGCGAAAACTATAATATGAATTCTACCTTCTCATATTGCTATTAGTTACATTGGTAAACAAAAAAAATTTACACTTATAATGAGAATCACCCACATATGAGGCTAAATCTTTTGTATGCACATATCGCGACCTCAGTATTGGCTTAGCTCATATGCCAAAAAGTCGGAATGGAAAAAAAACAACAAAGAAGATTTACATAAAGTTTTCTCAAAATATATCCAATAGATTTTTTTTTGTATTCTCACCACTGCTTCCGGCACATGTTTGGAAGAAAAATGTAAATTTTTGTGAACTTTCATCAATCCGATTAGAAAGTAACATCTTTTTACTGAAAGTGAAATATCTTGTTTTGTGCTCCAGTAGCCATTTTTTTTAAATTTTATTTGTAAAAAGTAGCTTTTGTTGCTCCATGTGTATACTAACTGCTGTGTACCGAGTAGCTTGTTATTGAGATGAAATTTTCTACTTTTTATTGAAAATAAGCGTATAAATGTTATTAGAAAAGATATTTACATGGAATAAAAACTTAATATTGATGAAACTTGGTGCTGTACTTGATTGCTGATTTTTAGTTTTTTATTTAAAATTTTTATGAAATTTATTTGACATATTGTCATAATGTTATTTAAAATGAAATTTATTTGCTGGTGTTTAAGCATTGTCGATATGCAGCATTTCATTGGTGCTTTACCAAATCGTCAGTAGACTTCAGACATGATTTTGAACAGTTACAAACAAACCCTTTATCTTATGTACAACTTTCAAAAACCATTTGAGAATTCACAAATATTTAAACGATTTTCAAAAATAAGCAAAGTAGGCTTTGAAAATAATACAAAAACCAGCAAATAATTTTTTATTCGATATGAAAAATAATATAGATTCATATCGAATAAAAAGTTACTTGCTGGGTTTTGTATTTTTTTCAACGCCTACTTTGCTTATTTTGGAAAATCATTTACATATTTGTGAATCCTCAAATGGTTTTTGAAAGTTGTACATAAGATTAAGGGTTTGTAACTGTTCAAAATCATGTCTGAAGTCTACTGACGATTTGGTAAAGCACCAATGAAATGCTGAAAATAGACAATGCTTAAACACCAGCAAATAAATTTCATTTTATTTTATATTTTTTTTACAAAAAATTTATCAAAAATTATGATATCGAGCACAATGAATGCTTGATATCTCAGAAACCAGGAACAATTTCGCGAAACAGTTTTTGGATTCTGAAAGAGGGTATTTAAAATATATACTTAACAAAAATTTTTTTTAAATGGTCGGTGGGCCAAAACAAGACTGAGGTCACGATATGTATTAGGAAGGAGTTGGACATGAATAGTTTCGTCTGAGTAAATAAAAGTTAATTAGGTCCATCATAAACGGCATAATAACAGCATGTATGATGTTGTCGCTTGTACTTAAATTTCATTTCTATATACAAATTACTTGCGAAAAAAGACTAGGAGAATGAATGTTTATTATTTCTAATGTACATTTTTATTAAACCAAACGAAAAATCTAAAAGTAGAATTCTCATTCGTCCTCCCTTCTAATCGAATGTATTTTCTTTGGGATAGTCGGGCCTTCTAAAAGAAAGTGTAAGCGGGCCTTTAAGAAGACATGAATTGAGAAGGCCTTTTTAGTTTTACCGCTGGAATATTTCTATTGTTGTTGTTGTGTAGTTTGTTGTATGTTATTTTGTTTGTATGTATTTTTGTATATAAATAAATGGGCTGGTTGTTGACATTGGTTTCGTATTTACAAAGAAATCGATTGAATTTAATCGAAATGGCGTGAAAATCTTCTAAAGACAATTTAAACATAGACAATTCATTCATTTGGCCACTCATTCTCTGACTTTAAACATTCATTTAGTTGTAAGTATTTGTAAAAGACTTCCTATTTCTAAATTAGCAAGGTCAATGACTAAAAAATATTCAACAAAATTAAATCAAATGAAAAATTTCATTTTTCTTTTAAAGTTAATTTAAATTTCCGTCTCGGAAATGTCGGCAAAATTTAAGCTGTTGCTGAAAATAACACATTTTTGGCAGTAATGGAAAAAGTGAAAAGATTTGAACAGACTTTCGCAGCTACATACTTTTTGTATCTTTTGTTTAAAAAAGGTGACATTAAGAATTTTAAATTCATGTACATAAGAATAGTATATCATATTCTATAGCATTTAAATTGATTTAGGAGTAATTTTTTATTTACAGCTTGAGATTAGTCTATTTTATATTATGTTATATCTTTTGTGAGTCCTGTACATTTTATTACATTTCCAATAAATAAAAAAATAAAAAAAATTAAATCATCTTTAATACCGATTTAAATACTTACACGTGAATGCATTCACACTTTGTTTTAACTAAACGATCGTGTGATAAAAAATTTCTTTACAAATTATTCAAGTGGAAAATTCTAACTGAAAATATTCATATCACATATTGTAAATGAAAAAGAAAAATACCAAATAATTGAAGCGTTGGTCTTCATTTAGTTTAAGGTAACAAATCAATTTGAATTAGAAAAATGAATACATCCACCTAAATTTCATTTGTTTCATGGAATATGTTTGTGCATACGTTTTTTAAGATCCTTTGCATTTTTGTTTTCATTTTACTCTTAATCGTCCATATTTGATATTAAAAAATAAGTGGTCGGGCGGTAACAGTAGCAGTGATCAGGCATTTTGGAGGGTTGAAATTTGAAAATAAATAACTAATCCATCCATACATTTTAATTCCTTGCAACAAATAAAATTCAATTATTGTTTTTTAATTTTACATTTAATACTCATACAACATGCTGTTTTTTATGCGAATGTTTCAATTGTAGATTCCACCATATTGTTTGTTTAGGTACAGATTTACAATTTTTTGTTCGTTATTTTTTTATCAGACAGGCAGACAAACATACATAATTTTAATATTTGTTTCTTTTGTACGTTTGTCATTATCATTGTCATTGAAATTCTGTTCTTACATCTAAATAAATGTTTTACATGTGTAAATGTTTTGTGATCCTTTTAGTTATTTTTTTTTTAATTTTTGCTGGAAAATGTTTAGCGGCACATATACCTTTGGCAAGATTTTGCGTGTGATTATTAAGGATTTAATTTGTTTTTGATGTGGGAAATATTTTGATAATGACAGTCTATATTAGAATTTTCAATTTATGTAATTTAGTCACAGTTTTGGGCTTAATTTATAGTATTAAATGTGTTATAATATTGTAAATATGTATATTATAACTTACAACATGTATGATCTGACTGATTTTATTATTCGATTTTGATGTCTGTGTAGCCAACTGAGGGGATTTGTCCCCAAATTGGGGACTTCAGCTTCTATTTGGGACAGATTTTCGGTGGGAGGGATTTGGGGATTTTACATTGAGCATTTTTAATAAACCTTAAATTTTGTTCCACTTGTATTTCGATTATTTTAAAATGGTGTTTCAATTGATGAATCTCATTTGTTTGAATGCATCGCGATTGAAATTGAACGTGTGTGCAGACACTAGCCTGAAATTGATGTTGGTATAGGATGTTCAGAGAAATGAGAACTGTTATCACTTTCGGATCAAAAGAATTTAAAGAAATTTCCTTACAATATGTGTTTAGCTGTACTAGCAAATGAAATGCTTAAAAATTCGATGAATGTTTTTTACATATCGATAATCATATCGTCCCTACCATGTCTAACTATCGAATGTACAAAGCTTGAGGACCGTTTCTCATAATAAACTGATGTTATGCTGCGTGCCTGGCAATGCTTGAAAGAGTGGGCTGACTGTCTAACCAACAAAGGGGCCCTTAGTAGATTAATAGAACCGGATCCCTTCTTTCGCATCTTACGTGGATACGTCAAAGTGACGAATAGTTCCTGAGATTAGGTGGTGTTTGTTCGCCATTTATTGCTAATGAGCAAAAGGGACCTCAGACCACTAGCCGGACACAATAGTCTGAGACGACAATAATTTGTTATTGCTAACTCTGAGACTCCATGAAGCTCAAGAAGAGATACCGAAACCTCTGCAATTACAGAGCTATAATTGATCACAGAATGAAGCTTCTTGGAGTAATACTGATGACTCCAAGTAAAGTACATATATATATCCTCTCACCGAGCGGAATAATTGGCTTTAGCGTAGCCTTAACCTGTTTTAGTACACATCAGAGCCGCACAAAAAACAACAAAATATAACAAACAAAACAATTTTTCTGTTTTCCAGTATCGCAAGACTTTAACAGTTTCTTAAAACGTTGTGGCAGAAAATAGAAAAGCATTTAATTTATTTTATTTCTCTGAAATTTTATTATTGCTTGTAGAAAATATGTTTCTTTATCGTAGAGAGAAATTGAATTAAATGTAACAATTCTCAAAGTATTAAAAGTTGTTAGTTTACTATACAGTGGAATAAAATACTGACAATTTGCTTTTAATTAGAAGTGCAAAATGCATAATATGCATATTACGTATTATGTAAACATAATACATATTATATAATAAACATCAAAATAATACTATTTTTTATATATAATAAAATACGCAGAGTAACTAACCATTTTATTTTTTATTGAATGATAGTGCTTATTAAAAAAATATTTTTTGGGGACAAAATTGGGGATTTTTACTTTTGCGGACATCAGGCAAAACTCTTCTGGCAACACTGTTTGACGCATACGTTATTATACACTATAAATTATTTTGTTAGTATTGACTATGGTTTTCAAAATAAACCATTGCATCAGAAATGAATTAGGTTCCATGCCGTACGTTATCATAGCTTCAAAACGGTTAGTATCGTATGCTTAAAATTAAATGGTTCCAATTATGATAGTTGTCAGCAACTAGAACTCTAACTTAACCTATTCCCAGTTAGTGGTAGACGATCGAAGTCACGTCGTCTGAAGAAAGGTACAAATTTTCGGGTGCGGATATACTGACTGAAAGCAGGGAGATAGATGCATTCACACAAACAAAAAATACCAATAAAATCAAGAAGCAATATGTCGCAATGTTGATGGTAAATCATAGTAAGTTTCTGAAATAGTACAGACTTCATTTAAAATTACAATTGCTTCATATTAATTTTAAACGAAAAATTATTAATCTTACCTTAAATCTCGTTGATTTAATATCTGTGATCACAAGCCTTAACCGCCTAAGTCTGTTTTCCAAGGTTTTCAGGAGAGAAGTTTAAAGTTTAAAGCCCTCACTGCAAATCAGGGGTTGCTTTTTTGTTGCTTATTTTTTTACAGATTCCAAGGAAGCGTATTCTTTTAATCATCTCTTTAAAAAAATAGTTCAGTCAAGAGATAATAGCGAGATAAGGCACTCGGCTCTTATGGCTTATTAAGTACAAGAAATTCAAAATGCTAAAGTTGAGTTAGTCTTCTTTCTGTACCACAAGAAAAAACTTTCTTTTTGTACACCTAAGTCAACTTAAGTCTTTATTTTATGTCAACATTTGTATGATTTTATCTCTCCTGTTGAGTTAAGTTCTTATTCCTTACTGATAATTCATAATTTGTCGACTTATGTTATATTTTCACTTTGGATTCCTTGAACATAAAAAATTTTTCTAAAATATTTAATTTAAAAAACACTTTTTATTTAATATAAAAATAAAAGTTTTACAAGGATTTTTTTTTGTCGTAAGAGGTATGTGACATCAGTATATATTTTACAGATCAGCAATATCCACTTACGTAACATACTCGTTCTTATATGAAGATTAAATTAACAAAAATCTAAAAATACGAATAAACTAACTTTTATCCACTTACTTTTTTCCTTGGGACGTTCTTCCTGAAGCTTTTCTAATTCTATCTTCTTTAATGCTCTGTCAGATATTTTGCATATAACTTTTTACAAAAATTGTTAAAAATTAAAACTTTTAAATCAATCACCAAGATGTAGAATTCTCCTTAATGGTATATCTCGACTTAGTGACTAATTTTTTAAAAGTTTTCAATATTCATAGTTTGAAATAAAGACTAAAGTCTACTTAAACAATAATTTTTTTTAAATTCAAATTTGGAATAAGAATTTAACTTGAAATAATATTTTCGTAAAGTGATTTTTTAGTTTGGAAAAAGAACTCAACTCAATTTATGCCTATCAAAATCGATGTTGTAATTCGGAATAACGAAGTAACTCAACTTAGGAAAATAAAATGTTTACTTTCTTTTGCGGAATAACGACATAAGTTTGATAAAAACTGTATGTTTCTAATTATCATATCTTAAATTGATTTAGGCCATTATTCCAAAGTAAGAATATAGAATTATGAAACACATAATTTGAGTTAGGAAACTAGCGTCGGTGAATTGTGAGTTAAGCTGTTGATCCAAAACAAGAATTTAAGAAAATTACTTAAGCTATTAGGTCTTTTTTGGATAGATGTTATATCAAAAAAGATGCAATTACCATAAATTAATAGCAAGTAGATTCATATATGCCGAACACGATAGCACCCATAACTTAGTTTCGTCCTAACTCGACTTAGGCGGTTAAGGCTTTTGACCACAGATATATTGAACTGTTAACAGGGTACGAAAAAACGCAGCGAAGCGCCGCTCTTTTTGCTCTTTTTTGCGCTTTACGCAAAGAGCGGAGCGAATTTATTATTGCGTTTGCGCCGCGCCAATATTTTCGCGCTGCGCATAAAAGGAGCAGGCGCAAAAAGGAGCATTTTCCCTTGCGCTTTTTTTTGCGCTGCGCTTTTTGTTTGCGCAAATGCGCAAAAAGAACCAGAAGATCATGAAAGGCGCATTGCGCATTTACAGTAGTAAAAAAATTTTAAAAAGCAATGGGCGTTATTTACATGTACGTTATTACATCCCATCGTAGTTTTTTTTATATCACCGTATGGCACTTTCGGTTTAGGGGCTGAACCGGAAATTAGGTCGGTAGTGCAGTTGATATTTCCGGTTCCGGTTTGGACAGGAAGTTGGGTCGGTAGTGCAGTTCACACTTCTGGTTTAGGAACTGAACCGGGAATTCGGTCGGTAGTGCAGTTCATATATCCGGTTCCGGTTTGGACCGGAAGTTGGGTCGGTAGTGCAGTTCATATTTCCGGTTCCGGACTGGACCGGAAGTTGGATCGGTAGTGCAGTTCAAACTTCCGGTTTAGGGACTGGACCGGAAATGAGGTAGGTAGTGCAGTTCATACATCCGGTTTAGGGACTGGACCGTTAATATGGTCGGTAGTGCAGCTCATATTTCCGGTTCCGGTCCGGAAGTTTAACCCGTCTAGGGGCATCATATTTGTATGGGGCAAGAATAAAAAAGTAAAGAAGAACGATATAATGCTACAAATCCAAATGTCTTAAAATTACGCCACTACGAAAGATGTATGTATTTTGCAGCAGTGAATAAACTTAAACTAACCACTGTTAGCATAAAAAAGAGAATGCGAAATGCGCCGCTCAATATGCGCAATGCGCGGCGTAAAGCCCTAGACAAGAAAAATAAATGCGCATTGCGCAAAGAGCGGCGCTAATAAATCGAATACGCTTGCGCTGCGCTAACCAATTGCTCCTTTTTTTCGCTCCGTTCCTTGAGCTTGTGCGCATTTTTAATACGCTTTAAAGAAATGCGCAATGCGTAATGAGCAAAAGGAGTGCGCAAATCCGAACTCTGACTGTTAACACAACATTGTAAAGTCAGTTCTTATGACGCGAAATCAAAGTTGGATCTACTTTAGTGAATCAGTGAAAAATCAACTTTATATTTCATTTCAAATCAACATGACTAAAAATTTCATTTCAAATCAACATGGCGAAAAATTTCATTTCAAATAAATTTTATGGAGCATTATTTTTGAAGCAGACCTAAACACAAAAATATTTTTTGCCGAAATTTCTTGATGTTTGCCATAACTATAGTTTGAGTTATTTGGTGCGAAAGTGTTCTTGATCGTCCGATATTAAAAAAAAATTAATTACAAAAAAAAAAAAAAAATTCGTGCTCAAAACCGGAATTCGCCAATTAAAATTAAAAATGTTCTAACTTCGACCTGTTTTATTTTTTATTTTTTTTACCAAAATTAGCCTATGGTGTCCTTATTATACTGTAAAAGTTTGATAATGGGATCAGCATAGGCTCAAAAGTTATGCCAATTTCCTTACATGTAGCCCACCTTTTATCCATTTTGTTAGAGAGTCGGTATAAAATATCGTGTAAACCTTACATTTACGGTATAAAGCGTATTCAACATTTTTCCGCAGAACTCCACGAGAAATATTTTCATGGAACATTTTTACTGGGGCGATCGACTCGATTTTTCAACTGGGTTTTAATTTTTCCGAAATACGGTTGTCGGTTTTTTCAAAATGTTGATTTTTCGAATGTCGAATAGTCCGATTTTTCGAATACTTTTCGATTCGTATATTTTATATATAAAACTTACTATATTAAAACTTGGCGTGCTTTTACAGTTGATTTTCCTAAGTATTTTTGTTCAAGAGCATTTACTGAAGCATGCAATTAAGGTGAACTAATTTTATAAGATGGTGAATTAGATTGACCTTGTGATGTAGAACTTATATCAAGCTTCATATTTTATATGGAGCTCGACATCGACCATAGAAAAAAAATGCTTGTTGCGTGAATGTCAAGAAATAAACAAGAAAACGAAAAAATGTAAATCTGTGCACTAAGGTTCCCCTATATGTGTGGAACAAAATTTTTTTTTTGATTTTGAAAAGGCAAGGTCTTTTTAGTAAAAAAAACTGTGCTGATCCCGTAATGGGAAGACGTGCCGCATATAAGAGGCACTGTAATGCGTAATTCAGAAATTATGGAAATTAAAGCGATGGAAATTATAGGAAAGAAGTCAGATCCGCACAAAAACATTAATGAGTAAATAAGGCCAAGTTCCTGTCCAAAAGTTTTGGCCGTTAAAAGTACTGAGATCAAAATGAAGACGAAGTTCTTGATAGGTACAATTCCATCTCATTTTTAGGCAACCTGCTATTTGGCAATATTTTTTTACATTTCTAATATTTGGAAGAATTATGGGGAAAATATTTCCAAGTTAGCTCAAGTTAGCTTAGAAATTAGATGGTATCATACTTATCAAGAACCCTCATTTTGATCTCAGTACTTTTAACGGCCAAAATTTTGGATAGGAACTTGGCCTTATTTTCAAAGTTATGTTTTTATGCGGATAGTATTTACATGAACTGTTAACTCTTTTTTTTAAAGCAAATAAAAATCAAAACTTTTGCATTATAATTTTAAAAACCGTAATCGGTTTTTCTAAGATTTCAAATAGTCGAACTATTTCAAAACCGGTTTCTGGAAAATGTCGAATAATCGATCACCCTAATTTTTATCCTCTAGCAATTCGATATATGGGTCCGTTTTAGCCGTTTCTTAAAAAGGGGCAAAAACACACCCTTTAATGTCTATATAGCTGGCTGAAAGATCATACAAAAAAAATTTCTCTTAAAATTTTATTATAACTTTTTGAAGACAATAAAGCTCTTAACTCAACCGGAACGCCAGAAATTCGTTTTAAAGAAAGTCCCAAAAAAGACTCATAAGGGGTCTTTCACATATTACGTAACGCCCCAGGGGGGGGGGGTGGTCAAGGATTTGTTACGGATTAGATAATTTATACTGAAAATTTTGTATAAAACCTTCAAAAATAGCGTTACGTAATATGTGAATAGGCCCTAAAGCGAAGCGCTATAGCGATAAAAGTTCCGTGAAAATATTTCTCGTATAGTTTTGACTCAAGAGATAATTATGCTGATTTAAGTGCGTCCATGCAGGTGGTAGTATACCGAAAGACTAGTTAGCTGGCGCCTGACCTTAGACATACATAAATGTATGATAACCAAGCTTAAGTGTTTCGCTTTAAACATTTACTCGAACTCTAGATCAGACATAAATATATCGTTTTACGATCTGCTCTCAAGGACAAACCTGAACACAGTGTATTGAGTTCACATTTACACACTTCCATTTCCAATTGTCATATATATTTTTTATATGACAAAAATAATACGATTTTTTATAGGTATATACATATATGTACATATGTATTTCTAATTTGTATTTTTTTTTTAAATAAGAATTTAATAATATGACAATCGGTACGCCATTCTGCATTAAATATAAAAAAATAATTCATAAAATTTTTCATAAAATATCAAATTACCAAATTTTAATATCCTGCCCAGTCAGAAACTCCCGAATACATTTAAATTCAACGCCATTGTCATAAATTTTAATTCAAAAAAACCATCATTAAAGACGTCATACGAATTTATGTATGTCATCAACTGGAAAACAAAAATTTTTAATACAATTTTGTTGTTGATTAATTTCTTTTCTTTGTGGATTTTAAAGCAAAATTTCGAATCATAATAATGATGATAAGAAAAATATTAACTGCAACCACAAAATACTTAAGCACTTTAATACGAATACGAATACAATTAAATATGAAAAGGAAAAATGAAATTAAAAGCGCATTAAACACACACATACACATGTACATACTCGTGCATATAAGTAAATGTGCTCATAAATCTCAAATAATAATAAAATAATTGATATGTAAAATAATACTTATTTCACTTAACAAAAACAATAGTTGAAGAAATTTTTTCTCTTTTTTAAATTCATGATATTTTTTTTCTACAAACGCCTGGGTTGACAAATTGTTGAGTCTAAAAATTCTATTGTCTCTGAAAGAATTATGATTTCATTTTTTTGTTTGTTTCAGAATTTGTCAACCTTTTGTTGCTGTATTAAGGCAAAAAAGGACTTAACATTTTATACCCATACGCACACACACACAAAACACACACATACATACACAGTCATATTTGGTATTTCCTAAACATTTAGTAAAATATTTGTATTTCTGTTCGCATGTAAAAGAATTTCTTTAATTTTTTTAGAAAGATGGGCCTGCTGTGTTTTTAATATAATAATCATAATAAATCCTTAATAATTTTATTTTCTCTTTATTCTTTCATTTGCTTCTTTATTTAAGAAATAATCATCAAAAGAAAGCGACATTATTGTTCCTGCGTTTTTCTCTTTTGTAGGGATATTAACGTCTCAAAGTTGTGTTCTGTAATATCGCTAGACTGTGGAACAAAGGCTAAGATATGGATGATGATGATGATGGAAAAAAAGGACTCAAATTGGTGACACATTGTGTAATTAAATGCCAGGCTTAATGATTGTCATCATATTGCGGCTGGATTTTTTCTATACAATGTCAATATTATTTATACGCGTAAGATTTATAATTAATTTAGCTGCACACAATTTTTGAACGTGTTTTAAAGAATCAAACAAAAAATGTAAAAATATTGATCTAGATGTGGCACATTGAACTATAAGGAAGAGTTCTCAATGGATATTAGCCGCAAAAGGGCTTAATTAATATTCCTAAAAATAGTATTGGTATGTAGAAAAATTCACCTTTAAGCAAGACACATCAGTATATTTGACCATAACTCAAGAACGCACACTTTGGCTTTTTGTACTTTTAGGTGGCCAAAAGTAAAAAAAGGTGCAATTTTAGTGATTTTATTATTGTTGTAAAAGTTTTTATATGCATACTATCATTTATATTATTATTTTTTCTTAAAATTTAAATAGTATTGGTTGGTTTTTGAGTAGTATATATTTAATATATAATTTAGCCAAAAGCTCATCGAAGTAAAAATCCGTTAAAAGGAAGGAAGCAAAAAATTTATATAAAATTTTTAATGGAGTAGAACTAAATTGTTTCACCGAGTTCAGCTCTCATACTACTACCAAAATATTAAGTAGAGTATCTAATTTCAAAATTAAAAAAAAAATTGAAAAAATAATGTAATTAAATCTGTCAACGTAGTTTTTACAATTTTCAAGACGTCCGATCAGCTTGAAGCTTTGCACACACATTAGGTTCTCATGACAATACAATTTTATGATTATAAAAGTCGGCAGTGCCACGCCCATCCTAGGTAAATATATTCAGGTATGTGATGGAAATCGATTCCGAAAACGAAGCAGTTTTGAAAGGTGGTTCTTAATAATATTTCTTTATTAAAAACCATTTTATCACAAATATTATAAAAATATTTCTTTATTACAAAAGAGTTGTATCACAAAAATTATAAATATTTGATGAAAAGTGCGCTAAAAGGGAATTTTAAAAGTGCTTCGTTTTCAAAATTGATTTCCATCACATACCTGATGATTTAACTACTTTTACTAAACCAGTTCCTAAGAAAGCTTGCACACACATTGAGCTCCCCTGATGGCACAATTTAATGATTCAAAAAGTGGGGAGTGCCACACCCATGTAATATAAGTATCATCTTTATATTACTTATACTTAACCGATTCTAGTGAAACTTGAAACTTTCGAATATATCTATTAGAAGACGTGATGGTATGTATTCCTTAAATTACGTTAAATTTGTTTCATCTCATTGTGCAAAGCACGTTAGGAAAAGTTTATTTAATATGTCAATAACAACAACAAGCATTCTAAAAAAAGACGCGAATGCACTGCGAACTACAGCGAAGTTGGAATAAGCAACCATAACGCAATGGGCTGTGAAATTATGAGAAGCCCATACTAAGCACCACTAAACAATAATGCAGCGCAGCATATATTTTCACACGATTCTGGCAGTTTACGTAATATTTTAATTTGTTCAAGAAACCAAAATAATATGTATTATATATGACTGGAGAGGTAATAAAGTCTAAGGTTTTAAAAATCTACAAACAATTTAGAGATAAAGTTTTTTGCTAAAAGAGTGATTACCTTTTACGCGAGTTAACTTTTTCAAGATTCTACTGTAATTATCAAAAAACTCTTTGAAACATTTGAAGCAATTGTCTAATTATTGTATAAAAATTATTGAAAGCTTGAATGAGTCAAATAAATATCAATATAATTTCAATCTCATTATACTAATTGGAAATGCGTTCGCTGCAGTGGATTGAACAAAGTACATCATCATCATCTATCGGCAGTAAATTAAAAAGGATAACTGAAATGCATATCCATTATTACACACTGTGAAAAATAAAGTTAAGCCAAGTAAAGCTAAGAAAAATAAAGAAAATAAATTTAAATTATATGTGTGAAAAACCACCGACACAGGTGACTGCACCACCTCCGAAAGTATTTTCTCCACAACAATACTGAAGTACTAGTAAATAAAAGCGCCATAAAAGAGTGAGAAAAACTAAATCTTAAAGCATTTAAATCTAAAAATTAAAAAAGGTTCAGTACTGGCATTCAAGTGCGAAATTAATAATTTCAAATACAGTCATCGGAATGTAATAATAATGTTGTATACGTGCACCTAAGAAAGAAGGGTCATATCTCCATTTTAGTAGTTTTGAGATATTTAGCTTTTACGTCCCCCCCCCCTCCCCCGTTAAAACTCAATGTTTTTGCAAACTTTTAAAAAATGATTTAAAAATATATTATTTTATTAAATTTTATTATCGTAACAAAGAGGTGAAATTTTTATGATAAAGCAGAGAAGATCAACTTATTATTTTTTTGTTTAGTATAGGCACCCAAGAAAAAAATTGTACAAATATGTTCAAAACTTCCTTGCATTTGTTCGCAACAAAAATAGAGTTAATTTTGTCCAAAATACTAAACTCGTATTTAACCGCTTTTGCCGCGAAAATGGCGAAAATTCGTGAAAAATTGCAATATTAAAAACCAGCTCAAAAATTGATTACAAAACGTTAAAACCGAGTTAACCGATAGGAAATATTGTTAAAAATTGTTCAGAATAGCAAAACCTTTAATTTGCTTCCTCTTTTCCTCTTTTAAGAGAAATTAAAAAAAATCAGAGACTCATTTATTGTTCCCAATCTTCCCTTATCTCAATTTTCGAATTTTTGCGCTTGTGACTTTCTTTGTTAGGAGGGTAGTGTAATTCAATTGTGATAGTTTTTTCAATTTATTTTACTGAAATATCGAGTGGCGTTAAATTTCAGATTGAATATTCGTATTCTTATTCGGCGAAAATTGGCAGATATATTCGTTTTCGCGAATACGGTCTTTGTATGTCTATTGGTTGTCGGCATTTTATTGAACAATTATTGTTAGTGAGTGAATGGCTGATTGACCGACCGACCCATTTAACATCCAGTAAAAGTAAAAAAACTTGGTCATATAAGATAGGGGGGGGAGGGGAAGGGAGACGGTTATCACCTATGTCTACAATACTACAATAGTGAGCCTCTCTAGATTTAATATGGGAAACTTTTACAACCAAGCGAAAGTTCGAGCAAAATCCTGAACGCATAGGAGGGAGAGACGGGTACCATCCCACAACTTAATTATTAATGTTCCTATATCAGCAGAACTGCAATAGTGAGGCTCCGTATATTTGATGTGGTTAACTCTCGAACTAAGTTCATAGTCCAGCAAAATCATGGCGGTAAAGGAGGGAGAGACGGGTACTCCAATGAAAAGTAATTATGATTTTCCTATATCTGCAGCGCTATCAAAGCAGGCTCTCTAAATGTGTTGTAGGTTAAACTGAGAACAAAACGCGCTTTTCAACGAAAGACTGGTGGTATTGGTGGAGGAGGAGACTTACACCTTGCTTACAAAGTAGGCTATAATTATCCTATATCTGGCGACTCTCTAAATTTGATTTAGGTTACACCGAGAACAAATGGCACTGTTAAACTAAATCCTATTGGCGTAGGTGGGAGAAAACGAGGGCACAAAATAATCATGTACTAATTTTTCTATATCTTTGGAAAGGATGGGGGGCGGGGGGTTAGCGAAGCACACCGGCTGGGGCTAGTATTGGATAAAATAGTTAAATACCATATTGCATAGTTGTATCAATTAGAATACATATGTATATATGTAGCTTATAACAAACGCATGCTGTGCTAATAACAAATGCAAAAAAAAAACTTTTTGAAACAGAAACAAAAAGCTTAAACGAAAATCCTCTACATAATGCGATTAAGTTTATATAACTTTTTCTCTTTATAACTATTTTATTTTCAGTTTTCTAGTTGCATTTAGTTATTATTTTTATTTCGTGTACTTTTTTCACTACTTATAACATAAACATTGTTTTTTCCCAATATAGTTTTATTTTAATTAAAAAAAATCCTAGAGATAGCTAACAAACAAAAGCTCTTCTTTCTCTTTCAATAGTCTAGTGAACTTATGCAACCAATAATGAATGATAATGCTGATAAAAAAAATGTGCCTTCAATGAAAAGTAAAAAAAACATTACGAAATATAACAAAAAAAAACTTATTGATTTTTAATTTTCTAGATTATCTTCTTTGTATGCATGTAAATATAGTACATCGATATAACAGCAGAGTTATGTATGTATTTGTTTATAATCGTGTAACCAGAGGCGTGGTAAACGGATTTTACCTTCTTGAGTTGAACATGAAAAAGTAATAAATGAAATAAAAGTCTATTAATTGCAAAAACCACCCACCCAGTATGAAATGATTTTTTTCTTTTTCATATGCACTATAGCACATTTTGCGAGAAGGCAGCAAAGAGTCTCTTAATCTTTTGCCAGTGGCTAAAAAAAGAAAAATTATATGAAGGCATACACTCAAAATAAAATATTGGTAAATATAACTAATTTCATAGGTTAGAATTGAGTCAACCCACAAAATACAGTAAATATCAACCAATCAAATTGTAGTTTAGTTGACAGTGTGTAAGCCTACTAAGTGGAAGGTCGCAGGTTCGATGCCTGTCAAGGCTTGAGCAGTAAGCGTGTTTGTTAAAAAAATATTTTTTTGTTTGTAATTTTTTGGGCTTGAACTTAGGTACTCCTGTTTGTCTACCGGACGCCTTTACCATCTGAGCTAAGTAATCTTATTAAGTAAGGATAGCACAAAGTATACATAGACATGTGGTGACTTCTTTTACTTAAATACAGTCATTTTGGTGAAATAACTATTTTCGCTGTTTTTATTTTAAATTGGTAATTTTAACCATTAAAATTGTTAATTTTAACCACAAAAATTGTTAATTTTAACCACAAAAATTGTTAAAAATTAAATTAATAATTTTAATCATCAAAAATAATTTTATTTTTAAAACGTGGTTTTTCCCAAATTTATATTTTACAGTTCAGTAAAATGTAATATTTCGGTCTCGAACTTAGGTTCTCATGTTTATGAATTGGACGCCTTTACCATCTCAGCTAAGTCATCTTGTTGAATAACGATAGCACAAAGTAACCCTAGACATGAAATGACTTACAACTTTGAAAAGTTATTTTAACCAATGAAAATTGTTATTTCATAAGAATTGCAACAATAATTTACATTAACAGTAGGTTAACTATTTATATTGGTTAGATATACCTATCATATTATTTTGAGTGTACAATTGGAAATCTCAAAAGCCAAATTCTTAGAGATATAGGGATTTGATCGCCTTCTCGAGAAGGGCCGCAACGTGCAAGGCGAAGAATGGAGTCTGTTATCTATTAAAATAACATTCCACAGTTTAGCCGATCGATTAATTTCCGATCAATTCGATATCCTCCTTTAAATATGCTTCCGCAAGTCTGCTTATACACTGAGAGCTGGTGTAACAGAAAAAAAGTGTACTCCCAATGATTGACATCTCTGAAAGTCTTTACTAATATTTTATACACAACAAAATAAACTTAAATATATTTTTTATATTTTTTTTTTGCATGCATGTTTTATACCACGAATAGTAAACTTAACATATATGTGTAAACGTATATTGTTTATTGTATTTTAGTTTATAAAATTAAAATAAAGAATAAAGAATAATGTAATTTAATCCAGTTTCAATTTGTTACGTTTTTGTTTTTAATACATTTATTCCGTTTCATACTCTGGGTCTTTTATACGTTTTAGTATTTTTGCATTTTAAGCAATGTTTTCCGTTTTAATCCATTTTGTTGTTATTTGTGCCTTTTTTCAGTTAGTTATTTCTACAATAATAGTATTTACTATTTTCAAATATTTAATAGCATTAAAATACAATTATGGATGAATGAATGAATGAACGAATGAATGTCGCTGTTGGAAGCCATAAATATGCAAATTTCTATTAAATTATACTGCATTGTACTCGTATTATCATCTATTCCCTATAATGCAAAAACAAAAAAAAAAGGAAATAAAAAACTTATAAGAGCTGCAATTAATTGGATTATTAAATAATAAATATGCTACACATAAGTTTATAAAGAAAAATTTCATAGCACATGCTTTTAATTAAAAAAAGGCATAGATAATGGTTAAATTGAAAAGAAAATAATGGCAAAATGAACAGAAGGTTAAAAAAACCAAAGGAATTAAAAAAAATATTACAATGATACCTTTGATAAAATATTTTTCATTAAATCATTAATAAATCATCGGCGGAGTTTCCGATGTTTTCATATAGATTATTTGATATTTAGCCTGGCCGCACGCTCATAGAAAAATGATCATCTCATTGATGACGCCTAATCTGACATCAATACTATCTGACATCAATACTATGAAAAATGTCCTCAATAAAACGAAAACAGACATCAATCTTATGGCAAACGTCATCATATAATTTTGTCATAGTTTAAGTGTCATCAATGCTATGACTGGAATGACATTAATACGATTCCACTTATTATATATTAATAAAGTGTAAAATATGTATAAAAGAAATAAGTAAACAATTGGGCAATTCAAAGCAGTTTTCATATTTTTCATACTTTTCATAAAACTGAAATAGAAACAAGTTCAAGTCAGAATATATAAATATGTATAATTGTTTCAATTATTCCATTAATAACAGCTGATGTAAAGGTTTACATCACAATTATGAAAAGTGTTATTGGATTAACAATGAAGTCACTTGACATATTACATCATGGCCATGGCGGAGTTGTCATCGTTGGCATTAATGATGAGTTAACATCACAATGATGAAAAGTATCATAAGGTCAAACACGAAGATACATGGCTTCTCATTGATGTCAAATTACATCATTATTACGAGGGCTTTTTTCTATCAGACCAGAAAAAAAGTTTAACACCTTTTTATTTTAGAAAGAATTCGGTAACTTGTGAACGGTTCGAGATATATCAATGGAATTTCACGCCGACATATCTAAGGTACTTCTGATAATATTTCATTAACATAGGCTTTTAATTTTATTTACAAAGAAGTAGAGGAACTCTATTGATTATAATCAAGATTTTCATATAAAACACATGCACTCCCACACAGAAAAAATTGTCACCCAAATATTTTCAAACAAAAGTTTGTCTAAAGATATTATATTTTCAATAAATGTTTTTTACTGAATCAGTGAATTGTTTGTGTGACTTCTATTTACTACGAAAACGCCAAAAACAACAACAAAGGCGAGTTTTCTGTGTCGTAAAAAACTACCCCGATGACGACATGCACATACATAAAAACATCAACAACAACAACAAAAATGAGTCCAACGATGTATAAAATCTTTATTCATGGCTGTACTGTTATAAGCCAAGCAATCTTGCCAATTGGACAATTGTCAAAAGAAGCTGCCGAGACCAGAAATAAGCACTTCAGATTATATCGTACGAATTATTCGAGATATTCTAAATAGGTTATTTTTGAGCAGTGAGGCATTTTTAAGCTGCAGTACATAACACGAAACCTCAAAAAATCTGTCTCTAGATTTTTTATATAAAGTTAAACCTAAAACCATCAAAAAACTCAAACTTTTAATTCAAGAAACACGTTTAATAATTTTGGCCAGCTTTTCGGGCCAAATACTTCTCTGTGCGTCATCTCTTTTCACATAAAAACTGTAAAAATATTTTATGCTCTGGAAGAAATATATTTTATATAACCGAAAAAACAATTCCACCTCTTTGGGGGAAAATCCCACAAATTGGGTGATTTTTACATGTTCCATGTTTATATGAGTGTAACTTTTCAACTAAAACAGACATGGACATGAAATTCGTTGCATTTGGTTATTCATTTTATCGTCAATATTGAAGTTTTTTTGGTCATCAGGTATGAGGTTAGTGCAACATATAAAAAAAAGTAAGTTGAGATTACTCAAAAATTAAAAAAAAAATTTTGTGCAATTATCTCTGAAACTAGAAGAGATATTCAGCACATGTAAACAGTTTTTTCAGATGTTCTCAAGGACAATCTAAATACGAGTATATAAATTTTAATAATCAAAGCATAAATGAATTGTGTGCGATATTTTTAAAAAAGTTAACGTCCGGGGTAGACAACTTGGTGGACCCGACCACTATGACCCCTTTACGTTAGGAAGCCATGCTCCCGCAACTATCTAACTATGGCTGTGTGAAATTTTATTGCCATTATTATTCCAATTTACACTAAAATAAGAGTTTTTGACCACTGTTCGCAGGCATATAAATCAGAATATCTTTACTTAGCGAAGCCACTATTAGCTATACCCAAGCATAAGATATTTTCTGAGAAGGAAATTCTTAATCTTGGTGAGAGGCCGCCAAGGCAAGAAATTCTTTCTAAACGAAGCCACTATTTGACATTGCCAAAACATTTGAGATATGGGCAAATCCCAGGAATGGTTCACCAAGGACAGAACTTTGAAGCTGTCAAGACTGCTTATATATGTTGATTGAAAAATGTGCTATAATTTAACCTTAAAATATATGAAGGACAAACTTTTGGGTTATGCCTGGATGAATGGCAGGGATATACCTACACCCACACACAAAAAAGACCCAACCTGGCATTTCATATAGGATGCTATTTTTTATGTATCTAGTTACACATGTGATCGTAAGCTTAAGTTTGAGTTTTCGAATTTTTTGGTTGCAATTATGTTATTTTAGAACTCTCTTATATTCTTCTTTCTTTTATGAATTAGATTTTATGTGTTTTATTGTGCAAAATTCGCTAAAAAATACGAAAACACACTTAAACTTTCAGTTACTTTCACTTTTTTTGTAGCATGCGTAACAAAACTTTGTGATCAATTATTTCGTAATAAATAGCTGTTAGAAAATTATGTTGCATGCCATTCGAAAGTACAATTAAATCTCACTCAACACTATGCATAAGTTGTAGGTATCTATTTTGAAAGACAAAAAAATTTTTATATATTAATTTGGAAACGCATACGAATGTAGCGTTCGTCACGCAGGATTTACCCATATCTAGAAGATAACACCAATGACTTTATTTCCATTTCCAAGTTATGATGAGAGATTAGGAACAATATCAATGAAGGTTTAAATTTTTGAATATGACAAACCATATTTTTTTTATCAAAAAAAGATTCTCAAACTCTTTTGTAACTCGTCCAAATACTTGATTTCTTTGAAGACTTAAAGCTAAGAAGAAAAGATTTCAAGATTACTATTATGACAAAGTCTTTTCTCTATGACAAAGAATAAAAAAAAATAAATAAATCATAATCACTATTAAATTTATATGAAATGAATAACTCAGTTTGTCGTACAATTAGCCGCTTTTGATCTTCCTGTTGTCCCGAAGGAAGATAAATAGAAAAGTTATTATCCCGTTTAATTTGTAAAGATTGTTTTTGTTTTTCTGTAAACAGTAGCACAAATAAAATTGAATAGAAAGAAATGCTCTAATAACACATGTATCGAATTTTATACAACAATTAAAAGGCCTATGTTTCTATTCCACCTTTTCCTTTAAAAATAGAAGAAAAAAAAAAGCATTTTCAATTGTGTGCAATCAACCACAAGTGATTTACTTTCAAAGATCAGGATCATAATAAAGATGAAGATGTTTTTGCTATTGGTGGCATTGACGATGCTGACGTGAAGATTGATGATCTTAACTTCAGGTATCATAATGTTAAACTAATGAATTTTATACCTTAAATACAATTTATACAAAAGGATGTATTTGAAATGAAAAAAAATAAGAGTATTTTATTTATAATTCTTTGTAGATGTATGAGTGATAATTATTCTGAATTGTCAACAGCGATTAGTAAATAATTCATAAATAATTTTTTTTTGTACGGATCATGTTTTTCCTATCTTTCTTCATAAGTTTGGAAAAATTGGTGAATTTTTTCAAAACTATCAACAAATAAACTATGATATTCCATATGGTTTTAACCCTCTAGCTTTTCGTTGAATGGGTCTGTTTGTCTCTTTCTTAAAAAGGGGATAAAACAAAACTAACTTTCAGCGCCGATAAAGGGGCTGAAATGTTCGACAAATATATTTGCCATAAAATTATACTAAAAGTCTTTAAATACTACCAAGCGCCGCCAGACTCCACTTGAACTTCAGAGATCATTCAAAACTTAAAATCTGCTTAAGGGTTATTTTCGTAGTTATTCACAATAGTAATCAGTTTTGAAAATGTTGTAAGCCTTACGTTTAAGTTATGAAATATGTTCAGTATTTTTGTTGTACATTTTAACCCTCTAACTGTGCGTTGTATGGGTGTTTTAGTCCCTTTCTTAAAAAAAGAAGAAAAACGCACCTTCAGCGGCAATACAGCTGGTTGAAATGTTGTACAAAAATATTTGCCATAAAATTCTGTTAGCGGTTTTATAGACACACAGAAGCTCTGGACTCAACTAGAATGCTAGAACTCATTCAAAACTTAAAATATATTTAAGGGTTAATTTCATAGCTAGTCATAATTAGTAATTAGAATTGAAAATCTTGTAAGCCTTACGTTTAAGGTATAAAATGTGTTCAGCCTTTATGCGTAAAACACCACGAGAAATATTTTTGTGGTAGATTTCATCCCGCTATAGTTAGGGGGTTAAATTGTTCGACAGAATAGTTTTTCTTTGCGTTTTACATAAAAATGCAAAACAAATCTTATACCTTAAACGGAAGGCTTACAAGATTTCCTATGCCGAGTCACTATAAATATGTACAAAATGGGGGAAATTTAACTCCCCTAAAATTAATCCTAGATGTAAACTTTTAAAACGCCGATACATGTGTATATTCTTTGTGGCTCTGCCAGGATCAGGCGTTAGAACCTTGTTATTTTTAAAAATGTTGCTTTTGTGTTGCAGTGAAATTTTCATTGCACAGCTCTATATTACACTATGTGACAGTGAAAATGCATTTCCGCCTCAACATCGAAATTTATTGATAAAATACAATTTTTTTGGGACTTCACGCAGAAAAACATTTCACTGCAGAGGAGGACTTGAGTTTTTCGTGTGCAGAAGAAACTTTATGCTTTTCATTTTTGTCGTTTTTATTAATTTCCGGTCTTTTTTTGTAACACTTTGTTTGAAATCCTACTCAATTTTTGTTTTTTTAAGATTGTATCTTATACTGATTAAACTAAGCCCATCATTACAAAAATTGGTCGGGTATTGGCTAAGTTACAATTTTTTTAAACAGATGATGTGCTATATTTGTACAATATAGTTCTACAGAAAAAATAGATGTACAGAAAAAATTATCACCAAAAAATTTTCAAACAAACTTTTGTCTAAAAATAAATTTCACTTTCAGTAAATGTTCTTTCTCTAATCAATGAATTCTTTGTTTGACTTTTATTTAGGACGCAAACACCAAAAACAACAAGAAAAACAGTGTCGTAAAAAAGCAGGCCTGATGACGACATACACACCAATAAGAACAACAACAATGATATCAAAAGGAATGCGATTGTATCAAGCTTGTTTACTGCAGATTTTTGAGTGAATCGATTAGTTAATGTCGTTGCGTTAATTCTCATTCATTTTTTTAGAGTCTTTAGATAAACATTCAGACTTGAACATATTTAACAAAGTGAAATTTCGTAAATGCTTAATGGATGATGATGATGGCCCAGACAAAAATGTTATTTAGATATATTACAAAAAACCCAATAAATATTTTTGTTTGATTAAGTAAATTATTTTGTTTATTATTTGTTAGTAGTTTTATACTAATTGGTTTATAAATTCAGACAAAAATATTGTTTGATATTTTTCAGAAAATCCACTATATGTTTTTGTTTGATTTAGCAAATGATTTTGTTTAAAATTTGTAAATATTTTTAGACAAATTGTTTTATAGATTTAAAAAATTTTTTCAATGGAATAAAACACGATTTTTTTTTCATTGAAATTGTTGAGATATTTTTGTCTATGTTTACAAATTTGTTTGTAGGTCCGTTCCTAGATAAAATGTTTACTATTTTATTGAATTCCTCTACAGAAAATTATATGTACTTAGTTTTTTCTGTGTGTGGAGTCGTCAGTTTATATTCTGCAATGTTTTGCACATACTATTTAATATAAATTTTTTTTTAAATTATAACTTTGGCAATTCCCAACCGCTTTTTATCATTCTGGGCTTATTTGAATCGTTATAAGATATACTGTTTAAGAAAATAATAAAAAAAGTGGTAGGATTGTAAACAAAGTGATGCAAAAAAAGACGCCAAACTTTAAAAAATCGCCAAAAACCATTTTCTTTTCATAATATTTCCAGCAAATATTAGTCAAAATAAAATATTTTGAATACACACGCAAAACTTAAGTCCTCTTGCATTCGGCACTGGGGGAGAAATAATCATTGAAAATTGTTTTTTGCCCGTGAAGTTCCAAAAAATCGTGTTTTATCAATAATTTTCGATTTTGAGGATGCAATCGAATTTCTAAAAATGGAAAAATTATCCACTCAAGTATACCTACAACCTATACTATTTCTTGCAAAATGTGTGTTAATTTTTTTTCGATTTTGTTTCTTTAAAAACACTAGTTTTGAAAATTTTTTTTCGACATTTTGGGCAATAATTAAAAAAAAAATTACTGCAAAAACGAGTTCTTCGCGAATATCTCGAAAACGCTTCTAACGAAATATGAATGGATTTCATTCGACCTTTGTAAGCTACGGTATAGCTAAAAGTAATACGACTACAGATTATGAAGAGACAAGTCTAGTTTTTTAACAAGTATTTACGAATATGTTACCTTAATTACAAACACAAAAAAAAACACGACCCACGAAACTTTTGGAATTTCTGCGGAAACACCCAGGGTCTTTGGTAGCAATCGAACCCACGACCTCTGGAGTAATAGGGTAGCATCGCTATCTATCATCCAAATTTAGAAGAGCTTGGGGTCCCTTCAAGACCGTTCTATCTACTCCGATGGAAAATACACAAGTCTTAAAATTTTTGTGAATAAAAGTATACCAAAGAGTGCTATTCAACATCAAACTTCAAATATATGCATACAAATTTATCGGTAACGAGTTAAACCAAAAACGAGAGAGCAGATTTTTAAACTCTTTAGTACCACACCCTTCATGGCTGTATGAGCATATAAGAAACATAAATTGTTTAATGCATTACTTTTCAATGATGTAAATAAAATTTATCATGAAAAAATAAAAAATTCATTAATTTTTATTGAAATGTTTATGGTTTTTAATAAAAAAAATTAAATTCATTCCTCTTATAGATGGTTTCATTATTAAATTTTAGTTTCGTTTTCCAATTAATTAATGTTTATGACTTTTACCACGCATTTTCATTATAGAATCGTTAGCGATACAATGTGAAAAGTACGACGACGAGTGTACAAAGGAAATGAAAACCGCCAATACGACCGCATCTGTTTGTTTGAAATTTATAAATATTATCTAGTTCATGAAAAAAATATAAATAAATAAAAATAATTGAATAAAATTCATATTAACGAAATTTACTGCCGAAAAAAAAGATAAAACCGGGGCAAAAAAAGATGAGCTTGAATGGTTTCCTTGTTGTTTTTTTTTAAACAGCAGAAGAGTGAATGTTGGTCGTCTGGCTGCTCAATGAACCCTAAAATTTTATTTAAAATTTAATATGAAGCAATATTTTGTTGTTTACTTATTTGTTTTGTATTACCTAATCATTACTTTGTTAATCACTCAGCGAATTAAGAGTCATAAATTAAAAATGTAAGAATATTTTTCTATGTCATCGTTTGTTTAGATATATATCGGTCACTTAGGTATTAAACGATGAAATGTCATTAATTTTTTAGGGTAATTTTTAGTTAAAAGTCAACTGTCATGCCATCTGATTATCGAGATGTTGTTTAATTATACGGTTGGTTTATATGGTTTGGTAATTATTAATAAATAATTTATTTGTTTTGACAAATGCTGATTAGTAGAAATTATTTGAAGTCATTGGGTTCTAGTAGTAGTTCTCTATAGTGAAATTCACTTTAGTGAATGGTTCTGTTACTGACTACATATATTACGCAGATTTTAAATATATAAGTAGACTTTTTTATTAGCTGTAGTTTTCGCGATATACGGTTGGTACGTTGGTTTCAAACCTGAACGAACTTTGTTCTACTCCCAGTGGAAGTCAACATAACAAACAGTGAGTAAAAATATAAATTTAATAAAATAATAATTAAAGATAAAGATACGAAATATAAGCTTTTAACATTTAAAAATAAAGCAAAAATCAATTATTTTAACGGAACTTGGGGTTGATTATTTAACAGTAAAAATAGCGGAAAAAGAAAACATCTTTTATTTTACGGAATTTTTATAGTTAAAATTATCAATTTAAAATAATAACGAAAATAGCTATTTTATAAAAATTACTTCATTTACAACAAGCAAGTCACTACATGTTTATGCTTACTTTGTGCTGTCGTTATTGAACAAGATACTTGACTGAGACGGTTTATAAGCATGCGAAAATTGTGAGAACCTAAGTTCAACACCAACAAATTACCAAAAAAAAACAAAAAGAATAATTTTCTTTTAACAAACTCGCTTACCGTTTTAGCCTTGGCAGGCATCGAACCTCCGGCGTACTGGTTAACAGTTTAGCACACTATTGAAAAACTATGGGTACAAAACGATGGGTACAATGAATATATTTTTTTTGAAATATTTCGTTTCTTCCTTACACAGAAAAAATTATCATAGGTTTTTATTTTAACACACATGTGTTTGAATTCGTTTTTAAGTTTTATTTTTTTTCTTTGATTTTTAAATATTCCAATAGCAAATTTTGACAGAAAAAAACTCGATTTTTCTTCTTATTAAGTATTTACAAATTTAAGTGTTTAATTTTACGAATTTTTTGATAGGTCCCATTTCCGTAAAAAAAAATATTTGAATTTATGAATTTTGTAATAGAATACGAATTATAATTTTTTCTGTGTATTTTGTAGAGTTTTTGATAGTTTTGAGTGTGTATCTGGCTGTGTAAAATTTATTAGCGACTCCGGCAAAGCTCCAGAAAAAGAAAGGTATGTAATTATGTGTATGACAAAAATGGTTTATTACAAAATGTTATGGGTGGTACTCATTCTAAACGTAAAATTTGTCTTTTATTTTTGTTGACCAATGTAATGAAGAGAAATATGAGAAGGTTGGATTCATATTCTAGTTTCCGCTTCATTCCATTAATCCTGAATTAATATTATTTTTTCGATTTTTAAAATTTTTTGTGTATTGAGCGTAACATTTGCTTGCTGGGAACAATTTTTACGAAAAAATACAAAAACATTAGTATAGGGTTTGAAAGCACGATACATGTACTCTCTAAAAACAAAAAAATATAATAACCGCAGGACAAAATTAAAAGTTATAAGCAATTTTTAAATTTTGAATTGGGTTTACAAGGAAAATTAAAAAATGTTGGGTCTGTCCCACGATGTCGACAAGTCGATGTCGTTCTCTTATTTATATTGAAAACAATAATAAAAAATTTAAATTTGTTTTTGTTTTCAATATAAATAAGAGAATGACATCGACTTGTCGACATCGTGAGACAGGCCCTTTATATATTAAAATACACTCTAAAACATTAATTAAAATTTAGGATCATATATTGTTTAAATTTGTGTTGAAAATTTCTTCTTGTGTCAAATTACATCGATTTTGTAGATATTTTATTAAAGAAAAACTTTTCAAATTAAACATATTTAGTCCAAGTGGAAAAAATTTAATATAAAGTATAATACGGCTATGGCTGAATGGTAGATACGTCAGACTATCAGTCAGGTCGCGGTTCAAACCTGCACGTAGCCAATAGCTTTTTTAGTAAAAACATTTTGTTCAAAAATAATGCGTGTACAAAATAATCGGTACAGTGTTGCCGACTATTAACTCTTCTTTAAAATAAGATAAGTTTTAATAACGTCGACCAACAATCTTAAAAGTTATGTCAATTTCAAATAATTATTCGTCGCAAAATACGACCTACGTAATACATTCCTCGATTATATAACAACGCACAGTGGGGTAGAAGCAACATTTTTTCAAAGCAAATAAAATATTTCTAAACGGATAATCTTCTCTATATCGCTTCTACCCTTCCGCTGATGCTAACTTTTTTTACCGTTCTAAAATTTATTTTGTTTCTATTTAAGGATATTGTTAACGTAACTCTGAATACTTTTTTATACGAATTCAATATTTTTTAAGAACACACACTATATTTTGAATTCAATATTTGCTACTTAGCTATTCACTAAAAAATTTCAATTAAATTAAAAAATATGGTTACTACAATTTTGTTTTAATGATTGATGAAACGTTTTGCATGCAATATAATACTATTTAACAAAATTCACAAAACTTTTAAATATTTGAAAGTAAAAATTTACGCTGATATTTTGTGTATGTTGTTATTGCAATTTTAATAATTAAACTGAGTAAAAAAGCGTACTAAAACTTCTCTAAGGCTCAATACACATGACTGCGGACACCAACAATAAAAAAAATTATAATTTCTAATATTTAAAAAAAATTTTATTTGTGAAATAAGAGAAGCAAATGCAAATATTCTTAAACCTTTATAAATTTAATCTAATTTTTGAACAAATTCATAGTTTCTTAATGTGGAAAATCAACAGCATGCATTACGGACATCAGTAAAAACAGTATTTTTGTTTTTCGTTTTTAACACATAATAGACAGTCTTACACAAAAACAAAATCTTATGTACATTTATCTATAACCTATTGAATCATGATAAGGCAGTTTTCATTTTAAAATTTGTGCGTTTGTTTTATAAAATATTTTACTAGTTATACTTTCAACGGACACGAAAAAAGGATTTGAAATGAGAATCACTCTTATGATTATTTACAGAAATGCGGCAAATAATAAAAAGAATGCATCGATGGATGCTAATAACTAAAAATCAGAAGTATAAAATTTATAAACGAAAACGGTGAACACTTGGTAACCATGGTAACGTTCGATACACAATACTAATTTTTCTTTTGCTTTAGTTTTAAAAAAATCTATTATTTCAATATCTTACTTTCTTCTATTTCTACAGTAGTATTCACAAAAAAATTATAAGGATTTGAAAAATATTTTAAGAAGAATTTTTATGGTAATTTTCCTATATAACTCATTATTTATTAATGAAAGGTTTTTCGGTGATTTTATCGACAAAGCAAATATTGGTTTTTTGGCGGCATTTTAAAACAATTTATTTTGGTTTCATATTAAATTCATATATGTAGTCCTTAATAACTTTATGAAAGTTAGGAACTATTTTTTAAATTCCTAAGACGCAACTAAAAACATAAATTTGTTTTAATCTATTAACGATTACAATCTATGTGAAGCCAGCCCCAACACTCCGAAAACTTGAAAAATCAAAGGAAAGCGGTGCCTTATAGGCCCAACGCACACTTGTTAAATTCAAAGAAACTCATGATTTTTACTAATTATAATTAGAACATTTAAAAAGAAATCTAATTTTTCATTTTAAAAGACAAAAACTACACCATCAAATCAAAGAAACATCTTGATTGTGGTGTTTAAATATGCAAGGCATGTCGTAAATTTTTGTTATATTTTTCAATAGTAAAATCTAAAATAAAAGAAACGAAATATGTTTTTTTTATCGGTTGGATACAATAATATTCTTTAAATTTATGCCAGGCACATAATTGAGAAAATATAAAATTTAAAACTAATAATAATGGTGTGAAATGAAAAATTAACTATTTCAAATGAATCAATATAGAATATTTTTAAGGAAAATATTTATATAGTTGTACGAAAACAAGTGTGGGAAAATATTGGGGATTTTATCGTATATATCTTACTTTTTAGTTTTCCGTTTATTTTTTTTTTTTTTGTCGTATAAGAAATTTTTTCCAATTTCACCTCATGTTTCAAAAACAAACTCCCTGCCCGAAGCGAATAATTATTTCTTACATGAATTTCATTTCTGTAAGCAATTTTTTTAATTGAGAGTTTCATATGAATTTTTATGTTTAAGACAAGTTTTTGTTAAAAATTTTCAAGTCATTAACAAAAAATCTTAAAGCTTGAGAAATAAGCCCACAAACTTATTCTTTAAATATTATTTTTCTTTCATTTCCAAAATACTAGTATGTGTAGTGTACATACTAGAGGTCTGCACAAGATGTCTTGAAGATGTGTTTAAGACATTTGGATTAATTCAAGCACTTCTGTAACAATATTACTGCGAGCAACATGTAGCAGAAGCGTATGTTGAAAGTAATTGTTTGAACTTGTAAAATGTATAGCAACCATTTTCGCACACTACAAGTTCATTAAAAATGAGTGTTTAAGAAGTTCTTTTCAATACATACACGTCACAAAACCACAGTTGTGAATGTGTTTGAAATAAAACAAATGTCTTAAACACACCTTCAAGACATATTGTGCAACCCTCTAGTACAAACACATGTGATGTAAATATATATGAAAATTAAAATGTGTACCACCATCTTCATTACTCCTACAATTTGTTTGACGCATCATTTAACAAAACATTTATTTCAATTTTTTTTTACTTGAAAAAAAAACGAAAATAAAATTTTGTAACTTTCGCTGAAGCTTATGAAAATTGTTTAATTCAATTAAATAATTATGCATGTGTTTCTATTCTGCACGCAAGCTTAAAATTTTATTTTGTTACAATTGTTTTTTTTTTTCTTCAGTTTTATGACAACGCGTGTTAGGTTTTTTATACGGAATTATTTAAAAATGGTAATTGAAATTAAAAGGGAATAAAAAAGAAAACATACACACACACACATAACAAAGTACTACACATACACATTTGAAAAAAAATATATTTTTATGATAAAAATACATACTCGCGCAACACCCTCATATGCATCATTATCCTTTACACAGGACCCCAATTCATACTTATTGGCAGCCAAAATATGCAAAACAGGATTTTATGTAAAGTTGCGTAGTTGTAGTGGTAACAGAAGTCGCGTGTAACGAAGGGTGTTAAATAAATGTTGGCTTTTTGTCGCACTTTATATTCACGGCTCAATGAGGGTGCGTATAAATTTTGGAGATAGACCCAAAATTTAACATTAAATATTTGATAGTATGCGTAGCTAATGTAGTAAGTGTGTGAAAAGTTGTGTATGTTTTTGTTTATACATATTGTGTATTATATTGAAATAATTCGAAATTCATTTCTTACATATTTATCAAAGTATAAACCGATTTTTAAAATTTATTTAATTTATATTATATTTAGTTCTGTTTAGGAATAATAAAATTGGCTCTGATTGTTCTTAAATAATACATTTACTAAATAATAACTCTTTTCTCGAGTTTTGCATAGAATTTAAACATGAATCGAATGGTGGCCTTTAAAATACAGTCACACAATAAACTGAAAAAGTTATAAGCAAAAAACTAAAAATAGTCAAAACAAAAATATATTTTTTAAGTAAAATATTTTTTAAACGCTTTGCCCCACTGTAGCGCCGTTCCAGCTTCAGCTACAGTCCCACAAAGATACAATGTATTAAACCTGACTCCTTCTCTAAAGATGTTTTAAGTTTCAGATAAATCCAATCAGCAGTTTAGAAGTTCTAGAAGGTTTGGCTTTTATTTTGCAGTGGGGATTGTGTACTGCTGCTATTAGAATTTAATAAGAAAAGTAGAACCATATAAAGCAAAAATTGTTTTGCTACTACTTCTAGTTAGCGGATTCTCATGAAGCTATGCACACGCGGTGGGATAAACTCATAGAAAAATTCATATTCGGATTGATGACGCCCTGTAACAGAATTGTAACATAAATGCTATGACACATATCAGTAATAAAATAAAGATGGACATCTTATGACAAACATCATCATAGAAAATTTGGAACAACAATTTAATGTAAGATTTTGTATATTAATATCAGACAAAATATGTATGAGAAACATCTTGTATTCATAGTGATGACACTTAGTCATCATATGTATGTCGCAGCCACAGCAATAAAAATGATGTTTATGTTGACTCTGTTCTACCGATATTTAAAATGGTGACATGGCTGAAGTGGTAAATAAGTTGGCTCATGAACATGCTTTTTAAGTCAATCCACTGATGGCATCACTACCGTTAATGTCAAAATGACTGAAGACTGACGCGTAGTACTAATTTCGAATAAGAACGAAATTAACCCATAAACACATTTTAAGTTTAGGGTGATCTCTGGCGTTCAAGTTGAGTATGGAGCTTGGGTGTATTTGAAGACTAATTTTGTGGCAAATATTTTTGTGAAAGATATTAATTAGCACGCTATATCACCGCTGATGAGGAGTTTTTGGTCCTTTTTTACGAAATAGTCAAAAACACCGATACAAGGAGTAGTTAGAGCGTTAAAATTAGGGATGTAACGATACGCCGTTTTGCCGATCCGATACCGATACCGATACTTAAAAATAAATATCGCCGATACCGATTCCGATACCGATACGAATATTAAAATTGAGTTAAAGTTTAGATTAACAAAACTCAAGTGCAATTTTCTTATTATACAAAATTACAGTGTAAGAGATTATTAATATTTAAAATTGTTATTAATCCAGTATAAAAAATTGCGAGTATTTTTTAAGAGATACATTTTCTTTGCTTCCAAAAAATCTTTATTAAAAATATGCAGATAACACAGTGCAACAGTCCAAAAAACACACGGACTTGACAGTATAGATTCGATTGTACTACCACGGTGTAGTAAAACCCTATACTTAGCTTGGCGAATTTGGTGACCAATTTCGTTTTATGGACCTCCAAAGTTTTGGAAAATCAGCGGGCCCTCAAAAAAAAGGTGTCATCAACTTTTGGCCAACAGAAAATTCAAACTCGGTGATACCGCTTAACTATATATGGCAATAATGTAGCTAAGAGTTCGCTAAACAGATTTATTACCATTTTATGCCAAAAAATAATTTTTTCGTGTACCTTTTTTGAAAAATTAAGGAAAAACATTTTTATTCACTTTCCAGAATAACTTACAGGGACTCGTAATTTTTTATTAACAATATTTGGCAAAGTTGTAGCTACGGTAAAGCTGAACAACTTTTGTGAACATGTCAATACAATCTGAATGTATATGGGCACCCTAAACAGCCCAGAAAAACTAATTTCTACCTTAAAAGTTTTTACGAGTTAGGCTATATTTTTATTGAATTTTTTTTCTTTCTTTGTTATTGTTCCACTTCTTATGTTGCTGATTTTAGTATTTACTATTTTTTATTGTTTGTTGTTGTTTTGCCAAATAATGGTAATGAAAAATTTGGAGTTCCTACAAGTTATACTGAAAAAAGTGAATAAAATAACTTTTTTAAATTTTTTTTTCAAAAAAAGTACAGGAACATATTATTTTTCTGGGCACAAAATGTTAGTGAAACAGAACAAAGAAATATGCACTTGAATATACTATTTTCAAACAAAAATTTTTTTTAGCAGAAAAAAATTTTAATTCCTTTATAATTTTAAAAAATTCTCGCCATACTCGCATTAAAAAAATTGTGAAAATGGGTAATTTTTTATCCTTTTTCTGGAGGAAAAATCATTATAGAACACCGAAAAGGAAATTTGTCCGAGCATCGCTTCCAATTCGGTGATTGGTAATCGAAAAACAGAACTTCTTGCAATGGCAAGGATATGTAGAACTAATTAGAAATGATCCAAATTTGCAATACTTCCGGATCGCGAATTCTACATTTTCATGACATCTTTGGAGTGTCTTTTTTTGCTGGAATAAGATTTAAAAAACAACGAATTGAATTTGAATTCATGGTAAAATTAACAAAAAATAAATAATTTTTTTACAAAATAATAGTATAAAATATTATTAATTTTTAAATTTGATATTAATAAGATTTAAAAAATAACGAAATGAGTTTAGTTCATGGTAAAATTAACAAAAAATAAATAATTTGTCAGAAAAAAACTCTGAAAAAATGTTTAAAAGTATCGTCGTATCGACAGTAAAATATCGCCGATACCGATGTATCGGAAAATCTGAAATATCGCCGATATATCGGTATCGGTATTCGTTACATCCCTAGTTAAAATATGCCATACAAATATTTTTCTGTGGTGTTTTACATAAAATTGCTAAGCGCTTCTTACAACGTAAGGCTTAAAAGATGCCCTTTGCAGCATTTCTATAACTATGTATGTGCAAAAGAGAGAGAGAGAGAGAGAGAGAGAAATATAACCCCCTTTAAATGAATCCCAAATGTAAACTTTTAAAACGCCGATACACGTGTATATTTTTTTGTGCCTTCTATCAGAATCAATCGTAAGAACCTTTTTTTTATGAAATACGTTTTTTTATACCGTTGAAATCCGAATTTTTTCAAGGGACGTGGCACAGTGGGGACTTTGCGCGACCGCCCAGTGTTATTAGAGCTAAGTACTCTTACATGAAAAACTGATTGTATAATTACGAGGACTATTTTTTTTCACCCCTATCGTGAATAATTTTTCTCTCAAAATATTTTCCCTTTCCATTCTTTTGCGATCGTGAAGAAAAAATCAAAAAATTTCCCTTTTCATGAATGATTTTTTTCACGTGGATTTTTTCCCTTTTCCCCTGTTTTTGTTCACTTTATATTAGCAGGCGAAATGGATAAATACATCATGTAATTGATACTTTATCCTTCCAATTAATTATTAAAACTTATTAATATTTACTTTTAGGACAAATTCAGTAAATAGTGTTCATTAATCTTAATACTAACACATTTATCTTAACACTACCTCCATGCAACACCTTCCCGGCACACATGAACTAAGTTTCACGATGATGGAATATCAATTGATTTTTCCGCGTCTGTAGAGAATCATTCATCGCGTCCAAAATATATTACTCTTGAGAAATTTTAATTTAACGCCAAAAGACTATTTGATTGAATTAGGCTGCCTGCAATGGCTCGGGTACTCAAAGGCATTGGATGCATCTAGCAATCCTGGACGAACAATTCGATTTTGTTTAGATTCCTCATGGAATAAAAGGATAATTCCAATTCTTGGCACTACAATTTTTTATTTTTTAACAAAAATTTCTTCACTAAGAACTGATAGCGGGAAAAAATGTTCACGGGAACTTTACGATAGCGATTTTCTCTCGAAGGGAATTGAAAAGTTCATGGGAACATAAATTTCACTTGTTATTCGCATAGGGATGATTATGAAAAGCATACATAAACCTTTTCTATAACATTAGAAATTTTGTTTTTATTTTGATTAGGCAGAATTTTAGAAACTATAATAGTTGTGTGAATGAAAGTAAAGAGTTTCATATAGAAGTAAAAACTTTCAATTTGAAAAAATGAAAATTTTTACTATATACTTTTATGGTACAAAACTTTATTTTCCTAAATTTTTACTTTTTTCAGAAAATTTGTGCGTTTATCCACATTTCTGAACAGGATCTTTTAAATGTATGCAAAAGTTCTTAGAACTATCTACATGGTAAAGCTTTATGGTTGGAATTTTCAAAATCCGTAATCACCATTTTTTATAGGCCCTTAAACACAAAAATTATTTTTAAAATTGAAGAATTTGGGCCATTGCTGAATGTGGGGTACATGTCCAAAATACAAAATAATTGGCGGTAGAGACCTTGCCAATGGATTCCCTGCTACCGCAATCTGATTAAAAAGTGAATGTGTTAAACAATTTTTTTTGCTTTATAATTCGCTTTAAAATATGAGCTTGTTCAGAAGCTGTTTCATAGCGTCACAACAATGCAGGTTTTGAAGCGAGAAAAGTATTTGCTTTTTACTTATTCAAAAGCTTCGTACACAAGCTATACAAAAGAGCTGATTTTATAGTGCTGATCGAAAGCAGGTTTTTAAGCGAGAATGAAGAGTAAGTTTATTTGAGTTTATTGGTGCCTTTTTGCAACGGTGTTTTTGGTCGAGTGATTAGTACGTTGGACTTCAAACCTGAAGGTTCTTAGTTCGATACTAGTTGAAGTTAAAATAACAAACATTGAGTAAAAATATGAAATTAATAAAATAAATAAAGAAACGAAATAAGAAAAACTCAAAATGGCGTCAACGACGCCAATCCACATCAAACCATTTTTTTCATATATTTTCAGTTCTAGTGCTGAAAATGTTGATGATTTTCAGCGCTTCAAAAGCTCTGTGAGCAAAAATGCAGTACTCCGATCCGGGAACTCGCCATACAAAAATCAGCAGCGATATCAGCAGGTTTGTCAGCGCTACTTTTATTCCATAATAGTAGAAACCCGCTTTATTGGAAGCAACTTTTTTACTGAGTTATGGCGTTTTCTTTTCTAGAAAAAATTTAACATTTTTTTACTTTTTATCCAAAAAATCCCAATTTAGCATTCCGTTAAAGCAAAAATTTACCTTCGTAAGAGATGATACAATAATTTCTAATAAATTCATTTCCTCGAAAAATTATTATATTGCAAATTTTCATTAAAAAGTGCCCACATAGGTATATTTTAGTACATATTCACTGACTTATATTACTAGGGGGTGGGAGACTAGGGTGCCCCTTCTTTGTATGGGGCACTTCCACTAAAGCTAGAATGCACAGTTATGTCCCGTTAAGAAAATAGTCAGATAAATCTGAAATCTGGCACTTTTCATCTGGGGGGACTAGGGTGCTCCTTCTTTGTATGTGGAACTACCAGTATAGCTAGAAAGCTTAAATTTGGTACACAAGTACATCCCGTTGAGAAAATAGTCATATCTAAAATCTAAATAGACATATCTAAAATCTGGCACTTTTCTTCTGGGGAACTAGGGTGCACCTTATTTTCATGGGCACTTCCACTATAGCTAGAGAGCTGGAATTCGGATAAATAGGTAGGTCTTGATGAGCAAACAACCAGAAAATTTTGAAAACGGACACTTTTTATATGGGGGAATAGGGCTTGGTGAGAAAGTAGTAGGAAATATATGAAAATCAACATTTTTCAACTAGGGGGACTAGGGTGCCCTTTATTTGTATGAAGCACTTATTGTACCAAATAAAAACTAAGAAAAAAGAAGTGCGGTCCGCACAAAACGTAAATGTGAAAATAAGGCCACGTTTCGGCCGCAAAAAATACTGAGATCAAAACAAGGCTCTTGATAGGTGCAATATCATCTTATTTCTACACAAAAAATTGACAAAAATTATGTTCAATAAAACCATGTTATTGAAAAAATATGAATTTCAATAACATTTCTCATTAACTTAATACAATATTTCGTTGTATGTATTTCTTTCCCATGCCTGTTATTTCTTTTCTTTTCATACATAAGTACTTAAAACAAGTTTTTTTTTCATAAAAAAATAACTGGGATATGGCTCAGCTGTAGAGAGTAAGCTTTACGTCCAGGAAGCCCTGGTTCGTATCCCAGCCAAGTCAACATTTTTTAATATATATATTTTTTCTTTTGAAATAATTTTGTTATCAATATAGCGGAATTTTTTATCACAGGAAATTTCAAAAAAATTATTGAATACCGCGATTTTTGTTATCAAAAACTAAACTTATTTTTTTCTGTGTAGGTAACCTGTTAGCTTGGCAATATATTTTTAACTTTCTAATGTGGGAAAATATTATGGAAAAATATTGCCAAACTTACAGGTTGCCTCAAAATGAGATGGTATTGTACCTATCAAGAACTTGGAGCTTACTGTGATCTCAGTACTTTTGACGGCCGAAATTTTTTTGAAAGGAACTTGGCCTTATTTTCATATATATATGTTTTTCATTCTCAGAAAAAAAGTTGCTGCAACAAAAGTTGACTCGTATGGACTAAAGACTTAAAGTCAAATATCTCCTAAGCAACGAAAGATACGGCAACACATGTCAGGACATTATTTTTTTTTATTTTTTATGTTAACTCAAAGCGTTTTAAATGTTTAAAGTCGGATAATATATAAACAATTTTGCAAGCCTCTGATGGTCAACTTTGTAGCTCCTCTCCTGCTTAAGCCAGAAGGCCACCAAAACACGAATTACAAAGCCTGACTCCTCCTCTAAATATGTTTAAAGTTTCGGCGAAATCCAATCAGGTGTTTAGAAGTTACAGATTTATTACGATGATTGATGAAATTGATGAAAGTTCACAAAAGCTTTAAATATTTAGATGTACAAACCTACGCTGTTATTTTAGTGTATGGTGTTAATTAAATTTTAGTAATTAAACTGTAACGCTCAATACACAAGACTGTTGTGCGCAATTAAAAAAGAATATATAATTTCTAGTATTTTTTAAAAACTTGATGTATGAACTAAGAAAACCAAATGCTAATATTCTAAAAACGTTATAAAGTTAATCTCGTTCTTCGAAAAATTCATAGTTTTTTAATGTGGAAAATCAACACCATGCATAGAGAGGAAAAACAGTATTTTTTGTTTTTCGCTTTTAACCAGCGTTGTCAACTTTTAGATTTCAAAAAGAACTGAAACCAGTAAAAAAGCGCGTAATTCTTGAAAACAAGTGCTACATTTTATTTATTTTTAGTTCTATCTAAAAAAGTTATATATAACAACTTTTTTAGATATCTGCCTGCTCTGTGAATCGAGCCGATTTAAAACGAATCGTTTTAGAAAAATTAAAAGCACTAAAAGCAAAAAATTCTCAGACTTTTTGTATTTTTCTGTTTTTTAGAGATTAATATATCATATCCGATAGTTATTCATTATATATATCATTGCTACAGGTTTTTCATAGAAATGAGCGGGTTATCATACACAAAAAACTGTAATTTTTGAATCTGTTTTCATTCCTACTTATAGATTTTGTACAATAAAGACTGTCAGTTGTAGTTAACTCTGTAATAAATATAATTACATAAGGCTGAACCCACAATACGAGCCCGAAAATACGACAAAACTGTTTTTTGTGACGTATACGACAACAGAACATTAGTTCGTATGAGACAACCCCAACCAAATTTTTTTTTTGATGTGCGTTATAATCACACGAGTGTGTTTGACGTATTAGACAAAAACGTTTTGTCTTATTTGGTGTGTTTTCAGGCTAAGTGAAAAAAAACCCGACTCCAATGCAAAGATCTTATGTACCAGATTACAAAACAAATGCGCTTTTGTGTTAGATCAAATGGTGTACTTGTCTACAAATGGGATGTCCGCCCGCAATTTTTCATAGAACCAAACCTTTCATGTCCTTTGAAATAAAGTATTTTGAAAATCTGTAAAGAAATGTCAGAGTTATGTGATAATTAATATATCGGGCTACCACTTTGTCCGCCCGATTTTCACTTCTATGGTATCAAACTGCAAGCAATGCATTTGAAGCAAAAAAAAAAAAGAATTTTGAAAATTGGTTCATAAATGGAAGATTATGTGATAATCAATATTTCCGGGGAAGGGGATAATGCCCTACAGATTTCCGCAAAAGAATTTTGAAAATAGGTTTACATTTGACAGACTTATGCTTGGTGGAGCAAATTTTTGGAAAATAAATTATGCAACAAAACTGCATGCAAACCCTTAAAAAACGGCTTACAAATAGCAGAGTTTTGATTGGGGGGAGCAAATTTCCTCACCGATTTTCGAAAAAAAAATTGGCGAACCAAACAGCAAGCAAACCCTTGCAAACAAAAAAAGATCTTTGAAAATCTGTTCACAAATGACACGAGTTATGCCATTACAAACATAAAAAATACACACGAATTCATAACCTCCTTCTTTTTTGATGACAGTTAAAACATAAAGAAAATTACAAATATTTTTTCAGTATATTTTGGCATTTTAGAGGACTTTCTAGCGGGAAGCTATGTAATTTTTAATCAGTACTTATTAGGAGGAGACTGAAACCTTTCGAATGAGACACAATTTATTAATATATGAAGAAACGCGCTCTACCGTTATTCAATCTTGAATATGACGAACATTTCTCAAAAAATGGCCGAGATACCCAAGTTTAGACGGCTATAAAAAGAAACCATAAAAAGTATCGGGCTAGTTCTTACGCCACGTGATGCGCACGTAAGAGTAGAGTATGTCAAATTTTGTGAAAATGGAAAGTTTTTGGAATCTGAAGTGCCAAGCAAACGATATATGTACAAACATTAGGTTTAATGGGGTTCTACAAAAAAGACAAAAGATGAAGCACCACTGATTGCTAGAATCAATTTTTTCATTCTTCTGCAAGACTGCAAAAAACGTGGTCAGGAAATAGTTACGTTAGCAAAGAATTTTACACTTGAAAAACATTTTTTAGATAAAGACACTAATTTTTGAATTTTGGGTTTAGTGACACAGTCAAAAAATAAAAGCACCAAAAATTAGACCAAAAAAGCACCTAGCACTAAGACCAACATTTTTCGCGTCGAAAAGTTGAAAAAGCACTAAAAACAGTGCGAAAAGTACTGAGTTGACAACGCTGCTTTTAACTAGGGATGTAACGATACGCCGTTTTGCCGATCCGATACCGATACCGATACTTAAAAATAAATATCGCCGATACCGATTCCGATACCGATACGAATATTAAAATTGAGCTCAAGTTTAGATTAACAAAACTCAAGTGCAACTTTTTTATTATACAAAATTACAGTGTAAGAGATTATTAATATTTAAAATTGATATTAACCCGGTATAAATAATTGGAAGTATTTTTTAAGGAGCTACATTTTCTCTGCTTCCAAAAAATCTATATTAAAAATATGCAGATAACACATTGCAACAGTCCAAAAAACACACGGACTTGACAGTATAGATTCGATTGTACTACCACGGGGTAGTAAAACCCTATACTTAGCTTGGCGTATTTGGTGACCAATTTCGTTTTATGGACCTCCAAAGTTTTGGAAAATCAGCGGGCCCTCAAAAAAATGTGTCATCAACTTTTGGCGAACAGAAAATTCAAACTCGGTGATACCGCTTAACTATATATGGCAATAATGTAGCTAAGAGTTCGCTAAACAGATTTTATTACCATTTTATGCCAAAAAATTATTTTTTCGTGCACTTTTTTTTGAAAAATTAAGGAAAAATTTTTTTTTCACTTTTTCCAGAATAACTTACAGGGACTTGTAATTTTTTATTAACAATATTTGGCAAAGTTGTAGCTACGGTAAAACTGAACAACTTTTGTGAACATGTGAATACAATCTGAATGTATCTGGGCACCCAAACAGCCCAGAAAAACTAATTTCTACCTTAAAAATTTTCGTTTTTTACGAGTTAGGCTATATTTTTATTGCATTTTTTGCTTTCTTTGTTATTGTTCCACTTCTTATGTTGCTGATTTTAGTATTTACTATTTTTTATTGTTTGTTGTTGTTTTGCCAAATAATGGTAATGAAAAATTTGGAGTCCCTACAAGTTATACTGAAAAAGTGAATAAAATAATTAAAAAAAAAATTTTTTTCAAAAAAAGTACAGGAACATATTATTAGTGAATCACAACAGAGAAGTATGCACTTGAATATACTATTTTCAAAACAAAATTTTTTTTCAGCATAAAAAATAGTGATAAACTACAATTTTTAAGGTAAAAAGTGGTCTGTGTGTGCTATTAGATTGCCTAGATACGTGCAGATTGTATTGATATGTTCACAAAAGTTGTTCAGTTCTACCGTAACTATAAGTTTGCCAAATACTGTTAGTTAAAAATTACAAGTCCCTGTAAGTTATTCTGAAAAAAGTGAAAAAACTATTTTTTCCTTAATTTTGTCAACAAGAAGTTCACGAAAAAAATTTTTTTGGCATGAAATGTTAAAAAAAATCTGTTAAACAGACTCTTAGATACATTATTGACATATATAGTTAAGCGGTATTATACAGTTTGAATTAGCTGTTGGCCAAATACTGATGACACCGTTTTTTGAGGCCCCACTGATTTTCAGAAACTTTGGACGTCCATAAAAAATTGGTCACCAAATTCGCCAAACTGAGTAAAGGGTTTTACTACCCCATTGTAGGACAATCGAACCTGTACTGTCCAGTTCTTGTGTTTTTCCAAAACTCTTTATTTGTCGCATAGTGTAATTAGTAGAAAAGCAAGAAAATAATTTTAGTTCCTTTATAATTTTAAAAAATACTCGCCATACTCGCATAAAAATAATTGTGAAAATGGGTAATTTTTTATCCTTTTTTCTTGAGGAAAAATCATTATGGAACACCGAAAAATAAATTTGTCCGAGCATCGCTTCCAATTCGGTGATTGGTAATCGAAAAACAGAACTTCTTGCAATTGCAAGGATATGTAAGACTAATTAGAAATTATCCAAATTTGCAATACTTCCGGATAGCGAATTCTACATTTTCATGACTTCTTTGGAGTGTCTTTTTTTGCTGGAATAAGATTTAAAAAACAACAAATTGAATTTGAATTCATGGTAAAATTTACAAAAAATAAATAATATTTTTACAAAATAATAGTATAAAAGATTATTAATTTTTAAAATTGATATTAATAAGATTTAAAAAATAACGAAATGAGTTTAGTTCATGGTAAAATTAACAAAAAATAAATAATTTGCCAGAAAAAACTCTGAAAAATTTTTTTAAGTATCGTCGTATCGACAGTAAAATATCGCCGATACCGATGTATCGGAAAATCTGAAATATCGCCGATATATCGGTATCGGTATTCGTTACATCCCTACTTTTAACACATAATGGACAGTCTTATAAAAAAAAAACGTCACGGAAAATAGGTGTACGTCTATCTCTGGCTGGATTTTTAAATAAAACACTGAGCCATATATTAGCAAACGTTTTTTTTCCATACACATTAAATAAAAAGAAATTTGTCTCAACTAACTAAAGATCATAAAGCTTATTAGAAACATAAAAATAAACACAAACTTAAATAGCTATTCAATTAAGAGAAGATTAACCTTGCTACAACATTATATCTTGTCCAATAAAATGTTACCAATTTGTCTAACAAATTAGCTTCATATAAATCTGAAAAAAAAAACACACTAAGAATACAAAAAAACAAACAAAACAATCATAGACACGAACAAAAGTACCCAATTTAAATAGTATTGAAGTATTTCGAGAAGAGTTGAGCGTGTAAAACAAGAAAATTACCAGATCTTTAACACTTTTAATAGACAGCAGCAAATCACATACAAAAAACATTCATTTATACTCGTACAAGAGGCACACATGCTGGGAAAAAGACTTGTTTGTCTATGGAAATTGATTTTGATCTAATACACTCGCGTTTGTTAGAATGGAGTTTTCAAAGCTTTTACACGTTAATAAACCAACAGGCATATAAAGGAGTTAATTCATTTCTTTAATATACAGACCTGTTTATGATGTACATTTGCTTTTTGGTTAAGGTGTAAAAAATATTATGATTTACAAATATGCTTTATTATTTCTAGTAGCTAGTATATTGAAACCCCAGACAAATTCCAATAGGAGTCGTAGTTGCCTCGTAATGATCTGGAAGCAAATAACGATAAAACTAATGAGAATTCAAGTATGGTGTGGAACTTAAAATCAAGTTATCATAGCAAAGTTTTTCAATTCTCCTTAAACTTTTATTATGAATTCTTTCTTGCCTCCAATTTTAAGAATTAAAAATTTGACACAAAATTATTTGAGAAAACTCTGAAGTGGCATAGTTGCCCTGGACGTAATAAAAACCTCAAAGGTGATTTCTCTTGATTCCATAGTTTTAAATTGCTGCTCATAAAAACTTGTAAAATAAGATGAAAGCTATTCAGACTGTTTAAAATGATCATTACTGCATAAATGATGATGATGATGGCGGTGAAGGGGATGATGACAGCTACCCAACAACTTAAGGTATTTAAAATATGAATGATCATACAAATCCGACAGGAAAAAAGGGGAGAACTATTTACACCACATCTCACTGCTAAAGCATTAATAAAGTGAAAAAGATATTCGATGATTAATCGCTTTATTTTCATAAACATTTTTTAAGTATTTCCATGTAGCAGAGATATTTGCATTTTTAGAATTTATTTGATTTACACACTGTTTCTGTAATAATTGGATTTGTTGTAACGTGCTATATTTAGGTGGGTGTGAGTGGGGTTAATGAGCCAATTATAATAATGTTTGTTTTTCAAAAATTTGTTTATTTACATTATGAGTTAATGTTTGAATTATTTCAAATATTTGTTTGTTTATGGAGAAACATATTTTTGGTTTGGGGAATTAAAAAAATTTTAAGTGTTTTAATAATTAGGAATTTTGACAGGTTTGTAGTATAAAAATTAAAAAAACGCGTATAAATCAAGAAATTATTTTACATATATTTTGAACGTTAATATGGCAACGAAAAGAGAGATTTGGACTACCTTCTATTATTGCCATTGATGAGGTAGGCCCTTATGAGGGCTTAGCCCCTAAAATAACTCTAGCACACAGAAAAATTTCAATGTAAAATCACCGAAAGCCAATTTAATTTAATCTTTTTCGGTAGTGATTTTGTTTCATAGGTGTTTCATGTTAATTCAACAGCATTTACAATAATCTTGAAGATACATTTATTAATTTGAAATAACTATATATCATGTTTGAAATAACTATATATCCAGTACAGTTAAATCAAAATGAAGTTGTTACTGAAACAATATGAAATACCATGTTGAATCAAAGTTATTTCTAGTTGAAACAACGTCAATTAGATATTGGAACGACACGAAGAATCATGTTGTAGCAACGTTGTTTGAAGTTAAAACAACGTGAATTTGATATTGAAATAACACGAAGAATCACCTTGAATTGAAGTTATATCAAGCTTAAACAACGTGACTTTAATGCAGCTATTTTTTAAATTATTTTACTTGCGTTATGTGTACTAGCATAGGCATAAAAAAACTTTGTGTTGTAATTGACTGCCCCAGCTAAGATTTGGACTTGTGCCACTTGCATGATAGTGCACGCGCTAACCCCTGCAGCCACAACAGCTTCATAGTTTACTTTAGCTATACACTAAATAATTACCATCATAAGTAACATGAATTTCATTTTAATTCAACATTATTTGATTGATGATTTATATAAAACTAATTTGAAATTACAGTAACAGTCATGTTGATTTAAAATGAAATGTAACGTTTATAACAAAATTGTTTCAACAGTGAAAAATTTAATATCAAAGAGATTTAAGGGTAGATCAATAGTATTTTATTTAAAATCAATATGAAACAATGACAATTTTAAACCAGCAGCAGACAATGTTCGCTAGTGGTTCGTGTTTTGTCGTCTATATAGCCGACGCATGTAAGAATAAACAAAAACAAGTCACACAGCTAAGCACAACTGTCAATTGTAGCAAAGAACAAAGCAAATAAACACTAAAAAACACTGACAAATTATTTTTTGTAAATTTAATATGATTCAAAATCAAAATTGCGTCATGTTGATTTGACATTCCTTTTTTCTGTGTAAAATATAAAATATTAGAGTAATTTAGATAATATAAGCGTACTGGAAGAGCTTAGCCCCCTCCAGAATATTTTTGAGAAATTTCTAGCTATGCCAATGATTGTTGTATCATCTTTTCCAGTTTAATTTTATTTTTAAAATTGAAAAAAAAAACTATAATTTCAAATTCCATAAATTATAATTGATGCCGAAGTATTCAACTCCTGAAGCAATTTAAATTACAATTTGTCAACACATTATAGGCGAACATATAAACAAGCCACTTGAAAAACTATCGCTTATTTTTTGTCTGTCTGCCTTCTTTTTTGTAAACAGAACTCATAAATTACAGGACCTTTTTACAAAGGAAGTGACAAATGGAACAGCCCACAAAAAAACAGATAAACAAATTGAATGAAAAAAAGAAATTAAAACTAAAATAAACAGTTGGAAGTAGAGATGGGAGAGTGTCGTGTTTTTTTCGTGACACGAACTCGCACGATTCAACACGAAGTGTTCACGACAGAAAATCTGATTTCGTTCGTGTTTGGGTGGTGTCGTGTTGAGCATACTTGACACGAAAAAACACAAAACGATTTTTAGATTAAAATATGTATGAATGTAGAAGCTTGCCGCACAAGATTATTGAGCGAAATTGATAAGTTGCTGTTTCTCAACAAAAATATGTAAATAAAAATAAAAATAGAGCATGAAACGTTAAAAGAGAAGAAAAATATGTCTAGGAATATAAAGAAATGTTTTTTTTTGTTTGTTTTTGGATTTGATTTTGTACGTCTTCGTGTTTTGAAAATTTTGAACGTGCGTGTTTCGTACGTGTTGGACATCCGGATTAGTGTTCGTGTCGCATCGTGTTGGTAAATGTCGACACGCAGCCATCTCTAGTTGGAAGTAACGGAAAAATATGACAATAAATATTTATTAATGAGGACCAAACTGAAAATATGTTTCACAAATACATATAAAAATAAAAAGTTCTGCACCGTTGTCGATCGATAAGTCCTTGTGTATTTACACACGAGGTAATAGAAGAATGTTGCTTTATTGATCCTTAACTTTGTGTTTAAATATCAATACACAGAAAAAATAGACAAGAATTATATTCAATAAAACCATGTTATTAAAAAAAATATGAATTTCAATAACATTTATCTTTAACATAATAAAATATTTCGTTGTAAGTATTTCTTTTCCATGCCGGTTATTTCTTTTCTTTTTAGACATAAGTACTTAAAACAAGTTGTATCCCATAAAAAAATAAATGGGATATGGCTCAGCTAGAGAGTGTATGCTTTACGTCCGGAAAGCCCGGGTTCGTATTCCAGCCATGTCAACATTTTTTTAATTTATATATATATATATATATATATATATATATATATATATATATATATATATATATATATATATATATACATATATATATATATATATATACATATATATATATATATATATATATATATATATATATATATATATATATATATATATATATATATATATATATATATATATATATATATATATATATATATATATATATATATATATATATATATATATATATATATATATATATATATATATATATATATATATATATATATATATATATATATATATATATATATATATATATATATATATATATATATATACATATATTTATTTTGAAATAATTTTGTTATCAATATAGGGGAATTCTTTATCACAGGAAATTTGAAAAAAAATTATTGAATACCGGGATTTTTGTTATCAAAAGCGAGACTTATTTTTTTCTGTGTACATATCAGAGAGCTGCAACAAGTAAGATCGAGTCGTCTTATTAAATAGCGCTAAATTGCAGGTACAAATCAATAAAGTCTTTGCCAGTATTATTTAGACTTGGGTCCAACTTGCTCGAAATTGGCCAGCCGCTCGTTTTAGATACAAACATATGATCATATGTTTGGGTCTAAAACGAGCGACTAAAGTTTGTGTCTAAAACCAGCTGTTGAACGAGTTCGAACGAGTTGGACCAAAGCCTAGTTTTGTTCCCATTCTAGTATAATACACGAACAAAAAAAAAAAAAACAGCAACAAGTATGTCTTTCTTATTCAGAACATTATACTTGGATTTATTGGTTTTCAAACTATGCGGCCTTTTACGAACAGTTGTTCACTTTAAAGAGGTATTGCAATTATTTTATCCTTTATACAATATTTTAGTTTCAGCATATACGGGAAGGACTCGAATCCTTGCTCCAACATGCTACAAATTCTGTATGTTTTTATGTTTTATGAATATAAATAAGTGTACAAAGTTGGAAGCTCGTTGCATGATATAACGACACTGTGAGTCTTCCCACTGCATCAAAATGGAAGGTGAGAGTCTACTCTTTCAAGTTAACTAAAAAAACTCGCCAACTTTTACCAATTGCTGAACAAACTTATAAAAATAAAAAAATAAATATAAATAAATTTTTTTTTATAAAAGTTGTTGTTTTTTTTTAAATTTTATGAAAAATGAAAACACAACAAAAATTCTGTTATTTTCCATAAACATATAGGTTATTATGTTCCAAACAAAATGAGTCACATTTAATTAAAATCTATCCACATCATTTCATTTTATTCACAATTAAGTAATGGAACTCAACGGATAGAATCACAATTGTCTTACAACAGGAAATAAAATCAAAAGTTGTTGATCGATATTAATGAAATATGGTTGGTTTTGTTTGGAATATTTTTATCTATATGCTAATAGATAACGAATGACAGTTTTGCTGGTTTTTGTTTGCTATGAATTTGACAAACATTGAAAATAATTAATTTTTAAATAACTTCTAATTATTAAATATGTTGTCAATAACAGCTAAAGCTTCTAGGGAACCCGATGCTAATGTTATAAATCGCCAGAAATAATGTTTAGCAATATTTGTTCTTATAAAATGTTTATGGCGCAAATATATAAATCAATATATAAGGTGTAAGCAATGTCTATATGCATTTAATTGGTGCTTTACCAAATCATCAGTAGCCTTCAACTCTTGAAAAGTTTAAAATCTCATATTTTTTGCACAGACTTTCAAAAACTATTTGAGAATTTACAAATAATAAGTTTTTGAAAATCACAAAGGAATAAAATAAGCGGATTAGGCTTAGAAACTTACACAAAACCCAGCATACAATTTATATTCGACTAGCTATACTCGGCGTTCATCGCTACCCCATTGTTGTGCAGATATAGAAAAATTAATTAGCTCATTTAGAAATAACCATAAATTTGGTTAGTTTTTGGCGATCTTTTTAGTTTTGGCGAATTTTCGCATTTTGGCGATTTTTTGTTTTGACTTTTTTAATTCTGGAATTTTTTAGTTTTAGAGTTTTTTTAAATTTCAAGAGTTTGCCTCTTACGGTTTCCAAGATACAGCAAACTGTTTAAAGTACATAGTCAGAATTACATTAACTTTCAGAACACCCTTTAATTTTTGTTGTATTAAATTTTCTACAGACTACACCAAGTTACACTAACTTTGAAAATTTCAAGAGTCTATATAAAAGTGTCTATATATTACATTAGTATTTCAACATGTTTCGTTGCTCGCGAACACCAAGTTTACCCGTTTTTACCCCTTTTAATCCCATTAGAATTTAAGTTTTGAAAAATTCGTTCTTAGAGAATATATACGAACATATGCATTCAGTATGTGTATCAATGTGCATAAAAAGTAGTTGTATGGAAAAAAGTACCAAAAAGGGCTACCAATTTTACCCATTATATATTCAAATTAAAAATAATACAAAACTGTTTTTGAGGTATTTTTAAGAAGAGAAGAATGAATCTCAAGTTTAGTTTCTAACTTTATTACTTTAGAAGATAAACTGTTAACAAAAAAGTACCAAAATTATATTTTAACCCTTTTCGGCCGCTAAATGTACAGATTTTAAAAAAGTTTCAGACACTTGTCCGCTTATTTTTTTTAATCTTATTATGATGCTTTTAGAATTTTATATCCACCTTACACCTTACTTAGATTCGAAGATATAAGGTTACCGGTTTTACCCGTTTTTACCCCTTTTAATCCCCTTAGAATTAAAACTTTCAAAAATCCTTTCTTAGTGAAAATATACAAACATATTCATTCACTATGTGTATCAATTTGCATAAAAAATAGTTGTATGGAAATTAGTACCAAAAAGAGCCACCATTTTTACCCTTTATATATTCGAACTACAAAAAAGTACCAAAACATGTTTGAGGGCTTCGTAAGGATAGAAGAATGCGTTTTAAATTTAATTTCCATCTCTATTACTTTAGGAGATAAACGGTTAACAAAAAAAGTACCAAAATTATATTTTTAACCTTTTTCGGCCAGTAAATGTACAAATTTCCAAGAAGTACCAAACACCCGTCTGCTTATTTTTTGATCTTATTATGGTGTTTTTGGATTTTATGTCTATCTTAGTTAGATCCGGAGATATATGGTTACCGAATTTACCCGTTTTTACCCCCTTAGCGTTTGAATTTCCAAAACCCCGTCTTAGTGGATCTATACATTCTGAGGGCAGCCCACATACGAAATTTCAACTTTCTAAGCTTAGTGGTTTGGGCTGGGCGACCAGTCACTCAGTCAGTCACTAAATAACGTTACTCTTTCAGTTATATAGATATACATCTATTTTGTTTTGCTACACTTTTCAAAAGTATGGTTGAAGTCTACTGATGATTTGGCGAAGCACCAATGAAATTCATATCGTCGTTGCTCTGACGTAATCAGTTGAAAATTTTAGAAAAACATTTTATTGCACTAATCTAAACATTTATTAGTCATACATCTACCCACCAAAGGCTTTAAGGATATTTTTAGTAAATCCTCCGAGTCAAACTAGTTGTCAAAAATATTTTAATTTAAAAAATAATATTCTTAGAAATGCTCCAACAAAATGAGTTATGTGTAGTTCTTCGAGCAATTTGAGCATAGCCCGCCAATATCCAATTATGTATCTTGAATTTTGCGACATAATTATAGTGATGCGAATATTCTTTCAATAATTGTTTAACTTTAAAAATATCGCATGTTTACGGCATAAAACAGTTTTTCGGCTCTCCTGAAAACCTAGTGAAAAACACACAGCTGATTTTGTTGAAGCAACGACGATATAGACTTTGCTTAACCCTCAACAATTAAATCTTTATTTTAAATACAATTGGAAGAATATCTCATATAATAAATTTCATAAAAAATAGACTTTAAAATCAAAAACTAATGATATTTTGAACCGCCAAACATTAACAGAATGCATCCTATTGAACAACGAACGCGTGTAAATCATAAACAAAAGGACGAAAAACATAAAACCATAAAAATCCATAAAAACTATTAAAACTAAAATGAAATTGTGAAATATTTATAGCAATATACTGTTCTCTTGTTTATTTTAAAACTACGAGTATGAACTAATAAAAATAACAATAAATAAAAGACAAAAGTGAAAACCCAAAAGAGGTCACCCATCAGCATCAATTCAATGCTGTAGAAAAAGGACTCTCAGGATATAATAATAATATGATTTAATGAAAGGGGGTGTATTGGTCATCAACCAGAAATATAACAATGTAACAATAATTTCACTGACAATGTGTGACTGGTTGTGGCACGGTGACAAAGCTGGCTGACCTAAGGTCATTTTAGTTTTAAGTGTAGGGAGGGAGTTTGACTAAAGGGGGATGTGTGTGTGTATCTAAATGTTAAATTGTCAAAATTTGATATAAGACACTCTATGCAACATACATATTTATTACTGCTTGATAAAAATGTCCCAATTTTATTTGATCGAGAATTTGACACATGGTCATTGCCGTTTTGTAGTTAAAAATAGTTTTTAATTTTTCCTATGAAAAATTTATGTTTTTCCAAAAAAATATGGTATTTTAAAACGTTTAACTCTCTATAAGGATAAAGCGTAATATAAGTAAACAACATAAGGACTCAAGTGTGTTTTGATGTGTTCGTTTTTCTTTGTTGTATGTAGTTCTATTGATAACTTTAAATGATATACTATTTGCTAAAATGGGGATTTTATGAAATTTGATATTATATTTCTTGGCATTGTTATTATTGTTTGCATTAAATGACCCAATAACCATTTTAAAACAAAATTACTCACGCACCAACTCACACTTGAAAAATTGTTGAGGACCAGTCAATAGTTTGTTGGTTTAAGTTGCTGCTGCCACAATTCTTTTTATATATATGTATATTAAATTCAATAATGATTCCGAATTCAGTGTATTTTTCAATAAAGCAGGATTTGTAAGAAAATATTAGCCACTGGTATTTATTTTCAAATTGTTTCATTTAAAAATAGCTTAAAGGCACGTGCTGTCAAAGTTGAGAAAAATATATTATATTGACACATTGGACAAATTTTCAAAGTATATCCCAGCAAAAACTTTCCTTAGTGGTAGGCAAAAAATGTATGAGGTTTTAAGTCGTAACTTCTTACAATTTGACTCGATAACTACTTACTTTTGTTTGAGAAGTCCAAAAAATAAGGGATACCCCTTACAAATGTATTTACATTGTCTCAGCAATTAGCTAGATATTATTTGGCTTCCTGCTGATATCGCTGCTGATTTTTGAATGGCGAGTTCCCGGATTGGAGTACTACATTTTTGCTCACAAAAGCGCTTTTAAAGCGCTGAAAATCATCAACATTTTCAGCACTAGAACTGAAAATATATGAAAAAAATTGTTCGATGTGGATTGGCGTCGTTAACGCCATTTTGAAGTTTTCTTATTTCGTTACTTTATTTATTTTTATTAATTTCATACCTTTACTCAATGTTTGTTATCTTAGCTTTAACTAGTATCGAACTAAGAACCTTCAGGTTTGAAGTCCAACGTACCAGTCACTCGACCAAAAACACTGTTGCAAAACGGCACCAAGAAACTCAAATAAACTTACTCTTCATTCTCGCTTAAAAACCTGCTTTGGAGCAGCACTATAAAATCAGTTTTTTTGTATAGCTTGTCTGCGAAGCTTTTGTTTAAGTAAAAAGCAAATACTTTTCTCGCTTCAAAACCTGCATTGTTGTGACGCCATGAAAGCAGCTTCTGAACAAGCTCATATTTTAGAGCGAATTATGAAGCGCTTTATTTCTTTAGTGCTTCAAAAAACATGAAAATTTTTTACTGGGTAGGTTCAGGCAAGCCAACAACATCATGCATTTTTCTCATGTGCATTGGTGTGTTATAGTGTTAGTTGTTGTTGGACTGTTGAAGTGATGAATGCATAACAGTGATCACTTTGACAGACAGTACCGCCAGCGATTAATATTAACATATTCTAATGCACTTCATAGCACCCTTCTTCGTCGGTAGTGTACCAGAACCATCGGCGAAGTAAAAGAACTAATAAAATGGCTACGCAGCTTAAACAACTCAATGCCTCTGCTTGACACCAGAGGGGCTTGCAACACTGCTCTACAAAAAACGCGCAAAATCAGAGTTTTAAAGGAATTAAGCTTTCTATCTCTCTCCCACTTTACCACCTGTTCTCACTGCACTGTCCCTTTCCCAAAAAAGGTAACACATTAATTAGTTAACTTGTAGGCATTAATTGCCTGATTGTATTTTTTCTCTTTAAAAAAATCAGCTTGATTTTCAAAAGAGAAACTGACACTCTAAAATGTGTAAAACAAATCAAAACAGCTAAAAAATAATTCTTTTTTTCAGATGCAAAAGAACCTTATCTTGTAAGAAAAATAAAAGCTAAGCCCTTCTGAAGTGCATCAAAGCTTGCTTCTATGGCTGAAAGTGGCTTTAGTAAGAAAGCAGCTCGTCAACAGTAAGAAATTTACTTCACAAAGTTGGTTTAAATGGTAGAAGAGCCAGACAAAACCAGCTTATTAGTCTGCGTAATCAAACCATACTACTCCAATTTGCAAAAGAATACGGAAATACGGATTTGTTTCTTGTTAGAGATACGTATTGTTCACCGACAAAAGGAAATTTAACGTATTTGGGTCGGTCGGTAAGCCCATAGTATGGAGGGGATACATTAGGAACTAATGCTTTGAACACATTCATGACAGCAGGCTACACAGCTAGACGACTACAAGTGCTGTTGGCTAATCGTCTTCGTGTAGTCAGCTACTTAATTATTTTGAGCACGGCAGCTACATCGCAAACAGCTGGCATTTTGTTGTAGAAGTATATATTTCAGTAGTGCCACTTTCAAAAGTTTCAGTTGTATAAAAATAGAATTGCTTATTCAAAATATACTTAGATCTCGCAAAATGTAAAAACAAATCAATTTATTTGTTTAAAACCTATTGATTGTTATTTCACTTTTTATACCTTTTCATACATACAGCATCGTTGAAAATAAAAAAAAAATCATAAGGCAGTAATTAGCCTTTTTAAACTTAAAATTTTCCGGAGTTACGGGGTTCAAAACTTTTATTTTTTATTGGTCATAGAATATAGAACAGATATAAACGACATGTATACCACTTTGAAGTTCTCTAAAATACCTTTCTATTGGTATAAAATTTTTTAAGTCCATTAATCCATTGGGAGTGAAATGCAATATTAAACATTTTTATCTGGCTTTTCACGCAGAAGCACTTAAAAACTGATCGATACAATGGTTTATAAGCATGCATACAGTTTTATAGAGAACTTTCCAAGCTTTTATTTGGTATATACATGAAAGCTTTCAACGATGCAACACGTAAGTTATGGCACTTTAAAAATGAGTTAAATTAGTTATTTTAATTTCGAAATCTTATTTTCTTATTTTCAAAGAGCCATAACTTACGAATTTAATAGATGTTAGCTTTCAAGTAGGCATTAAATGAGAGCATGGAAGGTTCTCTATTAAACTAGATATATATTTAAGCACCATTGTATCGGTCAGTTTTTAAGAAAACGGTGCTTTTACGTGAGAAGTTATATAAAAAATGTTTTAAATTACATTTTGCTCGCAATGGATTAATTGATTTTATAATTTTATATACCGGTACAAAGGCATTTTAGAGCACTTTAAAATGATACATATATTCTTTCTAACTGTTCTATATTGCACCAGTTATGATAAATAAAATATCAAAGTTTTGAACGCCATAACTCCGGAACCAAGAGAGATCACCGAAAAAAATTACAGCAAAATTTTTAGGCTAAAAAGGGCTGTTACCCTATGATTTTTGTAATTTTCAACAATATTGGTATTCTTGACTTAAGTTAATAATAGTCTATATAACAAAAAACAAATAAATTTATTTATTTAAAAACTCCTGATGCATATATTTATATTACATTTAAATTTTTGTAATTTTCTTTTTATTTTAGAATTTGCTTTACATATTTTGTTATATTGTTAGCACTGTTTTTATTTTTTGTAGCCAACAAAGATAGATACTAGTTTAATTTGACTATACGACAACAGTAGTTAAAGAAAACTTGCCGAAAATTGTGTATAAATTTGCTCTAAATAACGGAAAATGATCCCAAATGCAAGGCACACAATAAGATCATGGTGCTACATAATATGGCAAATGTCATGAAATGTTATCTCGATAAGAAAGACCAGGAGCACATAGTTTTCAACAAATCTGGGCCAAAAAGGGTAATATTAGAGGAATGGGAAAAAATTCCACAATGTTGCTATCATAATTAGTCGTATATATTCAATTTTCAAAGTGTTGTAAATAGAATCACATGACTTATTCCATACAAAACCAACGAGTGATTGGGCCCGACCCCCTCCGAAACCAGCCAAACTCAATATGGTAGTTAAGTCTTGTACAACTATCATTTCACCAAAAACGTAAGAGCAATATTTCCAGTGGTTGCCAAATTATGATGCATTTAATGTATGATAAAATACAAAATTTGCTTGAAACTGCTTTCATATAATTGGTTACAACTTTTTTAATATCTAAGCTAGACGAATGATTTATGTCTTGTTTTAAAGGTATTATATTAGTGCTTTAACGGCTATAAAAATTAAAAAATTATCACAATTATAGAAGTGGTTTTTTCACAATCCGCGATTCATGATGCTGTAACTAAAAAAATGGTATTTTTAAAATTTTCAAAAAATATATATTAACGTTTAACAACTCCACTATGTCGTCACTAAATCTCTATGTGGTACTCTCACAGGTTCCTGAGTTATTAAAAACGTTTAAACAAAGTAGAAATAGTAATAAAATTTTTAGTAACACCGGCACACAACAAAGAAAAAGTGGTCTCTACATTTTAATAAAACCTCTTCCTAACATGTATTTTGAAACACTAAATCCAAATATAAGTTCCATTTGGCTCGTAAGCCATCAAGATTCCGATAAAGTTGCAAAAGTTGTAAAATTCTCTAAAAACTGCAGTTTTTCGCAATTTACTCGAAATTTTTAAGCTGTATGACTAAAGCGGATCTGAAAATACATGTAGGTAAGTGGGTCTGCTCAGATGTACACCCCACTTTTTTTATGCCAATATACCGGTGCACCGGTACACAAAAAAAGGGTTGTACATTTGACCAGACTCACCTACCTACATGTATATTGATGCGCTGAATCTACATCTGAGTTTCGTTTGGCTGGCGCATGCTCAAATCTCGATTATATTGCGAAAAACTGGTACAGCTATCGAAAAAACTGCAGTTTTTCGCAATTTACACTGAATTTTGAGGGTGTACGAACCAAACGGACTCGAGATTCGGATTCAGCGCGTCAAAATGTATGTAGGTGAATGGTTCTGGAAAAAGGTACACAGAAAAAAATAGACAAGACTTATATTCAATAAAACCATGTTATTAAAAAAAAATATGAATTTCAATAACATTTATCTTTAACATAATAAAATATTTCGTTGTAAGAATTTCTTTTCCATGCCGGTTATTTCTTTTCTTTTTATTCATAAGTACTTAAAACAAGTTGTATCCCATAAAAAATAAATGGGATATGGCTCAGTTAGAGAGTGTATGCTTTACGTCCGGAAAGCCCGGGTTCGTATTCCAGCCATGTCAACATTTTTTTAATTTATGTATATTTTTATTTTGAAATAATTTTGTTATCAATATAGGGGAATTCTTTATCACAGGAAATTTGAAAAAAAAAATTATTGAATACCGGGATTTTTGTTATCAAAAGCGAAACTTATTTTTTTCTGTGTAGTGATCCCTTTTTTTCTTTTTTGTGTACCGGTGTTACTAAAAATTTTATTAATATTTGTACTTTGCTTAAAAGTTTTATTAATAAGTCAGGAACCTGTGAGAGTACCACATAGAAATTTAGTGACGACATAGTGGAGTTGTTAAACGTTAACATATATTTATTTGAAAAATTTAAAAATACCATTTTTTTAGTTACAGCATCATGAACCGCGGATTATGAAAAAAACACTTCTATAATTATGATACTATTATACTACCTTTAAAACAAGTCATAAATAGCTTAGATATTAAAAAAGTTATAACCAGTTATATGAAAGCAGTTTCAAGCAAATTTGGTATTTTCTCATAGATTAAATACATCATAATTTGGGAACCACTGGAAGTATTCGCCTTATGTTTTTGGTGAAATGGCAGTTGTACAAGACCTAACTACCATACCGAGTTTTGTTCGATTCGGAGGGGGCCGGTCCCGAAATCTTGATTTTTTCGTTGGTTGTATATGGAATAAGTCACATATACAATTGAAAAATGCGACTTTTATTCCCGAATAGTGTGGTTCCTTGGCTACAATTGCCATAAGGTCCAAATGAACTACAAGTACAGATGTGCCCAAACATGGCTAAAATCTCTCAGAGATCGTCCAAAGATTACTTAAGTTCAATTTCCAAAGTTTTGTAAAAAAATTCACAAATACAATAGAAAAATGCGACTTATATTCAATAGTGTGGACCCTTAGCTACAATTTCGACTCAAAATAGTTTTGAAAACCCTGAGATTGCACTCAAAATATTAATATAAGGAACATTGTTTTAAGTTGTAAACAGTTTTGGTACTTGTACGCTGGGATATTTTTTCATAAACTTGTTTAAGTTATTTAAGTTATACTTAGTTCTGGGTCCCGTTTCTCAAAACTACAAGTTACAAATCTACAAGTAAAATACACACAAAACAACAACACTTTTAAAAATTTTATTGTTGTTTTGTGTGTATTTTACTTGTAGATTTATAACTTGAACTTTTTGAGAAACAGGCCCCTGGTCTCTGGATAAAACCCAGATAGCTGGATTAAAAACACATAATTTCAATTATAATGAAAAATTTCATCAAAATAATGAAATATGATCATTAGTTTAGCGAAATAATTGCATTGAATCAATGAAATTATTTCATATATATAAAGAAATTTTCATAAAAAATTTTTTTTTGAAAAAATTGACCTCAAGCTCATCATTTATATAAACTTAACATAAATAAGGTCGAAAAATTAGCAAATACGATTCCTGATGCTCATTGAGCTTTAATGAAGTTTTCATTGGATTAATATCGAAATTCACATAATTTATGAAGATTAAATTTTCAGAGTACTCCGTTTATCTTTCTCGCAATAACATATTTTCCATCGAAATGCATTATAAAATTAGTAGTCATAATGATGATATTTTATTATGCATTTTTTTTAAGGGAATCAAGGAAATTCAATAAGAAGAAAATAAATACTAATATTAATACAAAAACAAAACGACGACTTGCTCAATACTTATTCACCACACATATATTGAGCAAATGATACAATAATTTATTGCATTAAACCCAAATAAAGACAAACGCCTATTTGTGAACGTTCATCTGCACTTACACATTAACATTTAGGAGCTGAGCCATAAAATATTTCAAAATTAATATTCATATATTACTTAGATAGTTAACAGTATATATATTCTAATACATGTAGTTATATTTGTATGTACGAGTATGTAATTAAATACCCAGTTGGCGAAATCCTCGTAAGCGCTGTTGTCTTCGACGATTAATGTACCGCATGTCGTCTGTCGATTAGGTTTTCGAATTGACAATTAAAAGGAAATCGGCGTTCACGACAATCTGAGCGACAACGTGGTACGTTTTCTCTTCAATCAAACTTTGTTGGGGACAATTTGGGCCACAATGACCCACGTTTTTTTTTTTAAATAAAAGTTTGTTGGGGACAATCTGAGCTACAATGACCCACGTTTTATTTCTAATGAAACTTTGTTGGGGACAATCTGAGCGACAATGTCCCACGTTTTGCAGTTAATAAAACTTCGTCGGGAACAATCTGAGCGACAATGTCCCACGTTTTGCAGTTAATAAAACTTCGTCGGGAACAATCTGACCGACAAGGTCACACGTTTTGCAGTTAATAAAACTTCGTCGGGAACAATCTGACCGACAAGGTCACACGTTTTGTCTTTGAAAAAAGTTGGTTGAAGACAATCTGAGCGACAAGGTGCCACATTTTGTCTTTAATATAGCTTTGTTGAGGACAATGCATGCAATGATGTCCTGCGTTTTGTCTTTAATAAATGTTTTCTGAACGCAATATCCCACGTTTTGTCTTTAATAAAACTTTGTTGAGGACAATCTAAACGACAATGTCCTACGATTTGTCTTTAATCAAACCAATATTGTGAACAATCTGAGGGACAATGTCGTCCGTTTTGTCTTGAATCAAACAAATGAATATATTGACCTCTTGTTGTCGATGATGTAGGTGGTGCTATAGCGTGGTGGTAAGTGCGATAACTTACAAACATGTAGCCTCAGTTCGAATTCCAGGCAACATCAATAATATAAATGAAACGGAATCAAACAAGTAAGTAAAAACTTAAATTTAAGTTTTTAAAATATTAAATAAAACGTAACGACATTATAAACGATATGTCGATCATAGCATGGTGGCATGTAGCTCATAACATTGTTGAAGACACTATGGGAGACAATAGTCTTTAGAGATCAGATTTAAGTATATCGCTTATGTAATCATCGACAACAAGACGATGTGTATCGTCGGATAATATGGTCGTCAGTGACAATGTGCAGATATTGTCTTTTATATAGTCGTCGACGGAATTGTTAAGGAACATGTCATTGCGAAAAGGTCAAGGACAAAATGAGCGACATTATCGCTCATGTTGTCTTATGTGACCCCGCCGCCATTTGCATGAAAATTTCGCCGACGATTTGTATTGAGATGTCCTCAGTATGTTTTCTACGACTTATTGTTTTCTTGTACACGTCGTTAAAAATGTCTTAAAGACGTGGCCAACTGGGCACATATTCTATGCATACAAATATGCATTTCAATAATGTCACTTATTGTAAATATCATATTCATTTGTATTTGTGTGTATATGTGATATAAATAAATTTAAATTCCTCCCTCAATATGTGTAGAATATTCATCTGTCTAATACAAAAGTTTCAGTACTATTATAAATTATGGATTTCGTATTACTACAAAACAAAAGGTCAGCATACTTAAGGTTAATTGTTGGCATTAGTTGAGAGTCGACATTTGCTTGAACTCGTACCTGTGGACAGTGTATCACAATTCGTTTTGAAGTTTGTGCAATTTTATCTATTCATTAATCACTTGTACATTAATTTCATTTGTATTTGCATTCTCGTTTTTCATAGAATATTCCCATATTTATATTAAATTTTACCCTAAAATTTTGATTATATTTTTTTTCTTTTTATAGTGAATAATTTCTATTAAATGTATTTATCTTTGGACATTTATCGTTATAATTGTATGTATTCTGCTTCAAGTATTTTCAAATATTTGTTAATCATTAATGCAGATGAATGGAAAACAAACACTCTATTTATTGGCTTTCATTATGTGATAATTTATGGACGACATTACGAGTATTATGGCTTCAATTCGGTTATGCCACATCAAAATTTTAGATTATTGAATTTTTAATCATTCATTCATTTTCAGATGTTCGTTCAATATGAGATTTATGAGAAAAAGGTGTGGCTGATGAAAAGGAAAACTTACATAATTAAAATTTTTTTTCTGGAAAGTGAAAAGAATGGAAAGAATTTTTTTTAATTTTGATAAATTATTTTAGTTTGTGATGTATTCGTTGAAAAGAACAATGCGTGGGTTGTGGAATCTAATAAATTTGTAGCCCTTAAACCAAAGTCGTATTAATATTCAGATATATTTATAATTTTATAAGAGATAAAATTTGAAGTGTAGTGTAAACGGAATTTTTAAACATAAACTTTATACAGTCTTGCAAATACTTATTGAACCAGTTCTATGACATAGGCTATACATTTTTTTTTCTAAAATAGGATCACGAGGGCAGGTGGGGGAAAATTTCTTCCTTATTGAAAATATCTATGCGATTTTGATGAAATTCAAAGCATAGATAGATCTGTGTCTGGAAAGGCACATCATCTATATTTTTTCAATAATAGGAACACGAAGGGTAGGGGGAAATTTTGCCCTTTCGCAATTATCTAACCAATTTTAATGAAATTTAAAATATAGATAGATCTGAATCTGGAAGGACACATGGGCTATGTATATTTTCAAAAATACGACCACAAGGAGGGCATAAGGGGAAATGTCTGCCATTCTGAAACTATTTGATAAATAGAAGATATATTTTTTCAATAATAGGACCAATAGGCGAAGTTGCTACCCTTACGAAACTATCTAACCAATTTTAATGAAATTTAAAACATGGATATATATATATATATATATATATATATATATATATATATATATATATATATATATATATATATATATATATAAATATATATATATATATATATATATATATATATATATATATATATATATATATATATATATATATATATATATATATATATATATATATATATATATATATATATATATATATATATATATATATATATATATATATATATATATATATATATATATATATATATATATATATATATATATATATATATATATATATATATATATATATATATATATATATATATATATATATATATATATATATATATATATATATATATATATATATATATATATATATATATATTAATATATATATATATATATATATATATATATATATATATATATATATATATATATATATATATATATATATCTATTTATTATTTTTTTATGCCTTCTGCCACAATTAGTTTGTAGAGTAATGTATTTTTTTTGTAGTACAGTGTAATTGGCTTGATATTTTGTAAGTACTATCATATCAGCATTATGGCAACTTTTTATTCTTTTATTTTATTTTTTGCTTAACTAAGACGCCTTTCAAAAGTGCATCGCTGTATTATATTTAACACTCTGCTAAGTGCTTCAATATTTTTTGAGATTTTTCAAATTACATTTTATTGTATAGTGTACAAACATAATACCATAATTAATTGATTTGTATAGCAATCGGAAAACATTTAAAAAACATAAAAATTATGAACAATAACATTTAAAAATAAATGTAACAATAGACTGCCGAAACCAACATTAAAATTAAACACCGGAGATAAAATACAGACATAAAAATTCTGGCAACATGTAGCAGAAGAAGCTGTCTGCCTGAGTTACAGTGGCATCGGTAGCCCTTTACTGCACAGAATACAAAAACAATCTAAAGAATAATAATTTTAATAAAAATATGTACATAGACATTTCCAAATAGAAGAGGCCAACCAGGCAACAAGGCACACTTATGGCATGTGTCTATTATGGAAATAAAAACTAAAAATTATTGATTTTGTTTGTTCAAACAATTGTTATTGTTAAAAGTCATGAACACGAAATGGACACAAAACAAATAAAAAGTTGATATAAATAATGATATATGAATGCCTAAGCGAATGCATGTATGTGAGTGTGTGGCTGGGTATCTCTGTAAGTGAGCGAGTTTGTAATGTGGATGCAGCATCGTGTTGCACTAAACTGAAAGGAGAGCTGCATTTTAACACCTTGACTACTATTACTATTATTAAATGCAACTAATGCACATTCATCCAGCTACCAAACAATAGTTATAAAGATCTAAAAATATTCGTAAATAAATACAAAAAACTACATAGAAATCAATTGAGACATTTAACACCGCGTGTACGTCTGTGTTGGGCCAAAACAATGGTTTTGGATATTCTTTTGCTTAGATTTGAAAACATAAATAGAAAGAATATTGTGAAAAAATAAAATAAAAGTAAAACAGCATGTGTTAATCCCTTCATATACTATAGAAATTCAATTTATATTGGATACGACCTAGAATATCTGCTGCATACAACAGATCTTTTAAAGAGTGATCACTTCATTATGCCACTAGTGATTATAATGTACTTCATAATAGAATATACGAGAAAAGAAGCTTTTCTGAATACTACTTGTAGACACAATGTTGGCATATTATATAATTTTTTTTATAAAGGATATCGATTCTGAGTCTTCCAAAATTAGAGTTTTTACTGCTTTAAAATTATGAAAAATGTTATTATTTCTTCTAAAAATCAAAAAAGCAAAAACAAATCAATCAAGATAAAATCGATCAAAAATAATAAAAAATGCAACAACAACAAAATTGCGGGATTGTGGCAGAGGACATATCCAGAAAAAAAATTAGTTGGAAAATGGTTAGGCGGATAAAATATTAGTTGAATAGACTATCAATTTTCTATGAATCCAAAAAACAATCCATGTTCATTACCATAAGAGCATAATTGTAATAGAGATATGATTCTGACAATCCTTAAATTAATTACAATCCTTAAATTAATTACAAAGATGATAAGCACAACCGAATAAAATATTATGAATTGGTTTTAGTACCAATTATTGTTGGTATTTGCAATTAAAAAAATTCTTTAAAAATTTACTTAACTTTTTATCGGTTGTTGCAACTAACTAGTGGTAAATTTTATTATCATTGACATTTCTAACCGATTAAGCGGTTCGCATTACTAATTATTTATTATTGTAAAATAAATTTTTTTAAATAAGAATTCTATGATAGTTGGTGCAACTGCCAAAATTCGATTGGCAACAAATTCGGTTGTTGCAAAGAGTCTGTTTTCTGTGTGCACCAAAAAAATATTGTGGTTTCAATTGGAAAAAAGTCTAATAAATCTGTATCTTTGAACGATGTATGTAAAGGTCATAGAGGAGGACCTAAGCATGCAGATCATTGAAACTTTAACCACCCTGTTGAATCACACTGTATGCTACAGGATGTCAAAGTTGACTACTTCGGGCATTAAATACCATGTTGACGTCATACCTTTCGCAAATATTATACGGTTTTAATGATTTTAAACCCATTGTAAAGCTTATAAATAGAAAAAGAAAAACACTTTATATTATTAAGATATTTTTAATAGTACATACCATCATACGTATACAATTTTGACCTAAAATATTGGAAATTCACCTTTTCTTCACATAATTTAACTTCTGGAATTAAAAATTCACAAAAAACTCCGTTCAATATACATATCGTTAAAATTTTGTAAACATAAGCAAGTAGTTAAAAAATAAAAATTAAAAAATTAAGTTTAGACCTATCTTCATGCATGTAAATAAAAAATTCGACTATTTTTATAAAATCTGCTCTCCTGTGCACATTTTGGGGACGGATAACAACTAAGAGCCAGATTAATTATATTAAAGATGTTCAATAAAATTTGTAAAGAAATTTGAAAAAAGCGTTATTTTTTCTTAAGCGATGAATTTAGAATTTCATAGAAAAATTTATTATTTAATCGATTTAAAATTTCAGCTGCAGTCATTTTTGAAGTTTATTGTTTTGAAATATTGGAAAGAAAAAATTGTATTTTGGAAAAATTGTTGAGAAAAACATAGAGCAACAAAACCCTTTTTTTGTAAAGATTTTGCCATTTTTCACCCTCATTTTAGAGTCCAGACCTCTATTTTTTACGACTACATGAATTCTGATAATTTATAAATTTCTTCTTCTGCATATTAAAATCATAAACTATTTTTTTGAAAGTTTTTGCTATTCATTACCGGAGATATTCACGAAATCAGAAATAAAGGCGCGGCCAAAAAAAACTAAATGTTAAAACTTAAGGCTCAATATCTCAGAAAATAATCGGGACATTTCAATATAACGAAGGAGATTTTCTTTCTCTATTAATAGGCTTTACAAGAAGTTTCAATTCATTAAAATCTTAAAAGTTATGGGGCCAACAAAGTTTATCATGGCCGATATGGTCAACTTTGACATTCTGCCGCTCACCGTGTGTTTCAACAGGTAGTCCAAATTTCATCGTTACTAAAGATTATGTCTTCCTCTTCTATGATTTTAACATACATCGTTTTGTAATTTCAACAATTTCATTGAAAAAAAAAAAGTTTTTCAGTTAACAAATCGTTCAAATGTATAAAAAAATTTGTCAGAAAGTATTTACAATTTCTAATCAAAATAATTTCCTAAATCAAACAAAAATATTTACTAGATTTTCTGTAAGATAAAAAACAATTTGGAACGACTTTCCGTCATCCCACGTCAAATTTGGTTTGTTCTATTGAATACTAAAAAATTTTGTATTTAATAGAACGTGGGATGACGGAAAATTATTCCAAATTTAAAAAAAAACTCCGTCGGAAGACACAACACTTATAAAAAACAATATTTTTGTCTGAACTTATAAAACAATTTGTCTAAAAATGCTTAAAAATTCTAAACAAAATAGTTTACTGAATCCAACAAAAATATTTGCTAGATTTTTTGTGATATATCAAACAAACTTTTTGGCTGAGTCAGTAAAAACTTTTTTTTTATATTTTTAAGTTTTAAATAATAACATCAGCAGCCATTAAGCATTTATGAAATTCCACGATGTTAAGTGTATTCAACTCTGTATGTTTATCTAAAGACTCTAAAAAAACTAATGAGAACAACAACATTAACGAATTGATTTACTTAGAAATCTTCAGCAAACAAACATGTTACAATCGCATTCATTTTTCTATCATTGTTGTGGTACTTATTTAAGTGTATGGCCCAATTTAGATAATGAATTTTTATGCATGAATTTTTCAATTTATCTTTGAAAAAATCTTCTAAAAACCTCTTGCATTTATACGATGAATTTAATTTTCATGCATTTTTATAAATTTCTCTCAAAATTTGCTTTATTTACTCATTCATAACAACAAAAACCATAACACAATCACATAAGAGAGAGAAAATGAGAGAAATTTAAATCGAGCTAAAGAAGAATATAAAAAATGCATGGAAAACAGAAATCGTGCCGTTTTTTATGCCCCGTTTTCTTCTCTACCCCGCTTGTCCACCAAAAATAAAAAATTCATGAATTTTATGCATGCATTTAATGCATGGTCTAAATTGAGCCTATGTCGTCATCGGGGTTGTTTTTTTACGGCACAGAAAACTGTTTTTTTATATAATGCACTGATTCACTGACTTAGTAAAGAACACTTTCTGAAAATTAAATTTAATTTCAGACAAACGTTTGTTTGAAAATTTTTTGCTGATAATTTGTTCTGTGTTCCACACAAATGTTCTTCGTGGTGTTTTACATAACAGTGCTGAGCACGTCGTTGTTATATAGTGTAAATTTACGTTTAGTAAAATCAATTCGTATATTGTTATATAAATAATGAATAACTTCTTTTACACACTGTCTCCTAGCACACTTCCAAATTATTTTTATTGCCAAGTAAAGCAATGGGTCTATTTTAGGTTCACACATTTGTAGGGATCCATTTAAACACACGGCACAATAATAACAACAATGACAATAGCAACAACAAAACAACATGCAACAATCAATAGAATAATGATTGCTGTCGATGACCGTTACAAATTGTTGTGGGCGTTAAAAATCCGCTTATAACTTTTCATTTAATTGAATTTGATTTTCATCAGCATTCTGATGATTTAGACAATTTTTATGTTACTGTTTTATTTCTACGTTTTGGCAGTTTTGTGGATTTTTTTTTGTTTAAAAAAATTTTTGAAAAATATAATTCTTTTGTTCGCAGAGCATCCATTGTCTCAAATCTCTCATCAATTGTAACATTTGCAATAATTTTTAACACTTTTTGAAGAATTTCATTTCGAATTGACTGTTTTTGATCGAAATACCAATAAAAATTGTTTCATTTGCGGAAATGATTGGCAAAATGAGGGTGTGCTGACATATGTCAGCTTTTCATTCATTTATGCACTTAAACGTGCGCCAATTGACCACTGGTCAGTCAATATTGTCTTTTTATTTCAGTAGTCTGGTTTTCTTTGAGGGTAGAATTTGTTTCAAAATTAAATCGTTATTTTTCAAAGGGTACATTCTTCTTACGAGCATCAGTAGTTGTCTTTGTTTAATAATAATGTGTTTAAAATTTTCGGTTTTAATCTATAAAATTAGTTCAATTGTTTAAATGCTCGTATATTTTTTTCACAGTTTTGGGTGAATTTACTTTGATAAATAGTTTATTCACAAAGAATTTCTTTATTGGTTTTTCAAATGAAAACCGTGAAAAATAAGGGCAATTTTATCAAATTTGTTACAATAGTTATTCTGTTGATTAAAATTTAAAGCACATTATAGCAAAAGCAAACTTAACAGAAGAAGATCTCAGTAAATAGATAATGTTGTTAATACGTTCCAAGTTTGAGTACTTTTGAACTTCAAAATTAGTTTTTGCGTTCCCTGAGACAAGAAAATAATCTAATGTACACCCAGTAAAAAAATTACTTCAAATATGGCAAGTTTTTACTATGAGAGAATAAAAGTAGTGCTTACAAAGCGGCTGATATCGCTGCTGATTTTTGTATGGCGAGTTCCCGGTTTGAGTACTACATTTTTGATACAAAAAGCTCTTTTTGAAGCGCTGAAAATCATCACCATTTTCAGCACTAAACTGTAAGTATATGGAACTTACTCGCTTAAAAACCTGCATTGCACCAGCAGTGAAAAATTAGAGCGCAAATCGTCACATCCGTGATCGTATCGGCAATCGTACTAAAATGAATTACGTGACACGTCAATCGTATAAACTGTATGGGATTACAGTACGCTCACGTGTGTCATAATCCGAAAATGGTGGTTTTACGTGACGAGTTGTACGTTCACGGAGGTGACGACTTGAGCCCAGATTTTTTTTTTGTATAGTTCATTTCATATACATTCACTGCTCTGCAATAAGCTCTTCTTTTAAAGCGTATTATTATACGCTTTATTGCCTTAGTGCTTCAAAAAATATGAAAATTTTTTACTGGGCAGTTGCTTCAATGGTTTTTAATAGAAAAGTTTTCATAAAGTTACTGATTCCTTATGAACGGTTTAATGTGCGCTAGTCTGTATTTATAGATTCGATATTAACTATTTTCTTGGAGGTAGGAGCCCGATTTAGTATCAATTGTAAGGCTAAGCTCAAATATGACCTCTTCCGATTTCAGTATATACACAAGTTTTTCATGCAGAAATTATGGAATGACAAAGAAATTACTTTGTCTAAGACATTTTGCCAGTATGATTAGTAATATATTTAGATTAATAAACCAACTATTTTAATATATTTCAACTATAAATCGACTAATTTGATAAAAATTCCTTATTGAGCTCAAATGCCCCTTTCACAGTGTTTCTATTTAAATATGTATAAATTCAAATGCAATTAATTTATCATGTAAACTTTGATAATTTACTATTATTGTTTCATACTCTGTAAATTTTATAAATTTTTTACCACATTGTTGTCTACTCTATTCATATCACGTCCTATAATTTACAAAAGGTAGCAACAAATTTTTTATAAATATTTTATAATTGTAGTTCAAACTCATGAAGACATTTACGGGCATATTTAAACTTTTATCTATTTTCGTTATAAATTAACCAAGAAAACAAAAGGTAAACTATTAAACAAGTAAATTAAGACCGACAAAAAAATAAACAATTGAAATTGTTCACTTAACGTAATTTTTTAAGACAAATTAAATTTTTTTTGGTAAAGAAAAATTTAAGCGACAAAAAAAAAAAATAAAAATAGAAATAGTAGCGTACATCAAATTCTCATGGTAATAATTTAAACATTATACACTTTTGTTGATATAGTTAACTTAAACATTTTTTTTTTAAATTATTTTGTAGATATAAATAGGAGTGAGGTCCCAGAAGTGCATAAGAAGAAACAAACATATTGGCATACTGTACAACACGAACAAAATTATGGGGCTCTGACAACCGATTCTGGTAGAGGAGACAAAAAAAATATACGTTTGTCGGCATTTCGCACGATCACGTCGGAATTCTATTATAGAGGGGTTAAATTTCCACCTTTTGAACTGTTCGTGCAGCATATCGGTGCAGCATTTGTGAAAAATATTACGGCAAATACTTTTGTGAAACATATTAAACGTCTGGTTCCCCAAGATAATGGTAATTTTTGGCTTTTTTCTAACAAATCGTAAACACCACCAATAAAAATGGGGAGTGTGGGAATAATATGTTCTACAAAAATGTTGGCCATAAAATTTTACCCCCAAGCTCCAGACTCAACTTGTACACCAGAAATCAATGAAAACTCAAACTATGTTTAAGGCTTAACTTCATACTAGGGATGTAACGAATACCGATACCGATACCGATATATCGGCGATACTTCAGATTTTCCGATACATCGGTATCGGCGATATTTTACTGTCGATACGACGATACTTTTAAAAAAATTTCATAGTTTTTTGCTGACAAATTATTTATTTTTTGTTAATTTTACCATGAACTAAACTCATTTCGTTACTTTTTAAATTTTATTAATATCAATTTTAAAAATTAATATTATTTTATACTAGTATTTTGTAAAAAAAAAACTATTTATTTTTTGTTAATTTTACCATGAAATCAAATTCAATTCGTTGTTTTTTAAATCTTATTCCAGTAAAAAAAGACACTCCAAAGAAGTCATGAAAATGTAGAATTCGCTATCCGGAAGTATTGAAAATTTGGATAATTTCTAATTAGTCTTACATATCCTTGCCATTGCAAGAAGTTCTGTTTTTCGATTACCAATCACCGAATTGGAAGCGATGCTCGGACAAATTTATTTTTCGGTGTTCCATAATGATTTTTCCTCAAGAAAAAAGGATAAAAAATTACCCATTTTCACAATTATTTTTATGCGAGTATGGCGAGTATTTTTTAAAATTATAAAGGAACTAAAATTATTTTCTTGCTTTTCTACTAATTACACTATGCGACAAATAAAGAGTTTTGGAAAAACACAAGAACTGGACAGTACAGGTTCGATTGTCCTACAATGGGGTAGTAAAACCCTTTACTCAGTTTGGCGAATTTGGTGACCAATTTTTAATGGACGTCCAAAGTTTCTGAAAATCAGTGGGGCCTCAAAAAACGGTGTCATCAGTATTTGGCCAACAGCTAATTCAAACTGTATAATACCGCTTAACTATATATGTCAATAATGTATCTAAGAGTCTGTTTAACAGATTTTTTTTTAACATATTATGGCAAAAAATTTTTTTCGTGAACTTTTTGTTGACAAAATTAAGGAAAAAATTGTTTTTTCACTTTTTTCAGAATAACTTACAGGGACTTGTAATTTTTAACTAACAATATTTGGCAAAGTTATAGTTACGGTAGATCTGAACAACTTTTGTGAACATATGAATACAATCTGCACGTATCTAGGCTCACACAGACCACTTTTTACCTTAAAAATTGTAGTTTTTCACTATTTTTTTATGCTAAAAAAATATTTTTTTTTGAAAATAGTATATTCAAGTGCAAACTTCTCTGTTGTGTTTCACTAACATTTTGTGCCCAGAAAAATAATATGTTCCTGTACTTTTTTTGAAAAAAAAATTTAAAAAAATTATTTTATTCACTTTTTTGAGTATAACTTATAGGGACTTCAAATTTTTCATTACCATTATTTGGCAAAACAACAATAAACAATAAAAATAGTAAATACTAAAATCAGCAACATAAGAAGTGGAAAAATAACAAAGAAAGCAAAAAAATTCAATAAAAATATAGCCTAACTCGTAAAAAACGAAAACTTTTAAGGTAGAAATTAGTTTTTCTGGGCTGTTTAGGGTGCCCAGATACATTCAGATTGTATTGACATGTTCACAAAAGTTTAGCTTTACCGTAGCTACAACTATGCCAAATATTGTTAATAAAAAATTACGAGTCCCTGTAAGTTATTCTGGAAAAAGTGAAAAAAAAAATTTTCAAATTAAACTGCACGAAAAAAATTTTTTTTGACATAAAATGGTAATAAAATCTGTTTAGCGAACTCTTAGCTACATTATTGCCATATATATAGTTAAGCCGTATCATCGAGTTTGAATTTTCTGTTGGCCAAAAGTTGATGACACCTTTTTTTGAGGGCCCGCTGATTTTCCAAAACTTTGGAGGTCCATAAAACGAAATTGGTCACCAAATTCGCCAAACTAAATATAGAGTTTTACTACCCCGCGGTAGTACAATCGAATCTATACTGTCAAGTCCGTGTGTTTTTTGGACTGTTGCACTGTGTTATCTGCATATTTTTAATATAGATTTTTTGGAAGCAAAGAAAATGTAGCTCCTTAAAAAATACTTCCAATTTTTTATACTGGGTTAATATCAATTTTAAATGTTAATAATCTCGTACACGTAATTTTGAATAATAAAAAAATTGCACTTGAGTTTTGTTAATTTAAACTTGAACTCAATTTCAATATTCGTATCGTATCGGAATCGGTATCGGCGATATTTATTTTTAAGTATCGGAATCGGTATCGGCGATATTTATTTTTAAGTATCGGTATCGGATCGGCAAAACGGCGTATCGTTACATCCCTACTTCATACTTTTTCACAATTAATACTCGGTATAGAAAATCTTGTAAGTGTTACGTTTAAGATATAAGATGTGCTTAGCACTTTAAGTAAAATACGACGAGATAATTTTTTTTGGAACATTTTAACCCTCTAACACGTTCTTGTATTGGTTTCTTAAAAAATGGTCAAAAAACTTTTATTTAGCGGGCATCTCTTTTACAAAAATGTTCATCGTATTCTTGTACATAAACTGATTAAATTTTATACCTTAAACGTAAGGCTTACAAGATTTGCTATGCCGAGTACTAATTGTGAATAAGTACGAAATTAACCCTTAAACACATTTTACGTTTTGAAATTAAGTAAAAAAACAACCCCGAAGACAGCATACACACATTTGTGTGTAAGATAGCAAAAGGAATGCGGTTGTACCAAGTTTCTTTACACAGAAAAAAATAGACAAGAATTATATTCAATAAGACCATGTTATTAAAAAAAATATGAATTTCAATAACATTTATCTTTAACATAATAAAATATTTCGTTGTAAGTATTTCTTTTCCATGCCGGTTATTTCTTTTCTTTTTATACATAAGTACTTAAAACAAGTTGTATCCCATAAAAAAATAAATGGGATATGGCTCAGCTAGAGAGTGTATGCTTTACGTCCGGAAAGCCCGGGTTCGTATTCCAGCCATGTCAACATTTTTTTAATTTATATATATATTTTTATTTTGAAATAATTTTGTTATCAATATAGGGGAATTCTTTATCACAGGAAATTTGAAAAAAAAATTATTGAATACCGGGATTTTTGTTATCAAAAACGAAACTTATTTTTTTCTGTGTACTGAAGATTTTTGGGTGAACCAATTCGTTAATTTCGTTGCGTTACTTCTTATTCATTCTTTTAGAGCCTTTAGATAAACATTCAGACTTGAACACATTTAGCAAAGTGAAATTTCATAAATGCTTTTGTTTGATATATTACAAAAAATCCAGTAATATTTTTTGGTTGATTGAGTAAAATTTTTTAAAATATTTTTTTAGTATTTTTAGACCAATTGTTTTATGAATTTAGACAAAAATGTTGTTTCATATTTTTTAGTAAATTGGTTTGTTTACAATTTGTAAATATTTTTACACAAATTGTTTTATAGATTTAGACAAAAAAAATTTTTTTAATGAAATTGTTGATATATTTTTGTCTATATTTACAAATTTGTTTGTAGGTCCGTTCCTAGACAAAATATTTACTATTTCATTGAATTCATTTACAGAAAATAAAATTTAGTTTTTTCTGTGTTTATCAAATAAATTTGACGTGGGATGACGGAAAATCGTTCCAAATTCAAACAAACCCAGTCGGAAACAAAAAGACAACACTCAAGAGATAACCTACCTTTTGTTTATGTATAAATGTTTCCAAAGAATTATTTTAAAACATAAAATTTTTTTTATTAATATGAATATTTCGAACGTATTTGCTTGTGAATCCAAATTGATTATTTGGCTAAGGCTCGTAACATTTTATTCTGAAAGAATTGGGCCTGATTAATATTCCAAGGAAGAAGGAAAAATTAACATTAACTTAATTTTTCAACATACACAGCAGATTAGAGTAGCGTCACTTTCCGAAGCCGCTACACTTCCATCGTCAGTGCACACATATATTTTCTTACCAGCTCTTGTCTTGTGGCTCTGTTGAATATGATTTTAATTCTTATATATACAACTTTTTCGTGAAAATTTAATACGAGAATTAAAACACTTTCAAGTTGATATTAAACTGCACTTTCCCAGCATTGCCATTGGTTTATTTTTATTCATTCCAGTTTTGCTGATTTTTGTTCTACTCAATACAAACTTTTTTGGTTTGATTTTATACATGAACATGTAAACATGTGAAAAGCTCAAGCCAGCAGATAATTGGTTATTAATATGATTATTTCGAACGTATTTGCTTGTGAATCCAAATTGCTTATTAGCCTAAGGAGCGTAACGTTTTATTCAGAGAGAATTGGGCGGGATTAATATTCCCAGGAACAAGAACAATTTTTTTATTTTTCCATTTGAACCCAAGTCAAAATTGAAAACGTGGTCATAACATTTAATTTCGTCCTGCGAGTATTATAATTTTTTTGTTTTTAGAGAGTAGATCTTAGTGCTTTCAAAACCTATACTAGTTTTTCACGATGTATTTCTGTCGCAGAAATCATTCCTGGAACAACCGCGAAAGCAAAGGTATGGGATAGTGTTGTATTGAATTGCTTAGTAACAGTAGTTGGATGCACTAGTCCCTTACACGGCTTGTGATATCTTCCTAATCTTTAAAATTTAGTAACCACCCACGTACTTTTAAATTTAATGTTAAATAAACATGGACTTTCTTTATAAAATAAATAAAAACATACATAAATCTATAATGTTAAAGAGTAACGGACACTTTTCAAACGAGTCTATAATTAAATTAAACTTTTTTAATTTAAATTTGAAATCAATTAAACTTAACATTACCTCAATGTCTTCATTATTATAACATTAAAGTTTATTTGAGTTCGGAATTTAAATAAGGTTGAAGGTAAGTCGGACCTACTATGATTTCTGATTGAAGAAAAAACTACTTTGATAAAACAAAAATATATTAAAAATAATAAAATTAATTATTTTTTATTAAGAGCGTGTGAAATTTTCCACTTCAAAGACATAAATAATGAAGAAATGATGTAATTAAATGAATACATTTAACTCATTATGGGAATTTGGCTTTTTTAATTTTTGAAATAATTGTTAGGCAAATATTGTTAAAATTTGATAAGCCGAAAGTGATAAAATAAACGTGCCAGTTACATTTTAATTGGAACAAAATGTATTTATTTTATGACTGACTGTTGAAATTATGTGTAATAAAGATTTAATAAAAATTATAAGGCAGGAGCTATCAAAGTGCTTAACAAAATGTGGCGCCAATCAAAAGTAGAACTTACAGGGGGAACGAGTAGAACAATATGATTCCTTATGTTAGATATAAAAAAATATAAAGTATTAAAAACTACACTAATAGAAAATCTGTCAATTACGCTGATGTAATGTGACATCAATATTATGACAAGTGTCTTCGTTTGGATTACATCATGACACTTGTCATCATTGCAATGTTAATTAATGAAGTCTACTGGCGGAATTAACTTAATTGTCAAAAAATTTCAATCAGGTCGGTTAGTTAAAACAGCGACAATATATGCTTGAGTACTGTCGACTTCTTGCAAATTTTCAGTTATTTGAAAGCTAGAGACCTCTTTCTCTAAACTTAAACTTGACGTGCCGTTTAAAAATTGATCCAGCCCACTGTGCATTGAGGCTCGATATCGATAATTTTCGTACGCACTGATTAAATAGATATATTCAACATATCTTTTCCAAATGCAAATTTTATTTCTACCAGATGAGATCTCTTTGAACACAATAACAGCTGGTTATATTTAAATAAAAAGTATAAGTATATATAGACGCAACCAAATGGGCGTGTGTTGCAAATTTTTTTAAACAGCTTCGCACAATTGACCTTTACAATACAGTTCATTCTGTATTAAATGCTTAAATGATTATCTTGTTCTTTGTATTTTATTTTTCTTTTGTAACTAAACTAATAAATATATTATTTATGAGTTCAGTAAACAGAACACAGTACCGACTGAGATCTTGTGACTGATCTCTTTTGAAGCAAGCTGTTGCTAAACCTTAGATATATATGTGAGTACATGTGCATATATGTGTGTGTTTGTGCTAAATAGTCATAAATCTATTAAAATCTTTGAACATAATCGTAAATATGTCTTAACTGTCTTTCCTAACAACAACTCAGCAGTAAAATTTATAAATTTTCAAATTGCAAATAATAATAATATAATAATTCTACGAGTAGTTAGTACGTATTTCTATACAACATTTATGCTTTTAGTTTCTTGTACTTGTTGCCAGTCTAGGTTTAAATGTTGCCTTAGTTGTGCAACTGCGTGTGGTATGTAGCATGTGCATGAGCTTCAAACGATTTGCGTTAAAAATTAATGTTGGTCTTAAATTAAAGAATGTGGTCAAGGTTGATGTTTGTGAAAGATCTTGTTTTAGTTTTTAACCCTCTACCGCATACAGCGCCAAATATGGTTTTTGTATTTTATTGCATTGTATTGTTATAAAAACGGGACTTTATCAAAAGAGAATAATATTTGTCATCTTCCATGCTTTGTTTTCTTCTCACATGTAAAGCTAAATATTGTCAAAGTATATTTTAGCAACTGTTTCCGTTAGCTTTTTTTAAGTCATTCAAGTGTAAGAACAAAAGTAAATTTTGAAGTGATTTGTGTCCAGTTTTGCAAAAAAATATAAGAGCAAAAATATAACAAAAAAATATATTCATATAGAAAGTGAAGTTATTTTTCAAGTAAAAATATAATTTATCTGGAAAGTAAGTATTTTATGTATATTTTTTTGTAAAAACTGACGAGGCCATATATGGCCTTTCATGCACTAATAGTAGAAAATTAACTTATGTGACCGTTTTATTTTCCATAAAATGCAATGCAGTTTTTCTAGATATGGATGCACGATCGTTTTACGGTAATTTAAAATATGTTAATGAAATTAACAACGGTCATCAAAGTAATGATGACCACATATCTGGTACTGACGAAGAAGACTTTGTAAGTCAACCGTCAGGTCAGGAACATATTTATATACCGGAGACTGATGACACCGATGACTCAGATGATTATGACAAGCCTACTACGTCGAATGCAAAATCTACTAAAAAGCCAAGACCTCCAATTTGGAAGGAAAGTAGTTTGCCTACTTATTCGAGTGAAAATTTTCCATTTCAAGGAGATACGAGCCTTCCTGAGCTTATTGATGAACTGGAGACACCAGCAGAAATGTTTAATTTTATTTTCAACGACGATTTGATGAGCTTCGTTGTAGATCAATCGAATTTATTTGCATTACAAATTGATATAAATAAACCTGCTAATATTACTCGGAACGAAATAGATCAGTTTATAGGTGAGTTCAACTAAAATGGATTGAAAAATTTCTAATAACGATTTTTTCAGGCATAACCATATACATGTCCTTGTTAAAACTACCGTCATCCAGACACTATTGGAATACATTTATTGGCCAAGAATTTGTACGTAACACAATGACATGTAACAGATGGGAAAGCATCAAACGATTTTTACACTTCAATAATAATGAAAATATAAGAGCACCAGGTGAACTCGGGTTTGATAAGCTCTTCAAGATTCGACCATTGCTGGAAAAAATTCGTGCACGATTGCTGCTTGTACCCAAAGAAGAACATTTAGTGGTTGATGAACAAATAATTCCCACAAAGTGCCGGCATCATCTCAAACAGTATAATCCAGCTAAGCCACACAAATGGGGATTCAAAAATTTTGTCCTGAGCGGAGTTTCAGGTTTCAGTTACGATTTTGACATATTTGCCGGAGCTCAAAGTGATACATTTCCGGAAGGAGCACCTAATATTGGAGTAAGTGGGAACGTTGTAACGAGATTAGCAGCTACAATACCAAAAGGACAAAACTATAAACTATTTTTTGATAATTGGTTTAACAGTCCGAAGCTTCAAGTGTATCTAATGAAAAATAGTATATTGCCTTTAGGCACAGTAAGGCTAAATCGCGTTACAAACTGCAAGATGCCAACCGAAAAGGAAATGAAAAAGTTAGGCCGGGGAAGCATGGTCGAAAAAGTAGCTGTTATTGATGGAGTTAAACTTGGTCTCGTCACTTGGTTTGACAATAAAGTGGTAAATATTCTTTCAACCTACGTCGGATGTCACCCTATATCAACAAAAAAACGCTACAGTAAAAAAGAGAAGAAGCATATTGAAATCAATTCCCCTAGGGCTATTGATGTATATAATTATTATATGGGTGGCGTTGATTTACTGGATTCTTTGCTAGGTCTTTATAGAATACAACTAAGAACAAAAAAATGGTATAAAAAGATATTTTTTCATATGATTGATATGTGCGTGGTCAATGCTTGGATTCTGTGGCGACGTAAGTCGAAACAATATATGCCGTTGTTTAACTTCAAGCTTGCAATAGCTGAACATCTTTGCAAGGTTGGTAAATTTAAAAAACGGGGACGACCCATCTCCACACCATCAAACTCTCCATCAACAAGTAGACAAAATACACCCACTAGCAATAAAAGAAGAAAGCGACAGGATTTCCCCTTAGATTCTGTACGGGCTGACGGAGTAGGCCATTTCCCCAAATGGATGAAAAACCGACAACCTTGTCAAAATGATTGCTCTTTTCGCTCATACACCGTTTGCGAAAAATGCAACGTGTACTTGTGTTACAACGACAAAAGAAACTGTTTTACAAGTTTCCACACCGAATAAGTTTTTTTCCAAAAATAACTATATGTGCATATAAGACCATATATGGCTTAATTTTTTTTCTTCCATAATGTCAAGTGAATTTTTTAATTTTTGTTGCATACGTATTAAATTGTCCCTAATAAACATATATTTACGGTGTTTTATTTTGTTTCTTTATTTTAAATATGTTCATGCAGTAGAGGGTTAATATTTTCTGCCACTATGAAATATGAAATTCTTTTGTTTACATATTCTAAAAATTTTTGTAAGTACTTTAAAGTAATTATGTATTAGTAATAGTAATAATTTAATGGTTTTATTGTTCAAGTAATTTGTTATGCTCTGCGGTGGAAAAATTAAAAAAAGGAAGATATACTTATTGCTTGGAAATGTCAGAAATTGTCGAATGAATATACAGATAACCGTTGCACTGCGGCACATTTTACGACAAGGCGCCCCAAAAACATTATTTTTTTTAACACCGATTTTAAAAATAGAAAAATCATATGAAACGAGGCAGCTGAAAACCCCAAAAACCAAAAATGTAAGTCCCTATTTTGAAGATTTCTGTGTGAACAGGATAATTTCAATGGAAGAATGATTTTCTGCATAGCCAGCCAGCGGCTTAGATTATTAAAGGTCTACTGCATAGCCGGCCGTAAGCAAGGGCTTCGTTTAATACAGATTTCTTGCATAGCAGCCCTTGGACCAGACGCAACGATTTTCTCCTCTATTGTAAAGTTTTTTTTTCTTCATAGCCGGCCTTCGTCCGCGCTCAACTCTTTTCTCCTCTTCGTCATAGTTTAAGTGTCATCAATTCTATGACTGGAATGACATCAACACGATGTCACTTATTATATATTATTAAAGTGTAAAATATGTATAAAAGATAAAAGTAACGTTTGTAATATGTATTTCAGTACATATTTTAAGTTAAAAAACATGACATTGCATTGATGAACACTTATCAAATCCTTTTAAAAACTAAGCCAGTACAGCATACACGCAACGACAAAACATTGAAGCAAACGATAGTACGATATCTTCTCATCATATTGATGATTTTGACTTGGGTTCACATAGAAAAATAAAATATTTTTATGTGTTGAAATATATCCTCACAAAAATTTTTACATGAGCTAAAAGCAGGTTAACTCTTCTTTGAAATAAGACTTATTTTAATAAAATCAAAAGTTATGTCAATTTCAAATATTTTTTTTTGTAGCAAAATACGACCTACCTAATACATTCTTAGAAAATATAGCAACCTAAAGTGTGAAAGAAGCCACTGAGAAGTTACTAAACAGATAATGTTCTCTATATCGTTTCTACCCTTTCACTGCTGTTAATATTTTTTTTGCCGTCCCAAAATTTATAGATAAATTCTATTTAAGAGTATTGTTAACGTAACGCTCAATACATTTTTACACAAATTCAATGTTTTTTTCAAAACATATACTATATTTTGAATTTAAAACAATTTGGGTGTATAATCCATTGGTGTATTTTAGCTTAAAATTCTTATTTCAATTAAATTAAAAAAATATGGATAACACTCAATACATTTGTTGGATGCAAGCCATGATTGATTGACTTTTAAATATTTAGAAGTACAAACCTGCATATTTTTGTACACGTCGTTAATGCAATTTTAATAATAAAACTGAGTAATGAAGGGTACTAAAAAGGCGTAACGGTCAATACACAAGACTGCAGACAACAACAATAAAAAAATAAAAATTATAATTTCTATTATTTTTCAAAGATTTAATGTGGGAAACAAGACAAACAAATTCAAATATTCAAAAACCGTTATAAATTTTAATGTGTTTTTTTTAATTCATACTTTCTTAATGTGGAAAATCAACAGCATGCATTACGGACACAGCATTTTGTATGAAGAGATTATAAACAGTATTTTCTTTCTTCAATGAAGCAGAAGGAATATGCACTGGTGGCCTTCCTAGACATTGAAGGTGCTTTCAACAATTTGAAACCAGAGACCATCATAATGGCTCTACGTAGACTGATTATTCATCAGTCGATAATAAGCCTAGTTGGAATCTACTAACCTATAGGGTTATTGTATCCACTATGGGATGGGCTACAATCTGCAAGGCAGCAACCCGAGGTACTCCGCAGGGAGGGATTCTGTCCCCTCTTCTGTGAAACCTCGCTTTGAACTCTCTGCTTATGGAACTTGATTCCAAGCTGTTTAAAACCGTAGCGTATGCCGACGATATAGCTGTAGCAGTTACTGGAAAATACCCGGACACACTCTCACAGCGACTGCAGGATTCGCTGCGAACTATTAGCAGGTGGACTACCGAAAGTGGTCTCAGTGTTAACCCTCAGAAAACGGATCTCGTACTCTTCACAAAAAGATACAAGATACCATCCTTTCCACTCCCGATTCTAAACGGAATAGAAGTTAGGCTGTCTGACCGTTCGAAGTACCTGGGTATATATCTGGACTTGAAAATGTCATGGCACCATAATGTACAGTCAAGGGCATATAAGGCCGCTGTGGCCATTGGGAGGAACTGGGGAATAAATCCTAAGAACTCAAAATGGATCTTCAATTTGGTAATAAAGCCCATACTCACATATGGCGCGCTGGTATGGTGGACTGCATTAGACAAGATCACCTACAGTCGGATCATAGAAAGGATCCGGCGTACATCAGCTTTGATGATTACAGGCGCTCCACGCACTACTACATCAAAAGCTCTCTTCACAATGATGCATTGGTTGCCAGCTGATCTCATGGTGAGACAACTGCCCATGAACTCTGCGATCAGGGTTGAGGCAGCAGGTGCATGGAAAAAGGCACCCAAGGGACACGCCAACATTTTGGAACTCCTAAACGGTCTGCCGGAAAACATTGATTACTGCTCACCTATTCCTCTGCCTGATAAAAGATTTGCCGTGATGCTCTTGGGCACGTCCTCCCCTCGTCAGGGGGACGTGCTGGAGTTTTACACGGACGGATCTAAATCGGACTTGGGAGTGGGTGGCGGCATCTTTATTCCCCGTTATCAACAGATAATAACGTTTAAGATACAGGATAAATGTAGCGTGCTACAGGCCGAAATATCAGCCATAAAAAGAGCAGCTAACTGGATGAGGTACTATAGGATATACAACGAGGATATCCAAATCTGTACGGAGAGTAAAGCTGCGATCAAGACTCTATCGGGTGTTTACACGACATCGACTTTGGTGTATGAATGTCGGATGTCTCTAAGCGAATAGCGAGACATTCAAACCTGAAGATACTGTGGGTCCCAGCAATGTGCCCGGTTATATTGCTGCGGATGAACTAGCCAAATCCGGGGCTCGAATGCCCACTCGAGGCATGGATCAAATTGCAGGCGTAACGCTAAACTGCTGCAAATCTCATATTCAGCAGGAACTTTTTGGGATCGCGCAGACCAGATGGTCAAACGAGGTCACCTGCTCGATTTCGAGGTTAATATGGCCCCAATACGATTGTAGTCGATCTGCAATCCTGGAGGGGACCTCTCGGGGGCAAATACGCACACTTGTGGCGGTAATTACAGGACACTGTTTTATTGGTGCGCATGCTAGGAGATTGAATCTACCGTATAACGATTTCTGCAGAAGTTGTCATAATGAGGAGGAGGAAGAAAATGTAGAGCACCTCGTCTGTCTATGCCCCGCTCTTTCCGAGCAGAGGGTGGTTTCACTGGGCAGCCCGATGCTTCAGAATCTAGCAGCCTCATCAAACTGCGACATTAGACGGATAAATTCTTTCATTCGATCGTCGGGTTGGTTCAACTCTGATCCGAATAGGGAAACGTAGTAAGGGGGTTCTACTTATATTCACGTTCCCGTTTCAGGTAACACAACGGGACCTATAGGGACCCAAGTGGGCTGGTTTTGTTTTTTTTAATCTTTAAACTGGCAACCTGTACAACCTAACCTAACCTAACCTTTTTCGTTTTTAGCACATAATTGACAGTCTTACACAAAAGAAAACTTATTTACATTTATTTATAATCTATTAAATCATGCTAAAGCAGTTTTCATTTTAAAATTTATGCGTTTATATCCAAAGAATTTTAATTATTTTTGGCTTGAGTTCGGTTTTAATTTAATTTTTCAATTAAATTATATTTTTATTAGAGATACTCGTAAATGTGAAGCATGTAGACAAAGAAAATTTTGACTGCGCGGAGGTTTGAACTGACGTTTCGATAGCTCCCGCTAATCTCATCAGAGTTCTTTACCGCTTAGACCACTCGACCAAAGTCGGTGGTTTGCAGTCAAGAGTTGAATATCATCTACTTTTAATCAATTCATACATAACTATCAAATGAAATACATCTCTAAGACTGACTGTATGAATTGATTAAAAGTAGATGATATTCAACTTTTGACTGCAAACCACACACTTTGGTTATTTCCATAGAACAGTATAAGAAATCTTTATCACAGGAAATTCACAAATTTCCGTCTGTGTAGCTCTTTTCGGACTATATTTAGATCGTTTTTAGTTACTCCAAAGGTTAAAAAAAATGTTTGGCTCCAAATAAAATAACGCGCAAAACTAGCACATTTTACAATTACCTTTTAGTCAATTTTTACTTATCGCTTTATACGTATCCTCTTTCAATTTATCAATTTTTAGTCCCGTTTTTCGATACACAGAAAAAAAAGTTTCGTTTTTGATAACAAAAATCCCGGTATTCAATATTTTTTTTTTCAAATTTCCTGTGATAAAGAATTCCCATATATTGATAACAAAATTATTTCAAAATAAAAATATATATATATAAATTAAAAAAATGTTGACATGGCTGGACTACGAACCCGGGCTTTCCGGACGTAAAGCATACACTCTATAGCTGAGCCATATCCCATTTATTTTTTTTATGGGATACAACTTGTTTTAAGTACTTATGTATAAAAAGAAAAGAAATAACCCGCATGGAAAAGAAATACTTACAACGAAATATTATCTTATGTTAAAGATAAATGTTATTGAAATTCATATTTTTTTTAATAACATGGTTTTATTGAATATAATTCTTGTCTATTTTTTTCTGTGCAGTTGGTATCACAATAGTTGGCATCAATGATTCTCGGCCTCATTTTTGTTGCCCGAAGGCAACTTATCGCAACTTCGTCTTTCCCGAATTCTTTCTCCCTCTTTGCACAGAAAAAAATAAGTTTCGTTTTTGATAACAAAAATCCCGGTATTCAATAATTTTTTTTCAAATTTCCTGTGATAAAGAATTCCCCTATATTGATAACAAAATTATTTCAAAATAAAAATATATATAAATTAAAAAAATGTTGATATGGCTGGAATACGAACCCGGGCTTTCCGGACGTAAAGCATACATTCTCTAGCTGAGCCATATCCCATTTATTTTTTTATGGGATACAACTTGTTTTAAGTACTTATGTATAAAAAGAAAAGAAATAACCGGCATGGAAAAGAAATACTTACAACGAAATATTTTATTATGTTTTATTGAATATAATTCTTGTCTATTTTTTTCTGTGTGTGGTAAAATCTCGCCTACCTATCATAATTGTTAAATTAACTGAATGAGAATTATAACTTGGTGATGTATACAAATGAGTAGCCTAAATATAATAGGGTGGTAGTGTTAGTTTTTGCAACGTTACATTACAGATTTAAAGTGCTACTTAGTATTTTAGTTAAAACTTACAAAACTTCAGTTAAAACTTATAAAACAGGCAATAAGAATATACATGTATAATTAAAGAAGGATGTCTGAAAACTTGGCTTAAGTTCATCAACACACTTTAGATGTTAATTTTCAAACTCCTAAGGAATGTTATCGTTAAAATCGGTCTTATATAACACATATATCATCCACCACTGTGTCAAAACTAAGTGTCAAAACTTTAACAGGTTTTGAAGATTACCTTCTTGACTATAATTCAAACTCGCAACTCCAACATTTAATTTGGAAGATATGTATTTTCCGGTGCTAAATTAGTCTTATTTCCAGTATGGGACGGTTTCAATCCAGCATTGTTCTCCCGTTCTGGAACTCAACCTAAATTAATAAATATAAAAGGACTTTAAACTACTTGGATGTAGCTGATATGGTGGATGGCGTGGCCGTGAGGTTTAAGCGTTAAAGAACTCAGAACTAAACCCACCGTTCAGGCAAAAAGATTTCTTTGTTGCTTCAATTATTACATGCTGTAGAATTTTGTTTTAAATAAAAATAATTTAATTGAATGATGAAATTAAACGAACTTAAGCCAAACTAATTAAATAATTTAGATAAAACCATACAGTTGGACTGAAATTCATAACTTAATAAAAAAAGACGTATATATATTTTTTTTTGTGGACCTAGCAACTCTTTTCGTACTGTTCTTTGCCCCAGAGAACACAACCCCAGAAAACTTTATTTTTTTTGTGTATCATATTATATTATAATATAATTCTTGTTCATATCATGATTTAGTTTTGAAAACTCAACACAAGAAAAAATTAAAATTTATTATTTTATTTTAACAAGAGCCATAATAAATTTCATGAAATTCATCATTATTATTTACTTTACTGCCATGCAAAATATCAGATGGTGGTTACAATTAAATTTTTATTTAAGCAACATTTTTTTAATTGTTTAAGCAAGAAAAAAACCAATATTTGTATTTTTTTCAACGTTTGGTATTTTCATTAACATCAACACTCTGGTTAGCCAAAGTAAATATTGTCAATTGTTAAACAAAAGTGTTAAAATAAATGCGGTATAAAAAACTCTTTTTCTAGGATCTGACTAAACATTATAGGCTACAAAAGGCAAAAAAAAAAATAAAAAAATTGGTCAACACCATTGCGGACGAAAGAGGGTGTAAAAACTCAAACACACATGCACCTACTGGCACACAACGATTGCAACGAAAACTATATTCATATGTGCATCGTAAGCTGCAGTGAATATATAAAGAGGGGCGTATATAGGCGTAACTCTAACCAATTTGTTATGTTAAAAAAAAGACGACAACTACATATGAATAGGTGTTAAAAAAATTGTAGTTTTGTTATTGTTGTTTATTAAAACAATCAACAGGACCGTCAGTTTATACAACAACAAAACTTAACCACAAAATCAATTGACAATTGACGCCGTGTAATGCAGAAGTGGACAAAAAAAAAAAAAAAGAAATGTGGTTGGCATATACTTGTAAGTGCGGGTAATTCAATTATTATAACAATTTTTGAGGTGTTTGCTTTTTTATTTTTTAGCACGAGGCACTATTTGTTTAACTTAATTGCGTAAGTCATATATGATAGAAATAAACCGGCAACAGGGGAAAATATTCATAAGTTTAAGCTAAAAACTATTTCATAGTGTAAATCAGCTGCACAAAATTTTAATTTTTTTGCGTTTATTTTTATTATTTTATCTTCAAGTTTCAAAGATACGAGTTTATTAATCTTTTTCCCAATTGGAGCCACTGTGCGCGGTTTGTTCGAACTTTTTTGTTCGAGCTTTTCTGTTATTTCACGTCAAATTTGGTTTGCAATCAAACCCGTTTCGGCCATAAGTACCTTTTCACACTGTGCCTTTTTAGCCTGCCTTTTTTCAACAATTTTCTTTTAAAATCCCTACGAAAAGTCACGCATATTTACATTACAGACTTTTTCTCCATGCCTGTTTTGACGATTATACACATGCTTAATGCTGAGAGTACGAAAATGACAAAGAGAAATATGAAAAAACTCCTCAAATCCCAATTCGTGCCTTTTTTGTTACCCGCTAGCCTCTCACCACCTCTTTCTCTCTCTCTCACTCTCTCTTAAACTAAAAAAGCCTGCCTTTAAAGCCAGATTAGAAAGGCACAATGTAAATTGCGTTTAAGCCTTCATCAGTATATTCTTAATATATTACACTGTAGAACAAAATAAATTTTTTTCAAAACAACAAGGTTCTAACGACTGACTGAAGGGGAGTTTTTTTACCTTTTTTAAGAAAGCGTCAAAGTGGCTCAAACAGCTGTATAGAATTTTTTTTCTTTTTTTAATTTTCAAAAGTCGAAGAAATAGCTATGGAAGGCCCACTACCACACCGGCCTTAAAAATGCAGCTAAAGACTTGAAATTTTGTGTGAGTTACTCTATTTATAACAGGGATGGCAAAATTGGTACAATTGTACCATTTTTGGTACAATTTGAACTTGAAAATTACAATGGTACACCACTGGCCTATTTAGTACAATTCATAATTTTTCCATTTTTTTAGAAAATGTCCTTATTGCAGCTCTTTTATTTTGATAAAATATTTGTCCTTTTCGTCCACTCGTACATATGCAAGATTTAATCTATTAAATTGGAATTTTTCGAAATATTGAGAACAAAGTTGCACTTAAAAGGAGGAATATTTAAAGTCTCAGATAAGACCAGCTCACAAAACGTAGTCTCTGCAATTGCTTATAAATTTGTATTGTAGTAAAGGCGAATATTTCGGAACTTTGTTCTTCTACCTTCCAATAGTAAGTTTGTCTAAATTAATGAGCTATTTTCGATTAGGAATTCCTAAATCCGACTTAAGCACACTTTCCTTTTTGTCACAGATAGTACTCTTTATATACTTGCATATGTATGAATATAAAAGTGATATATTAAGTGATCGATACTTAATACATGATTTTGGCTTCAAAAATCTGTTTTGGTACAATTTAGACAACAATTGGTACAATTTTAAAATCTCATATGCCATCCCTGATTTATAATGTTTTTAAGGAGATAGCATAAAGGAGTGGACAAGTGGGCGTAGCACCGTCCATATATAGCAAATATATATTTTGAAATTTCTTATACAGTAAAGCACCTGAGATTTTGTAGGAGTTACTCTATTGATTTTGTGAAATGTTCATATAGAGAGAATATTTATTTTGAAATGTTTTCAAAACTAATAGCAGCTTATTGATTTGCTGATTTGTTCACAGCGTATACTGGTGGTCTAGAAGAAAAGGCTATTAATTTATAATATCTCAAGTTGGCGAGACACATCCTATATAGAAGCAAAGTTTTATTTTAAGATATCTTGAAAACGAAAGCCTGTATGATTTTATTCTATTAGCTTAGTTTAAAATAACTAATTTTATATAAACGAAATCAAAAAGAATTAAATTTAAAAGTTTATTTTTCTTTTCGTCGCATAGAGGATATTTTTTAGAGAGTTTTTTTTATATAAAACTGGACCTCCAGCTTCAATAATATTGAATAAATTTAAATTAATTCCTTACTAAGTCGGACAGTCGTTTAAAAGTCATAATAAAATCTATGGATTAGCCTCTTCCAAACTCATTTTTTTTAGCAAAAAATCATGTAATTTCACTTTATTGTAAATAAAATCAATATCGATAAAATCAAAATCGATAAAATAATAAAAGTAGTAGGCTTTTTGCCATTTTCTGTTTTTTATAATTTTTAAAAAAATAAAAGTTTTTCAATTTTGCCTGAACAAATTTTATCATTACAGTCTAAATAATTCCGAAACCGTTGAGTAGATAAAAAATAATACCATAGCGGGCTTAAGGTAATTTTATTTAAAATTTGTTAGTGTTTTTCTTAATAAAATTGAACACTGACCAAGTTCACAGAAAATATGTACAAGAATTATGCTCAATAACACCATGTTATTGAAAGAAAAATATGATTTTCAATAACATTTGTCATTAACTTAACCCAGATATGCCCATTGCTTGAGCTTGCTCATATTAAAGGTACTTTTATATCATTTTGGAAGCATATTAGAAATAAAAACCATTGCAATTTTAGGTTTTTAAAAATTTATTGAAAAAAGTGCTTTTTAAAGCCGTCCTATATATAGGACATTGGGCACATTACTCATTGCGTGTGATACGACACAAAACATTTTACATGTAAACCTATGTCACATTTTCGGCATCTAGTTAATGTTTTTTGATGATAGGCTCCACATCTTGTTTGTTTTTCCTGTGGAATTACCAAATGATCCAATCGATCGTAACGCAATTCATTATTTAGACTTAGCGATGGATGACCCCTTTGGTGAACCGAAACTCTTATTTTGTACAAGTAGAGTATTGGCGACACTTCTTCTAAAAGACAATTGATCCATAGTTCCCCCATTATGCTTGTGAATCTGCCAGGCATTATGTACCGCCATATCCACACAGTGTGTTATGATAAGAAAATACCATTTCTTTCCTCTGATAGCAGTGCAGTATAAGCTTATGTTCTAATCGGAACGATCGACTCCACCCATGCTCCTATTATAATATTTCACAATTCGGGGCTGTTCGACTTGAATGAATTTTTTCTCTTTTTGGGAGTACCGCTTAGCAGATCCTATCGGATTTACTCCGATTGCATTGGAACAAAATGTAACAATACTGTTATCATTCCATTTTATAAAAATTATGTGTTCCTCTTCAACATAAGCATTTTCCATAAACTTTTTATTCAAATGCGCGAAGAGTGGCCTTACTTTGGCGAACTTATCAGAGGGATCTAGAGAGTTGTTATCTTGGCAATGAATATTGGACAAAATGAATTCAAATTTGTTTCTGGCTATAGCTTGGGAAACTAGTTCATTATTGGAATCTTTTGAGCGTTCCCAATACATTCTTCTTCTAGGCAGAGGAACGAATCCACTAAGCAAAATTACTCCAAGAAAGCATTTCATTTCGGGTATATTCACCCGCAAGTCCCTATTCTTTTGTGATGCGTACCGATTTGTCCGTAATTTTTTCAACTAGTTCATCATCGAATATAGAGCAGAAAAGAGAGGTAGGACTACGCTCATCTGTATCTCCGCCATCCTCAGGTTTTTCAAAAATAGCATCGTTGGTGGACAAGTCTCAACATGAATTAATGGGTGGAAATATAGTTATATTATCCACATCTATGTCTTCATCCTCTATCAACGCCAAAGCTTCATGGAGAGAAAATCCCCTATGGAAAATGCATAAAATACATAGCATATTATATTCCCAATGTCCTACATATAGGTCACCAAACTTTAAGGTGTCACAACAACAAAACTAAAACACAATAATGAAATGTTCAGGCATACAACAATCAAGCTACTCTTCATAAATATAAATTCAAACACAATACAATATTTATTCACTTCTAAATGTTCAAAATTTTACTTACCGTACAAACGTAGCCCCATATTCAGTCATTATGAAAATATCACAAATTAATAATTCAATAACTCAATAATAGTAGCAAAAATTAATGCGATCACACAATCTCCCACGAGGAATTGATGTGTACTGAGTATGTGAACAAAAAAAACGGTACTTTGATAAACGTGACTTATCATGTAAACAAAAATTATGGTGTACTATATATAGGTCATTGGGCATATTTGGGTTAATACAATATTTCGTTGTGTGTATTTATTTCCCATGCCGGTTATTTCTTTTCTTTTCATACATAAGTACTTCAAACAAGTTTTATCTCATAAAAAAATAGCTGGGATATGGCTCGGCTGTAGAGAGCATGCTGAACGTCCGAGAAACCTGGGTTCGTATCGCAGCTATCTATGTCAGCATTTTTTAAATTAATTTTTTTTCTTTTAAAATAATTTTGCTATCAATGTAGCAGAATTGTTTATCACACGACATTTGAAAAACAAATAATTGAAAACCGTGATTTTTGTTATCAAAAACGAAAAATTAAGTTGATGTTAATTTTTCCCTTGTTCGTTGGAATATTAATCATGCCCAATTCTTTCTGAGTTAAAACGTTACGAACCTTAACCTAATAATCAATTTGAATTCAAAAACGAAACAATTTTTTTTTCTATGTTAGGAGAAATCGCTGAAGCAGCCTCTTGAAGAATCCCAGATTTTAGAAGAAAAAACAAATAAGGCTTATCCATTGAATTTTAAATTTCGACTGTTTTTGTAGTTAGAGGGCCACACACATTAAAAAAATAATATTAAAAATAACAAATAATGGTCATCAAAGGTCATGATAAAAGTTGCATTTTGTTGCATAGTGTAATTCATTTATGATTCAGCGATTGTGAAATTATGATTTTTTGATTAGTTTTAAGCACAAATACATATTAAACTGTAGCTTTTAAATTTTTAGATATAAAACAAGCAAAATTTTCAATTTAATTTTCGTGGATTAAATAGACATTAACACTCCCTTGTACGACAAAACTTTCTAAGATTTTTTGCGTAAAATTTGTTATAGTATACAAACTTTCAATTGTGTCTTTAATAAAAGGTGTTTAATTTCATTTAAAAAAAAACATTACTAAAACATTTGTTTTATTTCCACTATTAAACAGGGTTGATGTTGTTTCTGTATATTTAGTTAATTTTTTTATTTCTTGGAACAATTTTATCATTCACCATTGTCCACTAGTTTTTCCAAAATACTTTTTCTTTTGTCGCCTTTTTAAATCAGCGGGTGTTATGGCACTTTTAAAAATTTATGGTTTCATTTAAAACAATACCGCTCGCTTATCATATCAGCTTTAGAAAATTTCCCCCTTTAAATGAGGAAAAAGAAGTGAAGTTAAATTAAGTTGTTATTTTTTTAGATATAATAATTGTAGGGGTGTTAAATTAATGGATTAACCTTATTATTTTCGTTTTAAATTTTGCTATTGTTCTTTTATTCGAAAATATACCCTCCTAGAAAAAATTTTCATTTTTACTTACACGACATAATTTTTATATAAAATAGATGACTAATTTCCACTACCAATGATTTACTTCATAAATTGCTATTTTTGTGTCATCAATGTCATCATAATAACTTTCTACAAAAGTACAGTCTTTATTGAAAGTTACCATTGTTCTATATTAATTTTAAAAGGACAATTATTAATCTAATCTTCAATGTCTTTGATTTGATATTTTTCACTGTTAAAACAGCATTGTTCAATGTTGAATCCATAAAATCCCATTTCGCAGTAAAATAAAACTTTAATCATTTTTGTAATCGGTAGTACTTTATTAATTGGTTACAAAGTAATTAGTGCTACTTATTTATCTTATTACTATGCTCCAAATTAGAGCTACTACACTTAGTTCTCAATAAAATTAGTACGTATTTTTCTCATTATCTGAAAGTAGTTACAATTTGTTGATATGAATTAATAAAATAAGTAGACAACCACTTAAGTCAACATGTGTATGTATATGAAAACAAATTTTTGCCGCTTAAACTTATAAGTCAACAATAGCTGAGTGGATAAAGTTCTTGTCTTCAAATCTGAACGAGCACAGGTTCGTATCCCAGATGGATCAAAAAGAAAAAATTAAAAAATTTAATATACTCGTATATAAATAATATATAATGTGTGTAAATGTGTTTATTTGAGTACTTATTTTGTAGCTTCAAGTAAGCTAAATAACAACTGGTTAATTGCTGTGACAGTGTAAATACATTTATAAGGGGTACCCCTTATTTTTTGGACTTCTCAAACAAAAATAAATAGTTATCGAGTCAAATTGTAAGTAGTTACGAATTAAATCCTCATATACTTTTTTGCGTACCAGTAAGTAAAGCTTTTGCTGGTTTGGATCTATTTTAGTGAATCTATAAAAGAACAAATTTATATAACTACAACTTTAATTTCAAATACATTTTATGTTAAATCTTTTTCTTTTTTTTCGGTTATATGTATTTATTTATTATATCTTCAATAAAATTGAACTAACAATAAATAATCAAGTCTTAACTCTAAAATTTTAATTTTTAAGTCCAGCCAGTGCCAGACAAAAATATTTGTTTAAGCGGTTGGTTGTTTGGTTGTTTACGTCTCTCGTGTTCGGCTGAGAGCAAGTGTGTGTCTCCTTCTCAGCCGAGTGTGGCCTCTAAAGTTAATGATGTTTCGGGCTAGGGGATTTGGGTGCAACTCAAGTCTTTTTATGTAGTTTGTCACGTATTTAGAAAACACTGTCTTAACCGGCGGCACATCTAGGTCTTTATGAATTCGCTTGTTTCTGACATAACATGGGGCTGCTGTAATCGTACGGAGTATTTTATTTTGTTGCCTTTGAATTTTTTCTACATTTGATGCCGAGGCAGTGCCCCATAACTGGATTCCGTAGGACCATATTGGTTTTAGAATGGAGTTGTATAGAAGAAGCTTACAATCTAGGCTTAGAGTAGAGTTCCTTCCAATGAGCCAATTCATTTGAGCTGCTTTTAATTTCATTTGGGTCACCTTTGCATTTATGTGTGACTTCCATGTTAGACGACGATCAAGATGAACACCGAGATATTTTACTTCAGTGTGTTGAGGTATAGTTTGGTTATTTATTTGTATAGGTGGGCAGGTTTCTTTGCACAATGTAAAAGTAATGTGTAGACATTTTTGTTCGTTAATTTTTATCCGCCATTGTTTTAGCCATTGTTCCAACTGGGGTATATAATCTAGCAAATTGCGGGTGGCTTCTTGATGGCTTTTGAGAACACTTAGAAAAGCTGTATCATCAGCGAATAATGATATGTGTATGTTACTGCTTACCGGCAAGTCAGAGGTATTTATCAGATATAATACAGGACTGAGGATGCTGCCTTGAGGAACTCCGGCTTCGATGGGTTGCGGAGGGCTTTGAAAATTACCTTCTTTAACAAAAAATTTTCGCTCAGTTAAGTAGCTTTCTAAAAGTCTAAGGATGTTTTCGGGTAGGTTTTGCTTTAGTTTATGTATTAAACCTGCGTGCAATACTTTATCAAATGCCTGAGAAACATCGATGAAGAGCGCAGAACAATATTTCTTTTCTTCGAAGGTTTTTCTAACCACGTTCACGAGTCTATGTGTTTGTTCAATCGTACTATGTTGTCTCCTAAAACCGAATTGGTGGTCTGGAATGCATCCAGTACGATTCAGTATGGGTGTTAGCTTACTCATAAGTAGATTTTCAAATAGTTTTGAGATGTTAGACAACAGGCTTATAGGCCTATAGGACTCCACCTTCGTATGATCTTTGCCTGGTTTAGGTATCATGGTAATCAGCGAAACCTTCCATTCTGCGGGATAGCATTTGAGGAGCAAAATACTGTTAAAAATAAATAGAATTATCCGTTTTGCAGTATAGGGTAGCTCTAAGAGCATTTTATCAGCGCCTGGGGCTTTTTTCGCGTTTAAGCCCGCAATATAGTGTTCAATCTCACGAATGTTGAACCTCAAAGTAACATCTGGTATAGCGAGGACTGGTGGCAGCTCAACTATAGTATTAGACGTATTAGGAGTAAATACTTTCTGCAAGTGGTTTACAAACAGAGTAACTTTTTCAGCGTCAGTTCTTGCCCAGTCTCCATTCGAATCTCGCAATGGAGGCTTTTAATTCACTGGTCTTTTGAGGCCTCGGGCTGCTCTCCATAGCGAATAGTCTGTTTGAGGTGTTGCGTCGAGCCCATTTAGAAAGTTTTGAAGAGAAGCGGTTTTTTGATATTCTAGTAGAGTTTTCAACTGTTTAGTACATTCCTTCAGCCTAGATTTTATCTGAGGGGATCTGTAGCGTTGCCATTCTCTACGAACTCTTCTTTTTTCGGATAAAAGCCGTTCTACATCTGCTGAAAAAATTTCATTATATCTCACCTGAAGATTTGTAGTAGTAGCATTTAGAGCAGCTTGCTTAAGGTTTGCCTCAAACATTCTAATAGAGTCATCTATGTCAGCAGGCGTTTTTAATGGAATATTTTCTGGGCAATGAGCACTCAAATATTTTTTGTATTTCAACCAATTTATACGTGTGGCTGTCATCGTTAAATCACAAGTGGGTGAATATGTTGTATGTGAATATATAGTGACAATAGTTGGTAGGTGATATGAAGATGTTTCAACTTGGATCATTTCGCTGGGCACACCCTTTACTACTCCAAAATCGATAACATCAGGTATTTTTCGGCGATCTGTTGGCCAGTAAGTTGGCTGCCCACTTGATATAACATTTAACCGAATTTTTGAAATTGTGTTAAACAAAACGCGACCCTTTGGCGTGATGAGGCTAGATCCCCAGAACGTGTGCTTAGCGTTGTAATCACCGGCGGCCAAAAAGCGTGGGCCTAGTGAATTAAAAAATCTACTATACTGATTTTCTGTAATAGAGTACCTGGGAGGAGAATAAATTGATGAAATCACCAGGTTAAATCATCAATAAAATTATATTGAATTAAGACAAAAATAAAAAAAAATAAAAAAATCTATGTAGTATATGGGACATTATTTTTGAAGGGGACAACCCAAAATTTGTTTGCCGGAATTCCTTGATATTTGGCACAACAGTAGCTCTAGTAGGTATAAATGTGTATAAATGTGTGTGAAGTGTGTGGCAGCCAACTACAACAAAATATTTTTTTGATTATCATACATATCACGTAAGTATAATATGTAATTAATAAAATGGATACATAAATTTCATGATGTTTCAACTTAAAATAACTTTGATTCAATATCATTATTTGTATTACTTCAGTATCAACTTCATTTTGCTCTAACTGTACTAGAATATTATATCAACATGAAATGAAGTTACATACATATTTCAAAAGAAAAAATTTTCTTTAAAGGTTATTGTAAAATCATGTTAAATTAACATAAAAAACACCGACATACGAGGCACAATCTCTACCGAAAAATATAAAATTAACCTTGTTTCGACGATTTTAGCACGAACATTTTTGTGTAATTTTGTTAAGGACTGACTAGTAGTAATTGCTGAATTTTTCATTATTGGCATTTAACCGTTCAATTTCCTTAATGTACAAGCCAAATTTTAATTGTCTTATTTTCGATTAATTTAACTCTTTCAACAAACAGACATGTGTTTTTTTAGTGAAAAAATATTATTTTCTTTTAATACCCTGAGGTTGTCACCTGCTTTTTATATTGTTGAAACTAAGAAAAAGGTCAAGTGCTTGTTAATAAGCAAGAAATAATATAAAGGATTTTAAGTATTTGTTTGGGTAATAAACACTTCCTGAATATGAAACACGACCGGTATTTATTAAAAAAAGAAGAGATAAAAAAAGACAATACAACAGAAACTAAAACACATGTAACACTCCCTCCAGTTTACAAATGGAACAAAAGACACCTCAGGCGGTCACACACAAATGTAATACATATTGAATAATTTGAAGAAAAAAATGACTCCTACATAATAAAATTTGAAAAAAAAAATAAGAAATGGTTTGAAATAAAAATATGTGTGTATTAAGCATGCGCGCGCATTCGCATAAATTTCAAATAAATTTTCCTTAAATATGAAGAAAATAAAAACACAACTAGTAAAATGAATAAATAATAGGGGTAAAATACGAGTAAATTTACACAGCAGCAACGAAATTACACAAATAACGTGAATTAAATAAAAACAAAAAATTTCAAATTTAATGTTTTCTTTTTTTATAACAAAAAGGAGCGCGTTACATGTTTTTAGTAAATGTGTATATTTTTGTGTAAAAAGCAGTTAACCGGCATAAAATTATATTATTTATACATAATACATAAGAAATGAATATTACACCATGCCCTTTTGAAATTAAATTTATCATTCATAGCTATTTTCTGTTTAAAAGGGATTTTAGATTTAAGTTACAAATTGTAGCGACATGTTGATGCAACAAATATTAAGAAACTTAGCAACTATTTGGAACTAGTTTTCATATATGGAAATGGTGTAAAACTTAAATAATGGTGTTAAAAATTTAATTTAATAAAGTGAACAGTTAACACATGCTCATACATTTTTCAAACTAAATACAAATAGATTACACAGATATTAAGGTAACATTTTATTTTATTCAAATTACTTTATGGCCGACATGTCGCACCAAACATTTTTCAGCGGATCATCTTAAAGCAAAACACATTAAGTGGTCTTAAATCATTTAAGTACCTAGTGAAATATATTGAAGCTTATTTTTAGGGAGATACTTCTTAGCTGCTTCTAACACACAAAAAATTATTTTTTGAATTTGAACAAGTATTTGTGAAATTGGAATAATTTTTTGTTTAATTCAGGACCTATAAATAAATTCGTATATTCAAATACAAAAATTTGTTTAAAAAAATCCACCGATTTGTTCAATTAAAATAATTATGTTATTGAACAAAATTTTAACCAAAACCACAAAGAAATTTTTAACAAATTTAAATATTTTAAAAATGTACATACTCGTATATGGCAAACAATGTCGTTTACTAGAACAAAACGCATAAGAAATTTTCCATATCTTGAAAACGTTATTTTTCTTTACAAAATAATAACACCCAAATATTTTCGGTTCTATTTTGCTTTAAAAATTAAAAGCTGTCAACATTACTATCAAAATTAAAATCTAACAAAACTGTTGTTAGAAGCGGACAAAAACATTAATAAAATATAAAAATAGTTCCAAACAAGGGGTTAATAAAAAATATTTTTGGTATATTTTTTGTGTGAATGTACCAATAATTGTGTATTTTCGACTTCTCAAAAAGTTTTTATTAAAAATGTGCAGAAAACACTGTACAACGATATAAAATTTTATATGTGTGTATCGGCGTTTTCAAAGTTTACATCTGGATTTCTTATTAGGGAGAGCTAAATTTTCTCCCCTTTTATAGTAACTCGGCATAGGAAATCTTATAAGCTTTACGTTTAAGGTATAAGATGTGCTTAGTACTTTTATCTAAAATGGCACGAGGAACGTTTTTGTGGAACATCTTAACCCTCTAACTCTTCGTTGTATGGGCCATTTTGCTCATTAATTAAAAAAAGAGGCAAAACACTTTCCTTCAGCAGCGATAGAGTGGGCATAAGTATTCCACAAAAATGTTTTCGCGGTGTTATACATAAAAAAGATAAACACATCTTATAGCTAAACCGTAAGGCTTACCAGAAATTAGCCCTTAAAAGATTTTAAATTTTGAGTGATTTCTGGCGTTCAAGTCTAGTCTGGCAAATATTTTTGTACAATATTTCAGCCTGCCATATTGTCATGGAAGCAGCGTTTTTCCCCTTGTTTTAAGAAAGAGAAAAAAAGATCCATACCACGCACTTCTTACAACCAGCGTGACCGTTTTGCGACTAAAGTGGCAATTTGCCACTTTTTCAACTGCCTTGCCACTTTTAGTGCCCCTTTTTTAAAATTACCTAAATCTGACACCTTTTATAAAATTATGCCCCTTTCTGCCCCTTTTTCATGAAGTGATACTTTTTGTTTTAATATGAGTTTTTTTTACTGAACGAAAGTGTTTTTACAAAAAAATGTTAAGACAAAAATGTGTTTTTGAGTCCATTATTTATAGTCATAAAAAACCATTTTGAAATAGTTTAAGAGTTGAGATCTATAAATATTCATTATTGCAGTAAAATTATTAGAAACTAACACTCTGATTCACTTACACGAACAAGAACTAGCAACACGTTCTTGTATGAAAAGCATGCAGTTTAAATATTTTAAAAGTTATTGCCATTCAAATTTTTGAGTGAACGTTAGATTTATTTTTACTAAATCAACTCCTAAGACAAAAGTAATAATAACGTTTTGAAATTGTACGCGATTCGAAAAATTGGATTGACGGATTTTTATAATGAAGCCCCGTATATCTTTGGTTTTCGCAAATAATTATGCATGCTACAAAATACATTCTGTGTAGGATATCCAAGAAGATTTTATTTAAAACCATAGTAATTTTTATATTTACACGAATATTAGTGCTAAAACTTAAAAAACACTAAAAGGTGTGTGACAGGGCAACATTTCTTATACATAAAAGCAAAAATAATTTTTGACCGATACCAAAAAACGGAGAATACTATGAATTTGTTTGTATTTTATTTATATATGCTACCTCAGAACTCCGTCATCTATAGACCATTTTGCTCCACTATTTAAAATTTTTATATTGAACTTGCTATCTTCCTTTATCTTTGCTTTGCAGTCAGGTATAACTACGTATGTATGCATGTCAGAACTGTGAAAGACTGCAATCAAATTAATTGCAATCACATGATTTCAATTTAATGATTGCTAGTTTTTGATTGCAATCAAAATCGTAAATTTGATTACATGATTTCAATTTGAAATCTTGAAATCATTTCAATAACAATTATTGCAATAAATTTTTTGAAATTAATTTCTGTATTAATTGCTTGCAATCAAATCCAGTGATTGCAATCAAAATTAAATCAGAATCAAAATCATCGTTCTCTTCAAATGATACTCATTTTTCTAGAAATAAAGCTTACTCTGATAATTAAAAAAACTGCATGAAATGGCTAACTAACCTACGTTTTTTATGCAAACAAATTGATTGCAATCAATGATTTAAAAAAAAATAATTTCAAAAAGATTGCAATCTTGACATGATTTCAGTTTGAAATCTGAAATCATTTTGATATCAAAGAATGAAATCAATTAGGTTGAAATCATTTTGATTGCAATCAACATTGATTGCAATTTTTACAGGTCTGATGTATGTGCTGTTGTTAGAAGGCGGTGTCCTTCGTTGGTGCTGAAAACTGTCTTTTTTAGATAGAAAAAACATAAAAATTTATTAATTTTAATTCAAAAGCATTATATGCCCTAGAAATTTATTAAATACTAGAATTTGGTGCAATTATTCCCTTTTTAAAAAAGTTGCCCCTTTTTTTCCAAGAATCCCCTTTTTGGTGCCACTTTTTTCCTCAAAATCCCCTTTTTGTGCCACTTTTTAAAAATTTTCAACGGTCACCCTGCTTACAACTGTATTACAAATTCGCACAAGCGCAAAGAGCGGAGCGAAACAAAAAAGTAATTTTTATGCGCACTGCAAGTGCTTAATGCGCCGCTCAATATAGGCATGGTCTTTTTTACGTCAACAGTGGTTAGTTTGAGTTTATTTAGTGCTGCAAAATACCTCTTTCGTAGTGACAAAATTATAAGACATTTCGATTTGTAGCATTATGATGTTCCTCTTAATTTTTTTTATTCTTGATCCCATACAAATATGGTGGCTTATTTAAATTTGCTCCTGCAGTGTCTATGATGCCCCTATACAGGTCAAACTTCCGGTCCGGAAGTGGAAGTATGAACCGCACAGTCGACACAACTTCCGGTACAGACCGGAACCGGAAATATGAGCCTCACTACTGACCCAACTTCCGGTCCAGACCGGAACCTGAATCGGAAGCACTACCGACCCAACTTTCGGTCCATACCCTGAACCAGAAGTGCGAACTGCAGTGCCGATCCATTTCAGGCGGAAGTCCGGGACCGGTACTGTCATCCCACTGTTGCCATATCCGTTTTGAGATTTGTACTTGGACTCAGCCAAACAGTGTGTTTCGAAAATTTTTGCGCATTGCGCAAAAAAAAGAACAGCACAAAAAAGCCTGCTCCTATTGTGGGCAGCACGAAAACAATAGCGCAGAGCAAGCGCAATAATAAATTGGCTCTGCTCCTTGCTCAAAGCGCAAAAAAGAGTACAAAGAGCGGCGCTGCGCTGCGTGTTTTCGTACTCTGGTTAAAATGCTGCGAAAAAATTCTTTTCGTACAAGATATCTCGCGGAGTCCTAACTGTGAATAAGTACCAAATTAATCCGCTTAGGCTAACTGTAAATAAATACGAAATTAATGCTTAGAAACATTTTAGGTTTTGAATGATGTCCGGCGGTCAAGTTTAGTCTGGAGCTTAGGTGTCCTTAAAGACTTATAGTAGAATTTTATGGGAAATATTTTTATGGAATGTTTTACCCCGCTATATTGCCGCTTAAGGGGAGAGTTTTCAACCTTTTTAAAGAGTTAGAGGGTCAAAAATGTTCAATAGAACTGTTTCTCGTGGTGCTTTACATAAAAATGCTGAATAAATCTTGCAGTTTAAACGTAAAGCTTAAAAGATTTCCTTTGGCGAGTACTAATGGTGAATAAATGCGAAATTAACCTTTAAACACGTTTTATGTTTTGAATGATTTCTGGCGTTCAAGTTAAGTTTGGACCTTAGGTCCAAATAAGTCTAAAGACTTATAGTAAAATTTTATGACAAATATTTTTATGGAACATTTTACACCGCTATATTGACGATGAAGGAGAGATCTTCCCTCTTTTTAAAGAAGAGGACAAAAAGGCAAATACAACGAAGAGTTAGAGGGCTAAAATGCAAAATATGCCAAACCATCAAGTGTTTTGTACTCGCAAATATAAAATTCTTATGTGATCTTGTTGTGAAGGGACATTTGTCGTCCCAAAACCTCAGGATGTAAAGTAAAACGAATCCAGAAAGTAATCAAGATTAAGGGAGCTGGACACAATAAAGGAAAATGTATTTCTGATCATAAATATAAGGTTGGTCCTATCTGACATGCGGATGTACAAGAAATTCATTGTATTGTTGTGTTAAAATTATAATTTATTTTTTTTCACAACATTTTAATTTAATTTTGTAGTTTTTTTTAATGTTGAGTTCATTGCGGAGTTTTATGTTAGTTTTGTTTTCTTTTTCTAAAAATTTCATTCTTCCGCTATAATCAACCATGTCAGCCATTTAAAATAATTTGTGTTACCAACATCTAACCATGTTATAACTAAATGCAATAATCATACAACCAACCAAGCAACCAACCAGTGAGCCAACCACAGTGGGTTTTTTCTTTACATATTTGCTATTTCGTTTGGACCCTCTAGGCTCTGTAGTTGTTATTTATTTTGTTTTTAACTGTCAAAATAAAAGATTATGGCCTGAAGACATAGAGTTGTTGTTGCCTTAGATTTCTTTAACTTTAAGGTAAGAAGAAGAAGAAATAAATAGTTTCTACTTTTTTTACAGTTTTTATATTTTTTATTTAATTTTATTTTTTATTTTGTATTTTTATTACAATAAAAAAGAAAGACAAATTACTTAAAATACGTCTAAAGAGTAACTGCATTGTATGATGATGACTTCGTCGTGTTTTAATAAAAATAAAAAAAGGCGGGAGTGAGAGTTTGTGGTGGGTCTTTGATTTGGTTTGCGAATGCGTGAATCCAAATAAATTGTGCCTTCATTGTTGGCTTCATTTTATTCTTTAATACAATTTGCAATTTTTCAAATTACATTTTTGTTAGATAAACATTTTAATTAATTATAGTTTTAGTTTTTATTGTTAAGGATCTTATGTAAATAGTTTTCTTTAGATATTTTTCTTGCTTATTTTCTTTAATTCTACTTCGACCATTTTTTAGACCATTTTATTACGTCGGTTACAGGTGATGAGTTGCTTTTTATATGCGATACGAATGCCCAGTGTTTGTATCAGGTTGTTAATTTCACATGATAAATATATTTATCATTTAATTAATGATGAATTTGTGAAGAAAATGTATGGTGAGGAACAATTTTTTTTTTGTTAAAGTTCATTAAGAACAAACATTTTGTTTGGCATTTTTTTAATATTTATTATTACTGAATTGAAGCCTATGAATAGTAAGAACTTATGTGGGACCGACCTATCGTTAAAATTATGCGTTATGATTAAAAGGTGGGTAGTGCCACAGCCATGTTAAGAAAATATTCTTTTCTAACAACTTCAGCTAAATCGATTCGTACACGCAAAGAAAAAACATGTTTTTTTAACATGGTTGAGGCAACCATAATCGAATAGCAACATACTATGATTGAATATATGGTTAAAAACAACCATATAGATAATTCCAAACAACCATGTACATGGTTCAAGCAACCACATGTGTGTTTCAAAACAACGATATACATATATAGTTAAAAATTACAATAAATGGTTTGAAATAACCAAATATATGGTTAAAAACAACCATATGCATGGTTCAAGCAACAATGCATATGGTTCAAAACAACCATATATATTGTTTAAAATTACAAAATATGGTCTGAAATAACCATATATATGGTTAAAATTAACCATATTAATGGCTCTAAATAACCATATATATTGTTCTATATAATCATATATTTATTGTTTTCTTAACCATAAGATGATTAAAAAATTGACAGGAGCTAAAAAATTTTATTATTTCAATTTAAATCAAAAACAAAATTTTTCAACTGGTCAATGTGTTGAATCTGAAATTAAAATTATTATCTATTTTCACATAGATGCATACATATTTGTTGACACATGCGATATTTACAATCGGGCCTGTTCTGAAAAACATTTCGTTCTGAAATTGGCAACTTTCAGGATAGAATCCAACTAAAAAGTTCACTTATTGGAGGCTTTCAGTTGGTTTTTGTGTCTCAGATATTTCACATATTATATCAGAACAAAGCTACGAATGCACTAAATTGTTCGATTAAAGAACACTTTTCTTCGCTTTTGAAATGTTGCTTTTTCAAAACTAAATGGTCTTCAGAACATGACCGAACATTAATTGCCGGAATATATCACTTTTTGTTATTTTAATTTTTATTTTTTTACAAAAATAAAACAAAGGCTGTCAAGTAAAACACTAAACTAACAAAAAGCATTCAACAAAGGGATAGAACAAAAACGTTTTTGGAAGCAGAGAGCCATGTCTGCTTTATAACAATAGCTTTATTGCAAACAAAATAGTATTGATAAGAACGATATTTTATTATTATAGAACCATTCTGTTGTTGAATTTTCAAAAAACCATGACTGTAGTCAGAATTTTTTCAACAATATATATTGATTGTTCAAGCCAACCATGTGTCAATTTTAATGAAATCTAATAATTTCATGATTAAATTTAAACGTTAGTTTTTTTGCCTTAAACTAATTAAAGTTCACAGTCATTTAATACAATAATAAGTTATTTGTCACATTCAAAAACTGTGTCGGGAAACATGTCATTGCTGACGCAACCATGCAACAACCATATCTTTTCTCACATTAGTTACTCACATTTAGTTATCGTGACGCTCAGTGCTTTGTTCCCATATAGCGATGGGATAAAAATGAAATTCGGTACACTGTTATAAATTAAAGTAGCTAAGAAAAAAAAATCGGCGCAAGGACTCCTATAGTTCCTATATAAACTTAGCCCTGAAGAATGAACTAAGGACACACTCCATCATAAAACCAGTTACGAAATACTTCATCTGTCATATATCCTTTTTCTTAATAAGCCTATAATAACTATTACTACCGCCGGATTGGAAAACAATTTCAAGAGCGGTATTATATATATTCATATTACTCATACGTGAAAGTGCGTGATTAAAATAGTCTGTCCATGAATAAATTTGCGTGATCATGAGACATTTGAAAGTTGTTGGTAATGAACGTCCGCGATCCAACATAATGTTGATATATGGGTGAGTAGTCGTGAGCAAAGAAGCAGTCACGCAAACGTACTATTTGTAAATTAAAATGCATTTAAAGTATTAAAAGTTTTTTTTGGAAAAATATGTTGAAATTGATTGAGAAGGTATGATCACCTTTCCCTCCCCATTTGACGTGTGCTCAAGCCACAGCAAAAAATATCACATAAAATTTGCTAAACTTGGCTTATAAAAATATTTGCCATAAAATTCTGCTATAGGTCTTCAAAAACACTAAAGTTCTACATTCAACTTGAACGCCAAAAATCATTCAAAACTTAATATGTACTTTAGCGTTAATTTCATACTTACTCACAAGTAGTACTTGGCATTGGTAATCTTGTAAGTCTTACGTTTAAGGTATGAGATATACACTTCTTGTAAAAAATGATGAAAAACATTTTTGTAATACATTTTAGCCCTCTATATACACTCTAAAACATTACTTCAAATTTACGATCATATATTGTCTAAATTTGTGTTGAAAATTTCTCCTTGTCTAAAATTACATCGATTTTATAGTAATTTTATTAAAGAAAAAACTTTCAAATTAAACATATTTAGTTCAAGTGAAAAAAATGTAACATAAAGTATAATACGGCTATGGCTGAATGGTAGATATTGTCAGACTATCAGTCAGGAGGTCGCGGTCCAAACCTGCACGCAGCCAATCGCTTTTTTTTAGTAAAAACATTTTGTTCATAAATAAAGCGTGTGTAATTTTAGGTCGATAATAATCTGTAAAGTGTTGCCGACTATTATCGACGTAAATTTCAACAAAAGTGTTTTAGAGTGTAGACGCTGAACGGTAGTTTTTCCCTTTTTTTAAGAAAGAGAGAAACAAAGACACACAACAAAAAGTTAGAGGCTTAAATTATTTTTAATTCTCTTTTACATAAAAGTGCTGAACACATTTTATAACATTTATAACACTATAACTGTGTGCAAAATGGGGAAAATTCACCTCCCCATAAAATGAATCCCAGATATAAACATCCAAAACGGCGATACACGTATATGTTTTTTTGTTGCCCTCTACCATAATCAGTCTTTAGAACCATGTAGTTTTTTTGTATTGTGCAGTGTTATTTATAAGTCCTCCTTCAGTTCATATTTTAGAAGGTCATATCCTCATTCCGCTAGAATCTTTATCCACCGATTCGTTTTTGATAATGTTTTATAATGCAGAAAAAATATCTGAGAGTAATTATATAAAAAAAGAACAGACAAATTTTTAATATTATTATCTTTGCTAGAAATTAAGAAACTATACCTAATTACCTTTCCATTGATATATATCGCGCCATATCGCGCATTTAACAATTTACATTTTAGTGTGATCCCTCTTAAAAAACGTTAAATTTTCTGCATTCATGTATAGGAGTGCTTACTATTCACTTCTCATAATTTCAAAGACCCTGTAAAACTTATTCTTGGTTGATTTATTCATGGATCATTCGTGTTGATTTATTCGTGGATCATTCGGGTTTTTGTTGTACTTGTGTTAACTTTTTACGCTTAAGTAAACTTTGCCGACGTTAATTGCATTATTCAAAATGACGAGAATAAGGTTCGGCTAAACGTGTGATTTGCGATCTGAAAAAAATATTAAGGCATACGCAGTGTTGCCGTTTAGATTATTTTGAAACAAAAAAAATTTTTACGATATTTTACTTTTTTGTAAGTCTAACAACTTATTTATCAATTAAGAATATTTATGAACGTCTACCGAAAAGTATTTAAGCAAACGCAGTGATGCCGTTTTGATTATTTTGAAATAAAAACGTGTTTTTACGATTTTGTTAATTTTTTGTCCGTCTTAGAATTTATATATTAATTAAAAATATTTTTGTTCACAGAAAAATATTTAAGCCAAGGCAGTGTTGCCGTTTTTGGTTATAGTTAACAATCACGTCTTAAAGATATTTTTAAAATTATTGTCCGTCTTACAATTTATTTAGTAATTCGTGGAAATTTATTTAAAGCAATACAGTGTTGCTATTTCGGTTATTTTGAAAAAAAAAAACTCAATAGCGAAAGAGTTACTCAATAGTGATCAAAGTCTTTTTCAATCCTTGGTACATGCAGGTGATGTACTAAAGAAGAGCTTCGCTTTTAATAAGTGATGAAGAGCTACTGTGTTCGTTAGTTTCCTACAATGCCTCATAAGCAGGCACCCATAACTTATGCGTGAACGTGCGTGACTTAAAAAATTCTATCCGTGAGTGTATTTGTGTGATAATGAGACATTTCAAAGTTGTCGGGAATGAACGTCCGCGATCTAATATTATGTTTACATGTGGATAAGTAGTCGTGAGCGAAGAAGCAGTCACGCAGATGTACTATTTATAATACTTATAAAATAATATCTTAAAATATAAAATAATATCTTAAAATAAATATGAAGTATTAAGTTTTTTTTTTTTTAATATGGTGAACTTAATTGAGGAAGTCTGATCACCTTTCCATCTCCATTTGAGGAGTGCTCCAGCCACATCTTCAGGAAAGGTTTTCTGAAGACCAAGACATAGAAGTTTGCAAAAAAATCACATAAAACTTGCAAGAATAATTGCTTTACAAAGCAAATGACCTGTTAAAAAATCATCTTCCGAGAAAATACGCATATATTAAGATTTCTAGTAAAAAGTTTGTACTATTGCTCAATGGCTAATATAAATAAAGGTCCAATCTTCAAAATAAATGACAAAAAACTAAAATCGATTAACATATTTTTTTAATATATTGGATGTATTCGTATTTTTTAAAATTTCAATAAAAAATAAGTCCCGTTTCAGGCTTTAATAATAAATCACTTCATTTTTTAATAGAAATCTCTCTTCTAAAATTTAGAACTAGATGTGTTTTTAGTCACCCACTAAAAAATGCGATCATTTTACTGAATATTAAGAAAGTTACAGATATCTTCATAAGTGATAAAAGTATAAAGTGTAAAAATTTATTTTTTGGACTGCACATATAATTAGCTTAAATGAAAAATGTTGGCTATTTTCTCTACATTATATTATAGACAGGTATGGTAGCATCAAAAATAAATGGAAGTTATTTAAATCAATTAACATATATTTTTTACTACTCTATTAAACTTTTGGTATTTTTTATTTGCGAACAAAGAAAAGTAGGTTTCTCAATGCTCTATTGTAAATATTTTTGGAAGTATTTCTTACAAAACTAATATTGTATTTTATTGCGCATATATTTAAGTAATTCCAGCAAAAAAATCTAAATGATATCTTTAAAAATGGATTTTTAAGAAATTTTTTTGTAAAACTCCAAAAAAAAAATTTTTTTTATCTCTATCATAAAAATTGCTGGCGGCGAGATAATGAGTTTTTTCTGAAATTGTTTTTTTTCAATGTAGCTAGTTTGTTGTTATTGCAAAAAAAAATAAATTTCATTCAAAGAGAGGACTCAATTTTTTTATTTTGTCTATGGCACACAGCATTGTGTGATGGTGGCACGCCCAAACTTAGTAAATATATATGTTTTAAATTAATTTTATTTAACCAATTCGTATGAAACTTTGCAAACACATTTAGCTCCGGGGGCAATACAACTTATTGATTAGAAAAGTGGGAAGTGCCACACCTTTTTTGTAGTCAGTTTTTTTTGCAAGAATTATTCAAAATATGTCTTACTAGCAGTTGACCCGCTACTTTGTTAGCGGAAAATCAAATGCTTAGGCCAGTAATATTTGTTTTCATGTCTCTATTATATATTGCTTATTTTATATAAATTAATCTAACAATAAGTAGGTACATACATTTTATGGCCGTCGCACACAGGTAAAAAAATATTGAATTGAAAAAAATTACATGCAGCATCAAATATAGCCTTGAGAAGAAATTGGGTTGTAATTCATCATTGATTTTTAAATCAAATTTGTTGGCGTATTGAATCGGTAATGGTGGACGTGTTCGGACAAAGTAACTTTTTTCTTGTTAAAATGTTATATCAACTATTTAAAGGGCTTTTCTTTATATATTTGCTATTTCAGAAGGTTTAGAAGCGTAAATACAAAAAAATCTTGTTTTGAAAACTTTTCTAAATCTTTATAGAAGTACAAAAAAAAAATACCCGAGTATACCTGAAATTTTTTCGGAATCTTAATATAGATATTATAGAGCAATATTTGTACAAAAATTAGCTGCGGAGACTTGCATATGCCACTTCTACATTAGTTTTTCTAACTATAAACCTTTTTAAATGTTCCTACTTGTGTGTATTTCTATATGATTTAGTTGTAATTTGCTTCCGAAACTACTTGATATTAAATTAAGATGCCAATGAAGAAGTCGTTTTCAATTTCAAGATACATTTTTAATGCATTTTGAAATTTGAGTGCACTTTAAATCTTTCTTTTTTACTGAATTTTGAATTTTTTAAAATTGGTCGTAAATAGCAACATTGTGTTAAAAATAGCTGCCTAAAAAAATACATTATAGCCTACAGCCCCTCCTATAATTCATGCCTGCGTTTTTTGTTGATCAGACTATTAGTTTGGAAGATATAAGCTTTCCGATGACTAAAGAGTTTTGTCGGTACAATTGGTCTTATATAACAAAATATACCATCCACAGGTTACAAATAGCTGTCCAATTTTTACAGAATTTATAGCCTACACCCTTAGCTAAAACTTATCTAGACATTGTTGTGGATCAGACTATTAGTTTGGAAGATATGGGTCGTTCGAAAACTTAAGAATTTTATTGATAAAATTAGTTTTACACGTGTTAAAACAGGTGCCTTAATTCGTACCTACACTCTAAAATATTACTTCAAATTTACGATCATATATTGTTTAAATTTGTGTTGAAAATTTCTCCTTGTCTAAAATTACATCGATTTTGTAGTTATATTATTAAAGAAAAATAACCTCTCAAATTAAACATATTTAGTCCAAGTGGAAAAAATTTAGCACAAAGTATATGATGGCTATGGCTGAATGGTAGATACGTCAGGCTATCAGTCAGGAGGTCGCGCGTTCAAACCTGAACGCAGCCAATCACTTTTCTTAGTAAAAACATTTTGTTCAAAAATAGTGCGTGTGTAATTCTAGGTCGATAATAATCTGTAAAGTGTTGCCGAATTTTATCGACCTAATTTTCAGCAAAAGTGTTTTAGAGTGTATAATTCACTTAGACATTTTTTGTGTATAAGACTATTAATGTAGAAGAATGAGATTTTCAACGATTAAATAATTTTATCGGTAAAATTGGTCTTATATGACAAAATACAGCGCCTACAGTGTTAGAAGTAACTGTCAAAATTTTAAAGAATTTATAGCTTATATCCTTGCCTATAACTCATCTATACACCATTGTACATCAGACTATTAGTTTGGAAGATATGGGTTTTCCGAAGACTTTAAAATTTCATTAGTAAAATTGGTTTTATACAATAACACATAGTGCCCACTGCATTAAAAATACCTGCCTAATTTTTACAGACCTTTAAGCCGTCATCCCTGCCTACAATTCATCTATACATTTTTTGTGATTCAGACTATTAATTTGGAAGATATAAGCTGTCCGACGACTAAAGAATTTTATCGATAAAATTGGTGTTATATAATAACATATAGAGCCCACTGTATTAGAAATAGCTGCCTAACTTTGAACACATGTTGAAGCCTACATCCTTCCCTATAATTCATCCATACATATTTTGTGGATCATCAGACTATTAGTTTCGAAGATATAATTTTTCCGCCGCTAGATTGGCATTTTTTCCAGTGTGCGTCGTAGAAGAATATAAAATTCTTAGTTGCTGCGATTAACGGCGAATCAATGTGCCTGGTTTGTCGGCCACATTTTCACGAATTCTGTCAATATTTTCGTCGGAACTACCTGGCCGAGCATGCTGAGATGTTTTCATGTTACATACTGGCCCTATGTTTCGAATTTCTAGACGAAATTTCAAATAATGCGCTCAGAAGGTCGATTTCGTATAACAGAATATTTAATTAAAAGTTTTGAGTTAAATCTAAGCTTTCGCAATAGGCTAAAATCTAATTATTATTTTAATCAAAACAATGGTTTTTGTAATTGAATTTTGTTTTCACATTTTTCTGTGCACTGCACACACAAACAACATTTAATAACAATCATAAAGTACAAAAATCAAACACTATACCAGAGGGCACTAAAATTTCTTATTTATTTGCCATGATTGTTAAAACCCATTTTTCAATTGGATTTGGCACCCGTATTTTCCATTTAATAAATTATTCATTTTGATGGCAATATAAGAATTCCTCAATTCAATTTAACTAAAATGATATGAAATAAATTTGAAATTTTTATGATTATAGAAAATATTATCGAAATATTGGTTGCCTAAGTGAATTTATGTTTATAAGTTAAAAAAATAAAGAAAAGCCAAATAAAAAAAAATCCTGCATTTTTAAGCTTAATAAAATACGTGATGGGAACAGCACCTTTTTATTTATTGCTTTGCTGCTTTTAAATATAGAAAATAAATAAATGCTTTCAAGTTAAAAAGGAAAAATGAAAAATTCATATGAATTTTATATTTAAAACTATGAGAATATGGTTACATGGACACATGATAAACCAGAAAGGCAGTGAAAATCTAAAACAGGCTTTTAAGTTAAGTGATTTTTACCCTTATGAACTGACTGCCTGCCTGCCTGACCTTTTATGTTCTTTGAAGAAAACCTTACCAAACGGTACAAGTATGAATATCAAACATAAAGAAATCAATTTATTTGGGTATTTATCTATTCCATAAAAATATTTATTTTTGTATAAAATAGCAAAATGAAATCATAATGTTCTTTTAGTTGTTGTCTTTTTTGTTCTGTAATTAAAGTGATTCATGAAAATTTTCCTAAAGAAAAATTACACAATAATGGACGAGAATGGACGAGAATGTAAGCATTTTTCTATCTTTTATTTTTGAAATCTTAAATTGTTTTTAATCTATTTATTTATTTTTTTGTTACAAATCAATCAGTTGACATTTTCAAATTGTGAATTTTTTTGTAATTTATTTAATTTTTTTGTAGACAAAAATTTTTTAGCAAACAGCTATAAAAAAATTTTCCTATAATTGTTTGCAAATTAATTGTTATATTTTTAGGTTTGTATTGAGTTTTGTATTTATTTTCCTTTTTAATTATGTATTACAATACGAAATGAAAATTTTTCCTTGGTATCGATTATTTTGCACATTCAAAAGTAAAAATAATTCAAAAAAATATATTCAATTTTTCTTTTTGTAACTTGCCATTTTTTATGGGATAGTGGCAAATTAAAGGAGACTTGATTGTCATATTGAATTTAGTACGAATTTGCTTTATTTTTAACAAAAGTGGTATTTTTTCTCTAAAAAAAGCGAAAAGAGTTGCAATCAATTAACATCCCGACTAGAAATTTTCCCAATACACCTATTGGGGATCACTTGGGAACGCATGTGGCAAGCCAAAAAAGTTTATCCCATTCGGTATTCCACCGGGAACTTGTTGGGATCGTCCATCAACAAATAAGTGATTTAACACAAGTTCTTCCCCAATTTGAAAACTATTTAGAACTTGTTGGGAAAATCTAACACAGATTTTTAATCGGATTTGTTTACTTACTTTTATCCCTTGGACAGCTTTAGTAATTTTTAATCGATATTACACAGGAAAAATTATCAGCAAAAAGCTTTCTAACAAAAGTTTGTTCAAAATACAATCAAATTTTCAGTAAATGTTCTTTACTGAATCAGTGAAATTTTTATTTAACTTTTATTTAGAACACAAATCCCAAAAACAACAACAAAACCCAGTTTTGTGTGTCGTAAAAAACAAACACCATATACATGAGCAACAACAACAACAATGATAGCACAAGAAATGCGATTGTAAAAAATTTTTCAACGGAAGATTTCTGAGTGAATTAATTCTCATTCATATTTTTACGGTCTTTAGATAAACATAGAGAATTGAACATATTTAATACAGTGAAATTTCATAAATGCTTAATGGATGATGATATTATTATTTAAAACTTTAAAATATTAAAAAAAAGCTTTTACTGATAGGCGAAAAGTTTATTTGATACACATATTACAAAAAATCCAATAAATATTTTTGTTTGATTCAGTAAACTATTTTGTTTAGAATTCGTTAGTGTTTTTAAATAAATGGTTTTAGAAATTCAGACAAAAATATTGCAAACAAGTTGCAATCGGACATTGCTTTGTTGTCTCTGTTTGGCGGTGCCAAAGCGGAGTTGGTCCTGTATCTGGAAAATACTGGACCAAAGTTTTGAAAAATTGAGTAATTTAAATTTTCAAATGAGTATAATTCACTAACTATAAGAGCTAAGTGTACAACCAGCATGTGTTTTTTTTTAGATCTTATTAAGGTTATAATACAGCAAAAAATTCGTAAAATGGTATGAGGAACAAAAAAATCACAAGGAGTAAAATATTTTACATGGCCGAATTTAACTATTTTAAGATTTCATAGCTCCGCTCCTGAGCAACTAAGAAACCTAATATTTAAAACATAAATAGAAATACTTCTCTGCTGTGTCCATGTGAAACTTTATTCCAATAGAAATATCCGTTTAGAAATGCCTGATATATATTCCAATCATTTTGATTCTGCCCCACTGTGCACTGTACAAAACTTTCGAACTTTTTCTTTCAAAATTCTAAGGTTCTGACAACTGATTCTAGTTGATGAGACCAAAAAAAAAAATATATATATATACGTGCATCGTGAAAGTTCACAACGGAATATTATTTTATGGAGGTTAAAGTTGCCATCGGGCCTGCTCGTGCAGTATAGCCAGAAGTCATTGAAAACTTAAACTGTGTTTAAGAGTTAATTTCATACTTATTTACATACCCGGCATAGGAAATCTTTAACGAAAATATAAGAAAAGGTTTTTTTTCTCTACTCGAGTAGAATTTTTGGAATCAAAAATTCTTGTCAACCACTTTTTTCCATATTTGACCACATTTTAGGACTTGGAAAACTTCTTCATATGTCGCAAATATATTCTTATCGCTGTGGAAAATTTTAGATGTAAGTGTTTTTAAATAGCTTAAAAAATCTATAGCTATTCAAGACAGCCACGTTTTCTCGCTTAGCCTTCTGCTGGGTTGAGATGGCCATATGGAGCATTCCAATTAGTTCCAGTTTTTCTTAAATCGAGATTTATATATTCACGATATATACCACACTTTTCAGTATTTTTCGTGACATATATAATACGATAGGACCTTTATGGAATCGCAAGTGAGCTTCACTCTTACTCTAACTTAGCCTTTATTAATAAATATTAGTGTAAACATATAAAAATCCAATGCTAATCGCAATCATTAAGTAACCCACAATTCTCCCCAGAACCATCTTTATTTGCTTTCATGTGTAATAAAACAAAATACAAAAATAAATGAATAAAGAATGAATTTCAGAATTGAAAACTATTTGAAATGAAGAAAAAAAAAATGAATAAAAGAAATATTTGGTATTTTATTTATTTGTTTAAAACAATAATGTATTTAATTTTATTTTTTACTTATTTTAATGTGCTGATTAAAAAAGAAAATTCTTTTGGATATTGGCCAAAATATGTTTATAATGTGAAAAGAAACAATCGTGAAATTATCGAGAATATTGTAAACTTTATTGCATTTTATTGATGTTGTTTGTGGATGCATATTTTAATTTTAGTTGTTGTTGTTGTTCTTGCTATTGTTTTACAATTGCACATATTTGAATGCAATTCTCTTTTCATTACATTTCGTCTGTTGTTGTTAATCTTAATGACATGTCATTGGTTGTTGCTATAATTTGGTTGTTGCTGTTCTACCAACGATACTAGTTGAGGCTCTACGAATTGTTGTTGCAATTATTGTAACTTGTTGTTGTCTTTAATTTTCGTCTTATTGACTGCAAGGACAGGTATGCCGCTGAACATGCATTTTGGGCATATTCACGCAAACATCCAAACGCACACTTACGCACATCAAATAAATGCATGCATTCATGTATCATTCAGTATTGTTGACAACAATTGCAGCAACAGAAGTGGCAACAACAAAAAAAGATTTCAGATAATATTGCAATTAAGTGTTTTAAAAATATAATTATTGTCTATGTAAATGAATTGTGTATTTATGTTTATTTATTCGCAAACACACAAGAATACAATCTCTCCCTCCTTCCCTACCTCTCGATCTCTTGATCCTCTGGTCCTGATAGCATTTACTGTGTAAATTTTATGCACAATAAGTGGCGAAATTTTTCGAAAATAAATAACAAAAACAACAACTCCAATAGGCATATTATTGAGGAATAAAAGTATATCGCACACTAAATCATAAACAGTCTCAATTCAAAAATTTTCAAAATCGTTTTTATTACACAAGTCAATTCACAGAACAAATCTGTAACGAAAATACTGTTATGCCTGTTTTTATGTTACTGTCTTCGCTTATACATCATCAAATAAAGAGTATTATTTTTAGTTATGACAATGCACTTATGAGCAATTCAGTAGTTTTCTTTCACCTAAATAGTATTATTTGGAGTTGCGACGCTATTGATGAAAAAAATGGTAGATGTTGTGGTGCATCATTTAGAGTGGTGTCTCCTTAATTGGAAAAAGTGATTATAATCGTCTGTATTATTTTGAGAAGTGACCTTTTCTATGAAATCGTGAAATAATTTGATATAATTTCGCCTATAGGGTAACAACTCAAAATTACCCTTTATTTTCAAAACTGTAAGACAAAACTAAAAAAATTGGCTAACTTTCTTTTAAGAAGGAGTTCTTTATTGTGAAACTCAATTTAATTATAAAATTATAACCATGATTCTAAAAATAGGTTATTGCTTTTCCTGAACATTTGCGATTTTTTTTTAATTGTGACTGTTTATGATTTAGTGTGCGATATATTCGATTATTTGCTTAATTTTTTTATAAATTCAAAGTAAATCCATTTAATTTAATGGTTTAAGTAAATTTAAAATAGTTTTGACTGTGAAACGAAAGAAAAATTCTGGCATAAATCACTTTAAAGTGCCAGTGACAAATGTCAATTCTTTAGTACAGAGAAATAATTAAACATCAATTTTACTTTCGTTTTCTGCGGATTTTTTTTTCGTTATTTTTTCATTATTCTCAATTAATAGACTGTTTCAAAACACTTTGTGTGCAAATAAATCAACTGAAATGATTTCTGTTTTGTTCGTTGCATTTAAAAATTGTACATACGGATGCAGATGTTTCGAAAAGAATAAAATTTTTTATAGATAATTTACTTTCTAGGCTTATTGTAATTTATATATATAAAACATGACTGGTATTTGAAAGTAAATACGAAGATGTAACTCTTTTGTTGTTTAGAATATTTAATTCACAGTACCATGCATTTGGTGCAGCTGTTTGAATTGGAGGTCATTGCGTCCTGGATGCCAGCACTAGCAATTAGATTCCAAGGACCATAAACAATTTGCAGCAGATATATACTATTGTTACCTCTGTTTGGCGGTGCACATTTCAAGTTTGTGGACTATAACAGTGGTCTGAAAAAAAACAAAATTTCACTTTTTTAAATAAAAATATGTGGAAGGACACGAATCCTTTGAAATTTAAATGACCAAATTTTAATTAATTGAAATTAAAAGATGTGTGCGAAATTTCATTTCTTTACGATAACTCCTTCTATTTTTGGCCTCTCGTTATATGAACTCACCCGTTATATGGCCACTGTGCGCTGTTTTCCTATTCAAACAATTCTTTTGAAAAATACATATAAAAAATTACAGAATATGTTAAATGGTTTTGTCATCGGCTGAAGTCAGTCAATCCTGTTTAGGGTCTACTTACGGATCCACGAGCCTTAAGTAAATTACAAGATTTATTTTTCCTTTACTTTGGTTAATAAATCTTGGATATAAGAAATAACGCCCAAAAGAAATAACTACCAAATAAAAAATTAGCAAACTTTTAAAAAAATTTTCATACATTTTGCATTATGAAATAATTCCCAAATTTCGAGATTTATTTCATTTCGTTTTGAAAGTAATTTAAATTTTTTTTTGGAATTATTTCATTTGTACAGAAAACTGCAAAAAAATAGAACAAGAAAAATTGTATTTGAGTCTTATTCCATTGAGAAAACAATTCGGAATTTATATAATTTTTTGGGGACTTATTTCACTTTCTTTAAAACGATATTTTCTCGAAAATATTTAGTTGTTACTTCTGTTGAATAATGAATTACATGTATTGAATAATTAATATACATCATGAGAATATAATAAATGATTTTTTGTTTTCAAAGGAGAAAGTCGTTGCGATTACGCAGGATTTTCTGCATTGCCAGCCTTGAGCCGGGCTTACCCATTTTCTTCTCTGAGGTATTCCGTAAGCCGGCTTCGCTTACTGAAGTTTCTCTGCATTGGCGACCTCCGGCCTGACTTAAGGATTTTCTTCTCTGAGGTATTTCTAAAGGCGGCTTCGTCCACTAAGAGTTTTCTATATTGCCAGCCTTCGGCCGGTCTTAACGATTTTCTCTTCTGAGGTATTTCCTAAACCGGCTTCGCTTACTGATGTTTTTCTGCATTGGCGCCTGTGGGCGGGCTTGCGGAATTTCTTCTCTGAGGTATTTCCAAAGCCGCCTTCTTTTACTGAAGATTTTCTGTATTAACGGCTTTCGACCGGTCGCAAGGATTTCCAACTCTGAGGTACATGCTTTAGTTGAAAAAAGCGATCTTGAAAATACCAGGAGAAAATCCTTAAGTCTCACTAACCGAAGCTGGTTTTTCAAATGCCTCAGAGAAGAAAAACCTTAAGCCTGGCCGGAGCCCGGTAATGAAGAAATCCTTTAGTAAGTGAAGCCGGCTTAGTATATACCTCAGATTTCAGATTACAAGACTCCTTTTGCCTACTAATAATTGTAAATAAGTATTAAATTAACGCTTAAACACCTACATCACCGATGAAGGGGGTCTTTTTCCTCTGTTTAAGAAAGGGGCAAAATTACACATACAGCAAAGATAAGATTTACTAGATTTAAAAAAAAATTGTAGTTATGGAGGACCGGATCGAAGTTTAAAGCTCAAAATCACAAATTTTCAAAAAGATCGAAGATCAAAAAATCTTAATCAGAAATACTTTAAATATTTTTTGCTGTAAAAAATATCTAAAAACAAAAATTTAATAAAAATATTGATCGTTATTAAGAAACAGCAACAGTATTATTTGATTAAAGGTAGATCATATTCAACTCTTGACTGCAAACCACCGACTTTGGTCGACTGGTCTAAGCGGTAGAGAACTCTGAAGAGATTAGCGGCAGCTATCGAAACATGTCAGTTCAACCCTCCGTGCAGTCAAATTTTTCTTTGTCTACATGCTTCACATTTATCTCTAAATAAAAATATAATTTAATTGAAAAATTAAATTAAAACTAAACTCAAGCCAAAATAATTAAATCTCTTTCTCATTATTATGAAAGTTATAAGCAAAAAAAAAACTAAAAAATAGATTTTTTTGAAATCTTAATACGTTTGGAGCTAGGAAGCAAAAAATCTCAAAAGTTACCTGTAAGGTGCTTTTGTAGGGTCCTAAAAAAATATCACCAAATTGGGGAATAAAAACAGTTTTTTTTAAACCGTCCAGAAAGATCCACTTTTAGTCGGGAATTACAATAACGTAACTGGGAGAACAGCTAGACCGAACGCTACTGAGGAAACAGCTAGCTCGATGGGTACTGAGGGAACAGTTAGCCCCAAGGCTACTGAGAAAACAGATTTCTTGAAGGCTACTGAGGGAACAGTTAGCTCAAAGGCTACTGAGTGAACTGTTAGCTCAAAGGCTACTAAGGGAACATCTAGTCGGTAGTCTACTCAGTGAAAATATATGCCGAAGACCACTGAGGGAACATCTGTTCCGAAGACTAGTGACGGAACAGCTAGCTCAGACTCTACTGGGGGAGCAGTTAGTCCGAAGATTACTGAGGGATCAGCTAGCCTGAATTCTACTAAGGGAACAGCTTGTCCGCATAAAGCATAAGGATAAATAATAGGTATGTATGTTGTGTCCGCTACGTTACATCTTCTCTATCTATTTTTTAGGAATAAAACTGAGCTAGAAATACAGCAAAAACTTTGCTTACTGGTTTTATGTTTTTCACACTTTTTTGCCCAGCTGTGATGCGAACCTGTGCCTGTTCAGATTTGAAGACAAGTAAGTACTTTACTCACTCAACTATTTTGTTGACTTACAAATTTAAGCGACAAAGATTAGTTTTCATATACAAACACATATTGACTTAATAAGTGTCTGTCCACTTATTTTATTAATACATAACAACAAATATAATTAGTAATTCTAATTTGAAGCATAGTAATAAAATAAATAAGTACCACTCATTACTTTGTAACACATTTAAAAAATACTATCGACTACAAAAATGACAAATGATTTTGCTGCTTAGTTGCGTCTGTGGATATTTTTCGAATGTATTTTTACGAATGTTTTTTTCGCATGTATTTTTTTTACTGAATTAAATTTACCCTTAATAGCTGCTACATATGTAAATTCCTACTCTACAACTTGAAATAAAATTATTATAGAAAAATCTAATTTACCAAACAAAATGCAAACAACACAAATAATTAAGTTATTTTCCCTTCAAAACTAATAACATGTTTATAAAAATTATAAAGATTTTGCGGTTTAACTTTAACCCTCGAATAAATTTTGTAAAACTTTCTTTCACTCACACTAAAGAAATTAAGAAAACTCCATCAAAATTCTGCCCACAAAGTTTTCGCGCATAAATGCAATAGGATCACGTTCATAATACATGTTTACACTGTAATACGACTTTAAACTAACAAATGAAGAAATTCTTAACAAAAAGAAAAAGAAAATATAAAAAATTTGATATTTTGCTTAAGGATATTTTTGGTATTTAAATGCCAATGTTGTGCCTGCTCGCATGTGTTTGTGTGAAGCTGAGAAGAAAGAGCAGCGATATGATAAAGTCATGCGAAAGGGTTGTCACGATGTTGGTTTTGTTGACATACCAAAGCTAAAGCAAAAGAAGTTTTTCTTTAAGTTGCCAGCCAACAAACAACAAGGACTCTACCGCACAGGACTAGAGAAAATCATTGTAAACAGAACGCAAAACGCGTAAAAGTTAAACCTAAAAATATTTTTGCAAAAGGATAATAAAGCATTAACAACAACAAAACCCCAACACAGGCACCTTTACATCAAACCCCCCATACCCAAGCCGTTCGTTCCATCATGCCTTTATGCTTTTGCTTACATTCATAAACCCTTAAGATGCTTTATGAGAAAAGAAAACCAAAATGCCTGCCGTAAGCAAGAATAACCAAAATAATATATAAAAATTTTTATTTTTGTATTACATATATATTTGTTTTCAGAAACGGTTGAAGAGATTCATAAATATTAGTACAACGTGTTCAAGAGATTTATAGTTAATAAACTTGTCAAATGCGGTAGAAAATTTAAATGGTTGTATACTTTTCTGTGCCGTATAAATATTTACAAACTGGCGGTAAAATTTTGCTCTACACGAAATTAATAAAATTTCATTTTTAGTAAAAAATTCAATGAAATAATAAATACCAGGGTATTCATGTAATCGGGGTTCTACTTTAATCGGTTAATCGCTCGATTAACTAATCGCGGTTTTGGCTTAATCGATTAATAATCGGTTAATTTCGTTATTAATCGGTTAACTGATTAATGAAGTTTTTTCATGAATTAAGTAATTTTAATAAATAAAATCGCATAATTTATTTATTATTTTGAGATTATTAGTAAAAAACACAATAACACAACAAACATAACAATTCTTGAACTAAATAAAAAAAAACGAATTCATAAATATGTGTTAACTAAAAAATAAACAAGTTTGTGACATCATTTTGTTAGTTGCTGCAACAGTTTAAGAACATCTTCTACAAAAATAATTTGGTTTAAATGTTTACCATTTAACCGATTCTTGTCTTCAGTTTTGATAAAATTGGCTTGTAAAAAATCCTTTCACTTATCGTAGGAAGATGTTGCAGAAATGCAGATTTCTCTAAACATATAAAATCTTCATTATGCCATTAGAGTCCTGTTTTACCTTTTTCAAATTCTTAGCACTTGTAACTGTTTCAGTTAATTCTGTTAAATATTGTTTATGTTACTATTGATAGTTTCTACTGTTGTCGAGGTCAGCATCTAACACTGCAAAAATATTTCTCAGTTTCCATTTTCGTACTGCACTGAAAGAATTTTGTTCATAAATTCTGTGAATTTTGACATTAATCCAATAAAAAATTTCCTTAAAACTCAAACAACGTCACGCTTCGTTACATTAATGAGCCAAGTTTCGTTAACAATATTTTAATGAAAATTTCATTGATCCAATGTAATAATTTCACTAAGCTAATGAACATATTTCATTATATCAGTGAAATTATTTCATTTATTTAATGAAACTGTTTCTAATTTTAATGATTTTATTTCATTATTTTAATGAAATTTTGTGATTATTTTAATGATGTTCTATCATTATTTTAATGAGATTATTTAATTGTTTTAATAAAATTATTACATTACTTAGTAGCCTCATTAACACAGAAAAAAATTTGTAAATAAAATTAATTTTTTTGTTATATCAATTAAACAATTAATTAATTTTGAACCTACAACGATTTTTGTAAATATAATTACGAAATTGTAAGTTAAAGGAAACTCAGAAAAAAATTTAAAAAATTTTTTTGTGGATTATTGTTATATCAACAATATGATTTGTTGATTTTCCGAACAAATTTTAACTATCATAGTTGTTGTATTAACAATAATTTTTTTATACACAGTCCTCGAAGCGACTTTTTGCTTGTTTGCGAAAAACACTAAACGTCTTTGGGCGGAATCGAACTGGCGACCTCTAATAGACTAACGTTCTTACCTCTCAGCTACAGAGCAATTCGTTATCAAATACGCAAATAGTGAATACACACAAACGTGATTTGCTTTGTTTCATCTACGTGTGTATGTGTGTGTTCATTTGTTATATCAACAATTCTGATTGTTAGTTTTTTTCACAATACTTAACAAAAAATTTGGTTGGTTCAGTTTGTTGAAAAAAATTATTGATTTGCTTTGTTTCATTTATATGTGTGCATTCATTTGTTATATCAACAATGATGATTGTTCACTTTTTTCACAATACATAACAAAAAATTTCGTTAGTTCAGTTTGTTGAAAAAAATTTCTGTGTTTGTCGTATCAACAACTAAATTTGTTGTATTAACAATATATATGTTTGACTTTAAATTACATATTAACAATTGATATTGTTAGTTGCAGTTTGATGATATTTTTTTCTGTGTAACTTATCTTTTATTGTCTATTTTAAATTATTGACAATCCCATGGTTGAAATAAGTACGAAGACGCCAATGCACATTAGAAAAATTTTGATGACCGCTCACAGTATCGAACTCAGACTCTAGATTCTCGTCATTTGTTCGTCAACAGTTCTGTTAAATCAATGTGTCTATGAGTGTATAATAATAAGAAAGTGTGCAACAACAACAAAAACAAACATATAAACCTATTTTTGTTGTTCGCTTTTGGCTGTCAATTGTTGAAATAAATGAAAAAAATATATTTATGTGATTTAATTATTTCATAAAATCAATAAAATACATTTCATTGGAATTATAACATTTTGAAACATTTTTAATTTATTTTTTATGTTTTTATAGTATATATTTAAAGAATTTTAAATAACAATTAAAATATTTTGTCAAAACTTAAATTGTTTTCCATAAAACGAAAATATTGTTGTCATAAATCCAATGAAATTTTCCGAAAGTGGTGCTACTCTGTTCTGCTGTATACGTTGAAAAATTAAGTTGATGTTAATTTTTCCCTTGTTCCTTGGAATATTAATCATGCCCAATTCTTTCTGAATATAACGTTACGAACCTTAGCCTAATAATCAATTTAGATTCACAAAGCAAATACGTTCGAAATAATCATATCAATAAAAAATTTTCTTACAAAACTATGACAGTTATTGAAGCAATTCCAATGAAATTCTTTCACAATATTCGTGAAATTTCATTAGAATTGTAAAATAGTTCATTAGGTTTGTGAAAAAAGTCCAACGAAACTGTTTCATTGGATTTATGAAGCGAAATGCTTTTAATGTGTATTTTAAAACACTCTTGCTAGAAGGAAATATTACTGAGTGGAGGTATAAAATAAGTGTATTTATTACTTGAATTCGTCTCTCACTAAATCTAATTCTTAAATTTTTACTTAAATCGTTGGCAATAGTATTACTGGCTTTTATTAAATTATTAATGAAAAGCTTAATAATTCCCTGAAGTTCAATTAGATTAGAAGCAGATTGTTTGTATAAAAAAACAATTTCTAAACACATACCTTTTGTATATGAGACGAAACAAATAACTAAACACACAAATAGTTTGGAACGCTTCTATTACTAATTATACTGAAGCGTAAAAAAAGACTCGATTAGTGAAGTCTTTCGGTCGTTATTGTGACCACATACAGTATCCGTACATGCAGACAAACGGACGTCCAAGACAGAACTTTTTTAAACAGTTTTTTAATTAGTTTAAATAATAAAAATGACATTAAAAATGTCATGAGTGTTAAAAATAGTATTTTTTCTTAATACGCGTGTGTGTATATTTTTTACAAGTGCAATATATGATAATAATAGAGCCATAGAGCAAATATTATTGTAGAGCATTTAGCCCGCTACATCGCCGGTGAAGTGGAGTTATTGGCTTTTTTTAGAAAGGGGCATACAGCGAAGAGCTAGATTGTTATAATTTTCGACAAAATAATTGCTTGTAACGTTTTATATAAAAGATTAAAGTATTCGTTATACCAAAAACTCAAGACTTACAAGATTTATAATGATTTATAGCATTTTTTTGAAAAATCGAAAAAATAGTAGTCATGGAAGGTCTACTATCGGACCGGGCTTAAAAGTTCTTGGCTGGATAGAAGTTAAAAATTAAAAATTGTCAAAAAATCAAAGATTACACTTACTTTTAAATATACGATTTAAAATTTCAAATCAAAAAATCCTAAAAATATTTTAATTATTTCTATATTTTTTGGAAAAAACAAGTAAAAAACAATTTCAAAAAAGAAAAGCTTTCAAATTTGGACCATTATTAAGAAATGTAAAAGCAAAAAACTAAAAAAGTTATTTTTTGAAAATGTAATACATTTTAAGCGAGTAATCAAAAGCTCCCAAAATTTTCCTGGAAGTCGCTTTTAAGGGTTATTAAAAAAATATCTCAAAATCGGGGATATCAAAAAAAAAAAATTAAACCGCCCGATTTGGCGTGGAATGCCCACTTTCATATTAAAATGACTTTTCTAAAAATGTTCCATTTAAGTCATAATCTAAAGATGAAAGTTTCGGCTATCATACTTAATTTTCGAAACTTCTATCCTTGAAAATAGAAATTTTCTTAAAGAAATCGTAAATAAATTTATCTATAGAATATATTAGAATTTTTATTTAGTTGTTATTTTTTTACTTATTACAGTAATTTATTTAAGTTGACATGCAATTACTGTTAAAAAATGTTAACAAACAGCGAAAAAATAGAATTGTTTTTTTTTTCTTAACTGTAGTTCGTGTATTTCAAATAATTTATTTAATTTTTTTGTTTGTATAGATTTTTTTATATAGAAATTGTTAAAAGTGTTATTGACAATTATCAAGAAAATAGCGCCTTGCGCATACTAATTTGGCTTTAATACTCGTATTATGTTTTGTCTTGTGATAACCGCACTAAATGTACTTTAAATAAAGCTAAAGTGTACGAGTGCAGACAGACAAATGTTTAAACAAACAGTAGTTGTTGGTATTAATAAAAATAAAAAAAAAATAAATACTTTTTATCATAATGATAGACAATCATTCAAAATAAATAACTGGGGTAAAAAGAAAAATAGAAATATATAAAACATTGACGTGCGAGTACTTACATTCACGAGCTTTGATAAAATTTGAACCAAATACATAAATTTTTTCAAAATAAATTAGGGTTTATTAAGTTAAAGAAATACATATAATTAAAGAAATTTAATTAAATTGTAGTAAATAATGAACGTACATAATATCCCCGCTTGTATGACCAACTGACGTAATTCGCATTTTACAAGTTTAAAATAACAGCATTGCTTATATACATACATTTGTATATCAACAAAAAAAAATTGTGCTTGCTGGAATTATTCTTGTAAGCGAGACAACAGAATGGAAACAGTTGCAATTTCGCTTTTATAATGAAAGATTTTTGTTGGGGATGAGCCGCTTAGACGCAACAGTTCCTATTTCTATAAAATGTTTATATTAGTGCAGAAAATCATTAACATTTTCAGCACTAAAATTGTTTGGAGAGAATTATGTATGGAGGAGGTGTTCCAAATGGGCTAACGTCATGTTGAGGCTTATTGTTTCTTATCTTTAATTATGAATTTCATATTTTTATTTGCTGTTTGTTAAATTAATTTCAACTAGTATCGAACTAAGCTCCTTCATGTTTGAAGTCTAACGCACCAACCACTCAACTAAAATTACTGGTGGCAAATCGGCAGCACGAAGTTAACACAAACTTACTTCTATATATATGTACATTACTATTTACTTGCATGACACTTTTTATTATCGTCGACGATTCTTGGTCGAATTATCTTCTGTCAATTAGCTTTTCTAATCGACAATTTAAAGGAAATCGTCGTTCACGACAATCTGAGAGATAAATGCTTGCATTTGTGATCTATTAAACATATTGACAATAAGCTGAGTGACAATGTCTTCCTTTTTGTCTTCAATACAATTTTGGAGGCCAAGACGAGCGACAATGTCTTCCGTTTTGTCTTAAGTAACATTGTGGAAGACAATATCAGCGACAATGTCTTAAATTTTGTCTACATTTTATCTTCAATAACATTGTGTAGGATAAGATGAGAGAAAATGTCTTATATTTTGTCCTCAATCCAACTTTTTTGAGGACAATATGAGCACCAATTTCTTACGTTTAGTCTTCAATGAAGCAAATGAATATGTTGGCCTCTTGTTGTCGATGTTTTAGGTGGTCCTGCAGCATTGTCGCTTATGTAATCATTTAAGATAAAATAGACGACATTGTAACTTACTTAATCATTGACGACAAGACAGGAGACTTTTTCACTTATATTTTCATTGATGACAAATTAGGCGACAATGTCGCTCACGTATTATGTAAATGACAGTCTGAGCTGCACGCAAAGAAAACATGGTTGAGGCACCCATAATCGAGGTGCAACATACTATGATTGAATATATGGTTGAATATATAGTTTTAAAATATCTGTTTTACATATTATAAGGTTAAAAACAAGCATATATATATGGCTCAAAACAACCATATATATGGTTTCAAATTACAATATATAGTTTAAAATAACAATATATGGTTTGAAATAACCACATATATGGTTCAAGACAAGAATATATTTGGTTCAAAATTCCAATATATGGTTTAAATAACCATATATATATGGTTCGAAACAACCATATATGTGGCTAAAATAAAAAAAAAAATCTGAAATAAAAAGTATTCTCTATTCTCACAGAGATACATACATACATATATACTAACACATGTTTTATTTACAATCGGCCACGTTCTGAAATCCATTTCGCTTTGAAATATTGTTGTAGCCTTTCAGTTAATTTTTATGTTTCAGATGTTTGAGATATTTTATCTGAACTAAGCTACGAATGCACTAAATTGTCCGATTAAAAGTACACTGCTTTTCGTTTTCAAATGGTTTTCACAACATGGACGAATATCAATTGCTAGCATTTATGAGTTTTTTTATTTGTAATTTCTTTTTTTATTAAATTTTATTTATTTTTCAAGCCAATCGACAAACAAAACAAGCCAACACCTCTCAAGCAAAACAAAAAACTGACAAAGAAGCATTCAACCAAGGGATAGAACCAAAACTTTTTGGAATCAGAGAGCCATGTCTCTTTTGTAACCAAAGCTTGATTGCAAGTAAACTGTCCTGAGATAGTATGGTCAAGAACAATATATTTTTAATCTTATAGAACCATACTATTGTTGAATTTTTAAATATACCGTGACTGTAGCTCGAATTTTTTTAATAATAATATTGTTGAATTCAACCATGTTGCTATTAATATGATTGCTAAAAATGTCATGATTAAATGTAAGCATGATATATATATTTTCGTAGACTAATTAAGGTTCACAATTGTTTAAAACAATAATAACGTATTTGCTACAACCATAAGCTATATCGGGAAACATAAATTTGTTGACACAACCATATCATTTCTTTGTGTGTACATTGTCCTTCATTGAAACGTACTCTACTTTCGCGACACTTGTTCGAAAACGTCCATGATGATTTATTCCGGCTGTCCGACATTTGTCGTCGAGGAATTAATATTGCCGTGCAACCGCCACTGATGATGGCTTAAAGATGTGTCCAACTGGGCTCTCTCTCTCGCTTCCGTTAGGGCTTCTAAGAAGCACTAACGTCAGTGATATAAATTAAATCTTAAATACTTTAGACATGTGTCGAACTTGTTCAGTTGTTCGTTTTAGACACAAACCTATTATCAAACCCATGCAATTTAAATGGGTTTGATCAATGGTTTGTGTCTAAAATGAACAACTGAACGAGTTCGACACAACTTTAAAACACTTATATTGTTTTGACTATATTTTTTACATTTTAAAATTATTGTCAAAAGCTAATAAGTCTTCTTTCCTATCTCTTCGTGCAAACGTTAGTGCATTTTCGATAGCAGTTTTGGGGCATTTTTCTTAAATATTCAGCGCATTACCTGTAAAAGCTTTTAGGCTTCCGTATACCGATTATTTTTGCTGGGATATTTTCTTTTAATGTCTTAAAAAATAAACACCAATTTAGTAGTAATGCAATTCTCGTATGCAAATTCCTCAAAAAGTTTTTATAAATGCAGCAGTGGTACACATGAGCACTCAGTGATTACTGAAGATGGGACTACTATGACTTCCTAAAACAACATTGCTCTGTTCTGTTGTGTACGTTCAAGTTAAATTGAAGTTGATCTGTCCCATTAGAATATTGATCATCTCTAATTCTTTCTGAATGTAACGTTACATTAACGTAGCGATTTTGATAAATTTTTTTCACAAGTCCAATGAAATATTTCACAATATATGTAAAACTTCACTAATTTTGTAAAATGAATTCATTGGAATTGCTTCATTATAGCTTAATAATTTTGTTCGAACATTTTATTGGATTTGACAATGGGTAGTATGAAGAAAAAAACGTTTTGCTTTTTACTTAAAAATTTTTTCAAAAACAAAAACTTCTGAAAATTATAGAATATAACTTTAAGAATTTTCAGTTTTAAAACAAATTTATAAGCAAAAAACAGATACTTTTTTTATTCATACTAGCCAATAGCATTTTGTTATATTATGGAAAACTCTAAGTTTTGATCAAACTTTTAGAAAAGCTTTAAATATATTCCTTTATATATTAAAAAGAACTAAAAAATTTTAAGCTTTTGAACGTCATAATTTTAGTGAAATGTATTTCACAATTTTGATTAAAAATTGCATTAAATATATGAAAGAACGATGAATATGTATATATTTTCTTTCATAAAAATACCCAAACCTTATATATTTCAACAGCAGAAAAAAACAAAAATGATTGTTTTTATTGTACTCTTCTATTATACCCTCTTAGAGCAATCAAGAATCTGAGCTTGGTTCTGTGAGCGGTCATCACCATTATTTTTCTAATGTCAATTGGTGTCTATCGCTCTAATGTCGATTGGTGTCTATCGCTCGTATTTGTACAATTGAATGATCAATAAATGATGAAATAATATCACTAATTAATGAAATGATTTCATTAATATAATGAAGCAATTTTATTAATACAAAGAAATAATTTCGTTATTATAATGAGCTTACATGTTTCATTAGCGTAATGAAATAAATTAATTAACATATTAAAAAGATTTCATTAATATATTGAACTAAATGAAACAATTCAATTAATATATTAAAATACATAATTTCATTATGTTGGCAAGATTATTAGATTGGATCAATGAAATTATTTCATATATTTGCTGAAATTTTCATTAAATAAAAATTTAATGAAATCTGTTCCATTAATCCAGCGAAGCATGACATTGAGTGAATTCTAAGTGAATTTTTTGGATTAATGTCAAAATGCACAGGATTTATAAAGAAAATTCAATTTTTCCTACAAAAAATGTCAAATATGTAAGTTGGCCATAATCGCATGTACAATTCCTCTGAATGTGTGTGAGTACTCCATCACAAAGTAATTGTACTCGTAATTAAAATAGTTTATTGCTTTTTATTAGGGGGGAAAAGAAGAAATAAACATAATTAGAAACTCTTTTTTATTTTTTGTCTACTGAAAAGGAAGTTTTGTTGCGTTTTAAGTACTTGTACACGTTTAAATCATAAAAATCAAACAATTATTTACTCGCACAACAACTTAAATTGAAATACATTCGTAATCTAATCTAGATCAAAATTAAGTTTGGCATTAGTGGTTAAAAATATAATCATCGTAATGAATAATTATACACTTTTATATACTTTTATTCATACTAAGTATTTGAAATTTTATTTTCTATTAAGTTTTGATTTTTATTATATATTTAATCTCGTAAGTCGGTCTACTATATGCATGTGCCGTGTGTTCGTTTTAGCCAAAGTAATAAAGTTCAGGTTTAAGGTAGAAAAATGATATAATTTTGTGCCATAAAATTAATGGCGTGTGAAAATTGTTGATTAAATTTTTTTGGAATAGAAACTCAAAATATAAAAATGAATGAATTTTGCCTATTTTAAGTTTAGTTCTCTCTTTTTGTTTGTTATCATTAATATACACGTCTGTATCGGCATGTTTTAACATCAATCAATGAAGACGGATAAAATCTTCAGCTACTGACTGAGTGACTACTACTTGACTACTAAGCAATTGATGTCGAAAGCTGTGTTAAAAAAAAAGATGTGCTAGAAATTTTATTATTTTATAAAATCATTTCCATTGAAAAAAATTCAACTCATTAAATTTTGTTTGGTTTGCTTTGCGTAGGTAACAATCATAATGGAGGACCTAAGCTACAATCTAACCAGACGCGACACGAGCCGGAAGATATTGCCGTCTCAGCCGAAGTGGGCAGCATCACAAAAGAGAAATAAGAAAGTATTAGTGTTTCCTTTTGTTTTGTTTTACGCATACATTTGTAAGACGTGCAACACTTTTAACTGGATAAAATGAAACACCAACACGTTATTGTTGTTTCTTTCTCAACTAGCCGGCATAAAAGCTGATTTGGGCAATTTTCAACTGTCAAAGTTGACGTGTCTGGTTAGAGTGTGCCTAAGCTTTAAGAATATTGAAATTTTTACAACATTTGTATGACTCCATGTTGAGATTGTTACAAGATCACGATCAGGAGCGGATCCAGCTTAAGCTTTTGGGAGGGGAAGTTTTAAATGAAACGTACCATTTTGTAAAATTTCTGTAAGGAACTATATAGAAAAGAGGTATATTTTTTTTGTCTGGATGGGGATATATTCCTTTTTCCCCTCCGCTGGATCCGCGTCTGAGCATGATTAAGTGTATCGTTCATGTTTTGCGTCATTGCTCCAATCTCCGACAAACTTGGTTTATTGATGAGTGAGTATGAATGCCAAATGCTGCTGTTATCTGCGAAAGAGTAGATAGGGTTAGAAGTCTTACAGACAAGGTCATTAAGAAAGATAAGAAATTGGCTAGGAGAAAGAAAGGAGCCCCATGGTACCTCTGAATTGATCGTGAACTCGTTTCGGATCTCATCCATCTATAACAATTCGTATAGATTCGTATAGAGTGATCTCTGAGAAAGCTTGACATAATTCGAGATAAGTCATCTTCGACACCAAAAGCAAAAAATTTTGACATAAGTACCCCATGCCACATTTTCTCAAATGGCCAGCAAATAGCTAGAGCCACCGCCTTATTTTCGCCGAAATGATGTATGGAGTGGCACGAATTTTGCGAAAGGAAGGACAGTAAGTCACCCGAAGAGCGTACCCTACGGAAGTCATACTGCCGATCGCTGAGTAAACTGTTGGACTCCAAATACCTCATAGGATGGAATGGTGAATTTCTATCGCGGCCTTGCGGTAATTTTTGGGGTTACTAGCATCTCCTTTTCAGAGATAGGCGTTACAATGGCAGCCTTCCAACACCTTAATAATTCACAAGCATGGTACAAATTACTGCCAAAGGACGGGCTAGCGTCGAAGAGCACTGCTGCAAGACCCGTGCTCAAATACCATCCGGCCCAAGAGACTTATTTACGTTAAGCTTTACAAATTTAAACTTGTAAAGTTTATGACTAGATAAAGATAGCACACTTTATTTCATTAGAATATCTTTAATATTTTCAAACATATTTGGCTTTGAATTTTTAAATTTTTGGTTTATATCCTCGACTTTGTTCCCTACTTCGTAAATATCTCCGGTAATAGCATAGCCAAAATTTTCAAACAAATATTTTATGGTTTTTACCTTAATCCTTGATAATATGCAGTAAACATTGTTTTGTGGTCTCAGTTCATGTAGTCGTGAAAATAGTTAAAATCAAGACTTTGATATGAGAGTGAAAAATGACTAGATTTTGCCAAAAATAGAGGTTAATGGTTTTTTCAAAAAAATTTCAAAACTTCATAGATGACTGATGTTGAAATTTTAAATCGATTAAAGCATGCACACCACATCCAGCATTGGACCAAAAAAATATGCATTTTTACGAAATTCTAAATTCACCGCTTAAGAGAAAAAAACTTCCATCGAGTTTTTCAAATGTCTTAACAAATTATATTAGATATATTTGATATAATTAACCTGTGTTTTAATGCTCAAAAATGTGGCTAGGTGAGCAGATTTTCTAAAAATAGTAAAATTTTCAGAAATCGACAAAGAACTTCAAGCATAATATCTGACAAAAATATTGAACCACTTTTTCAACGTATATTTTCTTGTATAACATGTTGAAACTTTGCGTTCAATTTTTCCAAAAAAAGTTTGTGATATACGTGAAGATAACTTCGGGACGAAGATATATATAAATGTTTTGTGGCTAAATATAATCTATTTAACAATTTCGCTTGATCCTTAATGAAAAAAATATGCGAAAATTTCGTATTTTTACAGTAAAATTCCATTGCGTTGTAAATTTGAAAATAAGTCATCAACAGAATTGTTGTAATAAATCTAGAAACAAGCATTTGCTGTTACAACATTGCCGCTGTCAATTCATTATGAACGTGATTCGTTAAGTTTTCAGTTTCCCTACAAACCCAACTTTTTATGAATTTTTAATATTTTTAGTTTTTTTTTGTTCTTTTAATTTTTGCAAAATGTTTGCATATTTTTATTTTGTAGGCGTTAATGCGCGGCTTCTTTATTTTATCACTTTATGAATTTCATTATTTATTGTTACTGCAGTTTAAACTTAAACAGAATATAGATGATAATTCGAATAATAAAGATAAATATTACGACAAGTTTTGCAAAACAGAAGGAGAATTATTTTATTGTTATTGTTTTTCTTATATGCCGGATACTTTGGTGCACTAAATCATTTTAAACCATTTTACTAACTTAGATGACAGATGTCATCGTTTGCATTGCATTCGTGTGAATGCCTTTGATAAATACACGCTTGATAAAACTACAAATGTTAAGTATTTATTTATAATGTGCTAATATACTATTTCTATTGTTGTAAGGAATTTTTAGATATGGGATGTGGTAATCATAAGAAAGATATGAGAAACATATTTTTGCAGTATGTATATAGACCAGGAGCAGTGAGGTTATATCAGTTTTACGGTCTGAATGGAACGTTCCATATGCTCCACCTGAAAAATAATAATTAAAACTCAATTAAGAAGCCAAAAGTATGATGAAATAAGAGAAAGTAAAATTCACTTTTGCATCTGAATAACCAACGCAACTCTTAGAAAATGTTTTCTTCAGAATAATTTTCAAACTGTAAAATATAGATCTTCAGCAAACTGCGAGTAACTTTAGTAGGTTAGTAGGTGACACCCTTCTGATAAATGGAGAATATTAGGTACTCCGAATTATTTATTAATAACTTAATAGTATGAGCCACAGGCAAAGAAGTCGCTGATGATGTTGGCATATCGATTGGGTCATGGCAGCAACATTGGTTCCAAAATTGTTGAATCTTGAACAAAAACAGCGGCAAATGTAAGTAACTCAGGATTAACAAAATGAAGTCAACACTGATGCAGAATTACTAAAAGATGGGCTTACGGCATCAACCGGGAAAATATAGCACATGTTCCTTAACTAAAATTAAAAACTATCAACCAGTTTCTCATGACCATTCAAACAAGCAGGTTGTGTCATTGCTTGTTTCTTGCTATTAATTGATATTAGAGAAATAAAAAATGACAATTGGACTCTCTAAGCCTCGTTCATATGCTCTCTAACTCATGGCCTACTTTGTATACTAACAGTATCATGTGATTGAAGAATACAAATTTACTCACGTTTATGGCTAATTCTCACTTGACCACTCACCAACCATCTCTAATTCATACATATAAAATGCAATGAAATAATTCAAATCATCAGTGCTTACACTTAATTGGCTTAAATGAAGATTTAATAACTCATAACTAGGCGTAACTTTTGACACTCGTAAAAGCCAACTTTACGATTGAACTTAAAGCTGAAGAGATGAATGTAACCATCACAAGGAAATGGTTAAAAAAAAAAACAGAACGTTAAAGAAGACAGAAGTCTAAATGTTGAGGGTACTTGAAAAAAAGTCTCAGCTTTAATTAAAACTGTTTATTGAAGTCGACTAAAAATGATATTATTCAAAATAAAATTAGTTTTTTCAAAAATATATTTTTCTGTTTAATTTTATCTTGAAGTGTTGAAAGTTGCAAAAACTAGTATAAAACCCTTTATTTATAAAAAAAAGTTAAAACACAAAATTTAGTTCTGTCACACTCAACGTAAGACTGGTTACAGTTTCGATTCACTATGACTCACTGTAGGGCGCAACAAAATAACATTGATGAGAACTTAAAGACATGATCATGATGGTGGCAGGAAAACTATTCTGCTGAAGGTAATGAATCATTTCAGTTTTTAGCCTTCAGCTGTTTTTTATTTTACCTTCAAGTAATAGAGGAAAACGAAAAGATTAACTTTATTTTACATATTTTACTTGCATAAAATGCTCATACTCGTACATACATACATATTATGTTTATTTCGTTTTTATGTGCGAGTACCACTGGATCTTTCGTTAATTAAACAACTGAAAAAAGTGGGTTTCTACCAACTGTTGCTGCTTCTATGTGCTTTTATGTATATAAAGTTACTTTTTGAGATTTGACAAACTCCACTTGTGTTAAATTTTTGTTACTGTGCACAGTGGTTGCAACATAATAAACTTAAGAAAGTAATTATTGAATTTAATATATAAAAAAATAAGCAATCCTAAGAAGAAAAGCATTTTACTATACGTCCAACGAAAACTTCTACTCAAACATCAGCAATAAATGAAGGTCATGGACCTTCATCGGCATAATTCAATGGATCCCGACATAAAATTATATTTTTCGATTTTTTAACATTTTTGTGTATTGAGCGTTACATTTGCTTTCGCGGTTATTCCGGCAATGATTTTTGGGAAAAAAATATAGCATAAAATATGAGTATAGGGTTTGAAAGCACTATACATTTTCTCTATAAAAAGAAAAAATTATAATAATCGCAAGACGAAATTAAACGTTATGACCAGTTTTTTAAGTTTGAGTTGGATTCACATGGAAAAAAAATTGTATCTTTTAAAATAATTTTTTACAAACATTAATACATAAACGAAAAGAAAGCTAACTCTTCCTTCAAATAAGACTCATTTTAATAAAATTGACTAACAATTTTAAAAGTTATGTGAGTTTCAAACAATTATTTGTAGCAAAATACGACCTACCTAATACATTCTTCGAAAACATAACAACCCACAGTGCAGTAAAAGCAAAATTCTTTCGAAAAAGATCAGAAAATTTTAAACAGATTATGTTTATTTATAGATAAATTTTATTTTTTTGCGTAACGCTCAATACATGTTTATACGAATTCAATATATTTTTATAGAAAACACACTATATTTTGAATTCAATACAACTCAGCTTTATAATCTTCGATGTATTTGGACATAAGCTCCTTAGTTATTCACTAAAAAATTTCAATTGAATTAAATAAATGTGGATAACACTCAATACATTTGTTGGACAAAAACAATGATTGATTTCTGAAATGTTTTGCAATATAATAAATACTATTTACTAAAGTTCTCAGTTTTTTTTTCAAATTTTTTTGAACAAATGCATTTTTTTGATAAAACTTTCTGAATATCTCCAAAAGTATAAGACTGTTAAGAAATTAATTCAGACGTAATTTAAAGGTTATTTTGTTTTCCATCCTTCTGTGTTTTGTTTAATTTAATCGAAGACATAGTTCTCGAGTATAGGCAAATTATGTGATGCAGTATCCTCTTTTTTCTCTATAACGGAAATTCTCGAGATACAGAGTCAATTCAAAAGAAGTAATTTATAGGCATTGATTCTCAGTACCAAGTGTATACAAATTGACTACGAAACCTTAGAACTTATATAAAAAATTTCATTTTGTTGGTCTGTGTAATTTAATATTTTTTTTTTCAAAAACGGGTAAGAAACCCATAACTCGACAAATAAACATCATACAAAAACCAATTTTCATTGACATTTGTACCTACTAGAACTATCAAGAAATTCCGGCAAAAAAAAATTAGGTTGTCTGCTTCAACAATAATGCCCTATATAGACATAATTGTGTTAAGTCAGTTTAGTAAATTTTTATTAGTAAATTTTTATTAGTAAATTTTTGTTGAATTTTTCCATTTTGAAGTCGCTATACTTCGGGAACCAGATAGTCTATTGATACAAGATTTTGCACTAATACTAGTAACACCAGAGGCATCATTCGTACATAATTTTATAAAAATCGGAAGGGGCAGCAAAACTGGTTTGTTGGTTTTATTTGTTTTAAACTATATATAAAATTTCATGACGATCTGTGGTTTCTTAACAAAATTTTTTTGTATTGTCCGTAGATTTTTGCTATACGATTTTGTCGTTTTCTTCCATACAAATCCACCCGCTCTAATATAAATTGTTATTTAGAATCATATTATTGTTACATAAGACAACAATATTATATTTGGATCAGATTTATTTTGCTAATAATATGATTTGACTTCATCCATATAATTCAATCATAGTATGTTGCTCTTCGATTATTGGTTGTCTTAACCATGTTTTTTATTTGCGAAATTTTTTTATTTTTTTCCGATTTTTCAGCTTTGATGGCTTTCTGGCAACACTTTATTTGAAAACCTGTTCATTTTTGATTTATCTAATGCCGAAAAGTGCCTTAAAGTACTCATTACAAAAGTTCCACTGGCGTCGAACATAAAAAATGTTTGTATTAAATACATTATTTTTATAATTGCTGGCATATGTAGAAAATATTTGTAAAAGGTTTAAAAACTTCTTTTTTGTATAGCTCTTATAAAAATGTTTGTTAAGCCCGTGCACATTATTCCAATAAATGTTTCTCACTATTTCAGAGCCCGGGCATTAGAGGGTTAAATTGATTAAAGTAAGTTCTTAATTATAAAAATTGGTTTTGAACTGGCTAATTTATAAAATATTTAAAACAAATTTTAAATGGGGGGATTCACAAGGTAGTCATAAGGTCATATGTTTTAAAATAATAACACGAAAATATATCACTGTTGTGAGCAACCCCTTATAAGTTAGTGTGCTATTTCAAATTTGTATCAGCTGATAAAAAAAAAGCAATTATAAATACTTGAAAGCAGAATGCTAAGAACAAGTGACAAAATTTAAATAATAGCCAGTTTGTTTTTAAATTATTCAACTTATTAATAAAGTAAATAAAACCCAGCTGAATATCTTTTAAACTCTTAAAATACATAAACATAAACGAAACCAGCTGTAGCCGGCGACTGAGCCCACTAATTTTCCACGCGGCTGCTAGTAGAAAAACGTTAGTTGGCTGCCAGCCAGCTAAAGTATACAAACAAAATTTTCTCACTTGCATATTTTTAAATGTCTCGATTTTTTATTTTCAGTTGTTACGCAGCTATAAAAATATAATTAAATGTGAAGATGTAAAACTGTGAACAGTTTTAGGACATACTTTACTGCATATTACATACATTCATTTATATCAACGGCGGCGGATTGTAAATATTATCAACGGCTCGACGAAAGAGTTTCGGCTGTTCGGCTCAGATTTTTACTGTGTAGTTATGACAAAATAATAAACACAGCACAAAAAGTCTTATCATTTTAGGACTTTTTTGTTTGAAGCACAACAACAATGTTTTTAAACTATCTTCAAATATTAGCACTTTATGACATTATGACATGATAAGACACCTTGTGAATACCCCAAATGTAAAATAGTATAAAATACCATTCTTACAGCATTGTGGAGCTGATCACAATGGTCAGATGGTCAGATTTATCTGAAACTGATATATCAATAGATATCAGAAGAGATAAATAAAATTGTCGAAAAACACGACAATTGGTATGGTTCTATATTTTTTTCTGGTTGTTGCAAATGCTACATGGACGGATTGGCAGGACTCTGATTTATTTTTCTTGCAGAAATTGAATATCGGATTGTATTTGAAAAGACATTCATTGTTCGTAATTTATTTATTTTTGTTTCCTATTAAAATTTTCAAGTTATTAAAATAAAATTAATGTTTTTAAACCACTGTTCATTTTTTATTTAATTTTGTTCTTTCTTTGCAAATAAATGAAGAAGTTCCACATTATATTGGTGGTGTAAAAACGATTAGTTTCGATTATGAAAAGTTGTTGATTTGGAACTAATTGCATTCAGGTATTAAGAAAAATAACTGAATGTAAGTTTCAAAAATATAATAAGACAACGACAAAAAGCAAAGTAACTTTCCACACAGCAATATTTAAATTAGTTATAGTTATAAAAATAAGAAATATTTTGAATAGTTAAGAAATGCATAAATTTTTTAATGAATGTCTTTTCAACAACTATAAAATATGAGTTTAAATTAGTATTTTGCAGAAGACAAAAAAAACAGTTCTGCATGTTTTGTGTAGCTTGCCAACTTAAAGAAATTAAATAAGTACGAATAATTTATTAAAGGTTCTTTATTTATTTTGTTTTTTCATTAATTTTTTTCTTGTCACCGATACGAGTATTACAACACAGACATGTTTTAGGTCAATAAATGAAAAGCTTTAACAAAAACTGCATTAAACTTCTTAGTTCTAATGTATTATATGTTTTTCTTTTAAATATTTACTATAAAGTAATCGGTGGTATAATCAATTTTATATTTAGTTTGTTGCAGTACTTAATCTAAAAGAATCTGGATTCGATTTGTTTAGAAGCCGCAGAATTTATGAAATTTATGTCGAAGGTCTTAATAGGTTAGGAGCAAAGATTCCAACCCACTTGGGTCCAACAAATTATGGTCCCTTTGCAGGTATCGCAGATACCTGAAAATGGAAAAGAAAAGAAAGAAAAAAAAACAAAAACAGAAAAGTAGATAAAAGTCACAAGAGAGTGGTTGTGTTTAGATCAGTGGTGGCCAGACTCTCAATTTCCTATACTCCCGAGTATAGTTATTTTTACCATCAACACACGTATACTGTGTGTGAGACATACAGCCTATCTATTTAGCCGCGAAGCACATACACAAACAAAGATAAGATAGTGATTGTATGGCCATCAATGCCCCAACAGCTAAAGTTACAACTAGTAACCCTTTGGGACAGTCATATTACTAGTTGTAATGGTAGTAGTAAAAAAACGACAGTAATATTACTAGTTGTAACAAGAGTAGTAACGTTACTGGTCAAAAAAGAACAATCACATTACTAGTTGTATCGAGACTAGTAACGATACTAGTCAAAAAAGCACAATCATATTACGAGTTGTTTCGAGACTAGTAACGATACTAGTCAAAATATGACAAAATTTTCAGGTATACGATTTTATATAAAACCAATTGTTAGCTATTAAAAAAATAAGTACAATGTGGCTCAGTGGGTAGAGTACTTGCCTTAAAGTATGAAGAATGCGCGTTCGTACCCCGGTTGAGCCAAAGTTTTTTTAAGAGTTACAAAACTCTTAAAAAAAACTAGTAAGCGCACTAGTTTACAATAACTAGGATTCCAACTGGGATATAACTGTGTACTAATGAACTAGTTGGTCTCCTATGACAACATAATGTTAAAATCGATAGTTCTATATATGAAAAAAGGATAGATAGGCAACTAGTCTGAAGCAAAAAGCAACTATTAAAGTTCCAACTACATACCAGTTACTTTGTCTGCAGGGTAGCTTTAAGGTTCAATTAGTTTTGACATAACCATAGAAAACAGCTGTTCGAACCAACCTTATGCTCAACACTGTATTTGATTATATGTGACTTGCCATAACGCCATAGCCATAACCATAAGCATAGAAACCAATTGAATTTTGGTTTTCTGGCATAACCATAAGCTGAGAGAACGAATTTATTGTATATTCTTCTCTCTTGTTTTTATTTTTCACCTTCGCTGAATTTTTTGATTTATATTTTTACTTGTACTTCTTTTTTATTTATTTTATTTATTTTTTTTATTTATTTTTTATTTTTATTTTTATTTATTTTATTTTTATTTATTTTGTTTTTTATTTATTTTATTTTTTAGCCTATTTTCTAATAAAATGGATGAAAAAAAAAGCTGCTTATGGTTAAGGCAAAACTAATCGAAGGCAGTAAGTATGGTTATTCCTATGGCCACAGTTATGGCTATGGTGTTATAGTGTAGTACGACTAATTGAACCTTTAGAGATTTGGAGAGAGTGACAAAAAGAAAAGAGAGAATTTGGCGTTCGGAATTCCGTGCATAAGGGGTCGTTTTTTTTATTAAAAATGCCATTTGGGGAGTAAGCGAGACAACCACCCATTGATCCTGATGAAGGAGCAAATATTTTTAAGTTCCACTACTGATAACTCGGTAGAGTTGGGCAAAATCGTTCCTTTTGTGGAATCGTTTCGATCGACCCGAAAGACTAAAGGAACTAGATCGTTCCTTTCGTTCATCGTTCTGGCTTTTTTTACTTCGAAGTTCGAACAGTGAATGAACGAGGAACGAGAGAACGTCTCTGTCGCTCTTAAAAACGTCAAAAAACATTTTTTATGGTTTATTTTCATTTTCTGAAAATATCTGAAATTTTCGTAAAATATTTGTAAAAAATAAAGTAATAGCCCACAACATCAATAAATTTTTGAAAATAATGAAATCTATCATAAACTAAATAATAAAATAAATAAATAAATCATTCTCTATACAAAATAGTGTACAGAAATGAGTGAACGAATCAAATGTAACACACGGTCTTGAACGTTTGTCAAAACAAATTAATTACTCTTTAAGATGGGTTACAATTACGGAACAAGGAACGATAAAAATTAACATTAAAAAAGTCCGCACCGTTCCTTTCAAGGAATCGTTCTGCACCATTCCAATTAGGGAATCGTTCCATGGAACTACGTCGTTCCAGAACAACACAACTCTATAACTCGGTGAGGCTTTTGAAGGATATTTTGCCTAGAAGGCGAAGCACCGCCTTCGCCTTCTTAGCAAAAGATCTTCCACAGCGAGACAGAAGCACAAAAAAATTCAGATATTTTCTTCATTTTCTTCGCTATTACAGCTTATGCAGTAAACATTATAAGGGAGACCCATGCATCTAGCGTGGGTTCCAAAGGTGTAGTGCCCCATGACCGTAGCCATGCGGTTCCGCAACTGCAACTTTGAAAAGTTTAGCAGTTGCTTAGTTCTATTAGCATCGAGGCGAAGCAAGATAGTTCTCGCTATAGAGGAAGTTGAATTTTTTCAAAGCGATTTTTCGTCATCCCACGTCAAAACAGACCGTTTTCGGCTATGTGCCATCTGCAGTGTTCTATTGAATACTTGACCCCTTGTACCATCTGGTTTGAGTCGTCTGCATGATGGCAGCATCAATTCGTCTCTAGCAAAATGAGAGTGGGAGACCGCAGAGATTGTCAATATCGATATCCCGCACTAAGGCTCCACTCTTAGCCAGACCATCCACAATGATGTTGGCTGAAATGGACTCATGTTCGCGTACCCATTTGTTGCTAGTGCCTGAATGACTCCCCATTACTTTTAGTACAGTACGGCATTCTGGGACTATATTGAACTTAGTGTACACAATCGTAAGAGCTTTGATTGCCAGTTGATATCGCTATTAATTGTCCAGTTTATTGCTCTTTTGGTGGCAGATATTTCTGCTTGTAGGATGCTGCATTCGTCCAGGAGTCTGAATGGCATTTTGATCCCAAATTGCACAATATTGACACCCCCGCCAAACCTCGTTCCCAGTTTGGAGCCATCGGTGTACACATGTATGGCCACGTGTGATGATGCGGGAAAGGTTTCTGTCAAGAAGTATCTAAATTCCCTCTTGAAGGTGGGCTTTGGATTACAGTAGTCTATGAGCTCTAGAGTAATTCCAGTGTTCTCTAAAATGCTACCATGGCCTCATGGTGGATGGTTCCCTGCGCCGATTGCGTTAAGACTAGTACGCTAAGTTTCTGGCCATCAGATGCACTAAAAGGAAGCACAACGTAGCAAAAAGTGCCTTAGATGCCGTAGATTTTATGGCAGCCTCTATACGAGATCGATTATTCGCAGAGTCCAGTGTTTTCTGCAGTATCTAATTGACCCTCTAGGATTTATGCCCTAGCAGTAGCTAATGGAATTTCTGCAAACATAAATTGTCTTTAAGGCTTTAGATGCTCTCGCATGAAGTATATCTTTTCGTGTTAACTTACTGTAAATGACAACACCTAAGTATGTATTTGACATTGTCCGAAAACGCTAGTGTGATACCACTTTATACCTTCTTGTTGTGCTTTGGTTGGATTGACACTTGGGCCATTCTGTGAGCACCGCTCACTGACCCCGTTAAGTCCGACCTCCAGCATTTGCGTTAGTATGTCTAAATGGAAGCGCGACATTTCCACTGCCACATCGTCTGCATATGCAACAGTTTTAATATACATGATTCCAGTTTTTTCAGCAGAATATTAACAGCCACCTTCTTCCATAAGGGGAATGATAGCACTCCAACTTTTTGCGTACATCTACGGGCGTACCTTCTGATGCGGGCTACACAGATTACATAGAAATTAGTCCATTGGAATATATGACCAGGGAAGGCATCCTCTGTATATGGTAAGTAGCCAAGGATCTACAGGAATAATGCCATCCGGATCAGGAGATTTGTACGGATGGAAACTCTTTATTACCCAGAGTCCATAGTAATCTCTATGTACATAGGAGTCCGGCTAGTTGGGAGTGTCGCATTCTGTGCTTCGTGTAGGGCAGACAGCCTGGAAAGTGTATGTCCACGAGCACCTCTAGGAACTCAGAAGAGCTCTTGGTCCAGGTGCCATCAGATCCAAGAATTATAGAATACAAGATTACGACATACTGCGCATAAAATTGAAATTTTCTGCGCATGTATCGCCAATGACGTCACTTACTGTGTTCCTATTGGCTAATAATTTTCTGCTATTTGCAGGGCTGCCACAGAATTGCATACATTGTTTCCAATAAAATTATGCTGGCTAAGGGACACATTGACTTGGCAACTTTTTGAAAAGCAGCAACTACATCATCTAAAGGGAGATCATGCGCATGTCGTAATCTTGTATTCTATAATTCTTGATCACATATGTGGATCTAACCAGGAATAGATGGCTGTTTGGCTACCATATTACGCAGTCTGCGTTTTGCGTTCCTAACTCGATTCTTGAATTTGTTCAAAGAGGACTTGTTCTCTTTGCCTCATTGAACAGTCTACGGTAACTCTTACAAGATTCCGCTATACTGTCAGACCAACAGGATGGGCGGTTTGCGATTTGGGCGTTGTATGGATGGTCTGCGAGATAATCTTGTGACCTCCTCGAACGGAATATCCAAATAGAGAATTACTAGCGCGAATTGGAGTCATAAATTGATACAAACTTCTAAGTCAAAAAGAATAGTCATGATAATTATCTGAATGCAAAGCAACTCCAAAATGCTTTAAGGATGTTAAGCCGACAGGGCGGCGAGTCATTGCGCAGTGAACCCGCTATTCTACGTACTCAGATAGAAATCTTGATTGTTTTCTTAAGTAAATATTTTCCTCGACTTCCAAAGGAGAATTTACTTTCCTTAAGTTAAAAGCACTCTTCTGTATGTTGAAATTAATCATGCCACCTAAAAACTGTTTCAATATTTTCTCTACCACAGAGACGACGTCTGTCTATATATCGTATTAATAGTCAATATTATTTTCACTTTATTTTTTTTCGCAGCAACTTTAAAATTTATTAATTATTCTAAACATGGTTTTTTATGTTGAATAAATAGAAAAAACACTGCAATATGAAAAATTTGCATTTATATTTTATAAATAAAAACGTTCTTCGTACAAGAACTATAATTTTTTTCCAATATTATCTATTAATTTTTCTTCGTTTATTTTTATATTGTTTGGGTGCGTTTTATCGGTCACTAGGTACGAGCTAATGGAACTACATGATTTTTATGCGAATTTTGCTGTTTTTTTTTATGAAATAAATTTTTTTTCATTTCGCACGAATCTAAACATGTTCTTGGTTTTAACATTTAGTAGACAGTTGTGACAGTTTTCATTGGAAAGAAATTCATATTATTAAAGACATTTGCTAATTATTAATTAATTTTATGTTGAAGCATAGTTTAGCGAAATAAACTAGAAAAGTACTTATATTGTTTTAATATAGAAAAAAAAGTTATTTGACTGAAATAAAATGACTTGCTCCAGTTATAGTCAAGTAAAATAAGCATTTCTTTTTGCATGTCATATGTGATGCAATTTTCTTTTTGCGTTTAGTTACACATCTGATTGTGAGCTTAAATTTGAGTTTTCGTGGTCAGGAGTGGGACGGGCTGCTCGCTATCTTCAAAATCATTTTTTTTTTGTATTAGGTTTATTAAATATTTAATCTTCAATTATAAATTGAAGAAACAGCAAGCATTCAAACCTTAACTTGAAAATTTTTAATTATATGTCTAACCAATAGTAGCAGGATTGCCAGAATTCCTTCACCAATAATGACTAAATGTAGACAGAAAATGGTTAAAAATGGCTAAACTAGCCAATAAATGACTAAGTGAGATCGAATGCAAACATCATGAGTATTAAGCAAAAGTAAGAAAGTAATTCTTATATTGTGGTATGTGATGGAAATCGTTCGATTTGTAATCGTCGCCGATTTCAAAAACAAATTTATTATCCCTTTTAAATTATTTATCCCTTTTAATGTTTTCAAGGCTTAGAATATTTTATTCGAATATATTTTTTCGATACAAAGCAATAAAAAACGTAAATAAATTATCTTTTAGCAGAATTTGTTTTTGTAATCAGCGCCAATTTAAATCGATCGAATTCTATTACCTACCAGATTATCTTTTACATCAATTTGGAAAGATTTTTTTAAAGTCAGTAGAACCCTATGGACTGCCATTATTGCGCTCACCGAAGTTTTTTCTTTTTATTAGCAAAATTTTTTTCAGCTATTTTTGTCAACCTTAAAAAGTTTGTTGGCTATAACTTATTAGTGCAAGTATTTCAGATGGTGATAACCGCGGTTTCTGAATAATATTTTTGCCGCCTATCGATTGCCATTAGCCATTATTGCGTTCAGCGATGATTTTTAATTTTATAAACGAAACACTTTTCTGTGATGTTTGGCGATTTTGAAAAGTTTGCTACATATAGCTTCTGAATGCAAGTATTTCAGAAAGCGACAAGGGTCGAACTTAACACCATGATAATTTCGGGAACAACGATCCCATCATCAGAGTTCTTCTTATGCTCTAGGCCACCACGACCCGCAAAGTTAAGCAGATAAATATCCAACTGTAAACCAATTTGCATTAAGCTATTTACTTACTTATGCTTTTTTGCTTGCTTAGAAATTTTCAACATTATTTGGTTATCATGTCTTAGGCAAACACTACTTGTGCTTTTTCCTTTTCTCATGTCCAGCTTGAAAGCCATTGGCTATCTAAATCTAGTGTGTTTGTGTTTGTTTATCCTTATATTATCGTGAAATAATCAAACATATTTTAATGCTATTTGCCTCTAGTGCTAACAATTGAAAATTATCGGCCTTATTTATAAAAAATATTTTCTGTTTGTTAAGAGCTTATTTGAAAACTTCTTATACAATAGTTGTCAAATAAACCATTAATAAGCATTATATATATTTTATAAATAAGGTAGTAAGTCGAACTATATGGATTTTATTCCAAAAAAGTTTATTATTCAGGCTTTAGTTCGTTCAATTTAATTTTCTTCTTCGCCGAGTCCGCGGCTGTATGGAATGCACCCATTACCATTCAGTATGGGGACAGATTACTCATAAGTAGCTTCTCACATAGTTTTGACATGTTAAGCAATAAGCCTATAGGCCTACAAAATTCCATCTCCATATAATCTTCCACGGGCTTAGGGTATCATGGTACTCAAAGATATCGTTCGTTCTGTAGGACAGTATTCGAGGCGTAAAATACCAATAAAATAAAAGAATTATCATTTTGGAAATATAGGGTAGCTCTAAAAGCATTTTGTGGATTATTTTATCAGCGTCCGGGGCTTTTTCCAAGGTTAAGCCCGAATTTTCAATACCCCGAATATTGAATCTCAGGGGAATGTCTGGTACAGCGACAACTGGTAGTACTTCAACTATATCAAACAATATGTTTGCAGTACCTTTTCAGCATCAGCTCTTGCGCGCTCCATATTCCAACTTCACAAAAGAAGCTTCTATATCACCAGTCTTTTAAGGCCTCTGGTATTCTAGTTAACTGTTTGGTATATTGCTTCAGCCTAAGCTTTAAGCCAGGCGATCTGTAATGTTGTTATTCTCTTCGAATTCTTAGTTTTTCGGATAAAAGACGTTCTACATTTGCGTAATAAATTTTATTATATCTCACCTGAAGATTTTTAGAAGAAGTATTTAGGGCAGCTTGCTTAAGGTTTGCTTCAAACATTCTAATAGAGTCATCTATTTATATCAGTAGGTGGTGAATGGATCATTTCAATAGGCACACTCCGAAATCAATAGTAGTTTCAATAGTAGGTTCGCTGTCCATTTGAAATTACATTCAAACTCATTTTAGAGACAGTATCATACAATATACTAGCCTTCGGTGTGATGAGCCGAGATCCCCAGAATTTATGCTTTTCGTTATTGGTGCCAGAAATCTGGCCTTATATTGACTTCCTGTAATTGGAAACCTAGAAGGAGAATAAATAGATAAAAATGTGGGAAAAAATACCATACCCAAGCCCCGTTTCAAGAAATTGTTAATGGTTTCTGAGATATCAACCATCGACTTTGGTTCATATACAAAACAATGGGTTTTTTTAAATTATACATCACTATTTGGTATAAGCATATATACATTTTATTTGCAAAATTTTTAAAAATATGCTTCACCTATGCTTACCATCCATAAAAAAGAAAAATTATATTAAAAACTTATTTTGCGCAAACAGAGAACCTAGCAATAGCGGCGGCAAAGCAATAGTGTACGCATTGTAAGGGCAGGAACATTAAAATGTATATCAAATGAAAGCTTGAGTGAACCTCTATAAAATTGCATACATATAAGATTATCGTTATATCGACCAGTTTGTGAGTAGTTGCAAAAAAGTTTTCCACTCAATGTACAAGCTAAAAATATTATTTTCCAATTGAGTTTTTAGTACATGTTTCTCGCAACATTAGTGTTGTAAAAGTGTTTGATAAAAAACAAATGTCTTAAGCACGCCTTCAATAGGTCATGTGCGGACCTCTAGTTGACAATGCTTGGTATATCAGCAAAAAAAAGAACTTCCATGAAAGTCAATAAGATACTGAGCTTTTGTTCCGGAAGTGGTACAAAACCGGCTTATTTCTAATGATTCTTACATAGGCTTGTCATTGCAAGAAGTTCTCTTTTCTGATGCATATTCATTCATTGGATCCGAAGCAATGTTATTCATTCATTGGATACGAATAATGTTAAGAAAATTTTATTTTTTGTATGTGCTTTTTATTACTGGCAATGGAACTAGTTTTTAATTACTTCTATAGAGTTATTTTTTACTAGGTATAACCGGCGCGCTTCGCTACCCTATTGTTGTGCAGATATAGAAAACTTAATTAACTCATTTAAAATAACCATAAAATTGGTTAGTTTTTTTGGCGACCTTTTTAGTTTTGGCGAATTTTATGCGTTTTAGCGAATTTTTCATTTTGGCGATTTTTCGTTTTGATTTTTTAATTCAGAAATTTTTTAATCTGAGAGTTTTTTAAAATTTCAAGAGTTTGCCTCTTTTGGTTTCCAAAATACAGCAAACTGTTTAAACTACATAGTCAAAATTACATTAACTTTCAAAACACCCTTTAATTTTTGTTGTGCTAAATATTCTACAGACTACACCAATTAACACTTACTTTGAAAATTTCGAGAAAAGTGTCTGTATATTACATTAGTATTTCAACATGTTTCGTTTCTCGATTCAAAACGCACTTTAATCTTTAGCCCCTAGTTCTTACGGCTCTCGAGAAAACAGCCTGTGACAGATAGAAAGACAGACGGACTGACGGACAGCGTATCGAAAACAATAAGATTAATTTACACTTTTGGTGTACAGGGCCCTAAAAAGAACCTTTTCCAAAAAGTAACTTTACAAAAAGTAACCATTTTCAAAAAAGTGTCATTTTCAAAAAGTACCCTTTCCAAAAAACATTTTTCAAGAAGTACCATTTCTTAAAACTACATTTTCAAAAAAGTAGGTTTTCGAAAAAGTACCTTTACTGTAATATATAAACGGTGAACAAAAAGTACCAAAATTATATTTTTACCCTTTTTCGGCCCCTAAATGTACAAATTTCAAAAAAAGTACAAAACACCTATCCACTCATTTTTCTATCATATTATGACGCTTTTGGAATTTTATGTCTGCCTTACTTAGATTCGGAGATATAAGAACACCCATTTTACCCGTTTTTATCCCTTTTAATCCCGTTATAATTTAAGTTTTCAAAAATTTGTTCTTAGAGAATATATACAAACATATGCATTCAGTATGTGTATCAATGTGCATAAGAAATAGTTTTATGGAAAAAAGTACCAAGAAGGGCTACCAATTTTACCCATTATATATTCAAATTTGAAAAAATACAAAACTGTTTGAGGGCTTTTTAAGCAGAGAAAAATTAATTTCAAGTTTAGTTTTTAACTTTATTACTTTAGGAGATAAACTGCTAACAAAAAAAGTACCAAAATTATATGTTCACCCTTTTTTGGCCCTAAACGTACAGATTTTAAAAAAGTTTCAGACACCTGCGCTCATTTTTCTATCTTATTATGATGCTTTTAGAATTGTATTCCTACCTTACTTAGATTCGCAGATATAAGGTTACGTATTTTACCCCTTTTTACACCTTTTAATCCCCTTGGAATTAAAATTTTCCAAAATCCTTTCTTAGTGAAAATATACAAACATATTCATTCACTATGTATATAAATTTGCATAAAAAATAGTTGTATGGAAATTAGTACCAAAAAGAGCAACCATTTTTACCCTTTATGTATTCGAATTACAAAAAAGTACCAACATTTGTTTGAGGGCTTCGTAAGAATAGAAGAATGTGTTTTACATTTAATTTCCATCTCCATTACTTTAGGAGATAAACTGTTAACAAAAAAAGTACCAAAATTATATTTTTACCCTTTTTCGGTCCCTAAATATAAAAATTTGAAAAAAGTATTAAACACCCATCCGCTTATTTTTCGATCTTATTATGCTGTTTTTAGAATTTTATGTCTACCTTAGTTAGATCCGGAGATATAAGGTTACCAAATTTAGCCGTTTTTACCCGTTTCTACCCCCTTAGCGTTTGAATTTCCCAAAACCCCGTCTTAGTAGATCTATACATGCTACGAAGAGGCCACATACGAAATTTCAACTTTCTAGCTTTAGTGGTTTGGACTGGGCGATGATGAATCAGTCAGTCAGTCACTCAATAACGTTACTCTTTTATTTATATAGATAAATAAAAGAGTATAATTCAAACCATTTATTTAAATTGTTTAAAAAAGTTCAAGAAATATCGGAAGTATTTGCGAAAATTTCGAATGAGCCTCAATTTTTTTAAGTACACAGAAAAAATTATCACCAAAAATTTTTCAAACAAAAGTTTGTCTAAAAATAAATTTAATTTTCAGTAAATGTTCTGTCCATAATCTATGAATTGTTTGTTTGACTTTTATTTAGAACGCAAACACCAAAAACAACAAGAAAAACTGTGCTGTAAAAAAACAACCACGATGACGACATACACACAAATAACAACAACAACAATGATAGAAAAAGGAATGCGATTGTACCAAGTTTGTTTACTGGAGATTTTTGAGTGAATCAATTCGTTAATGTCGTTGCTTTAATTCTTATTCATTCCCTTAGAGTCTTTAGATAATCATTCAGACTTGAACACATTTAACAAACTGAAATTTCATAAATGCTTAATGCATGATGATGACGATGATTACCCAGACAAAAATTTTGATTTATATATTAAAAAAATCCACTAAATATTTTATAGTATTTGTTAGTATTTTTAGACTAATTGTTTTATAAATTCAGACAAAAATATTGTTTGATGTTTGCCAGAAAATCTAGTTAATATTTTTGTTTAATTTAGTAATTGTTTTTTTAGTAATTTTTTTAGTAAATTGTTTTAGACAAATTTTTTTTATAGATTTAAACAATTTGTTCACTGAAAAAAACAGGTTTTTTTCAATGAAATTTTTGAGATATTTTTGTCTATATTTACAAATTTGTTTGTAGGCCCGTTCGTAAACAAAATATTTACTATTTTATTGAATTCTTTTACAGAAAATGAAATTTTGTTTTTTCTGTGTAAAATAACTTTTTAATTAATTATCTGGATGTTGTTAATACTTAATTCCTGAGAAAACGAAAGTACAGACTTATTGCTGCTTTGGAAGTAGAGAAAAAGTAGTTCCACAAACATAAATTCCAAATTTTTTCACTGGGACAGTTCTAGTTATATGAGTAGTAAAAGTATTTAAATCTGGCATGCTAAAATATTGCCTCAATATATTGATTTTTAAGTAAAATTGTAACTGAGTCAAATCGAATTACAAAAAAACAAATACATAAAATAAAGTAATCAGCGGATTGTTATATTTCATCCCCAAGTGTTAATGATATCATCATCAAAGAATTGCATTCATTAATCACTGTGATTGGCTCATATTCATTAATAATAATTAACACTTTAATGCAATCATTTCTTTGATAACATTAGATGACAGTCAACAACAACAAAAAGAAACGGAAAATGAGAAAATAATAAAATAATAAAATGTCGCATGTACAAATGTCAAATTCTATTCTAAAGATTAATGATTATTGTGATCTGCATAGAATATTTTTTGTATTCCTGATAAAAAAACCAACTTTAATATTTTATGTAAATAATAAAAACTCCTTTTTTCAATTTATCAACACCGTTATTTTTTTTTTAACATGTTTTAATATTTGATTTTAATTAAAGAAATATGCTGCTTTTCACAAAAGTATTCATTAAATTAATGCTAATCTATATCCCGCCGTGTAAAATGAATTAACAATCACTGTTTGCTACAACTTATTATGTTCCCTTGACATCATTTGCTGCACCGTTTAATTCATGTGAAACGATTACAGTTAAATAAAATAAAGTAATCTAATATAATTAGCGGTGCTCAATGTTTGGTGCAAATGGTCTGACGAAAGCGCATATGCCAAATATGATAGCTTTTTATGACATCTAACGGCAACTCTGTGCATTTTGTTGTTGGATTTTATAAAGAAGCCACGATGTTTTACATTTGCTTTTTCGCAAAACCATTTGCACCGAACACTGAATACCGCTACTATATATAACAAGCAAAATAAATAAGCGATAGAATACTATATTAAAAAATTCTAAGCTCCCTTCTGGAAACACAGCCTGGCATATCTATGGTCATAAGCTTTAACCTACTTAATTCGTTTTCAAAACTTTTCGGAAGAGAAACGTAAAGTATCCTAATCTCGTTCCCAGTAAAAAATTTTCATGTTTTTTGAAGCAGTAAAGAAATAAAGCGCTTCATAACTCGCTTTAAAATATGAGCTTGTTCAGAAGTTGATTTCATAGCGTCAAAACAATGCAGGTTTTGAAGCGAGAAAAGTATTTGCTTTTTACTTATACAAAAGCTTCGTACACGAGCTATACAAAAAAGCAGATTTTTATAGTGCTGATCTAAAGCAGGTGTTTAAGCGAGAATGAAGAGTAAGTTTATTTGAGTTTCTTTGTGTATTTTTGGTCGAGTGATTGGTACGTTGGACTTCAAACCTGAAGGTTCTTAGTTCGATACTAGTTGAAGGTAAAATAACAAACATTGAGTAAAAATATGAAATTAATAAGAATGGCGTTAACGACGCCAATCCACATCGAACAATTTTTTTCATATATTTTCAGTTCTAGTGCTGAAAATGTTGATGATTTTCATCGCTTCAAAAGCGCTTTTGTGAGCAAAAATGTAGTACTCCAATCCGGGAACTCGCCATACAAAAATCAGCAGCGATATCAGCAGGTTTGTCAGCGCTATTTTTATTCCATAATAGTAGAAACCTGCTTTATTGGAAGCAACACTTTTACTGGGTTGTTAATCACACGTCAGTTTATTTTTCTTGAAATTTTTTATACATAATTGTCGACTTAAAAATGTTTCAAGATTGAAAAATTTATACCAATGGGACTTAGCCACAATTTGGCTCGATCACACAATAATAGGTACAGGCAAAAAATATCGATATATCGATACATCGATATTTTCTTAAAAATATATCGATATATATCGTCGATATTTTTAATTGCAATATATTGATTTTTTTTTCAGTAATATAAACAATATCAAATTCGATATTTTTTTAGCTTTGTTCTTGTTTTTCGTTCAGTTTTTTTTTAAATTTCGATGCAATATTTTTAATATTATTAACGCACGGTGCGGTGCACACACATTATGTTATATTTTTGAACTATAAAAGAATTTTATTCTTAAAGTCTTTAATGGTAAATAAATATATAAATAAATAAATAAATAAAATTTTGATTAAATAGAATATTCCTAACAAAATCTTTTGTTTTATTTAAAATATTTTGTGTATTCGAAAAATTATCATATTTGAGTGTAACTTTCTTGAAGTACGTTCCATAAAGTAAGGAACTTGGAAGTTGAACCTTTTCAGATTCATTATTTATAAGAAAAGTACTTTTTTGTGTTTTAGTTTTAAAAAATTGTGGGATCGACATATATCGAAATATCGAAAATTTTTTTCGATATATATCGATATTTAAAAATATATCGATATAGATATATATCGATTTATTGTTTTCACTTGCCCATCCCTACACCATAATATCCATTTTATCCTAATTCGACTAAAACGGTTAAGGCTTGTTTGTCCAAAGGTATTAGAAGTGTTGGAGTTTCCATTGTTAAAAAAATCTTATTACTTACCTTATATCTGGCACATAACCATACATTGTACTCCCGAATACGTAATCACGCAAATTTTTATTTGTGCCGACTACATTAAGCCGTAAAGGAAATTAATGTTTGTTATTAACTGGCATAGGCGCAAAAAAACCATTCAGGGAGTGATCTTGTCACTATAAGAATTTTAAATACTTCACTCCATATTTTTCTCTAGGTGTGGCAATTTCACATCTTGTACAGCTTCGCAAATATTAACTAGTCTTACTGTGACTTACGAAATAATTTATTTAAGCGGCTTCATTTTAATATTTTGCATTAAACTAAACTAATAGAATCTTCAAAAAAATTTGTTAGCACTTTTGCTGTATAATCAAACAAAAAGTTTCCTATTTATTGAAATACAAATTAGTTTATAGAAAAAGCAAATATTTTATTATGAAAGCAATTGCTATTGACATTTCATACTTTATTCGCATATTCAATTATCGCCAATTTAAATTAACGATCACATCAAGATGACATTAATCTTATTAAAATTTATTAATAAAATTCCTAATAAATCAGCAATAAACATGTAATAAATTTATACATTTTGCAGTTGTTATTCTTTTAAATTTTTGCTAAATGAAAAATATTAAATCTTCTAATAAAACAAATGCTAAAAATTATTATAAATTTATGCATAATGATAATAATTATTCACCTTTTTTCTAAAAAAAACACGTATTACACTACGAGTACAATAAACGATGTCGTAGAATTTAATAATCATGATTATTGAAATATAAAATGTAATAGTACATTTTAGAAAATACCTCTAGTCAGCCTAGAACCAAATGTCTCATAAAATTGTAGACGAGGGTCACTAAATTTTACTAGTGAATCTTTGGTTCAAATATCTTCATATGACCATAAAGGAACTACCTCGTCAATAGCGATAAAGTCTATTGGTAGATTTTCAATGACAAGCCTATGTTATATGTCAATAGGCAATTACGTTGGCTGGGGTACACCTGGTCAGTAGTATTATTGACAATGTCACTAGTAAATCACTATAATTTCAATATCGGTATTGAGCATGGAAATATCAATATTGTAGACTAGAGCACCTAAAATTTACTACTGAATCTTTGGTGTCAATGTCTCCATGTGGTCCCAAAAGAACTACTTAGTCAGTAGTGCTACGGTCTACTGGTGCATTTTCAATGACAAGCTAATGTTAAATGTCAACAGATAATTACATTGGCTGCGGTACACCTGGTCAATAGTACTACTGCAAATGTCACTAGTACATCACTACAATTTCACTATTCGCATTTTCTGCAGGGTAATAATATTACAACTACATACATAATATTACAAACTTACAAATACTTATTCATATATATACTCATACATTTTGCCAATTAAATGTTTGCAAAATGAAACAATCCTGAATTTGAACAGCCCTTATATTAGAACTATGGGCACTGTATCAGTTTTTGGGTAAGATTCAAGTCGAATTGATATGGATGGAGGGATAAAAGTTTTTAAAATTATTGTATTCAATATACATCATCATGATATACGACCCCAACCAACAACAAAAATTGTAATTTAAAAACAAAAATTTCACCTAACTTGATGACACCCAGTAAATGAACATAGAAATTTAAACCTCTAAAAATATAAGCCACATATCGCCTGGAAGATACTTAGGCGCTACTTTTATTTCAAATGTTTCATAAAAATTTCATTAAAATAGATTTCAAATACATTTTATGTTTTTTATGAATATGGGGGCTGGAGAACAATGGTAGCAGCGAAAACCGAGAAAATAATAAAGCGGCAAGACTGAGGTTTTAAGCATTTTTACCATCGCGCTGGCATGTTCCCTTCGTTTTTTATTGTCGTTATCAGTATCCCAGTATTCGTTACACGTATTTGTTACACATACTCGTTACAAGTATTTTTTTTGTATTAAAAAATTGTTTACGTCCTACCAGGGCTACAAGTAGCTGCGATTTCTCATCAAACGTGTGGATTTTACAAGTACTTTGGATACAAAAAATTTCGTTTGGGAGAAGAGAATTTTATGGGGATATTAAAAATTATCATGGGGTTTTTTTGGGATTTCTTTTCGACAGTTGAATAGAACTTACATTTGTGCCAACAATTGCTAAATTAATTTTTAAGCTATTATTAATGGATTCTTTATGCTTAGGATGCAAACAATTGTGTTGTAAAATTGTTAAACAATTTATTGAAATGTTAAAAGATCAGAACACATTCCTTAGTATGCACAGTGGGACAGAATCAAAGTATATGCAATATAAATCAGGAAAATAAATCAGAATAGCTTAAAGGTAATTTTCTTCCCCCTTCCGAAGTTACGATGAAATCGGTGTAGCCAAAAATCCCAAATTTTAGAAAAAATTTTAAAGAATAATTCATCATTTATTTAATTTATTTGTTTTTATTAATTTTTTGTTTGTTTTGAAAAATAGAAGTAGCACAATCAGGCAATTAATGCCTACCAGTTAATTAATTAATGTGTTACCTTCTTTGGGAAAGGGATAGTGTATGTAGAGTACAGGTGGTGAAATGGGAGAGAGAGATAGTAAGCTTAATTCATTTACAACCCTGCTATAGTGCGTTTTTATGTAGAGCAGTATTGCAATCCCCTATGGTGTCAACAAGAGGCATTGAGTGGTTTAAGTTGTGTAGCCATTTTATTACTTATTTTACTTCGCCGGCGGTTCTGCTACAATACCGAAGAAGGAGGGTGCTGTGAAGTGCATTAGGATATGTTAGTATTAATCTCTGCCGGTACTGCCAAAGTAATCAGTGCTATGCCTTCATCACTTCAACTGTCCAACAACAACCAACACAATAACACACCAATGCACATGAGAAAAAAGCATGATGTTATTGGCTTGCCTGAAACTAGTCTTGAACTCAAGACCTCAGGGTTTGTAGTCAAACGCGCTAGCTGATCAGCTAACAGCACCCTCAGTATGAGATATTCTCCCAACTTTATTTAAAATAAAAATTTATTTATTGAAAGTTAAGCAATGTCTATATATCTATATGAAATGCATTTACACATTGCTTAACACCCTCAACAAATATATCTTTATTTAAAAAAACTGATCCTTAGAATTTTAAATTTGACTTTTTTGTAACTAGGGGACCATAACACATCAAAAGAAAAAAAGGGACCATAACACATCAAAAGAAAAAAAAAAAAAAAATATATATATATATATATATATATATATATATATATATATATATATATATATATATATATATATATATATATATATATATATATATATATATATATATATATATATATATATATATATATATATATATATATATATATATATATATATATATATATATATATATATATATATATATATATATATATATATATATATATATATATATATATATATATATATATATATATAGTTGTAATCGAAGGTCATGAAAAAAGTTTCATTTTGTTGCAGAGTGTTATTTGTCACTGCTACAAAATTTATTGTTTGGGTTTCGACGGAAAAAAAATTTTGCAAAAATTTACGTGAAGAACTGTGCACACAGCGTTTGCTGCCGTTGTAGAACAAGTGCATTCTAAGCTGCTAGGAGAATACATAGGAAACATTTAAAGATATATTTAATAAATTATTTAGTTTAGTTTAGTTTAGATATATTTAATAGTACATTAATTTTGTTTCAAGTAAACTTGCATAATAACTATTTGAATCATTATTAGCTAGAAGACTTGCTGAGATGTTTGTCGCAACACTGTCAATTGTGAACAAAACAATATACAGCAATAAATCATTAATGTTATAAACAAGTCATAATTTTTCAGAATTAATAGAAGCAAACGAGGATTCAGAAGCCACCCCTGCAGGAAATGTCGATAGTAAAATTGCACTGATTCCCTATTGACATTGTCACCAGTACTACTGACTAATTGTACCCAGGCAATGTTCTGTGTAATAGACATTTAACATGTGCTTGTCATTGAGATTCCACAACTGACATCGGAACTGTTGACTTACTATAGACCAGGTGGTTCTTATGGGACCATATGGAGGCACTGGTACCAAAGATTCACTAGTGCATTTTAATGATTCTAGTCAACACATTTGAAACTTTTTACCAGCTAAGACAAATAAATTAGATTTCTTATGAAAATTTTTAGTTTTCCGTTCAGCCGCATATATTTTCAACACATCAAAATGAGACCATAAAAAATAGTTTTCTAGCTGTTAAAAATGTCTCTTCTCATAAAAGCTAAAATAAAAAGTGTAGACGATTCGTTGACAACGTCACCAAACTTGTCGACAATAGTGGTGACTTCGAGACACTTGGCCCCTGGCTTTCTTCAGGGACAGTACAGCTACCACCTTCACTGGCAAGTAAGCTGTAGCACAAAAAAAAACAAACAGCCGCCTGTATTCTGTGTACCTGTTCATAGTTTAGCAATTGTCAATAAATATTTATCCCCGTATTGTTGTAACCTTACATAAATATTGGAATTAACAATAATATTGTTTTGTTGTTATTGCTTATTGTTTAAACAAATAATTTTTCATAAACGTGTACAAGTGATATTTTGTTGTACAATTGCCAACTGTCATTTCTTGTATTGAAGCGTCATAATTTTTAAGTTTAAATTGCTGCTGCAGTTTTTGTAAGGATTGCCAACGTAAAAAAGAGAGTTTCGCTTGGTTACTTGTTCGTATGTTATACCCTGTTCAGACATACACCATAATTGCGCAATTTAGGAAATTTATGCAATTAAGGCCTTAATTAAGCTCAATTTACCATACAAAGCTTCAATTAATAAATTGAGCAATTAGTGCTTAATTGTTTCATAAATTGAGTATAGTTCGAAATGCAACCCTTTGTGACAAATATGTTTACTGCGAATTATGTTTAGTGAGAAGCGAAAATTGTATACAGTGGCAAGCCTATGGTGTAATAAGTATACAGATGGCAGTATAACGTCAGAAGATAATATTTTGCTCAGGTGTTTTTGTACATAGGCTACGTCAAATACGTGTATTTTTTGACAACCATTAACTAGTTTTTGCTTTATTGTTGTATTCGTTGCCCCTATGCGACCACCTGTATACTTATTACACCATTGGCAAGTCAAATGCTAATCGAGTAAGCTTAATTTACTATGTGTAAATGCTAAATTTAATTGCTCAATTAAAAATAAATTGTCTCAATTAAAAATCCATGTCTGAACAGGGTATTAGACTGTAGGAAGACTCGAATGTTTTCGCTTGTACTTTATGTTATGGAACATATACTATGAAATGATTTGATTCAAATTCGGTAACTATTCTCCATATTACATGTCATAAGAATCCGTATGATAAAATTTATGGTTCATATTTTATAACCAAGGGATAACACTATGCAGCAAAATTAAACTTTTGTCATGACCTTTGATGACTGACTACCACTGTTGCCAGGAGCTCGAGGCTAGAAGAGGCTAAATCACACCAAAATAAAAGCTAAAAAAGGCAAAATATTTTTTTTATTGAAAGCTCAATGCTTTACAGGGTACACTCAAGCGAAGTAAACCTACAAGGGTAGCTGTTTATTTCTCTTGAGTTTCCCAATTGTCTGCGGCATATAAAACCAAAATAAACAACATTTCCTATACATGGGCAAATCCCAAAAATGCCTACCAAGGGCAGGTTTTTAAAGTTGGCAAAACTATTTATATATATATTGATGGCATAATGTGTATATTTAACTTTCAAAATATATAAAGGATAAAGTTTTTTGGTGATCCCTATATGAATGGATAAAAAGACCCCAAGTTGGTATTTCATATAGGATGCAATTTTTGTGTGTTTAGTTATACATGAGACCGTAAGCTTAATTTTGAGTTTTCGAAATCGAAGGTGGTCGGGAACGCCCGCTATCTTGAAAATAAGGGAATGACTATTTAATTAAATTATCTCGTTGATGCGAATTAAATTTTGTTGAAAATTTTATTAGAAGCTTTCTTTTAGATAATAATATTACCTACATCTCCACAAAACACATTTTTGTTGTAAATTGTGCAATTAAAAAGTTATAGATAGTGAGAGAAAATGTAACGGGCATCACAGAGGGTTCACGGCTTTTGATAAAAAACTAAAAATTTTTTGGCTGCAAAAAAGCTATTTTAGAATTCTCTTTCTTTTAGGACTTATAAATTTTTATATATTAATCGACTGTATCATTTCATCACGCAGTATTTGCTCATAAGAAGTTTCTTTGACAGTTAGACAATGCAAACGAAAGTGAGGTTGCCTTTCATAGTTTTGGTACCGTTTTTTAGGAAAATGTGTCTAGTTTAACAATAAATATTCATTTATTGCAAAATTTTACATTGAAATACCTTAAAAATAAGAGAACTAGAAATCAATTTTTTTAATGTGAAGAAAAAATTTGGCCTTTTTAAAGCTAAACTAAAAAATAGGCTAAAAAAAACCACGAAGCTAAAACGCCAATTTCGAGGCTAAAAGGCATAATAAAAGGTTAAATCTAGCATAGAAAATGCTATATTTCGCCTTCATTCTATTCATATAGGAATCAGCACAAAACTTTATCCTTTATAAATTTTTACGGTTAAATATACACATTTTACCATCAATACATATAAATATTCAATAGAACACTGAAGATGGCACATAGCCGAAACCGGTCTGTTTTCAAACCAAATTTGACGTGGGATGACGGAAAATCGTTCCAAATATAAATAGTTTTCACAATTTTAAAATTCTGCTCTTGGTAGGCCCATGTATAAAAAATGTTGTTTATTTTGGTTTTATATGCAGCCTGACAGTTAGGATACTCAAGATAAATGAACAGCTGCCCTTGTGGGTTTACCTGGTTTGAGTGTACCCTGGAAAACATTGAGATTTCATTTTTAGCTTTTATTTTTGTACGATTTAGCCTTTTCTAGCCTTTAAAAAATACTGATTTAGTCTCTTTTACCTCGAGGTCCTGGCAGCTCTGGTGGTCACAGCCCTTAACCGCCTAAGTCGAGTTAATCCAAAATTTAATTTTTGGTGTGATGGACTCCATTCGTGTCTAAATCAAATCGCTACCAATTTTTTAAGTATGTAACTTTTATAAGACGGCAATTATCTTTATATAAGTTAAAGAAAATCAAACTGACGACTGATTGGAAGCGAGTTTTTGATACTTTAAACAGCTTTCCCGAAAATTTTTGAAAACGACTTAGCGGCTAAGGCTTGTGTTATGATTTAATTAAGAAAGATGAGCTTCCTGTGTTGCTCAGGAGCAGCCGATTATCACAATTGTTTCTTTGTCAGTTACACGACAAAATATCGAATAGCTAAAAATGGTACATCACAAGAATATAGGAGTTATCCTGGACTCTAAATTATCGTGGAAACTAAATGTTCAATATAGAGCTAGAAAGGCCTCAGTTGCCTACTACACCTGTCGAAGGATGTTTGGTTCCAAATGGGGTCTAAGCCCTAACATGCTCAAATGGATGTATATAGCAATTGCTTGTCCCATATTGACTTTCGGATCTGTAGTATGGTGGACCGCCACAAGCAAAAAATACGTGGTAGACCAACTATACAGAATACAGGGATCTGCTTGCATTAGGATTACAGGTTGTTTACATAATAGTCCTTCAGAGGCTCTGAATGCTATACTAAACGTAATTCCGGTTGACCTTCATGTATTGGCAGCCTCCTCGAGCAGTGCGGCAAGATTAGCGGCGTATGGGAGGGGAAATCAAGGAATTATAGTCATGCCAGAATCTTAGATCAATTACCACCGACACTGAGGAAGCCCTCTGACTACTTGATACATCATCTGGACTTCGGTAGCACCTTCAAAGTCCTTATTCCATCCAGAAGGGAATGGTAGGCAGGTAACATAGAAAAAGACTTCAATTTTAGGGTGTATACTGATGGATCAAGAATGATCTCGAATTACATTGGGGTAAGACTCTCCTTCCCACTTCCCAATGAAGCCAGTGTATTTCAGGCTGAAATCCTGACTATAAGGGAGGCGGGCAGATAGTTAATTGACAGGAGTGTTCAGGAGAGAATTGGCATCTTCGTCGACAGTCAGGCGGCACTCCTGTCCCTAAGATCACACACTACTTTAGTTAGCTAGTGCAAGGACATGCTATCCAGATTAGGTGGCCAGACAGACGTCACCCTGATCTGGGTCCCTGCACATAGTTACTTTCTTGGTAATGCACAGGCGAATGAGCTGGCCAGGGCTGGCTCTGCTATGGACGCCTCCACTGCTGAATCGGTAGCCATGCCGTTTGCCACTATTAGAAACCATATTTTCAAACATTATCGGCAGAAAGCTGAAGACAGGTGGCGCAAGTTGAGCACGTGTAAGGTGGCTAGGAAGATGTGCTTTGCTACAACGATAAGCGCACAACGCAACTAACTAGCAGAACCCGTAGGGAAATCTCGAGGCTCGTCGCAGCAGTGACGGGGCACTGGGCGATTGGCAGACACGCTAGCAGGATAGGCCTTTCCTATAATGCGTTCTGCCGTTGCTGCCGGCAGAACGCATTTCACAGTTGTTCACTTTCTTTGCGAGTGCCCGGCCTTGCACCTCTCGAGACACAAATTCTTGGGCAGCAATGTACTAGACGATCTATCAGAGCTCGCAGAACTTGGTCTAGGTAACCTGATTAGGTATCTCAATGTGACGGGCTGCATCTAGTACCTACAAGCGGATCCGAGACCTTGGTTCGAACCTTCATGGATTGACACTGACGAGTGGGGTGGTCTGTCAAAACGGAATCTTATTGACTCTACTTGAATGCTTGCGTGCAGTAGACAGCCACATATACCAACCAACCATAGTGGTACTTATTGTCATGTTTCTTGTTGCATAGTGCTATTATAGTAAACTTTTTTGACATTTGATATTGTTCCTTAAAGCGGAGACTCTAGGGCTGTATTGGCGATTCGACTATTGGCATAGATGTTTACATCTCGTGTGGGTGTGGTGAACATTCTACGACAAACTGCAGGATAGAGTAGATATTTTACAGTGGTTGGAACTGTTTTGGCTCCACTGTGTGGTAATACGTAAATGGACTGCAGAAATTGTTGATATCTTTTTATAAACTAAGTACAACTGGATGGACAAGTGAAGAGCACTAGTTATATATAGTGAGGCAAGCCTTTGAACATTCTGTACATGTAAAGTTACTTCAATTTCTCCAAAACAGAACCAATCTACAATTATCCGACACAAGCGAATCGGACAGATGGAAAAGTAACAAGCACCCAATACTTCTAATTTTCTTTTATACATATTTGTGTGTGTTTCACACCTCTCCCACAAATACATATATACAGATAAAATGTATATGTTTCTTTTGCATTTTCATCATTTTGATTGATGTTGTTGCTTTTGTATATTATTTTTTTTCTACGTACATATGATGAAATAATTTTCTAAATGTTAAAATAGATATTCTGATATCATAAGCTCTGGCGTTACCATTCCCCTCATAAATGTTTATGGCAATCCTTAATACAACAGCAACAATAATAACAATTTCCAAGTATCGTGTGAGGTTTATTAAATTTATTTATTAAAGTGTTGCATGTTCATATCAACTGACTGTTGTCAAAGTCATCATGGACTATGTGTTGTTGCTGAGACTTTGTTGTTGCTATTGCAGTAGTTGTTCCAATAGACGTCAATAACTTTTAATATTTTTCCATGTCGTGCCTTTAACAATCGATCTGTTCGAATTATCAATTGATCGATCAATAAATGCAAACGAAACGAATGGAAAGAGGGAAAAAGTTTTTTTTTGCCAATAGAAGATATAAACAAATGCAACCTACTGTTTTTTTATTTTATTTTTTATTTTTGTTTGCTTTAGTCGAGCTGCAGCAATAATATTAATAAACATAAATAAAATGCATAAAAATAATATTCATAATGTAAAACGAGTACATGTGACGACAAGTTATGAATTTCAACAGAAACTGCAAAAATAGGAAAACTACCATATCGAGACCTCAACAAATAAAAAATAAAAAAACTATATGCATATAAAATATTGTTGTTTTGTTGTCACATGTTGCCAAGAAACTGCATAAACTAAAACAACAAAAATTATAATCTAAACATTTAATAAAAAAAAAATTTTTTGTTTTGTAAAATTTTGTACAACTAATAATTCAAATGTAAATTATATTCTTTTTATTCCAAAGAGCTGGACTTACAGTCATTCATACGAGTTCAATATAAAAGTAAACTGATGCAGTCAATGGACATGAACATGAAAAGTGATCATATGTACATACAAAATATTTTTATGTTGTCAGGTTCACAGTGGTATGATAATGTTTTGAAAAATTAAACGTGAAGACAGTTTAAGAAAATGCTTACATGGAGACATAAGGAAAAAATTGAAGTATAATGGGTTATGAACAGGCGCGGATCTAGCTCAACATTAAGGGAGGTAATATTTCTTTTGAAAACTCAATAGAAAGAGGGGAGATATTCCTCTTTCTCTCCCCTGGACCCTCGCCTGGCTCCGGAGTATATATATGTGTTTTTATGGTATATATTGTATACATACTTACATTTCTATTTATCTAAGTACTAGGCCACCTCCAAAAATCCTTTTTAAATTAAACATTTAGGAAGGCATATCCTACACAAACATTTTGAGGTGTTTTGCAGCCTTTGAATATACTAAAACAATTTTTGCGAAACACATGTTCAGAGGTTTCAACATCAATTCCTAAAAGATTTTCATTGTTTTACACCCAAAATTCTTATAATAGACTTGTATCTGAGACCATAGGGTCCAGTAATCCACTTTTTGATTATCCATAGCTTCTTAACTAAAAAGACAAAAAGCTGTCACAGGGGAATGATAAAAGTTCGCGTATACCAACTTTCTAAAAGAAAATGGACAAGTTGTTTGCAAGTTGCGATTAAATCAGTGGAGCAGCCTCTTCAAAAATCTGACAATTTTATTGTGTAGGTTGCACAGGATGCCAGACCACTTGGGTCCTAATTGGCCCCGTTGTGATAATTTTGTTAAATCTTGCAGCAGCGGACTGCCAATGGAAGCTGTCCTTTGCTCAGAGAGAACGCATTGGTCTGTCATTGTATTGGACTGTTAAAGTGATGAAGGATAGCACTAGTCACTGAGCGGTACCGGTAACGATTAATACTGACATATAGCAATGCAAATCATAGCACCCTCCTTCGTCGGCTTTATAGTAGATTCGTTAACGAATTAAAACAATTAATAAAATAGCTATTCAGCTTAAACAAATTAATGTATCTAATTGACGCCAGAGGCGCTGCCAACACTGCTCTAAAAAAATTATCAAAACGCAAAAGTGTTGACCTCAATTAAAAGTTTTGTGTATGTTTTAGATGGTGTTGCACGATTACATATAAACATGTAGTGAATTAGACAGCCACACAGCTTAAATTCCAGCTAAGTCAGTCAGTCATCAACCTCAAAAGTTAAATTTGAATATTAAAAATCTAGAGTCAGTTTTATGATTAAATAAAAAATTAAAAAACATTATTTGTGTTTAAGACAAATTATATGACATTATCGACAATGTTTTTGAGATCATATTTAGTTCATCGATGACCAAGATCGCCCGAAGAAGACTATTTGATTTTATATTCAGCGGTGACCGGCACAAGTATATAAACACAGCCCTTCATATCACCATTGCAAATACCTAGTTGCTAATAATTCCTTAAGACCATGATTCACTATTAGGGTTGCCAGATTCAAATAGTACCTACTTTAGCTTTACATTCGACTAAAATCAGCTTGATTTTCAAAAGAGAACTTGACACACTAAAATATTTATGTAATATGAAGTTTACTTAACAGTCTAAGTAAAGAGTATGCAAACATAACATAAATAATGTGAAAACCTATAACATAAGAACCTGTCAAAAGCGAGGTCGTGTGACTGGTTCCCAAGGACTAGAAACCGGTCCGTGTTCCGGAACTTTATATGAAAGGTACCGGTATCTTTTACATTGCGTTGTCATTGGAGGAGGCCAATTAACATAATTAAGACACTCAGTTGCAAGTTCTGCTTGTACATTTTTTATCTAGATTTCTGATATGGTGTCTCTTCACCGGTCACGACTCAGGAACATTTTGTACCATAACCATTTTAACCAGTCATGGGACAAGTACGTTCAAAGCGATTGGTATAACATTTACTGCAGGGTGATTATTGAGGTAATATTGGCAAGTTCCTACTGGTTTTTGGCTGGGGCTAATGCAGATCATTAGGGAACTTCTACCCAAAAATCTCATAGAAATTTTAAACATGAAAGTCAAAACACGAGCTTCATAATAAATCACGTTTTTTTATTTTCTTACTTTACCATTTACAGGCTTGAGCTTTCTTTCGGTGGAGGAACTCTTAACTGACACACTATTTTGCAAAATTTTTTTTAGAGTCTCAATAGAAATGGGGTATATTTTTTCGGTTTGGGGTAGAAATATCCCATTTTACTGCCCTCGTATCCGCGCCCGACCATTTGCCACATTGGTTGGCTTTTTTCTAACTCTAAGTCTGGTTGTAAGAGGTCATTGAAAATAGATGCAGAAACAACAAGAGCTACATATTGTTAATAAAAAAAACGTTTGGGAAATTTATGAGTAATGATTGAGAAGAACATTATGTTAAGTTATAAACAGTTTTCGTAATTGTATACTTGACAAAAAATTTATGAAATATGTTTTCATAAAACTTTTGAAATTATTTCTTTTTATTTGTCAAAAATATCATTTCAGCTTGACAAATTACATTTGAGCTTCTAACTTGACAGCACCTAAAATATCTTGACAATCAAGCTCATTCAAGCCCGTCTGGCAAGCCTATTCACAATCGCACGATCCGCCAAATATGACATGTGTGCTAAGAAAGTGTGGTAGTGCAAACTAAAAATGCAACTGTATGACAGATTTTTTGGCAAGTCGTCCGATTTTGAAAATTTTATTGACATTTTCATAAAATGATAGTTTCATGTGTATACGCACAATGTTTTTGCATCATTTTTGTATATTAGTGTGGCCCCTACAACGCCATTTGAAACGATTTTTAAGTCAGTTACACTTGTGTAAGATTTTCCTGTAAATGAATCGTAAGGTCGTGTAGGATATTTGCAATTGCAATTTGCAATATGTACCATCATATGATGTGCTGTCAAACGCTCTTTGAATTTGTACAAATTCCGGTAAAGCCATATTGTTTATTATTACCCGCGTTTCATTTAACCAGCTGGCAGATAAACTGACAATATTTGTCTAAAATGTATAAAACAAAATTTTACTTTATAGCTCCAAATGGTTTCCGTTTGTTCCACTGTAATTTTGTTCATAATAAGCCAACAAACATATATGAGTGCTACACATATTCGCCTTATTATCTCTGATCAATACAGGGAGTTAAAGTTTCAATAAACGTTTTCATTTTTCTATGAGCCACGACCTACGCTAACAAATTGAAAGTGAGTGCAAGAAAGTGTGTGTGTGTGTGTGTTCCTTTGTAATCTTTAGTGTTTGACTTGAGTTGGTTTTGGCCCCATACTGCAAGTTTGTAAGTTTGTCTGTACGTCCATTTGTCTATTGACTCCAATTCAATTTTTGAACTAAAGCTTATTTGGTGTTTAGCATTAAGATATTGATTTTGTTTTTGTTTTCTTCGATTTGTTTTTAAAATTTTGTTATCCCAATAGCTTACTACCAACTATGAAAGATCACTAGCATTGTTGTCTTGTTGTGGCAGTAGACGATGTTGCTGTTGTTGGTTACAAGACTTTTATAGTCTTGTATGTGAACTAAATGTGTCGTGCGCTCTGAGTGTGTGTTATACTCAGATGTCGATACCTTAAATCGATATTCCACCATCATCGTCGTAGTCATCATCAACATCATCGTCGTCATTGCCACCAATACTACCGCCATTTTTTTGGTATCAAAATTACAACAACAATTTCACTAAAGAAGTCAATCGTTTTGGGTTTTTAGTAGATATTGTTGTTTTTGTTTTAAGTTTTCTAGCAGACCACCTTAATAGAGTCTCTATTTTGGTGTTTGCCCGTGTAAAAAGGCTCATACATATGAAATTTTTTTTTGTTCGTTGGCTGGAGTTTTTCATAAGCCGTCGTATAATTTGTTGTGTCATACAAATCACTGATATTTTAGGTGTGATTGTTTGTTGGTTGCATGACTATTTAGTGGAGCATGAGTACGTTGGTGTGATAAGAAATCTTTAAAATACAAGAATTTTTATGAAATCATGAGGCAAAAGCTAAAATTGATTCATAAAAATGTTATAAAATTCAGTGTAACTTCATTGGCCAAATGTTGAACTTATTTCTTTGAAGTATGAGTGGCAAGATCACTCACTGGTGAGGGAATGGCATCTGCGTTACCAAGATTTTTATGTTTATTCTGAATGTTTTATTAATAGCCATTAACTAATTGGTATTGTATTTAAACTTTATTAGCTAGACATACGAATTCTAGAAATTAAGGATGTAAATGTGTTTAAAACCAATCAATTGATTGAGCCATTGACTTAGACTTAAGAGAAATTATTTGTAAAGCTAGGGCCCTATTATAGAACATATAAAAGTATGGCTAACAAATGTTAAACCTAAAGCTAAATAAAAAGAAAATAAGAAAACTCTTGTTCACGAAACAGAAGCTTAACACATGACAAAGAAAAAAGTGATTGTCAATAACTATCAAATGAAATAAAACTCTAAGACTGACAGTATGAATTGATTAAAAGTAGATGGTATTCAACTCTTGACTGCAAACCACCGACTTTGAACGAGTGGTGAAGCGGAAAAGAGTTCTGAAGTGACTAGCGTGTGCTATCGAAACGTCAGTTCAACCCTCCGTTCAGTCAGAAATGTTCTTTGTCTATTGCTTTACATTTATCTCTAAATAAAAATATAATTTATTTGAAAAATTAAATTAAAACCGAACTCAAGCCAAAATAATTAAATTTCTTTGGATATCAACCCATACAGCTCGACTAAACTCATAACTGAATTGTTAAACAGCCGACAGTTTAAAAAAAATTAATATTGAATGTCGAGATACAAAATATAATAACATTAAATTAAAAATTTTAAAACCCCTCGAAGAAAATTGATGATAACTACAAAACGGCGGCACCAATTTTCTTTAAATATAGGTTGGAAGATTTTGTATCCAGTCACCTTTCAAACAAAATTTACTAAATTAAAATCGAGCTAGCCGTTTAAGAGCTACGATGTCAAAGACACACAGACTCAACAGGATACATCTAGAAAAGATGTGATATCTTCTAAACGGCTGGACCAATTTCATCAAACATAGCTAAGAACACTCTCGCTCAAAGCACCTTTCAAACAGAAAAAATTAAATCAAAATCGGTCCAGCCTTTTGGTCTGTATGAGGGTTAGTACATCCACACAGATGCACAGACACACACTACAAACTTATAACACCCCTTTTTTAGTCGGGGGCTAAAAATTAGATATACCAGCCCTTTTAAGAATACCAGTAAAATATGGAGCTTGTATATGCGCAGTGTTCTAAAGGAGAGAATCAATACTTCTGCTTACAAACCTACTTAGAACAGGCAAGGTTTTATATGGGGAACTCCCTCTTGGAAGTAGCGTCGGCCCTACACAGAAAAAAATAGACAAGAATTATATTCAATAAAACCATGTTATTAAAAAAAATATGAATTTCAATAACATTTATCTTTAACATAATAAAATATTTCGTTGTAAGTATTTCTTTTCCATGCCGGTTATTTCTTTTCTTTTTATACATAAGCACTTAAAACAAGTTGTATCCCATAAAAAAATAAATGGGATATTGCTCAGCTAGAGAGTGTATGCTTTACGTCCGGAAAGCCCGGGTTCGTATTCCAGCCATGTCAACATTTTTATAATTTATATATTTATTTTTATTTTGAAATAATTTTGTTATCAATATAGGGGAATTCTTTATCACAGGAAATTTGAAAAAAAAAAAATATTGAATACCGGGATTTTTGTTATCAAAAACGAAACTTATTTTTTTCTGTGTAGATCTTCACTTTCCCATTGGCCCTTCAAATAGGCATAATAGATTCGAAATAAAAATCCAGTTCGCTAACTAACTGTTTTCTTATTGGGTAATATTTTCTTTTATTTTGACTACAAAAATTTTCTTTAGTCATATAAATTCAATTAAGCTATGAGTTTAGTCGAACTGTATGAGTTTGTATCCAAAGAAATTTAATTATTTTAGCTTGAGTTCGGTTTTGATTAAATTTTTCAATTAAATTATATTTTTATTTAGAGATAAATGTGAAGTATATAGAAAAAGAAAGTTTTTGACTGCACGGAGGGTTGAACTGACGGTTCGATAGCTCCCGCTAATCTCTTCAGAATTGTTTTCCGTCGGTGGTTTGCAGTCAAGAGTTGAACATCATCTACTTTTAATCAATTCATACTATTACTTAGGGTTGTATTTCATTTGATAGTTATTGATATTCACTTTTTTCTCTATCTTGTGTTAAACTTCTTTTTATTATTTCTCTATTCTGGCGAAAATAATTAAATTTCTTTGTACATATCAATTCATTTAAAATTTTTCTCACACAAACTTAAACGCATACACATTTCTGCTTTAATTTTTTTTATTTTGAAAAGTATTAACAATTTCGTTAAAATCAGCCTGCTCAATAACTTAAAAAATTTATAATCGTTGTTAAAGAAAAAAACATTATTATAGAATTTTCAAATTAATATTTTCTTTCGTAAAAAATAAAACACCCATTTTAAATACATATTTAGTTTTTTCTTCATTAGTTTTCGTTAGTTCTTGTCATTAAGCTAAAGACTCCCAAAGGTCTCTGCTAATGATCTCACAGAGACCAAATGTCTACTACCTTTGTTTTGCCCCAACGTAGAAACAAAAACACCCTTAAAACACATTTGAATTGATACTTAAAATGCAACAAAAAAAAAACGAACAAAAAGATGAATATTTTTTATCATCTTAAAGAAATCAGATATTTTCGAATAATTTAGAGATATTTATACACCCTTCACCAAAAAGGTATAGATAAATAATTCTGTTATATATTTTGTAATCTCTACAAATTCAATTGAAGCTGTTTTCTAAATCATAAAAAGTGATGAAAAAATAGAAATCTTTACAACAAGAATTTTTGAAGTAATAAAAGAAACACTTTTTTCTAATTGTATCCGCAACGAACTGATTAATCGAACGTAATTAAATTCCCGGTAATCGAGTTGTGTTTTAAGGTTATAGTATTTTGAATTAAATAGGAAAGATTAATATGTTTTTGTTCGAAAACTTTACTTCCGAAATTCTGAAAAAACGCTACGCACGGTGGCTCAGAAATTTCATTCGTTGGCCAAAACCAATATGTTTGCTGTCACCTATCTAAAAAAGTTCAACGCAATATAATAGTAAACATATCTTAACTAGGGTAGCCAAGCAATTAGGTCCAACATTTTTCTAATTGTGGGCGTGGCATGCACACACATATTTTATGTAATTATAGAAAAAAAGCGATTTATTTATATTTGATCAGAAAAAAATTATAATTTCTCGCAATTTATCATAGATAATGGGATGTTGTATTTTTTGCGAAGTTAGAAAGATTGTAGTCTTTAAGAAAAAGTAGTTTGGGTGGCCACTGTATTGTTTATATTTAATGTGCCATAAAATATTTTTTAAACTACTATATTTTTAGCAAACTTAAATTTTGGAGGAATAGAACATTTTAATACCAAACGGGATAAAAAAAAATAAATCAGAAAAGGTGAAAGCTCCCGCTAATCTCATCAGAGTTCTTTACCACTTAGTTCACTCGACCAAAGTCGGTGGTTTGCAGTCAAGACACCGACCAACCAGACGCGACACGAACAGCAATCTATTGCCGACTTACTCTTGACAGACTGGCGTTCAAAAGAGATATAAGAAAGTATTTGTGTTCTATTTTGTTTTGTTTTTCGCATCCATACGTAATATTTGCAACACTTTTATTTGGATAAAATGAAACAAGAACATATAATTGTTGTCTCTTTCTCAAACGGCTGCTCTCAAAAAATGATTTGGGCAATTTTTAAATGTCACAATTGTCGTGTCTGGTTGGTCGGTGGTCAAGAGTTGAATATCATCTACTTTTAATCAATTCATACTGTCATTCTTAGAGCTGTATTTCATTTGATAGTTATTGATATTCACTTTTTCTTTTGTCTTGTGTTAAGCTTCGTTTTTATTATTTCTCTATTATAGTATGAATTTTCTTTGATAATTAGAAGTACTAGTGTGTGTGTGAATGTACATCCTTTTTGCTAGGTGCCTTTAGAGTTAAACAATTAAGTTATGATTTTAGTCGAACTGTATTAGTTTATAATCAAAGACTCCTTACTTAATTATTAATAAAAATATTTTACAAAACTGCCCGTTTTGTTTAATTTTCCAAAAACATTTAAATTTCTTGCCCTACAAATCCCTTAGAAATGCATGCATTACATCTAAAATACAATAGCCGAATTCACAATCTTGTGCAAATGGCCTTGCATCATTGCATTTGCAAAATGGTATAGTATATTGATACTCACCACTAACAATGGTTAATTGGTGAGTATCAATATACATACTATACCAATTTGCAAATGCTGCGATGCAAGACCATTTGCACAAGATTGTGAATTGGGCCAATATGTATCCGGATAGCGATAACCAAAAAATAAAATAGCTTTTGGTAATGGTTATTGGTAACCAAAAAAACTATTTTGGCTGCGATGACCAATATTAAATATATCTTACGATAATGGTTGATTATAACCATTATTTGAATTCATCAATTTTAATGGTTAAATAAGTCCTTTGTGTCATTTCTCTTATAAATGTTATGTCCATGCAATTAAAAAGGTGTCAATTAAAAAGGTGGTATTGAAATCACATCTGATTATTTATCCGCGTATGCTGTATTTGTAAATTTTTTTAATTATATGCTTTTAAACTATTAACAGAGCATAGATACTTAAATGTGGAATAAGCAAAAGAAGGTATATATATTAAGCATATGAATTGCAATCACAGTTGTTAAAAGTACATTTTAAATAAATTTTCGTCTTTTGTTTTTGACAGTTACGGCCAACCAGGCTAATTGATATTGTGTTTGTTGTATTATTACCACCACCTGTAAAATTAATTCGCTTAAATGTTAAAAAAAATTAAAAGTGCATCATCCCATATGTGCGGTAATTATGATGTCAAATTTTATTATATTTTACCAATACAATCACATTTTAATATATGCCTTAATTTTTTTCTCATACATTTTTTGACAGCTCAATTCCCAAAAAAAAATTCTTTGTTGTATCTATTCGCCGATAAGTATACCTTATAGATCTACCTTGGATTTGAGTTTAAATTTTTCAACAGCTGCTGAGCCGATTTTAATCAAAACCAAAGCTGCTAAAAAAATTATTAAAATATCTCAACCGGTTAGAAAGTTACAGAGTTTTATCCAAAGAAACCCGATTATGAACCACAGCGGTACGTCAAATCCGGGCATATTTACGAGATATCCAAATTGAAAGCCTTTTTTGTTCAGCCCGGCTTAGATGGTTAATAGTTACGAGCAGACTATATTTTGCTTTTAACTAAAATACATCCCACATATTTTGAAGCTTCTCTCCGGATTTTAGATACAATCACGCCGATTTTAACAAAAACCGCATTAATAATAGATGCATTAGCAAACTATGTTTATCATAGACCTTAGCACCTGTTGGCAACGGCATTGTATACCGATTCACTGTTAAAGTCGCTGGTTTCTCTATCGAGAGCGTGATGATCAGAGATGAATCTGTGAAGGGAATATACGATTCGGTTTGGCCCAATATAACCACTCATACATGTTTGATAGTATGTATTTAGTTTCGTGGTTGCTGCATTATGAATATGATGATGATTCTAATGCTTTTTTGATTCATAGAAACGTAATTTATAGTTTCCTTTTGTTTTCTCATGTGTTTTCGTGCTGGTAAAAAGAATCTTTTGGATGTTTTTTGCTTCTTACCTTTTTAGTTTTGCTGTTGTTGTTGTTGCTATTAAGTTTTTTATTTATCACCAACCACACCACACCGATATGGCCTCATTATTGAAAACAAAAAATCAATAAAAATATATTAATTTTTTTATGTATAAATTTGTGGGTACCCATTTTTTAGTCGTTGCCTTTGTTTTTTGTTTTTTTTTGTTAGAAAATATATTTATAAGTTTTTTAAAACAAAAATATCAAAATATTTATCACTGATTTCCTTAATGACGATTTATTTCCTAAGAATTTCATCCATTTTTGTCTCATTTTGTTCTTCTGTCATCTTCAAAAGATTCGAACACAAAAATTTTTATGATGGGCAGAGAGCGAGTGTGTGTTCGAGTGTTTGTTGTCCCTGATGTTAAAACAAGTTTTATTTTTTTAAATACATTTTTTAATTGTGTGTTTTCCAATTCCAATAACTAATCTGGAGGTGCTAAGACCAACATCTACTAGTGCTACGCTTTAATGTTCATATTATTGAGATCTTAATTGGCTGATAAAAAGTTTGTCGAAAAATGTGATAAATTATAGGGAACATTTTTTCTTATGAAAATATTCATAAATATGAATAGTATAGAATGATCATAGGAATATGATAACGCTTTTTCTAAAATCATTTTGAAAATTATGGTAATAAATGTATCAATTCGAATTAAATTTTATTTGCTTTTAAATAATACTACGTGTTTTATATGAAGAACTTAAATATGTACTGGAATAACAGGAATTTAAATTTATGGACAGTTCTGTGTAGAAATGCATGTAGTTCGGAGTTTAATGGGAAATTTTCAAATTAATAAAACTAACATATCGATCTTTTATCATTAGATCGAAATTGTTTAAGCACAAGGATTTAAAAGTAATTTTTTCAAGCTGACTTTATTATGCAGACGTAAATTTTATGCCATTTTGCACCTGTCGCATTTTGTAATTGCTGGCTAGCATCGTGTATTTTACAGCACAGTGTAGAGTGTGTCATATAACAAAACAACTAGTAATACTCGTAAATATGTTATTTTTAAACAGTCAACAGAAAAAAATGCGCTTTGACCGTGAAGCAAAATATGATTTTTTTAAGCAGTGATTTTTATAATAATAATCACCGCTATCGTGAATACATTTTCTCTCGAAATGTTTCCCTTTCCCTTTCATCATAATGATTTTTTCACGTGGAATTTTTCCCCTGTTTTTGTTCACTTTATTTTAGCAGGCGAAATGGATAAATGCATCATGTAATTGCTATTTTATCGTTCCAATTAATTATTAAAGCTTATAAATATTTATTTTTAAGCCAATTTCAGTAAATAGTGTTCATTTATCTTAATACTAACACATTTATCTTAACACTACCTCCATGCAACACCTTCCCGGCACACATGAACTAAGTTTCGCGATGATGGAATGGCGAATGATTTTTCAGCGTCCGTAGAGAATCATTCATCACGGCCGAAATATATAAAAACCAAATTTTACTTACTCTTGAGAAAATTTAATTTAACACCAAAAGACTATTTCATTGAATTAGGTTGCCTGTAATGGCTCGGGTACTCCAAGGCATTGGATGCATCTAGCAATCCTGGACGAACAATTCGATTTTCTTTAGATTCCTCATGAAATAAAAAGATATTCCAATTCATAGCACTGCATTTTTTTATTTTTTAACAAAAATTTCTTTGATTTTTAATATATTTTATTAAGCTTCCTTCTTCCTTATTTACATTCACTAAGAACTGATAGTGGGAAAAAATGTTCACAGCAACTTCACGATAGCAATTTTCCCTCGAAGAGAAATGAAAATTTCATGGGAACATAAATTTCACTTGTTATTCGCGATAGGGGTGAATATTTTATTTCTTACATATGAAATTTCTATTAATAATTAAGTTATGAGTTTTAGTCGAACTGAATAGGTTTATATGCAAAGACATTTAACTATTTTGGCTTGAGTTCGCTTTTAATTTAATTTTTCAATTAAATTCTATTTTTATTTAGAGATAAAGAAAAAAAATTGTTTCTGTGCGGAGGGTTGAACTGACATGTTTCGACAGCTTCCGCTATTCTCGTCAGAGCTCTTTACCACGTTGGCCACTTGACGAAAGTCGATGGTTTGTAGTCAAGAGTTGAATATCATTTACCTTTAATCAATTCATACCGTCTCTCTTACGGCCCTTTTCACAATGTACGATTAAGAGTTAACATGGACTTTAACGGAAACTTCGCCATAAAAAACCTGCCGTTAAAGTCCACGTTAACTCTTAATCATACATTGTGAAATGGAGCATTACAGCAGTATTTCATTTGATAGTTATTGTATTCACTTTTTCCTTTTATGTCTTGTGTTAAGCTTCTATTTCTCTATTCTAGTATGAATTATCATTGATAATTATAACTAGTAGTGTGTGAATGGTTTTTTCTTCAGTTTATTTGAAAATGTACATCCTTTTGCTAGGTGCTTTTAGAGTTTAACAACCAAATTGTGAGTTTTAGTCGATCTGTATGGGTTTATATCCGAAGAAATTTAATTATTTTGGCTTTAGTTCGGTTGTAATTTAATTTTTCAATCAAATTATATTTTTATTTAGAGATAAATGTGAAGCATGTAGAAAAAGAAGAGTTTGAATGAGCTCAGGGTAGAACTGACATATTTCGATAACTTCCGCTATTCTCGTCAGAGTTCTTCTTTGTAAAATATAAAATATAATTTAATTAAAAAATTATATTAAAACCGAACTCAAGCCAAAATAATTAAAGTTCTATTAATATTTACAAAATATATTAAAAATATTACTTTAAAAATCTATTCTCTGCTAATTTTATTACTCGTTCGTGTTTCCCTCGAATTTGTAATGCAAGACAAAACAAATCGTTGAAAGTCTGTGCAAGTGCAATATAAAAATATGTTACCTAAAGGAATCATGACATGCAAATCTAAAATAGTGCAACTATTCTCCAAGTTTTTTGTCTGCAACTTCAATCAAAAATAAGCAATCAGTAGGGGAAAAAACCAAAACAAAAACATTCTAAGTTTTCCAGGATTGTATGAAACTGTAAAAAGAAATAAAATTAAATAAATAGAATGATAGAACACATGAACAAAATGTTTTTATATAAATGGCTAAAAGTTACGTGAATTATTTCAAGCCAATTTTACATATAAAAAAATCCTTGACGAACACACCCATATTTAAAGGAATTACGAAGAAAAAGAATAATAAATGCTTTTCTATGAAATGAAGTATGAAGTATTTAAGATTAAAAAAAAATATGTACACCTGTTAAGTAGTTTATATTTTATGGTGTAGCAATTTTAATAAATTTGTTTTGACCGATATCATCAGATACTAGTGAACCCGGACTAGAAACGTTTTCGTACACTGACTTATTTGTCGAAGCACAGTGGTGTAAATTAAAAAAAGTGGTAATAAGTATGGAACTTCTAAGCTATTGCATGGATTTGTATAAAAATTGGAGTGACTGCAGAGAAGGAGCCAGACTTTTATAATCGTATCTTCTGAAGTCCTTAGCTGCACCAGGGGCGGAGCTAGAAGGGCTGAAAATTTGCTACATCGGGTATGAAAAACATTGTGCGGCATTGTTTTTTTTTTTGCTTGTCACTTTTTTATTTGGCATATAATATTAACATATAGTATATCACTGAATTCCTGATAAAATTCTAAATATACATACGGAATAAAGCTTTGAAATATCTGGAGCCATTGGTCGCGTTTATAAGACGTAATAGTTGTGCAACTGTTGTGTGTTTGCTGCCATTTTTTCCGTCATAAAATTTTTTCGCTACCTATGGTCAACATGTTGTGCTTAACATGCACAGCTGATCAAAAGAGTTATTCCGTTTATATTCTAATACAACGCCGCTTTATTATGTGCCGCTGCAAACTAGTTTAATAAATTTTGCATTGCAAATGTGATAAAGTAAACAAATAAGGAATATAATTAAAATAAAACTAAGATCACTAAATATATGTTTATTGTGTTGTTTACTTACTATATTACGTAGTATTTAATTTACTATAATTCTAATGTACATTTTGGGATAGAAAATGTCAAACATTAATAGAGAGGGTATGTGTGTGTTTTTATAACAGAAGCAGCAAACAAACGTGTGGTATTGTGTGTGCAACGTAGTTATTTCACATACACACAACATTTGACAGTTCGTACCATGAAAAAAGCATATAAAAAAATAATCAGCTGTCGTTCCAGGGCTACCTTGTATATTATTCTACCATGGTTGAACCATTTTTTGACACGGTGGAGGCTTAGCGTTAAATTGAAAAAATTATCGGCGCAGCCTTCTTATTTTATTGCAGTGTTTTTTGCTTTGTGGTGAAAATGTTAAAATAAAATGAAAATGGACAATTCGTATATTGCTGATTATCGCATTGGATACCATGTTTATAGAATATTTTATGGAACCAAAATGCACTCAAAATTGAGTGCTAAACTAATTAATTTAGTTAATTTCAACTATGAGTAATTCCATGTCAAATCGAAAGCAATTCGGATAGACCCTCTCCGATTTCAATGAAATTAACCTCAGAGAGTATATGTCGAAAGAGATTTGACGTAAAAAAATTTTTGTCACTAAGGTCATTTGGTTTCCGAAATATGACGTCGTGAAAATGATACAAATCCAAATGAGCTGAAAGGGCTATAACTCAAAAAACAGTTTTTTAAAAAATCTGAAAAAATGTATGTTAGTTGTATAACTCATTCGTAAACATTCGGAAAGTTTCAAGGTGGTGCCGCTTCTAGTTTCGGAGTTATAGAGCAAAATATGGCCCAAAGTTTGATTTAAGTTTATTAAATACATTAAACTTCCTTCCAATTTTTCATTTTTGGAATGTTAAAATTTTATTATGTGTTTTTTTAAAGCAATTTTTTCCAGTTATTGCAATTTTGGAAGAAGATTTGTACCAAAAATAATAACAACTCTTATTTTTATAATTTAATTGAATAGTCAATTCGATTTCAAAAATGTTAAGCTATAATGGACCGAAATTGGGAAAAAACTAAAAATGCTATAAAGAAAAAATTAAAACACTGGTATTCAAATTTAGTAAAAAATGTACTAGAAAAAACAGAATAAAAAATGAAATAAATAATTTGCTAATAAATTGAAATGCTTATGTTTCCGTTTTTTCATTATAGCATTTTTACTTTTTATCCGACTGCGGTCCATTATGACTTAAAATTTTTGAGATCGAATTGACCATGCAATAAAATTATAAAACTATGGCTTTTATTATTATTTGTGGTACAAAGCATCCTTTGAAATGATAACAACCGGAGAAAATCATTAAAAATTTCATAAAAGTTCAAATATGATCAACTATAACTCAATCATTTTTTATACGATCAAAGCAAATGATCCACTATTCGAATAGTAATTTAACAACCTTTTGAACCAAATGGAAATAATAATAATTGAGTTTTACTCTAGATGCCGCTTTAAAAACAAGTGCAGATTGAAAAACATGAATGGACCGTTATCTGGACAATGACCGAACAGCAGAAGAAACTATTTTCCCGTGTTCAGCACATCCTAATTGCTTTGAAAAATACATTAAAAGATTTCAGCAATTCAAAAATAAAAAAATTAGAAAGCACATAATAGTATTTATAAAGCTTAAATCAAACTTTGGGCCATCTGTTGCTCTATAACTCTATAACGAAACTAGAAGCGGCACCACCATGAAACTTTCCGAATATATAGAAAAGAGTTTTTTAACTGACATGTATTTTTTTAAGATTTTTTAAAAAAACAGCTTTTTGAGATGTACATCCTTATTTTAACCTGCAAAATAACATCAAATAAAACTTTTTCAGATATGAAGTTTAAAAGTTATAGTTGTTTAATTATGTTTATTTATATTAAAAGTTATAGTTGTTTATTTATGTCCACTTTAGTAAAATTTTTAAAATTTTTCCAATTTTCATAATGGCGAATTTCAGAAACAGGAGGGGTCCGAAGTCTAAATTTTTTAGTACTTTTAATGGACAACATTTGTGGCGAATATCATCGAAATCGGAGTTGGCGTTTCCGAAAACTGCATTTTTTTCGATTTGACATGGTTTCAACCCTATGTCTTGTGTCTATTTTTAATTGTTTACATTTATCAGCAGTTCATATTGCAGTATATCCATCAATCTGTTTCTAAGACGTAACTGTTGGGCGCAACAGTTGCCAACAGTCTTACAACAGTTGAGCTCAACAGCTACGTCTTATGAACGCGCCCATTAAGTCATAAAAATTATCAAAACTCAAAACTTTTAACTGAAAACTCGTAAATTGAAAAAAAAGAACTTGCATAATTTTTAAAATTATATAAATATTTTCAAGTAATGCGGGATTTATTTTTTACAAGGTGAAGGACCATGCCTTAAAGATGTATTTAGCGGACATCTTTGCTCATTTTGGACATGTACCCTACATTTGGCAGTGGTCGAAAGTTTTCTATTTTTGAGTCTAGGTGCCTGTAGAAAACTTTGCACAGGTGCGTTAAAAATTCATGAGCAAAGTTTCATTAGGTAGGTACACAGAAAAGACAAGAATTAAATTCAATAAAACCATGTTATTAAAAAAAATATGAATTTCAATAACATTTATCTTTAACATAATAAAATATTTCGTTGTAAGTATTTCTTTTCCATGCCGGTTATTTCCTTTTATACATAAGTACTTAAAACAAGTTGTATCCCATAAAAAAATAAATGGGATATGGCTCAGCTATAGAGAGTATGCTTTACGTCCGGGAAGCCCGGTTTCGTATTCCAGCCATGTCAACATTTTTTTAATTTATATATATATTTTTATTTTGAAATAATTTTGTTATCAATATAGAGGAATTCTTTATCACAGGAAATTTGAAAAAAAATTATTGAATACCGGGATTTTTGTTATCAAAAACGAAACTTATTTTTTTCTGTGTAGTTAGTATTGTTCTTGCTTTAAATGAAGACAGCCTATCTATAAATGTAGCTACTAGGGCAAAATTAAAAAAAAACTCAAATTTTAGAAAGAAAATTTTTATATTAAAAGAAACTTGCTAAAAAATTTAATTTTTTCTGAAATTTCTACTATGATTTCTAAATACATTTGGCCAATTCACAACCTGTTGTATGTATTGTAGATCGTATAATTTTTGTTGGTAATTTCCAAATAAACATTTGCTTAGAAACATATTTCTGTGAAAATTAGCAACAACATTTTTACGATGTATAACACTTGCAATAGGTTGTGAATTGAGCAATTATTTAGCTGCGTGTTAAGAAATTATTGATTTATATTTTACCAATCCCGAGATACGGAAGTCGTAGTGTAAGTACACAACAAAAATAGACAAGAATTATGTTCAATGAAACCATGTTATTGAAAAAATATATGAATTACAAAAAAATTTGTCATTAACTTAATACAATATTTCGTTGTATGTATTTCTTTCCCATGCCGGTTATTTATTTTCCTTTCATACGTAAGTACTGAAAGCAGGTTTTATCTCATAACAAAATAGCTGGGGTGTGGCTTAGATGTAGAGAGCAACCTTTACATCAGAGCAGCCCGGGTTCATATCCCAGCCATGTCAACATTTTTTTTTAATTTATATATATTTTCTTTTGAAATAATTTTGTTATCAATATAGTGGAATTTTTTATAACAGTAAATTTGAAAAAACAAATTGATGAATATGGGGATTTTTGTTATCAAAAACGAAACTTATTTTTTCTGTGTAGCAAAGAAGATGAAAATAGCAGAAAAGGCATGATTTTCAAGCAGACACAACCTTCTACAGACCCACCTTTCTATATGTATTTCGACACGCTGAATCCCAATATGAGGTCCGTTTGGCCCGTAGAAGTGCTTCGAAATTTTTATACGTTTTTCGTAATTTACTCGAAATTGGAGGGGTAACGGTCCAAACAGACCTCATATTTGAATTCAGCGCATCCAAATGCATGTAGGAAGGTGGATCTCCATCCATTCAGTAGTTTGGAAGTTCCATACTTATTATCACTTTTTCTTAATTTACACCACTGGGCGTTGGCAAATATTGGTATAGTTACTCGAGTTTTTACTTTTCCCGGACCTTTTAATTTCCCGGGATCCCGCGAATTTCCATTCAGAACAAATTATTGACATATAAGTGCTATTGGTAATACACTTATTTTTGTGCTTTAGTAGATTGATTTTATTCAGAATTTGAACAGCGTACCAAATCTCCACTAACAACGAACAGATCACAATAAACTTAAACGTCAACAAGTACACATGAACTGCGGAGCGGATGTTGAAATTATTTTTTTTTGGTTACTTATTTATTTTTGTATATTCCCAGCAAACCAAAACATTTGAAAATAATATCGCATTCGAATGTTGCGTGCAAATTTCTCGGACAAAACACTCGAGAACGGCTATCGAAGTCGGAAAGACAAAAAGCTGGTAGAGCCCACTCATCGCTCAGTTTGTGGCAGCAAATCTTTCGATTTCGATGTTTCGCTGACAAATCAATAGGGAACCAATATCGAAGAAATATCGATACCACAAAAATGCAAGAAAAAGTAATTTTTCAAGATTGTTTTTTTATTTTTTTAATTTATCTATTTTAATGTAAATGGAATATTTATTTATTTAAAATTGTAACTTAGGCTGCAGTCAATCAGATTCGAACACGGTACGGCCAGGCTAACAGATTAGCACACATCCACTAGGCTATCGTGGCAAATTTTTTTCTATTCAATTATTGCAGACATGACTGTAAATTACACATTCGATAAATTATCGAAAATAGTGCAATGCTGCGAACATTCACATTTTATGAATTTGGCAATTGCGCTTCTTATCAAGACATATTTCGATGCAGCGAACATTCACATTTTATGAAATTTGGCAATTGAGCTTATTGTCGCAACATTATCGACAAAAGCTCGCATTTACGAACATTTGATTTTTTTAGATCCACGAGCATTTATCGAACAAACTTGTTTCGAAAATTGTTCGTTTTAGCGAACCTTCTTTTATTTCGAATCTCAGGTTTAGTGGGTTTTTTATGTTTTTATCTTTATATTTATCGCTTTTACTTTGTGAAATTACATATTATTTTCTAAATTCTATGAAAAATAGCTTTCGTAGTAGTATACAAAAACAAAACATTCAAATGTTCGCGCGCAAGCCCACTAACAAATACATGCACAAATCACAAGAAATTGAAAATATTCAATTACATTAACGAGTAACAAGACGTAGAGCACGAACAAATCACACGCACAAATCACTCGTGTGTGGGCGGGCACCTTTAATGAAATTACACAGACTTAGTTAAGACTATTTTGAATGCAAGTACAATACCATGACTTAGTAAAGTAAGGCGGTGATCATAGGCGGATGCCCAAAGGTGGCTACCTCTGAAGTTAATTTTTTTAAGTATTGCACAGAAAAATTGCGTATTAAAATCGTCGATAACAAAGTTAGTTTTCCATTTTTCGATAATGATTTTGCTTCATAACTATTTTATGTTAATTCAACATGATTTTACAATAACTTTCAAAGAACTTTTTTTCGTTTTGAAATAACTATATTTAATGTTGATTTAATACGTCATGTCAACAAAAGAAGCAGTTTCACGACATATCTTAATGACTGCAGAATGCCTTGTTCTATTCAGTTTAAAAAATAATACAATATTATCTTGAAGCCGTACAATATTTTTTTATATACTCATTAGTATCAGAAATATCGTGGAACTTGTGCCAAAAAAAAGATTTTCTTAAAAATTTTTAGTATTAAAAAATGTATAAAAAATAAAAATATAAAACAATATTCCGTTAAGGGTACCCTATATTCACATATTTGTATGACATACATGCCATGTTGGACAGATTCCCTGACTGTGTTTGGTTAAATTTTAGTATGACATACTTACATGTTGGACGAATATTAAAAAGTTTTAATAATTTCTTCTTTGCTCACACATTTCATATGGTGTAAGGGGAAGAGTGACATACTTGAATGTAAATAGCAAAGGAAAACGTACAAAATTTAGATTTTTTCATATGCAGCGACATATTTGTTTAAATTATTTATATTTTTCAATTCAAATTTGACATCACAATTGGTTTTGTAGCAATTTTATCTAGTTTAAATATGATTGAAAATTGAAAAATTTTTTCAGTTTTCTTTTGAAAAAAATTTTAATTAATGTTTGTCAGTTTCCATGAACAGTGTGAGGAGAAAAACTGACAAATACCAATGTTTGTCAGTTTTCAAGTATGTCATTCATGTATGTGAGTTTATTGGGCCCTTTACTTTTCTATAGGCGTATAGATAAATATGTTCCAAATAAAACAATTCATATTTCATCAAAATCTACACAGAAAAAATTTTCACACAAAAGTTTGTCTAAAAATAAATTTCATTTTCAGTAAATGTTCTTTACATAATCAATGAATTGTTTCTTTGACTTTTATTTAGGACGCAAACACCAAAAACAACCAGAAAAACTCTCGTAAAATAATTCTGGCAAAAAAACCGACTTCAGTACAAAGATCAATATACTTGATGGCCTTTCATATAAACAATTTTAAAAATCGGTATGAAAATGTTGGAATTGTGCTCTAATAAATATTTTGGGTGGAGGCGTGGAAGACTTGCCCCACCGATTTTCGTAGAAAAATTATGCGACCAAACTCTAAGCAACCCATTCCAAACAAAAAAAGAATTTTGGAAGTCGGCCCATAAGTGGATGAGCTATGCGATAATCAAGCAAATTTCCCCTACCATTTTCAATAAGAATTATTGGGCCAAACTGCTGGAAACCCTTTCAAACAAAAAAGAATTTTGAATATCGGTTCACAAATGACAGAGTTATGTATTGGGGGGGAGCAGATTTCCCCTTAATGATATTCGACAAACAAATTTTGGGACCAAGTTTTGTCAAACCCTTTCAAACGAAACAAGAATTTTGAAAATCGGTTCACAAATGACAGAGTTATGCATGAGGGGAGCTAACATTTTAATTTGTGTTTGTGTGAATTGAGTTCCCTCACTTAATTGTGAATAAAATCAAAAGTTTTCGATCGATTTAAATGAAACTGTATATAAGTTGATTTTGCCACTAGATGGCACTAATTAATTATGGTATAATATTATTATTTGTTGTAAGTCCGTTAAGTTAATTTTTTTTGTAATCAAATTTCTTTCTAACAATATTTCTTAGAACATTTTGGACAGATGTAAGGAGGGAATACATATATAACAATATAGAAGCAGTAGATCGAAATTGGACATACTCAGCTATTCCTCCAAGCCACAGAGCTAAAAAAATATAATAATATTCACACAACATTTGTATCTTCATTGTAAGTATATAAAACGTGTAAGTATAAAACGTTTTTAATACATTTAAAAGAAGTAATTGTAATAGGGAATCTGATCCTTATATAACTCATGATCATTTCATCGAAACATTAAATCTTCATATTAATGATTGTTATGCGAGAATGAATTACGAACATTGTATGTAGGTTGTAAAGGGATATAAAAGCTAAACAAGATTTGCATTTGTTGTATTTGCAATAATACAGCTCATGGAACAAGCACGCATGCAACGACAGCCAAAACTCCAAACAGCATTTATGAATCAATGCCACATTTAGAATTTCATTCAATAAAATTTATTTATTTCTTTGGTTTATTATTCCCAACCAAGTTGTATTCGTATTTATGTTTTCTGCATGAAAGACATACACTGCGGCTGAGTGAGTGAAGGAAGTTATTGAATGAGTGTGTCGTGTCCCCTTGGAAACGTACAGTTTGGAAGAAATATGTTTTGGAAAAACGAGAATTTAATTTGCATAAATATTACCACACGATCATTTTAAGAAAGCAAAATAAAAAAAAGAGAAACAACTACCTTTTGAAAAATTTGTAATAAAGAAAATAAATGTTTAAATAAGCATTTATACATAAATATTGGAAAAAAAGATGGCTATAATGCTAAACAGTTCTAACCGATACAAGAGAATCAGTTTTATTTCCTTTCGGTGACTTTTCTTGCCTTCCTTAACACTTTCGTGCCATTTTCAACCAACACCTCGTTTAACAAATTCAACCACCAAAACTAACATTCGAAACGATCAATGGCAAACAAAAACATGGTTTAAACAAACATTTGTCGCAAATATGGTCATAATTCATGCAAACAAATAAATTTACATCGTTTTAAGTAAAATACAATTTATTCTATCGTACCTACTTGGCAAGTATAGACATACTTACGTTCTTGCTGTTTCCAACAAAAACCCACGCAATTTTGTAAAAGAAAATTATGCATGTTTTGACATCTGAAGTGAATTGCAAGGCTTAAAACTTGGCTTTATATCATACTTACAAAGATTTTTGGAAAAACTCAGTTTGTAATGTCATCATTAAATGCAACATTTTATCGCGCCTGCATCTTTGATTTCACGTAAACGCAAAGTTTTACAAAACATGAAAGAACGTAACAAGACGTTGATTCTTAAATTTTCTATATTTGATGCAATTAATTAATAAATCTATGGTGATAATTTTTAAAATCAAAGGATGGGAAGTATCCATAAGTTTATATATGTTATTATATATATTAAACATTAAAATAGTAATATAGAAGAAATAAATTGATTTGTTTAGTCAATTTCTTTTGTCATACTAGTAATCTAATGACAGAAATTTAAATCCAAAGAAATTTATTATTCAGGCTTAAGTTCGTTCAATTTAATTTTTACAATTAAATCATTTTTTATTGAGAAATAATTTGTCAAACCATGTGGCAATTGAAATTTAAATCTTCTTATGAAAAACATTTCATCTATTCGATGAAATCTTTAATTAGATATATCATTATTACAGTTTTAATGAAACATGTTTTATTAATTGAACGAAGACTTAAATAGATTGACATTTTTTTCCAAAATGTTTATTAAATAAATTTAAATATTTTTTAGACAAATGAAGCAAGTAAAACTGCACTTTAGTTACCCATACCAACTCACCAGTAAAAGTTACACTTTCGTCGCTATGGGTACTTTTGAAGATTGTTCTTATGTCTATGTTGTATGAAAAATTTGTTCACACTCTGGGAAAGTACTTAAAGTTAATATTAAGAGCTGTTACTTTCAGGGTACTTATTTTTCAACATATCGAGCAAAATTTCGGAATGGCACTAAAAAAATTACTTAAAAAACCAATAACCCTAGTGTAACACATTCCCAGTGCATTAGTAAAAAATATATAAATGCTAAGCTACTGGTCAGAGTTATTTGAAAGTTGACATATCAATATATGAGAGGCTATCTATGCACACAATAGTTTCAAAAAATATGCAGGATATGAACAAACGACTCTACAGTGGGCTAGAACTAATTACATCACATTATACTCTGCTACCTTTAATAATTAAAGAGATATTTGATTGCAAAAATTTATTCCGCACATTTAGCCATAATTTTTTCGTGTTTTTAGAATATAATTGTTTTAGTATGTCATCCTTTTTTCCAAAACTAAAGTGTATAAAAACTTTTAAAGTCTGTTGAGATTTGTGAAAGTTGCAACATGCGATATGTTTAGTTTTAGCCCACTGTAAAATACACAGAAAAAAAATATTTGTAAATACAATTAATTTTTTGTTATATCAATTAAATAATTAATTGGTTTTGAGCCTACAAAGATTTTTGTAAATACAATTAGGAAATTTTAAGTTAAAGGAAAATCAGGAAAATGTTTTCAATTCCATATATCAACAAATAATTAGTTGACAAACATTTCTTTCTTACAATTTTTTTTGTTAGATTTAAAAGTTATTTCAGTTAAAGTTATTGTTATAGTAACAATGTGAATTGTTGAATTTCCGGGAAAATGTTTATTACCATTATTGTTATATTAAGAATATTTTTCATACGCAATCACAACCCTCGAAACGACTGTTTGCTTGTCTGCGATAAGCACTAAATGTCTTTGGGCGGAATCGAACCGGCGACCTCTGGACTAATAGATTAACGTTATTAACTCTCAGCTATGGAGTAATTCGTTGTTAAATACGCAAATAATGAATACACACAAAACTTGGCTCGCTTTGTTTCATTTACGTGTGTGCATTCCGTTATGATATCATTTACCAAATAATTTTGTTGAGTAATTTAATTGACAAGAAAAATATAAATTTGTTATATCAACAATGATGAATGTTAATTTTTTCACATTTTTCAACAGAAACTTTAGTTAGCATTTTTAGTAAAAAACAGTATTCAAAAACTTTGGAATTTTTGCGAAATGCATAACAAGAAATTTGGTTAGTTCAGTTTGTTGAAAAAAATTTCTGTGTTTGTGGTATCAACAACTTAATTTGTTATATTAACTAAATATATTTTTGGATTTAAATTACATATTAACAATTCGAATCGTTAGTTGCGGTTTGATGATATTGTTTTCTGTGTAGTTAGTACATACTCTGCAAAATTTTGCAAACTATATTTATTGTGCAGGTATAGCCCCTCATCTATGGATATAAGAAATAAATCAAAACATTTATTCCTTACTTCAGGCTGTTATGACCTTGACCCTGAAGTAAGGAATAAATATTTACAAATTCTTAGGTCGAAGAAATTAATCGAAATAATATTTATAAACAGTAATTTAGCAATTTACCTTTTTAACGTTTTTTTGTGCGCAGCTCCGAAATGCACTGGGAATGTGTTGCATGTATAATTTTACTTTGAAATTTTCTTTAAAAGAATTGTAACTTTGCCAATTCATTACCGATTTTAATAATTTAGAGCTTATTGTAATCGCTATGAGATGCACTTTTTAAAGAAATAAAAAGTGGATTGCTTTTCAAGCGAATTGTTGCAAAAAATACGTAAAGTTCTAAAAAATCATGAAAAAAATGTATTTCTCTTTTGATGATATATCCATGAAATATAAGTCAATATAAAATTTTTTTAATATAGAAGGAAAGCTTAAAATTAAAAATCGGTGCAGAAACAACGCAGTGAGAATTGGTTTTGTCCGTGAATTCCCAAAAAATCATTTTTTGATCGATAATTTCCGATTTTGTGGTGTATTGCAATTTTTTTACTAGACCTACAAGCCTCACTAAGTCGTTTTTTACGAGTATTTTCTCTGTGACAGCGTGTAATTAATTAAACATTTCCAACAAACCAAATTAATAATTAATTAATGGGTAAGCTAATTATAAAAGATTATTCCATTAAGTAATGGAAGGAACAAGCCGAAAAGTAAATCGCTAAAACGCAAAAAAAGTCGCCAAAACAAAACAAACGCCAAAACAAAAGAAAAACGTCAAAACTAACAAAACCCAAAATTAAAAAAAGTACCAAAACGAAAAAATCGCCAAGCCAATGAAAAAAGCGCTTATAGGAAAAAAGCATCACATATATAAAAAAAATTGCCAAAACTAAAAAAAATCCCAAAAAAATAAAAATCGCAACGAACCGAAAAAATCTCCAAAATTAAAAAAGCGCCAAAAAGTCCCTAAAACTCAAAATATCGTTAAAACCGAAAAACATTGCATAAAGGAAAAAATAACCAAAATGAAAAAAAGCGCCAAAACTAACTAAAATCGCCAAAACTAACTAAAATCGCCAAAGCTAACTAAAATCGCCAAAACTAACTAAAACCTAAAAAACGCCAAATGAAAAAAAATTCCCGAAACTAAAAAAATTGCCACAACTAAAGAAACCGCATAAAAAGTAGCCAAAACACAAAAATAAAATCGCTAAAAAACTAAATAAAAACAGCTAAAATAAATCGCAAAGAACCGAAAAAAATCGCCAATACGAAAAATTCTAGTAGAAATATCGCTAAAAACCGAAAAATCGCAAAAAAAAAGCAAACAAAAAATCGTAAAAAAATCGCCAAAACTAATGAACCGCCAAAAAACAAAAAAATCGTGAATCCAAATTGATTATTATTTGGCTAAGGGTCGTAACGTTTAATTCAGAAATAATTAGGCGTGATTAATATTCCAAGGAACGAGGGAAAAATTAACATCAACTTAATTTTTCAATGTACACAGTAGAAAAATTCGCTAAAAAGAAAAAAGGGCCAATTCTAAAAAAATCGCCATAATTAAAAATATCTTTAACAAACGAAAAAAGTCACCTAAACGAAAAAAATCACAAATACGAAAAAATTCGTGCGAAAAACACCTTAAACAAAAAAATTTGAAAAAGTCCCCAAAAATAATCGAGAATCGACAGAAAGGCAAAACGAATATATTTATTAGGTATTCGTACGGAACCCTTCGTGTGTGAGCAATGTCGCACTTAACTGCATTTATTTCTATGCATTGATATACGGAATGAATATATTTTATTGTATGAAATTTTTTATGTAGGTTTGCCTGCCGATGTAAGTGGCCGATGTAAATGTAAAAATGGATTTTTGAAAATTAAAATTTGAAGGGGATAAGAGAAGAAAAAATGGGTAAATTCGGTAGCATTATGTCTCCAGATCCAACTAAGGCAGACATAAAATTCGAAAAACTTTTAAAATAGATCTAAAAAATCGGACGGGATTTGGACATTTTTATTGAAATTTTCGCATGTTTCAGACTCTAGTACAAGTATTAATTTTTTTGAGGAAAATTAAACTCTGACATAATGAGTTATTATTGTTTTTTGAAAATTTTTAGACATAAAGTATATCAGGGACGTATTTTCGTGAAAAGTATTAATACTTGGATTATAGTCTGAAACGGCCTTAAGTGGGATCGTGTTGATGACATTCCAGTCATATGATTGATGACACTTAAACTATGGCAAAATTCTGTGATGACGTTTGTCATCAGATTGATGCCAGTTTTAATTTTATTGATGACACTTGTCATAGCATTGATGTCAGAATTCTGATGATAGGGTGTAAATTTACTATGGCAAAATTCTGTGATGACGTTTGGCATCAGATTGATGCCTATTTTAATTTTATTGATGACACTTGTCATAGCATTGATGTCAGAATTCTGATCATAGGGTGTAAATTTTTCTAAGACTGTAATCGTTGCCATGTTTGATGTACAAAACAACAAATATAAAATACAGCCCAACATAATTCCTAGTGTAAAAATGGCATGCGTATATATTTTAGTCTTTACCTTGGGGAGGACGAAAAAAGAGTTTCAACAAAAATGTGCAAAGAAGAACTATCAAGTAGCTAAATACCTATATTTTTATAAGATATTTACACGAAGTGTTTCCCTCTTAAAAAAAGAAAACTTTAATAAACATAACATAAACTATTTATGCGAGTAAAAATTTCATTAAGCTTATCAAAAAGAAACTGAAAAAGACGAATAAGATTCAAATCCGCTTAATTGAAACACATAAATCCAATTAAGAATCTTTCAAAAACTAAGTACTCATACTTAAAGACAAACAGTTCTAACACACAAAAATGGAGGAGAAAATAAAAGTTTGTTGTTAATTCAAAGAAGGCCTGCAAATGAAAAGATAATGATGGCACCCTTACCATTCGCTTACGCATACTTCTTATATTCAGTCAGTCAGTTAGCCAGTCATTCATTCATCCAAGACATAAATCAATAAATAAATTCATATAAGGATAAATTGATATGAAACAACAATAACACCAGCTTCAGCAGCAATAGCAAGAACAACAACAATAACTACATCATTGTAGAAATCACTCAATAATTACAAAAAGTTAAGTAAATGGGGAAAAAATCAGTTAGTAATACGAATAAAAAGAAAATATCTATAAATGAACAAAAGTATCTTTGAAATAATGGTAACACATTGCGAAAAAAAATCAACTAAACTTAGTAGGCCTGCTATTTATTTATTCCTTCTTGCTAGATTCAATATGATGATACCCCTGGGATGGATTTATGTATTACAAGTTGCTGCCGACTAAACTTATGATGCATTCATCTCATCTCATCTCATCATCAAATGAAACTAATGCGTGTGCGTGTGTTGCAAAACAAGAAAAAATATCTTTGGTTTTTCTTATTTTCATTTATTTTTACCAATCCAGAAAAGTGATGATGACGAACGATAAACAATATTTTTTATTTATTTCTATTTTTTTCATTTGTAATACTTGTTGTTTAAGTGAGAATATGTAGTTTTCCACATGTTTGTACATATTTTATTAAGTACATGAAATTATATCAATACAGGCTAAAAGTTAGACCTGAAAATAAAGATGAAGTAAAAAAAACAGAAGACTTCTAATGAATACAATCAAAAATCGATTTGTTTCAAAAACGACTACATATTTAGCGATTAAACTACAAATAGCAAAAACTCTAGTGGGCTTAATCATGGGCAAATGCGAAGATGCGTGTGTGATATGTGTTCTTAGTGCAGCTGTCAAAAATTGGCATACAAACATCAAATAGAATTTATGAGTTGAAATAAAGTAGGAATCAAGAAAGAAATATCTGTAGAAATATTAAATGTTTTATCTATTTCCTATTTATTGGAAAACGTAAGAATTTTACAGTTATAAAAGTATTTATTTTGATAAAATAGTAATTATGAAATCTTCGAAAAGCGGTATCAATTCAGTTTCAAAATAGCATTTATGCAACAAACTTTGGAAAAGGCTTTTAATTAAAATTTTAGTTTTAATAGATTCTAACGAACACAAAAAAAAATTTATTTAAAAACATTTCAAAATCTGTATATTAAATTTAGCCCTACAATATATTCCAGAATCAGTCAGTACACAGCAAAAATAAGTTTCGTATTCAATTAATTTTATTTTAAATTTCTTGTGAGTTCATGAGTCACATGTGACTCATTTCTTTATAATAACTACTGAGCAGATTTTTGCCATCAGGCAGGGCAGGGCAGTGGCCCGACCGAAAAGGCTTTGCCTGCAAATTGCACCGCCGATTTGTAGGCAAAGCCTTTGGAACAAAAAAAAAAGAATTTTGAAAATCGGTCCATAAATGGAGGAGTTATAGTCAATATTTTTTAAGGGGGGAGGGGGGAATTTCCGCCCGATTTTCGAAAAAGTTTTTCTGCAAGCAAGCCCTTTCAATCAAAAAAAGTATTTTGAAAATCGGTTAAAAAATTACAGAGTTATGCTTGTACAAACATAAAAAAGTAAAGAAAAATACACACACAGAAAAAAGTAAAAAATGGTGTCAATTACTAAAATTGTTAAAACAAATAAAAAATTGTTTAATTTTGCACCTATCACTAAAATGATGATACCAATTATCGGTATTGCAAAAATTGCAAAAGAGGATTTTTTCTAATTAATGGTAATTGTAGATTTGATTAAATAAATAATTAGTAAACTATATAAAAATAAACAATTGGTTAATTAACTTAATCAAAAAATTAATTGACTATATATTAATATATTAACTAAATGAATTATCTTACATAATTGAAAATAATGTAACATGTATGAGACAGGAGAAGCATACACTCTCCCAAGTTTGCTTTTTGAGTAATAACTTCTATGCAAACAAAAATATTCGCCATCGCCGGTGAATGTTATAAGCGAACTCTACTGTGTTTAGAAAAATGTTAGCTGTTATTTTTCATCAGTATGTATCTGTTAGCGTTACTTTAATTGGCAGCAAATATTCAATCAAGTCAGTGATTAAATCAATAAAGTAATTTATTGAACTAATTAATATATAAATAAAATATTAATTAAAAGTCAATTAATAATTAATAGTATTTTTTCGTTTTTTTTTCTTTTTTAATTAAGAAATTAATTGAATCAATTAACAACATAATTAAATTTCCAGACTATACCAAACAATAGCTTTAATTAAATAAAAACCGATGATAATTTCTTCTGTGCTCGAATTGATAACTTCCTTCTTTTTTGAAGTCGGCTAAAAACCAAAAAAATCAATGGGCGTTGCGCAAAAAATCAGTGCGTTGTATGGAGACTGTTAAGTTGTTTTTAAGTTAAATTTTCAAAGTTGTGTAAAAAAAAAGGTTCCAAATACAATTGATATGGTCAAACTTTGCCCAAACATGGCCTAAATTTCTGAGATCGTAAAAAATTTACCTAAGTTAAATTTTCAAAGTTTTGTAAAAAATACAATTGGGAAATGGCACTAACATTCTCGAATAGTGTGGATCCTTGGCTAAAATTTCCATATGTTCCAAATGAGCTACAAGTAAAGATGTTCCCAAGCATGGCCAAAATCTCTTAGAGATCGTCAAAAGTTTACTTAAAAATAAAAAATGCTAAAAAAACCACGAAGCTAAAACGCAAACTTCGAGGCTAAAATACAAATATTGATAGCTTTTATTGCTATTATTACCAAATACATATTTTTTATTTGTTTTTAAGTTTTTGTTTACATATATTTACAAAACATATATTTCATTACTTAAGAATACTATAAGAGAAAAATCTGTCACGTACGCTATGTCACGTACGCTATTAAATTTTGTTCATTATAAAACCATCCAAAAGTTTTTTTATTTAAAATTTATGGATAATAAAGGAAAAATAGTTGGCTTCGCTTAAGAAATTAAAAAATAAGACAAAAAAACTTCACAATTCGCATATTTTCGCATATTTCGCATATTCATGCAAAAAAAACTCCCCTTCAGCGGCGATATAGCGGGCTAAAATGTTCTACAAAAGTATTTGTCATAAAATCCTACTATACTTCTTCCAAATTCAACTTTAACGCCAGAAATCATTCAAAATTTAACATTTCATTTTGTACTTACTCCCAATTAGTGGTAAAATATCCCGGGAAAAACTTTAGCTTCCCCTAAAATGAGACCCAGAAGTAAACTTTTAAAACGCCGATACACGTATATTTTTTTGTTATTGGTGCGCTTTACAAAAATCAATCGTTAGAACCATGTTATTTGTTCATTGTTGTACAGTGTAATGGGAATTAAGAATGGCGATCATATTTTACAGAGCCACCTAACATGTAGTTATAGGGAATATAGACATGAGCAAGGATGATGGAAGGGTAGCGGCTTCCGAAAACAAAATTTTTATGCTCTACTGTGTACCTTGCAATTTAAATTCTGTGGCAAAAAGGTATGAGTGTTTCAACTGAATATGATTATATTTAAGAAATAAAACAGTGTTATAGTAAAATTTGCTTAATTCGACTTAATCACTTATTCCTTATTTCAACCTTGAATAGTAATCATGTCTAATTCTTTCTGAATATAACGTTACGAACCTTAGTATATATAATCACTTTGAACTCAAGCCTTATTGATAGGCATTATATTGTGACTGGTGTAACATTTGACCTTACAAAGGAATCATGCTCAATATTTTCAAGGAATAAGGGAATATCAACACCAATTTAGTTTTCAACGCACAACAAAACAAAAGTACAACAAAACAACGCTGTTTTCGGAAGCCGCTACGCTACCATCATCAGTGCTCATGTGTATCCTGCGTATAAGCACGTCTGACGTGGCTCTGTTGAATGTGAACGCAATTCTTATATGTATATAAAAATTTTTGTTGAAAGTTAAATAAGGGAATGGTTTATGTTAGGTTTCTATACCCAAAGGGTAACAAAGAATCTTCTGTTTATATGGTTTGTTGGCTCTTCTTACTTTTTTAAGAATGTTCTCAAAATAGACTTTGCTTGCAGTTCTACAAGCTCATTTCTTTAAACTTGGAGACGCAAGATATTAGCCAAAGCCAAGTCTAGAGAACAAAATGGATGTAGGAACAATTCGAATTTATTTCTGCATATTACTCCTCCATGTTGATGTATGATGACTTTTTCGCTAAATTGTGGCGTATTTCCTAGAGTTATTCTCTTTTCTTTATTTCAATGTACAGGATTCATTGCTTTCTTCGGGACGATTTCAGCTGTTTTTTTCATATCTGGTGCATACTGTTTTATTAACAGTTGTGTATAGTTCGAAAAATGTTGTATGATTACGCAGGGAAATCTATGAACCAACTACATTATCAGTATCACAAGTGAATTTATTATCTATGGTGAGCAAAGGCGGTTGTCATCATTCCAAATATCTCATGAAATTTTTAAACAGCATTTGCCTCAGCTAGCTTACTCGTGGATTTTATACATGATTTCGGACGTACCCGAGTCAATAACACGTTCGGAACTTAGGTCATTACTTCAATACTATGTACATATGGGTGTACGGAAGATATTCACAAATGTTGGACCAGATGTACTCTGGACTTCATCGAATGCATCCTCAATTTCTTTAGGTGATAAAATTAAAATCGTTAATTAAAAGGAACAAAGTAAATGACAAATTTTCCTAAAAATTTGCAAATCAGAATTTCACGCTCTTATAAAATTTTGTTATTTTTGTATTTAATAATGTTATTAATATTTTTCTACCTCTTTTCCAGTCTCAGCTATCACACCATCAGTGTCATTATTTCAATTGCAATACTTAAGATCACATTCAAATTAATGTTGCGATATTAAGAAAAGTTTGTCAAGACATTTTTTTGTGTCATATATTTAGTTATTTGTGTATGATTTCCAGTATTACCGTATATATGCAGTTCATATAGGCAAGTTACTGAGGAGGAAAAAAGTCACAGGAAAACATTAAACAGAGAAGTACCATGTCACATGTCAAAATTTCATTAGTGGACATAAAAAACATCATATGATTACCACACCACACACTACATGCAACATACAAAAATTAACACAGGCAACAACAACAACAGCAGCAGTAACACCAACAAAACATTCAGGGATAACAAGGTAAAAATTTTAACAACAACTTCAACAGCAATTTTAACAGGCCCATTGTGAGTGAAAAACGAAAAGCAAAAACTGAACGAACAAACGACGGTTATCAACAACTGAAAGAACCAGAATTAAACATCTCTTGTATTATTGTATATTTTTATTGGTCTTTAGTTAATAAATTTTTAAAAACTTAATTTTTTTATAAGTATTATAATAAAAATCAACAATCATTTTCATACACACACACACACACAAGTACGCTACCAACATCGTGTTGGATGCAAATCCTCCAACAATCTTTTCACAGCAAAGATGAAACCAGCAAAAAAAGAAAGAATCATTTAAAAATTATTATCACCATAAAATGATGCAAAGAAGCCGTTAAATATTAAAAAATAAAACCATTTAAATTCATTAATGAGCCATACTTTTAAAAAATATTGTACGTTAAATGGATAAAATGGACATATGAATGGATAGATGGACGTACAACTGAACGGATGGATGGACGGACTAACATTTTGTTTAGCATGTTGAAATAACATTTTACAGATTTTGCGTTTAAAAGCAGTGGTTCTAAAATGATCAGATTTAAAATTATCAAAGAAAGGAGACTCTAAAGCAAAATAAATGGGTTTATTCATCTGTTTCGAAGATCTTATTTTAACAAGAGATGTGACGTTGAGTTTCTGTTTACTCTATTGCTACGTTCTACATAAAAAACCAAGTTTCATTTCCAGTAAAGCAATTCAGTGCATTAGTAATTATATTGTCTAGAAACAGACCTACAAGCAAATTTGTAAATACATACAGACAAAAATGTCTCAACAATTTCATTGAAAAAACCGGGTGTTTTCAGTAAGCAAATCATCCAAATCTATAAAACAATTTGTCTAAAAATATTTACAAATTCTAAACAAAATAATTTGCTGAATCAATCAAAAAAATTTACTGGAGTTTTTGTAATGTACCAAACAAACCTATGTTTTTAACAAACAAACAAAACTTTTACAATCGTACTCCTTTTGTTTCCATTGTTGTTGTTGTTATTTATCTGAATATCGTCATCAGAGGTCCAATTTGTCGCAAACTGCGATATTACCATTAATATATTTATAAATAAAATGTATGTATGTAAAATTTGCCAACAAACTGCTTTGACATGTTAAATAGCTTTTTCTGTTTCCTATTAGATGTTGTTTTTGTTTTTGGTGTTCGCGTCGTAAATAAAAGTCGAACAAAAAAGAACATTTACTGAAAATGAAATTTTATTCAAAACAAACTTTTGTTTGAAAATTTGATGATTTTTTCTGTGTACTATTGCTAGAACTACTACTCCAAATAAGTTAATATTATATTTATTACTTTTTAAAACTTCTGCTACATGCAAAAGGCTCAAAAGCAGTAGCAGAAGTGAAACTCATGCTATACATAATTCCAAATTTTGGATCTTATTGGTTTCGACTACAGCGAATTGTTTGGTACAATTTAAATTCTCTCTAAGGAGCTATTTACATATTACGTAACGATCGAGGGGGTGGGGGGGATTTCAAGATTTGTTACGGATTAGATAAATTATACGGAAAATTTTGTAAAAAGCGTTACGAAGGGGGGTATAAAACTCCGAAAATAGCGTTATGTAATATGTGCATAGCCCTTAATTTCCTTTTATTAAGAGTGGGTAACACAATTTGCAGGCGGCATAAAAAAATAAATAAATAGCACAAGGCCCAATGAAACAAGGCCCGAGTTAAGAATATGAAATAGGGCCCAATAAAGTTGCAAAATTACTATTTGGGACTTATCTAATATCTTTAGACTTTATTTCATTCCGAATTTGGGTGTTAGGTGCTTACACAGAAAAAACTAAGTTTCGTTGTTGACAACAAAAATCCCGGTATTCAATAACTTTTTTCAAAATTCCTGTGAAAAATAAGTCTGCTATATTGATAACAAAATTATTTCAAAAGAAAAATATAAAAATGCTGACATGCCTGGGATACGAACCCGGGCTTGACGGACGTAAAGCCTGCTCTTTACACCTGAGCCATGTGCCAGCTATTTTTTATGAGATAAAACTTGTTTTGAGAGTACTTATGTATGAAAAGAAACGGAATAACCGGCAGGGGAAAGAAATTAATACAACGAAATATTGTATTAAGTTAATGACAAATGTTATTGAAAGTCATATTTTTTCAATAACATGGTGTTGTTGAACTTAATTCTTGTCTATTTTTTTCTGTGTATTCACATATTACATAACGCTGTTTTCGGTTTCATTTAAATGTACTACCTTACAACAAAACGTTTTAACTAGATCGCCGACTGCAGTTATGCATTTAAGATTTCACCTACTATAGATCCTTTTAGGACACTGTTTGGGAGTCACTGGTTTCTTCAAGTCAAAAATTAAACAAAACATTGTGTTATTCATGTGACAAACACGTTTGTTTTTTGTATCTTATTCTGCTGTTTTTGTTGTAAGCTATTTTGTTGTTGCTTTTGTTATTGTCTTAAGCAGCTGATGTATATATTGTGTTGTTGCTTTTTCCTTTGGCCCACAAATACAACAAACTCTTTTTCGGTTCTGTTGACAATTTTCATATCAGTTGTTGATATTGTCGTCGTCGTCGTCGCTGTTGCTGGTGCCTGTGTTGAATGAATATTGGCGAATATTGTTTAAAAATGTCAATAATTCATTTGTTATGGCTGCTCAATGGTTGTAGGCAACATGAGATATCACCACCACTACCTTTTGATTTTGCATCTTCAAAATGTGAAAGCCTGGCTGTTCACATCTGAATGTTCGCGTATCATCTCATTTTTATCCCTAGTATGAGGATCACCAATAATAAAATATATTTAGGATGATGATAATGATGACGACAATGAAGGTGAATTCCACAATGAAGACGGCGACGATACATCGTTGTATTATGAAGAAGTGTATGTTGAAAGAATATGCAAATTAAAAATGACATATAATGTATTTGATTTTAGTTTTCATACCCTGTTTCGATCTTTTATTTTTTATTCTTTTTTTGTTTTGCATCTTTATGTGAGACCTACTTAAAATTGAAATATAAAAAAATAAAGGTTTAATTAGTTACACTGTATAACATTTTTTTAACATGACAGGATTTATGAAGAAACAAAAAGACGTTGTAATAATAAAAAAAAAACAGACTGAATATTTTGCCATGTTCATTTTTTGCATGTTTTGCTAAAGAACTGCATAATACATTAGTGCAATAATTTTAATTTAAGAAAGTTAAACGGTAAAATATTAGGTGTGTTTTTTACTCCACTTTGGGATCCCGCGGTATCCCGATTTGCACGAAAAGCGTTCCGTACTCGAAAATTTGGTAAATGAGAGCGCTTTTGAGAGCATAACAGCACGGACTGTTTCTTCGGCCAGATTGTGTACAGTGCAAAACAATCAGCTGTTTGAAAAATAAACAATAACAAATGAAAAATATAATATTAGGCAACAAATATACTAAAGAAATAATTGTTAGTTTTGAAAAATTCAAAGGTAAATACATTTGTATATAATTATCAAAATATCTAAAACAGAAAAATGGCATTAAAAACCAGTATGTTGCTTTTTATTTTTATGTTAATTTTCACAACACATTCATGTTATTTTTTGGGATAGAAATTTGTTTTTTTTCCGTTCCCGTACCTTTGTACATTTTTGACTGTCAATGAGAAAAATGTTTGTTTGCTCTCAATTTACCGAGCTTTCCCCAAAAAGTAAAGAAACACAACTATTGTGAATTGGATAGATGCTTCCCAGCAAAAAGTTTTGTAATTTTTGTAATCGGTAGTACTTTATTAATGGGTTACGAAGTAATGAGTGGTATTTATTTATCTTATTACTATGCTTAAAATTAATACTACTATTTTTTAGTTTTTATTAAGCTTAGTACGTGTTTTTATCATTACCTGAAAGTAGTTACAATTTGTTGATAAGTATTAATAAAATAAGTAGACAGCCATTATTTAAGTCAACATGCGATTTTATTTATACGAAAAAAAATTTTTGTCGCTTAAACTTATAAGTCAACAATAGCTGAGTGGGTAAAGTACTTGTCTTCATATCTGAACGAGCACACATTCGTATCCCAGCTGGGTCAAAATAATAATAATAAAAAAAATAAAATAAAATAAAAAATATATAAATAAAACAAAATGTTTGTTTTTAGTTTTAATTCGTTTATTTAACTACTTATTTTTTAGCTTCAAGTAAGCTAAATAATAGCCATTTAACTGCTGTGGCAATGTAAATACATTTATAAAGGTTAAACCTTATTCTTTGGACTTCTCAAACAAAAATAAGTAGTTACGACTTAAATCCTCATATACTTTTTTGCCTACAGGTAGGCAAAGTTTTTGTTGAATTAAAACTGTATTCTGTATATTGAGCCTTTTATTAGGAAACTTTGTACCACATCCAGAAATATATGTATATGGGTTATTCTCATTTCAAATGATTTTTTCGTGCCCGCTAAAAGTATAGTAAAATATTCCATAAAATGAAAACTGCTTTAGCCATCAATCAATCATCGCTTGTATCAAAATAAAAAAAAATGTATTGAGTGTTGTTCATATTTTTTTAATATTATTGAAATTTTTTAGTCAATACCTAAGGGGGCTATGTTAAAGTACATCGAAGGTTATACATCTGAATTTTATTGCATTCAAAATAAGGTATGTGTTCTGAAAAAATATTGAATTCGTATAAAAATTGAGCGTTACGTAAAAATTTTTTTATATTGAATTTATCTATATAATTTATCTGAAGTGTAAAAACGATGTAAGGAACATTTCCTGTTTACAAATTTCTGTAGCTCGATTCTCTATTAAATTTTAACAATAGTTGGCATTGTTAAAAAATTTAACAAGCAAATTGTCGATTTCGCTACTCTGTAACATTTTTAACAATATTTGCTGTTGTTAAACTAACGATAATATTTTTTCTGTTGTTAATGAATAGACACAATCTTGTTATAAAGAAGTCACCGAATCGTAAAATCGTTAGTGCAAACAACTTAAGAAGTTGACAATATAACAACTGTTGTTATTGTTAAAAGTTATAGAATCTCACTACTGGTTTTCTTTAAAAATTTTTGCTTCTTTCTCACTGTGGGTTGTTATATTTTAGGAGGCTTACCTAATAGGTCGTATTTTGATACAAACAGATTATTTGAAATTGACATAACTTTTGAGGTTGGTGTGTGGTCCATTTTATTATAATATTTCTTATTTAAAAGAAGAGTTAGCCTACTTTTTTGCTTGTGTATAAATATTTCTAAAAAATTATTTTAAAATAATTTTTTATTTTTCCATGTGAATTCAAAATAAAATTGAAAACGTAGTCATAACTTTTAATTTCGTCCTGCTATTATTATAATTTTTTGTGTTTAGAGAGTAGATGTATTGTGCATTCAAACCCTATACACAATTTTTGTGATGTATTTTTTTGCAAAAATCATTGCCAGAACACCCGCGAAGGCGAATGTAACGCTCAACACTCAAAAATGTTAAAATATCGAAAAATAAAATTTTATTTCAGAAACCATTGAATGAGGCAAAACTTTAATAAAAATCCTATCTTCTCATATATATATTTGTCACATTGGTAAACAAAAATAAATAAACGAATAACGAATCGCTAAGGCGCCCTATGCTCCAGTGGGAGTTAGGAATATATATATATATATATATATATATATATATATATATATATATATATATATATATATATATATATATATATATATATATATATATATATATATATATATATATATATATATATATATATATATATATATATATATATAGATATATATATATATATATATATATATATATATATATATATATATATATATCTATATATATATACATATATATATATATATATATATATATATATATATATATATATATATATATATATATATATATATATATATATATATATATATATATATATATATATATATATATATATATATATATATATATATATATATATATATATATATATATATATATATATATATATATATATATATATATATATATATATATACAAAATGTACGTTTGGAATGATAATGACCCATATACAGTAAGTTTTTCAATGTTTGCAGAAAATATCAATGATTTGTCATATTAGAGGTGTTATTTTTGAAAGTAGTATAAGACTACTTTAAAAATGGTAATTTAATAAGATATAGTCTATCAGTTGTATGCAAAAATACCTAAAGTAGCTTTGCCAAGGAATGTTGAGTAAAGTTGTATTCTAAAAAAAATATTACATATATCCAATATGTTAAAGCAGGCACACACGTTTGTTAGGACTACTTTGTTGATATTTCCAAAATGTGTACTTTTTACATTAAATATTTTTGTTAATATAGCACATATTCAGGGGTGTCATAGAATACAAGTCAGTTTGGCTGAATGTCGGTTTTGCAAATCGATATTGGTTTCATTTGGTGTCATGATAACAAGTCGCTTTTGTTATTTTCGAAAGCAAATAATATCGATATTCAAATCAGCTGTTTTATGTTTTGCTCATTTGCAAGGCGAATTAATACCAGGTGGCCTCGAAAGCTCAGCTGACTACGAACTCTTTTCCATATTTGAACTGTTAACTGTGTTAATGTATCATCTTTTTTAACATGCCAAATATAAATTCTTGATCTACCTTGCTAATTTGTTTACTACTTTTAATGAATTTTTTTTTAATTTGGTAAATTATGGTATTTGTGCTAAAATTTTGTTAAAACTTGTATTTTTATTAAAAAAAAAATTACAGAAAAGAAAATAAGAAGTGGGAAATACATTCTATCGTTGTATTATTTAGATTTGTTTTTATGTTTGAGTAATTTTATTGTTTTGTGAAAATATAAAACGAATTAAATGAAAATATAAAAATATTATTGTTTAACTATTAAAAAATTTAATTTCTATAAATAAAATGAGCACTAACTGTTGAAAAAATAAAATGAAAAATGGAGCTTTTAGCTTGTTTTATTTATTTCCGATAACAAAACGACAGCTGCAAACTGATTGATTTATTTCCAATAACAAAACCGATAACATTGGTTTCTGTGACACCTAAAACCGACACTAATTCAAGTTCCGACAAAAAACCGATAACATTGGATTCCATGACACCAAAGTATTTTTTTGTCGGTTTCAAATCCAATTCCGATAAGATTGGTTTCTATGACACCCATGATTGATTCATGTTACATCTGAAAATGAAGCTTGAAGTCTTAGCTCTTAGATTATATTTATTATTTGTTTCATGTGATGGAAAACATCACCAACTTATCCAGTTGATTCGAAATACATAGAAAAATTCATTAAAAATATTTTAAAAATATACAAATATAAAAAAATGCCTTAGTGAAGTTTATAAAATCTAAATAAATCGAAAAAACCTTGATATTCAAATACTCATTTCATTCGAATAAAAGAAATTGTGCCTATTCTTCTATGTTCATAATATTTTTATTACTTTTACTTCATAGAAATGTTTGTATGCTTTACTATCATGTCAGAAGATCATAATTTTTGAATTAAGTTGTTTTACTGCAAAATAATAAAAAGTTATTTAATAAAATAAAAAGTTGACTACTCGAATGAAATTTGTATTCGTTTTTGTACATCATAAACTATAAAATGGTTGTTGAACACGGTGGTGTTACCAGTATTTACATAGAGAAAAAAAAAGGAATGTAAAATCAACATGATGCAATTGTGATTTGAAATCATATTAAATTTATAAGAAATAATTTGTCGTTGAAGTGTGTTAGTGTTTATTTGCTTTGTTCATTGCTACAGTTCACTATTGTACTTAGTTGTGTGCCTTGTTGTTGTTTATTCTTACATGTATCGGTTATGTAGACGACAAAAAACGAATTATCAGCGAAACTTTACTGCTGCTGGTCTAAAATTACCATTATTTGATATTAGTTTTAAATGAAAAATTATTAATCTTACTTTAGATCTCTTTGATTTAAAATTTTTTCACTGGTAAAATAACTTTGTTATAAACGTTACATTTCATTTTAAATAAACATGACTATAACTTTAATTTCATATAAGTTGTATGTTAAATAAACATTTAAATCATGTTGACTTAAAATGAAATTCGTTTTACATACGATGGATATTTATTTAGTGTATAACTAAAGCAAAGTTTGAAGCTGTTGTGGCTGCAGTGGTTAGCGCGCAGACTACCATGCAAGTGGCACGAGTTCGAATCTTGGCTGGGGCAGCCAACTACAACACAAAGTTTTCTGATGCCTATGCTAATACACATTACGTAAGTAAAATAATTAGTAAGATAGCTACATTAAAGTCATGTTGTTTCACCTTGATATAACTATAATTCAACATAATTCTTAGTGTTGTTTCAATATCAAATTCACATTGTTTCAACTTGAAATTGCTTTGATTCAACATGATTTTTCATGTTGTCCCAATATCAAATTCACGTTGTTTGAACTCGAAATAACTTTGATTTAACATAATTTTTCGCATTATTTCAGTACCAACTTCATTTTGATTTAACTGTACTGCAAGATTAAATCAACAAGAAATATAGTTAATTCAAAAGGACAAATGTTCCTTCAAGATTATTGTAAATCATGTTGAATTAACACGAAACGCCTATGAAGCAAAATCACTACCGGATAATGTTAAATTAGCCTGGTTTTCGACGACTTTACATTGAAATTTTGTTTGTGTAATATTTCTCTTAGAAACTCAATAGAAAGGAGGTACATTTTATTTACTTTGGGCGGGAGGAGTAATATCCCTTAATCCACGCCTGTATAAAAATAAAATAGTAAGTCATAATAGCTTCCAAGAACCTCAAAAAGACGAAATCTTATGATAACTAAATTTTCGAACACCGGGGCAAAGTCAGTAATATCTCATGTTGGGAAGTTTAATATATTAGCCTTGTGTCTAACTTTTATTCTGTGCGTCGCTACATACTTAAAATGTTGTTACATTCCTAGAAGCTTTGATATTCTGTTTCATTCTTCTTTGTGGCAATATGTTTGCAACGCTTATTAATACGCACGATCTCCTCAAACCAATTGCAGAGTTCCCAGCAATATTAGTTCAAATGTATAATTGGCTGACTAAAAAGGAATAAATAATTTACCTAACTTTATTTAGGCATCAACAATAAATATAAAGAAGAGTAATTTTCATATCATACCCACCGAAAACCGAACAACAACTTAAATTGCACTGACACTGTTCATCAAAAAAGCAACCAACATCTTACAACATTAACAACAACAAGAGCAGCAACACCAACAATAATAATCATGTTTTGAAGAAAAATAAAACTTAAAGGGTAAAAATAATAAAAGCATTAAATGGTGGGTACAATTTGAAGCGATGCACACTGGGGGCAATCGTATCATAATTCATAATAAAAATATATAGCGTTTAATCTACGGGTCAGACTTGTTTAAAGTTGGTAACAACAATAGAGAAGAAATTAAGCTACTACATAGAAAGTTGTTTAGTTTGAGCACAGAACAGCTCCTTGCTCTGTTGTGAAAAACGTTTGTGCAAAAAGATTTTAGCTATCCCATGTGGCTAACTTTATTCCATTACCAAACCTTACATCTTCGCGGTCATTATTTTAAAAGCCTAATTAATTGAAGTTTAGATGTTACAATTGCTGTATTGATGTATATTTTGCGATCGTCCCCATAGTGCAATACTAAAAAACTAAAAAGTGGCCAACACGAAGAAAAATACGGGTAAAATTTAACAATTTTAAATATGGACAAAACTTGACATTTAAATTATGGGAACAAGATAATTTTTGTTATAAAATAAAAAAAAACTACAACAAAATTTAACGAAAAATTATACTTGTAACTTTTGAAACGAACCCAATGGATGAACATACGGCATGAAAAGGTTGAATGAATCTCTTTCCTCTTCTTTCAAATGCTGGAAAAGAAAAAAAAACAAAAGAAATAAATAGTGAGAAAACTACAGCCGACTGAGTGTAGGAAGTAATCAACGTTAAAGTAAAATTTAAATAACTAAAAATGTTTGATTCGCAGACTGTTGCTTTAATGCGAAATTAATTTAATTTCATTTTGAAAAAAAAACAGCCATTAATAATTCTCACCAAAGTTTTAGGAAGAAAAAAAAACACACACAAGTTTTTCTTAATGGAATTGTTTGCCATAAATTTTTGTTATAGTAAATAAACAGATTTTGGTTGCGTTTCTAAAAAAAAAATATTTATAAATAAAGTTGTGTCAATAATTTTTATAATTGCTTCTTAAATTGAAATAAATTTATTAATGATCTACAAATATTTCAGAGATCTCTAAGTATTTATGATTATTTATTTGTGGAAGTATAGAATAGAGTCAAGATATTCGAGGGCTGTTTTAAAATGATATTATCTTGTATTGTTAAGCTAAAATCAAAGTAGTTCTATTTCTAGTAATTCATTAAGATCATTCATCAAACAGCTGAATGATATGCTTTAACTCTTTTTTTCGTGGCTTTTGGAAAAATGATTTGACTTTAAATTTTATGTTGCTGAAAGGAAATTAACACCAGCAAAAAAAAATATAAGCGATATAAGCCCAGTGAAAAATATCGGAACTACTTCTTACGTGCTTTCACAGTATCAATAAGTATTAAGGAATTCACTCGAGTAATGTTTCCTCGATTAATCGAGTAATTGAAGTCAAATAATGTTCGATTAAACAAAATATGTAAATTTCGAATAAAAATTTATTCAAGTGACTTAGTTCGATTAATCGGATAACTCGACTAAAAATTTTATATTAATATGATTATTTCGAACGTATTTGCTTATGGATCCAAACTGATTATTAGGCTAAGGTTGGTAACGTTTAATTGAGAAAGAATTGGGCATGATTAATATTCCAAGGAACAAGGAAAAAATTAACATCGACTTAATTTTTTAACGTACACAGCAGAACAGAGTAGCGCCACTTTCGGAAGCCATTCCATTGTCAGTGCTCATGTGTGTTTTTCTTATCACCACTTGTCTGATGGCTCTTTTCTGCTGTGTACGTGGAAAATTAAGTCAATGTTACTTTTTCCTTTATTCCTTGGAATATTGATCATGCCCAATTCCTTCTCAATTAAACGTTACGAACCTTAGTTTGGATTCACAACAGTGATGAAAAGGAAAATACAGATTTTGATATGGTGTTGAATTTTAACTTAAAAAGTACTTTTTCACCTTAATGGTACTTTTTAAGAATTTAAAAAATTTTAGGTATTCTTAATTATCATACAAAAGAACCGTTCTTGACATTTGAATATATTTTTTATCTTCCAGCTATCAATAATAGGAATTAAGTGATTTCACCTTAATTTTCGAAAATCGCATTTTCATCAGATCTCGACGTTTTGTGGTAATGGGAATCAACTCTGACTACTTTTACGATGATGTCCGTATGGATGTATGTACGCGTGGATGCGTCTGTGTGTGTTTAAGTAAGATTGGCTTAACCGATCGGAACCAGATTTATGGCATTCTAAATACAATGATCTTATATTTAGGTTAGGTAGACTTTTAAAATTTTCGAAAATAGTTTAAAAAATTTTTTTTTGATGTGTAAGCATCTATACCCTAGAGGGTAAAAATCTTTTCCACAATACAATCACAAATTATGAGTAAGATTGTAATAACGCGGTGTGAGGTGTGTATGAGTGTATTAGTGTAATCATACGGACAACAAGAAGTACAGAGAACTGCATAGAAATACACTAACACCATCTAGTGCGCAATAGTAGTAGTAGTAGTTTCATCATTCATGGATTAACGAGATTCTTCTGTGTTACTACCCAATCTCTTGCAGCCGAGTAACGGACGTGCACATATTTATATAAGGAAGTAGGCTTGCCTACGCTAGTCAGTAAGGAGGTGAACAGGCACGTAGGCTCTCTCTCAAGAACAAAGTCGATAGAAAGTTAACCTCTAGGGGTTTTCTTTCGAGGCTTGACCAGTAACATAAACTGGTACCACGGGAACCAGTGGCCTCACAGATAACTAGCCTTCCAGAGGGTTAAAGAGATGATGCTTGCCGTTAAGCGACATCATCTGGGATGATGTCGCTGGCGGACTTCCTCTTACCCTCTGCAGGAAGGATGATTCTGTGTCTGGTTTTTTGGTGAGGTTTCCTTCGGGAGCTAATCACGTGGTGGCTATGGTTGCTACCAAAATCGCTGGGAGAGGTTTGGTTAGAGGACTGATGCTCGAGCAGTGCTAGTTCCTGGTTGGACTTTGGTGTACCACATGTCCCTCTTTGTAAAATCTATCAGTAAAATCTATGGATAAGATTTTTCGGAAGTGATTTTCAAGTTTCATTCGTACTTCTTGTGGCTAACGCTAGCTTGGACTGTCCTCTTCTAGAGGTGATAAAAAATTTTCAAATCGGGTTGCGGATTCCTGTGATATTGTGCGATTGTATTTTGGGATCGATTTGGAACCGTGTCGATATAGACATTAATTTTATATACACAGTGCGTGTGTGTATTTACAGCGTGTTTAATTTTTTGAGACTCCGCTGGCAAAGGGAGTCTCAAGGTCAAACTCCGGCAGTAAGGTCATACGTTTATTGGTTGGTGCTGTGCTGCCGTGTTTTTGAATTGAGTGAGTATTTCGGCGTTGCCGTTTTTGATTTTGCCGGGAACTTCGGGGATTTAGGGGATTTTGCCGAATTTGTTGCTGAACTTGGTGCGATATTTGGCTGACGGTTTATTTACTGTTGGTTATTTTGCTGTTTAACTGCGGTAATTCCAACTATTTTGTACGGGTATACTATTTTTTGCTGGTGGATAAATAATACTATTATTTATGTCTGCGGGGAAGCGGAAGGGCGATATGCCTGGTGGGAGTGAGTCAGAGGTGTCTGATGCGAAGCTTATCGGTTTGAGCGATTTGTCGGGTGTGGAGGAAGGTACGAGGGTGAAAAAGAAGCGGATGAAGCCCGGTTTGCCGAAGTTGAAACGGGTGAATGATGAGAATAATGTTTCGGTAGAAGGTGAAATGTTTCATTACTAGATGTTTACACATCTTCCCTGTGTCGGACTCGCATTATTTTTTTTTCAAATAAATTGTAAACTACTAAATCGATCGAGTCCAATTAACTCTTAAACTAAAAAAAATCGACTGCTGCAAATTTTATTAAAACCGATTGATGCGTTAAAGAGAAATCGTTGACGGTAAAGTTCGAATAAGAACTCCAAAAGTTCTTGTCAAATCGATTTTCAGGATTCATTTCGAATGCGGCTGAAATCCAAAATGATGTGATCAGGTGATTCTCAAAGCACTTTGCAGAATTGCAGATTTCTACAAAAACTGTATTTATGGTGGCAAAAAGCTGGAGTGATAGAAAATTTATAAATTTTCGACTCCTTTGGGGATGACCTGTAAGGCCAAACCCATTCCATACTTTTTTATTATTTCCGCGGTTTTGTGAAGCGCCTTTTGATGGTAGCGATGTTTATTTTTCGGAGAATTTTATTCATTACACTGCGTGACAGCATTTTTTGTTTGGCAGAAACTCAACTATATATCCATTAATCTAGAGACAAAATATAATCAAACTAAGTACTTGGTTTTTCATTTCCTCATTTTTTTGTCCTTTTTAGAGGAATTAACATTTTTCATGAATGCTTATTTTTTTTAATATTAGTATCTAATATTTTTTAGCAAACTTGGTACCAAATAAAAGAGAAGGCTCTGTAGAATTTTATAAAAATATTTACTTCAGTTCCCCTGAACAAACATATAAAAAACATGTCCTTTAAAAAATATATCCATATCCTTAAAAGCTTTCATTAAAAAAAATTTTTTTAATTTAATGTTGTAGCCTTAAATTAGCTCTATAAGGCTTCGAAATTTTATGATTTTATCTCGCTTAGTTCAAAATCTATGGCTGTTTCTTTGCGGAACAAAATTAATTTCTATACAAATTGCATGTAGAAAATTAATTTATAAAAAACAAACATTATTTTTGAGCCGAGAGCGATAAAATCGTAACATATGTGTGCATTTTAGAGTTTACTTCAAGTTAATATATATTTTTATATATTTTGCAAGACAATCACATAAAGATTTTGTAGGAAATATTAGAAAAATTGTGTTCAAGGAGATATTTAAAGTTTTTGTTCAGTTGATCTACAACTATTCTTCCAAATCCTTGGCATAAAAATTCCTATATCAATTGATCTAGATATACTGACAATTTTGTAAAAAGCGTTACGAAGGGGGAGGGGGTATAAAAACTCCGAAAATAGCCTTACGTAATATGTGAATAGCCCCTGCAGCGGGTGCAGTAACAATAATAGGGAGTGAAAGGAATAATCTTCAAATATCTTATACAAAAATTCAGATAAATTCAGATATATATTCAGAGATTTTCGAGAACAATTGTTAACTAAATTTTTCGCATTAAAATATCGAATGTAATCTAATGCCGAAATTGAATGGAAAATAAAGAGCATTCACAAAATCAAAGAAAATAATTTACTTTTGTCATATAAAATATGACTTTATGCATCTAGAAAAAACAAATAATTGATCTTATGAAATGGAAATGCTTCTTAATTCACTTTTCTAAAAAGAAAGAAATCATCACACAGTGTTTAAAATTTAAAAAAATGGGTAATAAACCTATATATTTGAAACTTGCAACCCAATTACAAGACGTGCTATGTAGAAATCGTAGATAAGGACCTTACGTTTAAGAATGTGGAAATTTATATCCCCCTGTTGAAACAGTTGAGCTACAATGTGTCAAAGTTGACTACCTCTGGCATGAAAAACATTGTTGGCCTCATAACTTTTTCAGATATTATCCGATTTTATTGGATTCCAAGTTGTTGTAAAGCTTATAAATAGACAAAAACAAATATCTGTATTTCACTAAGATATCTAAAATATTTTCAGATATATCTGGCTTTAAGTTTTAAAATTTTGGTTTTTGGCGATTTCGTAAATATCTCCGGTACTGGCATAGCACGAATTTTCAAAAAAAATATTTTGTGATTAATAACACAGTGCAACAGTGTAAAAAACATACGGACTTAACAGTATATGTTTGATTCTGCCCTCAAAAAAAGGTGTCACTAGTTTTTGGCCAACAACTAATTTAAACTTGGCGGTACCGCTAAACTATATATGGCAATAATGTAGCTAAGAGTTTGCTAAACAGACTTTATTAACAGTTTATTGCAAAAAAATAATTTTTTTCTGCAATTTTTTTTTAAATTAATGAAACAAACTTTTTCAGTTTCTTAGAATAAGTCACAGGGAACCGTAATTTTTTCCTAACGATAATTGGCAAAGTTGTAGTTTCGGTAGAGCTTAGCAACTTTTGTGAACATATCAACACAATCTGAACGTGTCTAGGCACCCTACTAGCTCACACAGACTACTGAAAAAAGTGAACAAAAAGTTTTTTTCTTTAATTTTTTTAACAAAAAGCTCACGAAAAAAAATTTGTTTCCATAAAATTAAAAAAAAGTCTGTTCAGCGGTCTCTTAGCTACATTATTGCTATATATGCAGTTAAGCGCTGTCAATAAGTTTGAATTTGCTATTGGCCAAATACTGATGAAATCGTTTTTGAGGCCCCACTTTGGAGGTCCATTACTACCCCGTGGTAGGACAATCGAAGTCAAAAAGTCTTCATTTGTCGCATAGAGTAGTTAATAAGTTATCTCAATTATTACAGCCGTGAAAATAAGTCAAAGTCAAGGCTTTGAATTAAGGCTGAAAAAAATCTAAATTTTGACATAAATAGAGCTTAATTCTAGGAAATTTTTCTCATATATCTTGACAAGCCCACACAGAAAAAATTATCACCAAAAAATTGTCAAACAAAAGTTTTGTCTAAAAATTAATTTAATTTTCAGTAAATGTTCTGTCCATAATCTATGAATTGTTTGTTTGACTTTTATTTAGAACGCAAACACCAAAAACAACAAGAAAAACAGCGCTGTAAAAAAACAACACAGATGAGGACATACACACAAATAACAACATGAACAACAATGATAGGAAAAGGAATGCGATTGTACCAAGTTTGTTTACTGCAGATTTTTGAGTGAATCAATTCGTTAATGTCGTTGCGTTAATTCTCATTCATTCTTTTAGAGTCTTTAGATAAATATTCAGACTTTAACTCATTTAACAAAGTAAAATTTCATAAATGCTTAATGCATGATGATGATGATGACCCAGCCAAAAATTTTGATTGATATATTTAAAAAAAATCCACTAAATATTTTTGTTTGATTAAGTAAACTATTTTGTTTAGTATTTGTTAGTATTTTTAGACTAATTGTTATATAAATTCAGACAAAAATATTTTTTGATATATTTCAGAAAATCTACCAAATCTTTTTGTTTGATTTAGTAAATTGTTTTGTTTACAATTTGTAAATATTTTTAGACAAATTGTTTTATAGATTTAAACAATTTGTTCACCGAAAAAAAGCACTTTTTTCAATGAAATTTTTGAGATATTTTTGTCTATATTTACAAATTTCTTTGTAGAACCGTTCCTATTTCACTGAAATCCTTTACAGAAAATCATATTTAGTTTTTTCTGTGCATGAAAAAATCATTACAAATTATCTTCTTGGAACCATTTCCGGATCACAAGTTCTTGTCTTTTTAACTGCTTAGGAAGCTCACTGGCAAAGAATAGCTAAGATTCGGCACAGGCCGTCGTAAAGTATAGTCAATTGACTATAAATTGAATTTTGAGTGTAAATAACTTTGGAACGAGACAGTTTAGCAAAAAATTAGTTGAAACAATTTTTGTAGAACGTTCAGTATCCTATGTACGTCATATGTACGATCCATGTGAGATATAACAATTTTAAGAAATCAAAAACGTTGTCCTATGTAAATTGTATGGGAAATAGAAATCTGGAATGAGCCACCTCTAAATATTAAAATTAAGACCTTTGATTTTAAAAGATATCTTGTCTCAACCCCCAGAAGGTATTTCGTAGCGGGAACAAAAGTTCAATTTCTTGAACCGCTCTACTACCCAGAATACTTTACGGGTACTTTTAAGACAGAATTTCCAAAAAAAAAACTCTTGTCTTAGTATTAAGTTTTATTTATTTAATTTATATTTTAATTTATACTTGAATTAAAAAATCTCAGCAATAAAGTGGCATAACAAAAATATTATTATATTTTTTTGTTACTGTTTCTTTTACTAAATAAAAATAAGCTGATCTAAAAAATATTTATGCCCTTAACTGAAAGAAAGATTTATAAATTGTTATTATTAGTTCACCTTAATGGTTCTCTCGTTCAATATCATGTGGTGTTAATCACGATGGCCAATAAAGAACAAATAACACGAACAAATAAATGATTTTCTTTTATGCGGCGCGTCGCTGCGGAGAAAAGAAATACATATTCAGCTAATTTAAGGCGCCCGAGTTACATACAAACCACCTCACCAATTATACCGGCTGGCAAACTGTGGGAAAACGTACATACAAGTTTAAAGTTACATTTTATTTCCGTTCCCACATTTTGCCAGACAGCAACGTCAGCATAAAAAACTGTCGTTGCTCACATTAAGTTAGAATTAAAAATTATTGTAGTTAGTCTTAAGATTCAAATCAAATAAAAAACACTTAAAAGTGTAAAAACGGGTGTTTTTAATCAACACATTATTGGCGCAGTCGGAAACGGATTTAATTTCTAAAGAAATTAATAATAAAGAACAAATAAAATCTCTAACATAACTAATAATTAAATAAAAGTTAAAAGAAAAAAAACAAAGTTTAAATAATAAAAAAAAAAAGATATACAAAAAAAACCTAACGTTAATGAATAGAAAACAAAAATTCGACGAAAATCGCCATATAAACATGGAAGAAGAATTGCAGCAAAGAATTGTAGAACTTGAAATGGTTCTAAAACAGCAGGAGCTGAAAATACAATTACAACATCAACAATTAGAGCAACAACAGCAGATACAAATGCAGCATCAACAACAGCAATCGCAACATCAACAACAGCAGATACAAATGCAGCATCAACAACAGCAATCGCAAAATCAACAACAGCAGGTTCAGCAGAATCAAGTTCAAGGGTTTTATCTGAAACCAGAACACATAATAGCCGAATTTAGGAGAATAAGGCCGTTAGACAAAGATCATAATCTAAGGCAGTTTATAATGTCAGTCGAATCGACATTGGCTTTGGTAGGCGGTAATGATGACCTCATTGCTTATGGGTTGAGGATAGTGACGAACGAAAAACTGGAAGGAGATGCGGGCAAAATGGTTAGAGAGCTGACAGACGGAGCAACTTGGGAACAAATAAAAAATCAGCTTTTAAAAGGCTTGCAGCCGAGGAGAACTTATGGAGAGATTTTTAATTTTGCTAGAAATGCTAAAGTAAGTAACTTAAGTGAACTTTTCGATATATTTACTAAGGTTAAATATGAAATAAATGAATTATATGAATTAGATGTAAGAAGACCGTCAATATATAATCCTAATTGTGTAGACAGGGACTTGGTTGACTTGATGATTGAAAAAATAGATGGACCAATAAGGGCCCATATAGGTGAAGATGAAACTTTGACTAGTATAATGTCAAAATATACGAAACTTAAGCTTCTATATGATACTAGAGCAATAGCATTTGGTCATAGAACAGACTCGAAAAATAAAGATTTTGCAAAAATGAACAGGCAAACACCTAAGAAGATTTGGCAGGATTTCATGCCGCACAATAGCGAATTTCAAAAGAAAAACAATTTCAATTATAATTTAACAACGTCAAATACTAGCAGATTTCAAAATAAAAACAATAGCAATTATAATTTCCCCACGTCAAGTAATAATAGATTTCAAAATAAAAACAATTTCAATTATAATACTCAAATATCAAGTAATGGAGGATTCCAAAATAGAAACAACATCAATGATAGGTTACAGATGGGATCTAGTCATAATAGAAATTATCATAATACACAGCAGTCAGGTTTTTCAAACCAGAGGAAAAATGATCAGAATGGAAATTGTTATAACAATGGACGATGACGATAGGACAGAAATTATAGATCATATCTCCACAGTTGAAGAAAATAATAGGAATATCATTAGGACAGTAAACAATCAAATTATTATCAATGATTCGTTTAATGAATCACTTACTAGCTAAAAAAACTCTATAGATCAGGATAGAAATAGTATAAAATCTGCTTTTGAACAAATCAGAAAAAGTAATAACGAAATAATGAGACGTTACCTTTACTTAGACCAGTTGTCTAAATTAAATATGCTTGAAGACAATATAGAGAAAATACAGGATAATATCGCATCCGCCAAAAACAGTTTTATTCATCCTAGCATATTTACTAAAACAGAAATAGAAAACTTCAACATTGATTTTTATAAGTTAAAACTCCTTAAAATCGGAGTGATGACGTTCAAGGACAATTCTCTAATAATAGCCATACAGATCCCTGATAAATTCATTACTACACAATTGAGATTACTTACCGCTGTACCAAACACAAATTTTATGGAAATTGATGAAGTTAACGAAAATATTGTTGAAATAAATAACGTTATTTTACACTATAAGGAAAATGTAATCGTTAAACATCTCCAAAAAAGCAACCATTGTTCAATTAGAAATAACTGTAAGTACATATTTAATAATAAAACAGAAACAATAGAGTTGGATGAAGCAACTATTTTGTTGAAAAATGCTAGAAAAATTAAAATTAAGCAAACTTGTGACAATAGAAACTTAAGCTTATCAGGAAATTATTTAATAAATATAAACAATTGTAGCATTACAATCGATGATAAAATTTTTGAAAACAAACAACATATAATACATGAAAAATTCTTTTTTCCACCAACATCAATTATTAATGTAACAAACCCTAATTTTGAATTTCAAAATATTACTTTGCAACATGTAAAAAATGTAGAAGAAATTAAAGAATTGAAAGTTCATAGTAAAGTCTCATATGGACTGAACGTAACATTGATAATTGCTGTAACTATAGCACTTGTATTAATCTATTTTATAATAAAGAAGAAAAAGACGGATGTAAATAAAACCCAAGTCGTAACGATATCTCAGAGTCCTTCTGACATTGAGAATATCATAAATAAGTATAGACCGAATAATTAATAATTTTTTTTTTAATGAACTCCAAGTTACAACGGTCAGCTATATTTAATCTTATAAATTTTCATAATAAAAGAAAAATATACTTATATATAAAATACCATCATATATATACTAAGATATAAGAATTTCTTCCAGAAAAACAAAAAACACAAACAAATATAAAAATATATACATGTATAAGAAATTCAGGAGGATTCCAAACAAGGGGTGGAGGAGTTACATACAAACCACCTCACCAATTATACCAGCTGGCAAACTGTGGGAAAACGTACATACAAGTTTAAAGTTACATATTATTTCCGTTCCCACATTTTGCCAGACAGCAACGTCAGCATAAAAAACTGTCGTTGCTCACATTAAGTTAGAATTAAAAATTATTGTAGTTAGTCTTAAGATTCAAATCAAATAAAAAACACTTAAAAGTGTAAAAACGGGTGTTTTTAATCAACACATTATTCCCGTGCTTAAAAACATTCAAATACTTTGTAAAAAATTTTTTTAATATCTCTTTTTAATTCTTTAAATAATCGTCAACAAATTATGAAACTATGAAGATCATACTGTGACCGCAACAAATGCATCTGCAGCAGGCAAGAGAGTTAAGAATTAATAAATATGTAATATTTAAAGGTGTCAAAGTGGAACCCCCTCCGCTTTTGTTCACACATTAAAGCGCCATTATTCAGACCAACAATAATAATTTGTTCTGTTATAAATATACTTTCAACATAAATATGCGATCATGTTTATCATGGATAATATTTCCATTATTACAAGAAAATAAACAACAATTGCCGTGATCTCTGTCATCTTCGATTGCTTCATCGATAACATAATGCTCCATCCTTGTTTTTCTCTCTTTTTCCTTACTTTGTAGATATTCTTATTGTCTGGTTACCTTTTATCTCCAGCTGTGATAATCGCTTGATAAAAGATGTTTTTATCGCTTATTACGAGTCGTGGCGTTAAATCGTTTATGTTTTGTTTAATATTAAATTAAATAATGTACAAGCATAAATAAATAAGCAACAATTTTGTAACATAAATTGAGACTATTTATGCAAGAAAGATTTACGCCTTTAATATTTAGTATTGAAATTTTTGGAATTTTAAAATTATTATAGCATTGATATTTTAAGTGAGTACAAAATATATTGGCCTATTAAGACATAGACTATAAATAAAGTATTGACAAGATCGCTAAGGAAATATACTTTGCGCAAAGTGTTTATATTATTAAATAACACTGCACAACACAAAAAAAATTAAACGGTTCTAATGATACGTATATTTGACGTTTTGAAAGTTTACATCTGAAACTCAGTTTAGGGGGAGTTTTCCCTTTTGCACATAGTTATAGTGAGTGACTCGTTGAAGGAAATCTTGTAAGTATTAGCTGTAAGGTATAATATTCGTTCCACAATTTCATCTAAAACACCACGATAAACATTTTTGTGGAACATTTTAACCATCTAACTCTATATTTTATTCGCCCTTTTGTCAATTTCTTAAAAAACAAACAACTCACCTTCAGTCGTGATACATCGTGGTGAAAGGTTCTACAAAATATTTTCTATTAAATTCATAGATACGCAGAAAAAAATATCATCAAACTGCAACTAACAACTCGAATTGTTAATATGTAATATAAATTCAAATATATATTTAGTTAATACAACAAATTAAGTTGTTGATACGACAAACACAGGAATTTTTTTCAACAAACTGAACTAACCAAATTTTTTGTAATGTATGGTGCAAAAATTAAAAAATTTTTTGATATTTTTTGATTAAAAATGCCAACTATAGTTTTTGTTGAAACTTGTGACAAAATTAACAATCATCATTGTTGATATAACGAATGAATGCACACACGTAAATTAAACAAAGTAAATCAAGTTTTGTGTGTTTTCATTATTTGCGTATTTATTAACGAATTGCTCTGTAGCTGAGAGGTAAGAACGTTAGACTATTAGTCTAGAGGTCGCCGGTTCGATTCCGCCCAAAGGTATTTAGTGTTTTTCGCAGACAAGCAAAAAGTCGCTTCGAGGGTTGGATTGTGTACAAAAAATATTGTTAGTACAATTATGATAATTAAAACTTGTTAGGGAAATCAACAAATCACATTGTTGATATAACAATAATCTTAATTAAAATAATTCTTAAATCTACAAAAAAATTTTTAAAAAAAATTTTTGTCAACAAATTCGTTATTAATATATTTAATTGAAAATATTTTTCTGAATTTCTTTCAACTTACAATTCCGTAATTGTATTTACAAAAATCGCTGTAGGGTCAAAATCAATTAATTATTTAATTGATATAACAAAAAAATTAATTGTATTTACAAATCTTTTGTTCTGTGTAAGACACACAAACTTAAGACTCTTAAAATGGCTTAATAGGTTAATTTCGAACTTATTCATAATTAGTACTGGGCATAGAAACTCTTATAGACTTTACGTTAAAAGTATGAGCTATATTCAGCGATTATATGTACAACATCACGAGGAAGATTATTCTAAAAAATTTCAACGCACTGTATCAGCACTGAAGAGGAGTTTTTCGCTCCTTTTAAAACCATAAGATTAATTAATATCAGCTTGTACATACAGAAAAGTTTTCATATATTATTTTCAGATAAACAATTGCTTGCAATCTACTTTTAAATTCAATAAATAGTTTGTTTGACTCAGTAAATGTGCCCAGTAAATGTGTAACTGGAAATTGAAAATTGTAAGGACTTTATGTGTAATTTTACCCGAAAGTAGCGACGAATGTAACTAAACTCCTTCTTTAATATTTTAAATAAATTTCCTGTTAACTTGCTTGAATAGAATAGCATATTCTTGCATTCATTTTGATTTGCATAAAACTTTGTTCTATATCTTCTCAACAAAACAGCACAACATAAACATGTATGGAAATTGTAAGATTTCGATCATAATTTTTTTATTTATTTATTTATGCCGTTTGCATAAAATATTTAAACACAATAAACGTAAAACATCTTTTTACTGATTAGATAAAATCCACAAAGGTTGAACAGAGATACAAAACAAATTCTTCTATTTTGATACAACTTATAAATCGATATAAAAAAAGGTGTTTGAAACTCTAAACGATGGACAAAAAAGCAAAAAAAAATTCTGCTAACAATTGTTAATAAAAACAACATTGAATCGATTCCCAAGTGTTCTAGACAATGAAAATGGTATTGCTGCTGATCTCATGTTTGTTCAAACATGTACATATGTTTAATTTAGGACAGATGATGGTGATGATGAGCCTTCTTTCTGTCTGTCCACTCTTAGCTGGGCTTTGGAAGCTGTTGAGTTTAACGCTTTTAACATTGGCATTCCCTCTTTATGTGAAAATATATAAAAATCAAAAGCTTAGTAGAATAAAGGAAAAAAATAAAATAGAACAAAGGAAAAGTTATTGATGACAAACATGCACCCTATTCAATATTTTCAAGTCTTCAAACAACTGTCAAATAAAGCAAATATTCGGTGTTTCAGAAAAAATAAATATTTTTTATAACAATAATGCCATGAGAATTCAAATAGTTTTACTTTTACTGTAGACGTGGGTCCAACTATTTTAAATGGGTTTGATCATAGGGTTGTGTCTAAAACGAGATGGTGAGCGAGTTCGAACGAGTTGGACCCAAGTCTATTTTAGTAAAACCCAAAACATGCTCGATTAACTCAAAATTGTATTAAATTAAATTAGTTTGATGATAGGTTTTTGTGTAAAACGAGCTGCTGAGCGAGTTCGAACGAGTTGGACCCAAGTCTATTAAACATTATATAAAATAAGGCCAACAAAAATTTCCATTGCAAAGTAATGAGTTAAAATGGAAATAAAATACTAGACAGGGTGCGGAGTCAAAATAGTTTTGGTTTAATCTGATCAGTACAATATTTCACATGGACCTATTAAGCTAAAAAGATAAGCTTACAATATTGCTCTGGTGGGGAGCTATGAAGTCAAAAGTAGGGCACTTCAGGCATGTAAAATTTTTCCGCGGTTGTCATTTTTTTGTTTCTTTCCCGATTTCAACAATTTTTTGTGTGCTTATCGCCCTTCTAAGGTTCCACAAATTAGACTTGGTTCCAACTCGTTCGAACTTGTTCAGCAGTTCGTTTTAAATACAAATCTATGATTAAACCCATTTAAATTACATGAGTTTGCTCATAGGTTTGTATTTAAAACGAGCTGCTGAACGAGTTCAAATGAGTTGGAACCAGGTCTACTAAAAATATATTATACTCCTTTTAAAATTAAAATTTCTAAATATTTAAAAACCTTGATCCAGCAAGATATCGGCCCAAATGCCGATTGTCACAATTGTTTCTTTGCTAGTTAAACAACAAAATTTCGAATATTTACAAAAAGCTTATGGAATTATTCTTTCTGAGTTGAAAAATATGAATAACATTTTTAATTAAATTATGAGTTAAGTCGAACCGTCCGTAGTTATCGTTTTTGAGGTTATGGCAAATATTTGAAATTTTGTTAACCAGTGTTATAGACCAATAATAAGAAGTGATATGTTACAAAAGTAGGGTATCATTTTATTCTTCTTTAAATGCTTGTAAAATTTAAGTCTTATTTATAAATAAGACTTAAATTTACACACAGCCAGAGCCACCAAAAAGCATGAAATACGCATTAACTCTAAAAGCAACGGTGTCAGAGACAGCCATGAAGATTGACATAAATTGAAGTGAAAACTCCCCTTATTCTTTGAATTATTGTCAAATTCTTTCTGTATAAAATGTTACGAACTTTAGGCTAATAGAAAAATCACTTTGAACTAAAAACCAATATTTAATTTGTTTAAATGTGACTATTCTCAACATTCTATTTATTAAATCGTATTAGTAAAGATATTAATAATATAAATAAGATATTAATTATTTTGGCTTGAGTTCGGTTTTAATTTAATTTTCCAATTATATTATATTTTTATTTAGAGATAAATGTGAAGCATGTAGACAAAGAAAATTTTAACTGTGCGGAGGGTTGAACTGACGTTTCGATAGCTCCCGCTAATCTCATCAGAGTTCTTTACCGCTTAGACCACTCGACCAACTCATACTGTCACTCTTAGAGCTGTATTTCATTTGATAGTTATTGATATTCAGTTTTTTCTTTGTCTTGTGTTAAGCTTCTTTTTTATTATTTCTCTATTCTAGTATGAATTATCATTGATAATTACAAGTACAAGTGTGTGTGAATATTTGTTTGTTCAGTTTTATTTGAATATATACATCCTTTTGCTAGGTGCCTTTAGAGTTTAACAATTAAGTTATGAGTTTAGTCGAACTGTATGGGTTTATATCCAAAGAGTTGAGTGGTCTAAGCGGTAAACAACTCTGATGAGATTAGCGGGAGCTATCGAAACGTCAGTTCAACCCTCCGCGCAGTCAAAATTTGCTTTTTCTACATGCTTCACATTTCTTTCTAAATAAAAAATAAAAATATAATTTAATTGAAAAATTAAACTAAAACCGAACTCAAGCAAAAATAATTAAAATTTCCTTGGATATAAGCCCATACAGTTCGACTAAACTCATGACTTAATAAATAAGCTTTTTTAGATTGATTTAATGTGCATACGGTTATGTGTATGATATGTAGGGTGCAATAGGAAAAAGAACATGCTGTATTTGTCACAGTGTACTACATATCCTCTAGACATGTTTGCCACATTGCCAGACAGCATGTCTGTAAAGTTAAACTTAAGTTATTCTCCAGCATCTTGGCCCCTTTCTGAACAACTCTAAAACTATGTATTTTTAACACATTTTGTCATTTCATTTATGCAACAGTTTGTGTACAGAAAAAAAATCGTTGCTTTTTGTATTCATTACTTATTGTTTTAACAAAAACTACAAAATAAAAGAATATTGTATAAGAGTAAAAAGCCTAACAATAAAAACCATTGTCCAATACCCAAAAGATACGTCTAGTATAAGTGTGTGAACAAATGTTTGCAAGAATCGTTTGGTCGGTCAAAGAATCATGTTTTGTATTTATGAATCTTGTGTTGTCATATTGTCGGTATTTAAAGGTGCGATAAACGAATATCATCAAAAAATGCGACTGAATCTCTTTTTTCTCTCTGCATAATATTTATGATCATGATGAGTTTTTTTCCCTTTTAAAACATTTGTTTTCTTTGTTGCGCATTTTATACATTATTTTGCTTTAGTTTAATATATATTATTACACTCGGAAAAATTTTATTATGTCTCACAGTTTTTCCAAAAAAAAAAATTATACAACCAAACTGCAAGTAAACCCTTTCAAGCCAAAAACAAAGGAAAAATCGGTTTACATATAACAGACTTATACGGGGAGTGGAGCAAATTTTCCCACCGATTTTCGAAAAAGAATTGTGGGACCAAGCTGCAAAAAAACCTTTCAAACAAAAAAAAAAGGATTTTTAAAATAGGTTGACAAATGACAGAGTCATGCAATGGGGGGAGCGAATTTCCCCCACCGCTTTTCAAAAGAAAAATTATGGAATTAAACTACAGGCAAACCCTTTCAGACAAGAAAGCGTTTTGAACATGGGTTCGCAAATGATAGAGTTATGCATTTCCAAACATAGAAAAATACACACAAAGTGATTACATCTTTCTTTATTGAAATCGGTTAAAAATAAAGTACATTTTCTTTGTCTATTTATGAGATTTACATTAAAATTGGATAATATTTGTAAAAAAAAAGTTATGGGGCCAGGCCAATAAGGTTGTTGATGTCCAATGTGCTCAATTTTAACACCCTGCATCTCCGCGTGTGTTTCAACAGGGTAGTACAAGATAAAATATTCTTAAAGCTTAGGTTCTCCTCTATGATTTTTATATACATCGGATTGTAATCGAATCGCAAGTTTCAAAGATACAGATTTATTACCATTTTCTTCCAATTGGAACCACCGTGCGCTGATGCACATAATATTATTTTGGTGCCCTTCGCCAGAAACATTAGCTAGAATCATGTAATTTTTTTTTTATTCCACAGTGTCATTTTAATAATAGCATGCTATTCTACCGGAGAACCTCTGAGAAATACGTGTCCATATCATTATAATTAAATTGTTAAGACGATAATCTATATATTGATATTGTTATCATTATAAGAGAAATTAAGTTTTTCATGCAAGAGCACTATCACAGGTATATAGCACTTGCGCTGCCTGCGAACTCAATAGGAAAATGGAACCTCTTTAAAGCTCTGCTTTGTGAATATTATTGCGATCAAGCGACTAGCTCTTTAATTACCTCCGTATGCTAACAAATAAAATATTTTTTCGAAAAATTTTTATAGAAATATGATTCGCAAATATATATCATCATATAACACTTTGTGTATATGGGCGAATCCTGCGTAACGTACGCTACATTCGTACGCGTTTTCAGATTAAAATATAAAAATTTTTTGGTCTTTCAAAAGAGATACCTTCAACTTATGCATGGTGTTTAGTGGGATTTAATAGTACTTTCGAATGGCATACAACATAAATTTGTAATAGCTATTTGTTGTGAAATAATTGATCACAAAGCTTCGTGACGCACGCTACAAAAATTGGGAGTAACTTTGAAAGTTGAAGTGTGTTTTCGTGATTTTTATAAAATTTTTCATAATAAAGCACACAAAATCTAATTCTCAATAGAAAGAGGAATCTGATTAGTCTTTCAATTAAATTAATATTTTATATATGACTTATCAATTTGTGTCATCACTAGCACTTTTATTTATAAGATATTTTGTTTTGTTGTGGTAGGTCGCAATTTAAATAAATAAAATAAATAAATAATATATAAAAGAATTTTAACTTATTTGGTGGCAAAAATTTTTTTCGTTTTTTTATCAAAAGCCGTGAACACTTTGGGACGCATGCTACGTGACGCATGCTACATTTTTTCTTAATAGCTATAAATTTTTAATTGTACAATCTACAAAAAAATGTCTTTAGTGGAGTTGTAGATAATATTATTATCTAAAAGAAAGCTTGTAGCAAAATTTTTATGTTCAAAATAGTTTACGAGATAAGATTCAGAAAGAGTCACTCCCTTATTTTCACGAGAGGGGGCGTTCCTGATCACCTCCGACCTCAAAAGTTCAAGCTTAAGCTTACTATCACATGTGTTACTAAACACATAAGAAATAAACTTCTTATTCGTATGATTAGAAGTTTAGTTTTTCTATGAGATTTTTGGGTACAGGCTCCCTAACGATTTAAATACGCATTGGAACTAGCTAATACCCCTCCATAATCAATTTCAATATATTTTAATAAAACTTTAATATTTTACTAAATTATAATATTAATTTGGGTAAAAGCACGCTTCAAAATTAAAATTAATATATGAATAGTTTTTATAGCTTCAAAATTCTGTTCTTGGTGGACCATTTCTAGGATTTGCCCATATGCATGATTTTAATAACTAAACTGAAGCCAATTTTCTGTCACTGTACCTTAGCGCTCATCTTAACGATCGTATATTTGTTGGAATGTTGTTTAATATTTAAGTTCTTGTTATTGTAATTTTTTGTAGCTTAAACTGAAATCTTTTTGGCAAAATTTAAAAAGAGTAAAACAAAAAGCGATTTAGTATACAATGCCATCTTTAGGGAATTGTCACCCATATAAAATATCAACACTTGTCATACATTAATGGCATATTTTTTATATTTGTTCATATAAGTTTTTTTCTATAGCTTTTTCCACAAAGTAAAAAAAAGTTGAAGGGAAACTATTTTGGAACAATGTGACTTAAATGGTACTCTACACCACACACTAAGTTAAGGATCCAAGTTAAATTTTAGTCTTTCTAGTCTATTCTTAATATTCAGTTGTTTATTTGAAGAGAAACAGGACCTCTAATGCTTCACAAAAAAACCGCCCGTCTCTTAAAACATTTAAACTGTGATGGTTTTTCTTTTCAATTAATTTATTAAAATTTGTATTCCATGATTTTAAGAGCTCAGCTTCCCACTTCTCTCCTCCACAGCTACCTGTCATTTTCACATGCTCACATATAAGAACACATCAGACGTATAACGAAGCTGTACGTTTCCGACCTGTTTCCTTCCTTCACCTTAAACTCCAACACAATTTATGGATGATCTCCAAAATTAATATGCTTTAAGATTCAATTGATTAAAATACTTTATGTAGGGCATCTATAAAATGCTTCATAAAGATCTTAAACAAAAAATAAATTGATATTAAAGTTATTTTTTGCCTTTCTTTCATTTCAACACATCCTGTTATGAATTTCAAGGTAAAAATTGCATTTATGAAAGTTTGTCTCTGTTTTTATCGAAATTCCAAAGAATTATTTATTACGGGCTTATGAGAAATAATGATGTCGATAAAAATTTTAAAGATTACACTCTGGCTTTAAGAAGAGAAAAAATAACAACAATAAACTAAATAAAATTGCTGTCGTCTAATGGACTTTTTGCTGGAAATATATAACGGAGCATTAAAATGAAAAATGTTGCAAAAATTTCGAGATGAATTTAAAATGAAATTGATCAGCTTTAATTGAATGTGCTGTATATGTATACATTTTTTCCAAATTGTCAAATTGCTTTAAAAGTACATAATTGAAATTTTGATTGCGATAAATAACACCGTAAAACACAAAAAAATCAATGATTCCAAGGGCTGATTTTGGCCATTTATGCAGAACACTTTAGCCTACTATAATACCGCTCAAGGGGAGTTTTTTGCCTTTTGTTCAACAAAAGGACGAAGAGTTGAAGGGTTAAAGTGTTCCACAATAACATTTTTCGTAATATTGTATATAAAAGTGCTCAACGCATCTTATTACTTAAACGGAAGGCTTACAAGACTTCACATGAGGAGTCAGTGTAACTATGCAGAAAAGATGGGGGAATTTATATTAATTTTTTTATAATTCTTATATATTTTAATTTATGTTTATGGTTTTTTTTGCAAAAGTGGAACAATAATTTTAATTTTTTAAAAATAAAAATGATGTTGCAAAAATGGCAGTGAGTTTATGTCCTGATAACGATATGACATTTATCATGACAAAAATGTATCTTGTATAGACCCGCAGTAATAACGTCTTTATAGAAAACTGAGCGAAACAGATAAAAAAGCCGTCGCACAGCGCACAGTACTTTGTTCCCTCCCATGTAACTATGGAACAAAAATATAAGTAGTTATCCTAGGCAAATGAAATTCAGTACACTGCTATAAGTTTAAGTAGTTAAGATAAATACGATGTTTTCAAAAAATCGGTGCAAGGACTCTAAACCCTCAAAATTGAAGATGACTGTATCTATCAGAAATAGCACTATTAATAATTGTACCAATTTTTAGCTTAATCACTGCAAGGACTCGATATGCTGTCATATATTCTTTTTCTTCAAAAGCCTTTAACAACTATAACTAGCGCCGGATGGAAAGCAATTTCAGGAGCGGTAATATATAAGCTCATGGTAAGCTGTTTTAAATTTGGTTTATATTGGTAAAGTAATAAAGAATGGTCTAGAATATCCTTATGTTAAAAATCTTAAAAAATACATAAAAATTACACTACTCAACACTGAAAAATACACTGACTCTTCATTATACCCATATGATTGGTCCTAATAAACAATAAAAAACTGCATCATTAAAATTTTTACACCACGTTACAATTAGTAGTAATATCAACTTCTTTATTTTTAGGGTAAATAAGCATTTTTTTGCTATTTCACTATAAATTTCGAATTTCAACATCGAAATGATCAAATGTTTTCACAGATTCATAATCTGCAAAAAAATTCCTGTCACTTGAATTCTATTATGGTTATATTTTGTGTCAGGATAATTCAGTTTCATCGCAAGGAAGTTAGAAATGTCCTTTTTTCAGATCCTTTATTTTTGCCACTATAACTTTTATATTCGCAAAGAACTTTTTCAATTTCTATATGACACAAAAACTAGATATACTAACAATCACATTGTCGACAAAAAAGTTTATATCCATCAGACAGTTCATGAGATATAAGAAAAACAATTTAAATTTTTAATTTATCACAAAGTATTGGTAATATTTTAAAAAATGAATTAAAAGTAGAAATATTTTTATATTTATTGTAACCAATTTATCTGATGTAAGATCTGCGAATTAAAAAAGTCAAATTAAGCTTAAAACTAAGAGCTTCTATGAAAAAATATGCATTAAATATAAATACACTACTGAACACTGAAACTACTTTTTCATCATGTCCATATGATTGGGCACACTAAGCAATATAAAACTGCATCATTAGAATTTTCGCACTTTAATTTTTTTTTTAATACAAAAATCAAACATAGCTGAAAAAGGGACATTTCTAACTTCCTTGCGATGAAACTCACTTATTCTGACTCAAACTATAAACAAAATTACACTCGAAAGAAAGAAAATTTTGTTCCCGACACGAATGCCCAAAAATATTTTATATTTTTTGAGGTCCCATTTTAAAGAATTTACACAAAATAAAAATTTTTGTTATTTTATTTTTTATTTTTCCAAAAACTTTTTTGAGATATAGCTCAAAATCTGTACGTGCTGGACATTTTCTAATTTCAGATCCTTCATAGGGAACCTTAATATTTAAAGCATAGATAGAAATACTCCTCTGCTATATCCATGTGAAATTTTATTCCGATAGAACTACCCGACTAGAAATTTTTATGCAAACACATTTGGGATCTAACTGGGATCCCAATTCCAATGTAACGCAGAAACGTATTTGGGACCCGATTGGTTTCCTGTGGGGAAATATCAAAATCTTGCAAAAATTTGCTCAAATCGGTAAAATATCAAACTCTAATATTGAATTAAAATTGCTGAAGCTATCCAAGGGACCAAAGTATGTAACATTTACCTCTGTTGAAGATGAGCAAAATATACGATTAAGAATCTGTGTTAGATTTTTCCAACATGTTCCCAATAGTTTCCCACTTGGGAAGAACTTTTGTTAAGTCAATAATTTGTAGATGGGCCATCCCAACAAGTTCCCGATCAAATCACAAATGGGATAACCCTTTTTGATGTGGCACATGCATTCCCAATCGGGCCCCAATATGAGTATTGGGAAAATTTCTAGTCGGGTAGCTGTTTAGAATGCCTGCTTTATGTTCCAAATACTTTGATGCTGCCCCACTGTGCATTGTAGTTCCTCTCGTGCTTAACCCTACGTCTCCACGAGCCATCGACTTGAACATGACATGAACATGACGCCGGCAGAGCAACTGCAAAAAATGCATCAACTTTGTGTGGTGAATACGTGCGATGTCCATGTTCTGCCTCATCAATGTATTTGGTGGTAGTGCAATAG